>OY987210.1:1200000-2400000 GCA_963920795.1 Eutolmus rufibarbis
AAAATAAATATCAGGGCTCGACGGATTGTACAAATTAGCAAGATTTAAAATATCTGTTACAAGAGCATCTGGAGTTGGTAATTGTAAATCGTAAATAGTCCACTCTGGCTCAAAACGTTCGTGTAATGATTTTTTTTGCTTTTGTAGTATCGAATTTCTTTCTTTATCCGCTGACAGTAGAACTAATTTTTTATTAGAGGCAACGACATGTTTAACACCAAAAAATCCACAAATCCCCATAACACAAATCGGAATATCGACTAGAGGGCTTGTCTAGAATAATTTAAAATAAAAGCAATTACTCAAAATGGCTCTAAATTTCTCAAAAACTACTCGTAATTACTTGTAATTACTTCTAATTAAATGGTAATTAAAAACTACTCAACCTCATTTGGATACGGATCACTCATCATCGGATATTCAAAATAGCTTGAAAAAAGTTTATGCCCAATCCGAGACGAGAATGTCTCAATTCCGGATTCAGTAATTGCATGAATTACATAATTATCAATTATTACGTCAATTGCTGGCGCTGTAAAGGGGTATGTTGCAAGACATTTCATATTTTCAGTGTACCATTTTCCTGAAATAATTTATTTTAATTATTTTTTAAATATTTATGTCTTAAGTAATCATTACCCTGATTTGTAAATTGGTATAAATATCCATCTGAGACGGTTGCTAGAAGGAGGGAGAAGCCCACACAGCAAGGATTTAATGGTGACTTCAAAATGTTGTAATAGGGCCCTTTTTCATCTCCATCGAGATTATTTTTACGATGATAAATCGGTTTAAGGGCCAAACACCGAAATTCATCGTGGATTTGTTTTGTACCCTTATTTTGAAGGAGTCTCAATTGTACCAGGGATCGTACGGAATAATAAAGCCTATCATTTGGCTGTAAAAATTATATTTTTATATCATATTTTGATTAAAAATTATCGTTACTTACAACATTTATTAAATCTGGATAAAGGAGATCAATTTTAACATCGTTCACAAGAACCGGACGCTCCTCAGAGAAGCTTGACCGGCGATTACCGGACGTTTCCCAATTTGAACGAATATCCGAAATTAGTTCGATTCCGTTAACTTGATTGCATTTTTTTGCAACCTCAAAATCGATCGGCTCATTCGCTCGATTGTGAATTATATTTACGGAACTGTCTACATATATACAAAATTTATATAATATATTTTTTCACGTCATAAAAACTAGGCCTTTTTATCTAAAAAAATATGAATTTTGTACCAAATATTTTAAATTCAATATGACGCCTTCTTCGTAGCGTCTTTAAAGATGGCGCATTTAAAAATGGCGGTTTAAAAAGAGGTTATTTTGGTACAATACCCAAATTTTTGGGTAGAAAAAGTTTTTTAATATAAAACAAAAACCTACCAGTCGCCATGCTGTTGCTAGTCGATCCGTCTTCGGTGTTTGTTTCGCTTAAATCGACAATTTTAAAAGCAATAGCCGTTGTAGCGCTTAAACATGCGATCACGTGTTCAGAAATAGAAATTTTTGTTGGTGAAAATTCCAATTTAATATTGAATGGAAATTCAAAAAAATCAATAAATGTAAATTTTTGATTCTCATTCGAACGTAAACGCATTTCGAAAAAATATAGAGAATTTGAACAGCTGAAGATAATCGTTCCAGATGACTGTATAAAAAATAAATTATTTTTATTTTATATTTTTTGTATTTTGTAAAATAGGGTTTAGAATTTAATTTTTTATAATTATTATTATTTTTTTTCAGACCTGACAACAACTGATCAATTCGGGAATTTTTCCATTAATTGGCAATTCGATGACCTCAATGCAAGAATTTGAACATGTTTTTGGGGTAGTTTTTGATGCGATTCGAGCCCTCATCGGTACCGAAAAACAGTTATCACCCTGGACGACATCGAAATTAGTGTAGCAACGGACAAAACGGGATCTAGCATCATCCGTTAGATCACCCTTTGATTCCAAGGTCACTAAGAAATCTCCTAAATATTTAGAACAAGTTTTACATTTTTAATTACTTCAGTAATAACTTAAATAATTACCATTTAAGCAGTAGGCAATCTGCTCAACTTGATCAACAGTCGGAAATGAAATTTTTGGTGGTGATTGATTCTCATTTTGGTCGTTATTTTCCTCATTAATTAGTTCCGGTGCCGGTCGACGTTTTAGGGTAAATATTTCGATTAAATGATTTCGATGGGCAATTGCTAATCGATTTGATCCATTTAAAAGGCATGTCGCCGTTATTTCCCCACATGTTGAATACGTGTTCTGCTCAAGAAAATTGTAGGCTGAAATCACTTTAACCATTTTCTCTGTTTCTATTCCTTAATTTCGAAAAAAAATATATCCAAAAACTATTAAATTAAATGAATTCCACTATTATTTTAATCCCACTTCCGGCACTAAACTTTATGTTATTAATTAATTTTCACTTTACACTTTTTAAAAAAAAAATATCCCGCCCTATTCGATTGGGACGCGTTCCGAAAATTGTTTCAGACAAATTCTGAATATAGAGCCAGAGATACTCGCGGGTTGATGTCATTTAAAACAAAACGAATAAAAATAAATATTTCATAATGAAACAAAATGTGAAACACACCCAAAAGGAGAGGATCCGAGGGTGTGTTCAGTGTGCGCCCCTCAAATGTTAAAAAAAACGCGCCACCAACAAAATTATGTCATCCCTCCGACAAAAAAATAAAATAAAATTAGGGCAAATTTTCTGGAACTTAATCCCCCCCTCCCGCCCCCAACAACAAGCCGCGGAATTTTCTTTTCTAGTTTCCAAAACACCTGCACGATTTTATTATCACCGAGAAAAAAAACACAACACTCCCTTTTCGCTCCAAAATTAGACAAAAAATTATTGGGCCTTATCACGACACCCCGCAGATTTTATTTAATTTTCATTTATTCAGGGCACAACCCTTCGAAAATTATCGAAAAGTGCAATTACTAATTATAAAACATTTTCTCGGTTTTTTCGATTAAAAACAAAATAAAAATGAAAACAACTTCTTCTAAACCTTTTTTACACGGCTTGACAGATACCCCATAAAATTTTTATTTACTGAAAACAAAAATGACAAGAAGCTTTTTATAGATATAAATTTAATATTTGTGAAATATATTCACAAAAATTATTTTTTTAAGCCCTTCGAAAAATTTGTTTTTATTCATTCCTATAAAAAGAAACAATTCGAACAATAAAAAGAAAATATTTGATTAAAATTTTTAATTTCAAAAACGGATAAAGTTACTTTTCGGAATGTAACTCGGCTAAGTGGGTACAAAACCCTTAGAAAAGCTGGACTCATTTTAGACGCTCCTTAGGCGCTTCCAAAAATTTAAGGAATAGTCAAGCGCAACTCTCGAAAAGCGCAGTACAACAAGCAATTTTTCTTAACAAGTCAACTTATACTTAAATAATTATTTTAATTTAATTTTTTTTTTTTAATTTTTTAAAAAAAAAGGATTTCTAAAAAATAAAGAAAAATCACATTTTCGAACATTTTCGAATTTGAAAAATCCTTTCGAATATATTTTACTTGTAAATGAATTCAAAACTACTTTTCCCGCCAAAAAGCGAAATTTTAAAATATCTATGTCGTCCTCCTTCCCCTCCCTCCCCTCCCACAAATCTTAAATATGCCTTTTCAGGGCTTCGGAAGCGAGTCGTGCACCGTGTGGCGCCCTTCAGCCCAGAATTTTACGTAATAAAGAAGCGACATTCCCTGGAGTTCCCTTGGGATGTAATTTCCCTTTCCCCTCCCCCTCCCCCCACAACTCCAAAAGGTAGTAGTTCCCCACCAAAATAAATTCCACTTCTTACCCCCCCGGTGAGCAGAATTTTTAGAGAGAAAATCGTCTGTCCCGGTAGCGGGGAAAGAGAAGTTCCTGTGGGACTGAGAGCGTGACTTCACTTTGATGTCCCACGTTCCCGGATTAAGTTCCACACATTTTCCCCTCCTCCCCCCTCCCGGCAGATTCGTGTTTATCCCGGAAAACTCTCCCGCAGGAAGAGGCCCACGCGTTCCGGGAATCAGCTGCAGCCGGGGCTTCACAGCGAAGGTGCTGCTGCTGCTCTGCCGGTAAAAAAAATCGTCTTACAACAACAACAACAAAATATCCAGACGAAAAAAAAAACATTATATATAAAATTTAAAAAAAACATTCTAGGCGTGCGGGAATAAATAAATAAAATAAAATAAATTCCCTATTCCCTTAATTTTATTTATTTTATTTTTTTTTGTGTCGAACGTTCCGAAATTTGTTCGAAATGCCGCGACAATTTCCGTTATTGTTACCGTTACAGTTACAATTACAGGTACCGTTGTCGCTAGCGGTAATTTACCGTATCGTGAAAATTAGTGAACATAATAAAAAAGTGTCCTGTGTGCGAATCTAACGGTTGAAAGATTTTTTTTCTTTCTTTTATTGTAACGGAAAAAATAATCCCAGTTAAAAATAAATAATGCAAATAACGGTTCTTTTATTTTATGTGCTTATTGTATAAATGTGATCCTAAAATTAAATTAAAGAGGTAAAATCTAAAAACATAACCTAAACAAAAATATTCCCTAAAACAGATATCCTGACCCAACAAAAACGGGATCCCTCAAAAAAAACCAAAAAGTGACTCGCAGTGGAGGGGTCCTAATCAGTGAGGGGTAAAAATGTCCCCGCTCCTTTTATTTTATTTTATTTCCAAAATATAAAAATTTTTTTTTTTTTTAGAGTGAAAACGATACGTCGAAATCAAAAATCAAAAATTAAAACAATGTCCGAAGGTTCGAATTGCGGTGAAAAGTGTTCAAAATTTTGTGTTCGAATTTCGAAGTTTTAGGACCACCAGAAGGTTTGCGAAAATGTCGTGCTTGAATTTTATCATACTTAAGGTAAGTTAAATACCAACAAAAATAAATCTTATACCCTCTTAGTTAAAAAATATGTTAAGTGAGGGGAGGAGGGAGAGGAGGGGGGGGGGAGTAAGGGGTAAAATTGTCTACTCTTGCCCCCCCATTTTATATTAATAAGTAAAAACAAAATCACCGAATTGAACTAATTTTTTCATTGGCCAGTTCGATGCAGGTGTTTCATTTTATTAGTTATTTCCCCTCCCCCCTCTGTCTACCTAATCACCTGTGCAGAAAAAAAAATTCCCATCGCAATAGATAAAAATTAAAATTAAATTTAAGCAAAAAAAGAAATAAATAACTAACCGCACGAGAAAATGTCTTCTAAAGTCAAAAAGGTGGCTTAATGAGTTATGAGGTGGGGGTTGGTGGTAGGTGGTGGGGGAGTTGACGACGAAGAGGGGGAGGGGAGGAGGTAAAAAGATTTTATTCGTTAACGATAATCACCTTGGAATATTTACAGTTACACAAATATCATATGTCCCACAGTTGCTGGGGGAGGGGAAGGGGGGTGTTGGGGAAGGGGTTGAATTATGTGGGTAGGTGGGGAAGTGGAGTTGTTTACACCTAACACACCCCTCGTCTACCCCCACCACAGAAAAAGTCGCACATTCGTCGCCATGCATATGTAACACTTTCAGTGTTTAATAAGTTTAAAAGCAATTATGTGATTCATTTTATGCATATTTCCCTCTCCCTCTCCCTCCACCCACCACTTCTACGCTTAGAAAAGGGCTCTAAATGAAGAAGAGTAGTGCGGGAGGGGGAGACGGAGAGGAGGAGGGTGACAGACATCACAGCCGGCAGCACCGTGAGAATTTTTATTTTATTTATTTTTTCTTTCCTTCCGGTTTGACTTTATTTTATGTTTTGTTTTTTAAATACCCCTCCTCCTCATCTCTCCCTTTTCCAACCACCACTTCAAGTAAATGAAGTGGTGTTAAGTTCAGCTTAAGTTTGTATTTTATTTTTATTTCTAATTCTCTAGAGAAATTATGTAAAAATTGTCGATGAAAAGTAATGAGCTTTCCCCTCCCCTCCCCCCCCCCCCTCCCTACCCTTCTTTAAACTACTCCCACTACTTAATTCAGCCTATGGTACGTAGAAGCAAAAAAAAAATAAGAGGATATCCTCCATAATCCGATGTCATCCACAGGGCTTACAGAGCCATACACCCCTCCCTACCCCCTCCTACTTCTGCCTCTTCTACTTCTATATTTTTTCTATAAAGAGGGAAAAAATGTACACAAAAAAGAAAAATTACGCGACAAAAAAATGACACCTTTTAAGGAAAACTAACTGTTTTCACACCATTGACGCGATTAAATTGAAGGCGTAAAACTCATTACGGTGGAGCTAAGGGGAGGGGAAGGGAAGGGAATTATCTCTTTTTTTGTTTAATAGAACGGAGCAGCAAACATATTTTCATAAAAAATGCACCACACATGATGTCAGATTGTGGAAAAAGTGGGGGGAGAGGTGCGAAAGGAGGAAGGAGACGTGGAAAAAAGAAACGTCCTAGGCGACCAAAAAAAAGAAATAGGCCTCAATCAGGTCAAATGGATTTTTAGAAAGAGCTGCAGAGCAGCACTTTTTTTTTCATCACATCCCCTCCTTTCAAATCTTGAATTAAGTAGAAGAGAGGGGTGAATGATATGAAAAAAACAAAACAAAAAATGCATATAATTGACATTATCAAATTGTTGACGATAAAAACAAAATATTCACACATTTTCCCTTACCTCCCACGACCCCTCACCCACCAATTAATATTCAAATCAAGTGAATGCTTCTTGCTTCGGGGATGGAAAAAGAGGGGAGGGGATGAGAGTCGATAACACTTAGGAAAAGAAAATAAAACAAAAAGCAAAACACGTCTGAGATATGAAAAATAATTGTGAGTTTTCACATCTCTTCGAGGTGGAGGTGAAAGACGAGGGGAGGGGATTGGATGAACTGTTGTCATCTTACCTGACATTGTTTTTAACGGTTGCTGAAAACAAAAAAACAAAAAAATAGAAAGAGCTTTTATTATTATTATTTTTTTGTTTCCGTTATCTGCCTAATGGACGCTGTTCTTGTACAAGTCCCAATTACCTCCTTCCCCCCCTTTTCTTCCTCTCCTTCTCCCTTCTTCTTCACCCTCCCCACCACCCGGTGAAAATAAATTCCAAGTCATAAGAAGCAGTTTTTTATCAAACTGTTTATCTTTAAGACAAATCTATTATAAAAACCTGAGATATGTTCTGATAGTTTTTCAATGAATAAGTGGTTGAGAGGAGGGAAAGAGTACTACCCCTGCCCCCCTCCACTTCAATAATACCTCTAAGATTCTTGATTTTCTTAGATGAAAATTAAAAAACACATAAAAAGTGGAGCATTGCTCACTGCCCGAGATTAGAAAAAGTGACCACTTCTTAAAAGGGGTTGAGGTGGAGGGGAGGGAGAAGATGCATTTATTTTAATTATGATCCTTTTTTTTTCTTTTTTTTTCAAATAGGAGACGAGGTCATTAAAACATCGGCATCCTCATCATCATCATCTTGAATCAGTCTCAAACTCCCTTCAATTTTAAATTTGAATCAAAACAAACATTAGTTTTGACTTGTAAACAAGCCATCCCCTCCTCTTTCCCCTCCCCTCCCAACTCCAACCACCTTGGGGCTGTGGTATTTCTATAAAAGGAAAGAAAAAAAAATGTGCTCACTTTTCAGCGGTTATCTCGACGCAATCTTGAATGAAGATATCAAAAGAAGATATGACCTCCTTTGCGAGAGCTCCATCTGATGAGCAAATATGGAAACATAGAAACAGAAAAGGCCCCTAAGCTTCTGGTTTACTATTTAAATGAATGATGGAGGGGGGTAAAAGGGGTGGAAGAGGTGGAAGGGATGAAAATAGTTTTCCTTTTATTAAGGACGCTGTTCAGTAAATATTTAAAATTTGGTGGGAGGTCGAAAATAGGAAACTAAAAGCTGAAGTGCCCATTACCCCTCCCCTCTTCCCTTTCGCCCCTTCCCTTATTCCGGAAAAATTAAACTGAATAGTCAAAACAAAAAAAACAAAAAAAAATAGTTTTATTTTATTCAAACTCGTAAATAAGTAAATTTAAACCAAACAATAGAATTTATGAACCTCAAACAATAGGCTTTAAAACGCCTTCCCCTTCCTCAACAATTGTGTAAAATTTCCTTTCCCCCACCCAAAAAAAAAAAATTCTTTTATTCGTGCTATTTTTCAAGGCAATTCTCAAAATCTCACAGTTTTCCATTGAATTAAGAAAGAAAACCTTCTGTGAAAAATTCTCTCACCTTCTCCCCCTCATTTCCTACTTCTGTAAACCTTCATTTTTCCGCGAGCTTATAGTAGAAAAAAATAAAAATAAAAAAAAATAAAACTATAAAAGGGTGCAAAAAGGGCTTCTTCGTCCAGTTCCTTATTTTTATTTTTTATATTTATATATATATATAATTTTTTTTTATTTATTTTTTTTTTTTGTTTTCGGTGGAGGGTTGATTTCACAGCAAACAGTAGGGTAAAAAAATGTGAAGAGTGGGATGGGGGGTGGAAGTGTGGTGGGGGTGAATAAAAACTTTACAGACGATAAACAGAATGAAAAAGGCACTCTTTGGGTCTGGTAATTGGGGGAAAAAACTTTGTTTGCTCAGCGCCCTTTAGGTGCTTATCAATTCATGGGGTTTGGAGAGGGGGTAGGAAGGGAGTAGGGAGGGGTAGGGCACCCATTTCTCCCCCACCCACCCAGCCATCATTATCGCTGTAATTTCTTATGAAAGGTAAAACTTTTCTTTAAAAAACTCGCCCAGTTAACGCTTGGTTGAGGCCATTATTAATTTTTGTGTTTTTTTTTTAAAGGCCCGCAGAGGCTGCAAATTTTAAACCCTAGTTTTTTCGTACTCGAGAACTAAGCTCACATGGCTTTTTGTATGATAAGAAAAATAAATATAAAAATTTACGCATACATTTAAATAATAAAATAAAAATAAAAAATCCTCCTCCAGGTAAATGGAGTCGATGTTAACAACTTTCCCCACGAGAAAGCTGTTCAATTATTTCTTAACGCTCAAGAGCCTATAATCGTTGAGGTTCGAAGAAAAACAGCCGAAGATATAAATAAATTAAGTTTTTTTGATGAGACTCCGCTGGCTCAACATTTGCTAGAGGCCTCAAAATTGATCACAACCCCCTCCACTTCCGCAACATCCGCCACGACGACGACGACGACGACGGCGACGACAACTGAAAAATTCTCATCATCGATTGGATGCCAAACGGACATCACAGTGGCGACATCTACCGCAATTATTAGTAATTTTGATGGTGGTCAACGCGGTGGCGTCCACCATCAACAGCACCACCAGCTACCTCTAGCGGAGGAGGAGGACACTGTCGCTGTGTCGAGCAGCCCTCAGCACTGCTGCACGATTCACAGTGATGGACCTCCTGCTCAAAATATTTTTGATGAGTGTCTCGCCCCAGAAATCGATATTGAGGTAAGTTTTTTCTAAAAATTCAATAATTTAGCTAGATATTAAAAATTTTAAAAACAAAATACAAAAATCCCACTGCTGACACCAAAAAAAAAAATGCTCAGGAGATAACTTTGCATAAATCGCGTAGTGATGAAAAATTAGGATTTACCGTTAGCTACAGTTCCGGTAACGGTTCAGCATCAAATTCAGTGTCAGAAGAGGATGACGACGACGACGAGGACGACACCTGTGCGGACATTTACATAAGCGACATATTGCCAGACAGTTTGGCCGCTCGTGACGGTCGCCTGCGGCAAGGTGATCAAATTTTGCAGGTAAGACAGTGACCCAAAGCATATCTCCGATTCGCCTACTTTAAGTGTTTTGTTTTTTTCTCCTCTTTTTATTATCGAAAAACAAAAACACAAAACCAAAAAAAACAGATAAATGGAAGGGATGTTTCAAACAAGGACGAAACTGAGTCCCTTTTTGCTGAGAATAAAAACGCTGTAACTTTGCTAGTTAGCCGGTGCCTTTATACAGTAAGTGATTAATTAATTAATACGTTCCACAACTTTAGGATAGTCCTAAAATTCGTGCTTAAAACAATTCTTGTCTTAAAAGAATTTTTTTTTTTTAATTTTCTATCTTATAAACGCTTCCGAACCAATCCACAATTACCCCGAGTTGTGGAACGTGTTCGGGAAATCTAAAAATTAAATTAAACAAAAATTTACAGGATGATGAATTTTTGGATTCGGCAGTTTACTGTGATGACAAGGAGCATAATCCTGGACAATCGTCTTGCGATTGCGAACAAAACACGTCGTTTTCTTCAAAATCATCAAAATCAGACACGAGTAAAACAAGACTACAGCCGCTGGTGCCGCTGCTTGATACAGCGATGTGCGATTATTTGACCCATGATAAAATTAAGGCCCAACTTGAGTCTGTTAATAAGGAAATTTCACTTTTAAATTCACAAATTTCAAATATGAAGTTACAAAAAACACTAACAACAGTCAAAGCCTCACCGACAACAATACCTAAAAATTCTAATAAAAAGAGGGGATCAGGGGAAAATAGTAATAATACCCCAATAATAACAACGACTACTAATACCCCTCCCCTCCCTGTTCAACAAAATGGTGGAGGGGGAATTTTAGTTGGGAGTGGGCTTGTTGATGCTGGTGGCATTGTTGGGAGTGGTGTAGTTGTAGTTGGTAGTACTTGTGGTGGGGATAGTGCGACTAAAGGGGGTGCTGTTACTAAAAAACCAACAACGGAACGTGATCCCCCGAAACTCCCCTTCATTCCACCCCCCGTTGAGGCGGCTGTTATTATTAATGCCCCCGATATGGAACATATTTACGAAACTATTCCCGAAGATTCTGAAACCGATTCTTACTACTGCCTGCCGTACGAGAGCAAGGAGCAAAGTCGTGTCGAACAATGGCTAAAATCGCAGGGTTGTACAACAGCGACAACAACAGCGACATCTTTAATGACGACATGCCCTCCAAGTGGCGGAGTTCCCTCCTCAATTGCAGGGGGCTCAATTTTTCAAACATCTGCGACAACAACGCCTAAAACTATTAAAGATTTCTACTTAAATCACCACGCGACTTGGAATCGAATTTATAAAAATAATTCAAGCGGTGACGATTATGAAAATAGCTCAAGTGCTTATAACACAGGGGGGTCATGCAACAGTAACCCCCTTACATTTGAGCTTAAAAATGATGAAAAAAATCAGAGGTAAGTAACTAATTTTATATATTTTTTTTTTATATCTTCAAGAGAGAAAATAGGCTCTAATTTCATTTTTCTTTTCTATAAGCAGCAGTTCAACCCTTGTTTTCCGCCCATTTAGTAGACAATTAGATACAATTGAAAATTGCAAGCAATGCCAATGGTATCGAAAAGAGAAACTTAGTCCTAAACATAAGAAAATTCTTTCAAAAAGTTCTACTAGTAACGATGGTAAAATTACAAACTTTTATTTAATAAGGGTTTTTAACGGTTGTGTAGATTTTAATGATTTTTGATAGATTATATTATTCCGAATATACCACTAAAATTCTTGTTTCGAAATCATTAAATTAAAAAATTTATGATCATTTAAATAATTTAATTTAGAAAAAACAAAAATAAACAAAATTTATCACGCTCCCTTTAAAAACCCTTACTATTAAAAAAAATATAAAAATAAAAAGTTTAAAATTTAATTTCCTTTTAATTCAAAAATAAAAAAAATAAAAAAAATCAGCCGTTTTGAGAACAACGCATCACTTAATGCAGCAGCAAAATTTGCTGCCGCAACAATCGCCAGTGGGGGGAATTTTGTATACAAATGTTGCTGAAAATATCCAGCAAACTGTGAAATTGCAGCAGAAACTTTTTCGTAAAACTTTTATAAGGCAAAACAGTGGATCAACAACAACAACGACGACAACAGCCATTCATCAACAGCAGCAGCAGCAGCAAACTTTAAAGTCAGCTAGCAGCAGCAAGAGGGCGTTCATTGCGCCAAATCTGAACCAATATCAATTTATTGGAAGTCAACAGGTGAACAATTTTTTGAACTCTTAAAAAAACAAAACATAAATAAATAAAAACTAGGTCTTACATTCCCAAAAGATATTTAAAAGGTCATAATTCAAAAACCATATATTGGTCTCATTCTCTCACAACAGCAAGAGCAAAAGGGAGAGCAAATGGTTTGGAAAGTAAAAAAACGGTCCGATGGTTCCCGTTACATAGTCCGTCGTCCCGTTAATAAAAATCAACTCCTCCAAGAGCGTGCCCGTCGAATCAGCGAGGAGCGTGGTGGGGGAAACGGAGGAGGCGCAGGCGGAGGAGGAGGAGGTGGTGGTGGTGGGGACGGTTCCGTTACAACAGAAGACGAAACATTTTCCGAAGTTAAAGTTGGCCGCTATTGGTCAAAAGATGAAAGAAAGCGTCACGTAGAAAAGTCAAAAGAACGCCGACAGCAACGACAAGAATTTTTAATATCAGTTAAAAAGGGACAAAAAGCCCAACAATGGCTTGTCTAACTATTTTTTTTTTATTTAACTATAGATATATCTCTTCATCTCTTTCACTCTTTCTAAAGCAAAATAACTATCTCTCTCTTTTTCTTCACCTCTGAGAGTATCGTTCGTTATACTTTTTTCTTTTATGTTCTTCGTAGCGCCATCTAACCGAGAAAAATTTAAAACATTTGAGAGTTTTACGTGCATTTATTTGTTTTGTGGCGCCACCTATCTGCGAAAAAAGATCAAACTTTTAAAGTAGAGCTAAAAATTAAGAAAACATCATTTTATTTTTTATTTACTTCTCAAATAACCTCAAAAACTAGCAATACGTAGGCACAATTTAAAAAAAAAAAACTAAAGTGTTTTTGTTTTTGTATAAAAATATAAAAAATATATATATATAAAATACACACACACACACACAACCACTAATATTTCTCTCAATTTAAAAAATTAAAAAAAAACACTGATACCCGTTTCCACAATTAATTATCAATTAATTAATAATAATAAAGAAAAAAAGACTCTCAGTTTCTAAATCCTGCCAGCGTGCGCCGAACACCTTCCAACTTACGTATTTTAGAAAAAGAAAATTAATATGATTAAAAAAAAAATGCGTAAATTAGTAAAATCGAAAAATAATAATAATAATAATATTTAAAAAAAAGTGAATTTTTTATGATAACTTTTTTTTTTTTAAATTGTTGTTATCTGTTGTTAAAATAAAGTCTGTGATAATTACGAATCGAATAAAGCGCATTTTTGTCTTAAAGTCCTTAAAATAACACCCCACACCTTCCCCTCCTTCCCCTTTCTCCTCTCTAAAATCCTGGGGTGGGAAGTTAGGATAAAATTTCGATAGCTCTATTCAAAAGTTTAAAATCGAAAATTTAGTACAAAAAAAAACGGATTCCAAGAAAAACTACTCCACTCACGTCCCCACCACTTAAACTTCCCCTTAAACAGCATAATGAAAAAAATATTTGGACCGTTAAATATTGCTCCACAATTTCCCATTATGCTGTTTGGGGCTGGAAGAGGGAACTGGAAAATTTTAATGAATATCTGGGTTAATAGCAGCCCTTCCCTCCGCTTTTTCCCCTTTCTGGAGTAGAGTTCCAAAAAGTAATCAGAAAAATTTTTTGCATGCCTGCTTCCATTTCATCGGGTGGCACCTCCTTCAAAAACAAAAATCATCAAAAAAGCTGAAGGATGAGAAGAGGATGAGGGGAGGGGAAGGGGAAGCCAGGTTAAGAAATTGGGAAGGAGTGGGGAGATGAAAAATATCGTTGACCTACTTTTAATTTTTCTTAGATTGATCCATTAACTAAAAAAACAAAAATTGAGTTTTAGAAACTATTTGAAATGTGAGAGGGGAGGGGGTAACAATTACCATAAAATCTATTAAAAAACTAAAAAGGGGTAAGACAGAAAATTTCAAACAAAAATTTATTTTGTCTATTCCAAAAATTCTTAAACCCTCATAAATCCAGAAATTGTGCTCATTCGAGCAGAAACAAATGTTAATCAAATACGAGGAGGGGGCAGGAGGGGAATGAATTAAATCACTAGACGGGGATGATGGCAAAAACACAATAACAACAACAAAAATTATATCATCTGCCGTTATTTTAGCAAATAGTCATTAAAAAAGGATTTAACCTCTATCACTCGTCAACATAAAAAAAATCCCTACCCCCACCCCTCTTTCCGGCAGTTGTAAAAAAAAAAGAACAAAAAAATATAGAAAATATTTACTTGTTTTACAAAATTTTTGTAGCCAATTGGAATCATCAGATTTCATAGGTAGTTTAACTGTGAAATATTTTGCAAGCTGCATCAGCCTACGGTGGATGGCTCTTCTGGTGGGAGGGAGGGGGGAGGAGATGGGACACTTTCCTCTTATGTTTCCTATACAAAACCCCTATTCTGTTTTATCTCCTCTCCCTCCCTACCTCCCCCACCATCGTAGCCATCAAAAAAAATATTCCTAACAATTTGAAGCGACTTTGCCTGAAACAACCCCCCTCCCTACCACAAAACAGAAAACAAGAACATGTAGAGCCGCATTTGGTTTGATATGATACTTCCCTATGGGAAGGGGAGGGGATGAAAGGGTTGGAGAGGCACAGACTAGAGTCCCGAGTGGCACGTATTATTTCATCCCCTCCCCTCCCCCCGCTTCACCCCCACTCCTGCCCCTGACATTGCATTTTGCAAGCAAGGTAGACGATTTTTGTTTTTTTTTTTACATCGGTAGCAGCAGCCACTTGTGAAAATACACGCCACTGACTACCGCCACACTATGCCCCCCTCTCCCCAAACCCTAATCCATACCCACCCCACACCCCATACCCCTCTTGGCTGGCGGTACATGAGACTGGTGCTTTAGTTGCAGCACAGCTGCTGCTACTGCTGCTGCTTTTGCTGCATCATGTGCAAAATTTATGTTCTATAGAAAATCGGAAGGTAGCAGGCCGTAACGGTACCCGATGCACCGTTTTCCACCTGTACAATTTGCATATATGCGACATGGTAGGGATGAAGGGGAGAGGGGGAGGGGGTTGTTATAAAAAGGGCGGAGGGGATGACTATGAAATTTCCCATTAGCGCATTTAGAGAACTTTGCCACGCACAGGGATAACATCGTCGTCATCATCATCATCATCATCAGCAACCCCCTACCCCTCTCATCCCACCACCACACTCCAGAGGTTTGAAGTTGGTTTATGATGGGAAAAAACCACGTCTTGCCTGGGTATTATTATTTTTTTTTTCTTCTTCTGTTTTTTTTTTATTCTCTATATGCCATCATCCCTTTACATTGGCCACAGTTGAAGCGGGCGAAGGGTGGGGTGGGAGGAAGGGGAGAAGAGGGATAAACAAAACCTTATATTGCAAATTTCCCTCCGTAGGTACCAGCGACTGTAATCCCTACTTCTTAACAAAAAATAAATAAATAAGTAAAATCTTTGTTACAAGTAGAGGGGATGGAATAGAATGGGGGTAAATGTCTGATAGATCTGACCTTGAAATTGTCATGAATTTTTTAATCAACAACCTCCTACCCCCTCCCGGCTTCAGGATTCCTAAAAATCTCTTTTTGTAATTTATTTATTTCATTTGGTGGCCTAGAGGTTGAAGGGTTATAAAAATTATAGAAAGGGTAGATGGGTAAGCAGGAAAGGGGGGGGGGGGGGGAAGAGAAGGGCAGCCCTTAAAGAACTATGAAAGGAATACTTTTTAGAATTTCTGTACACGTCTGGTAAAAAAATAAAAAACATAAATGAAATTCCATTTCTTTTCCCATATTTACACATTTCCTTCATCAACCGACGGAGCACACAGAAGAAAAAAATATCTCTAAGGCTCTGTGTCTCGACGCCCTTCATCACCTCTGTCCCCTGCTCCCCTCGCAAAAGCCAACCCCTTCCCTATGAGAGCGCCACATGCACTCAAGAGTGTCACCTTTTTTTTTCATTTCAATTAGAGAAAGCATAAAAAAAAATAAATGCAAAAATTCTTAAAAACCATCGTTCCTATCAGATACAGATGTCATTGCCGAGGTATAACCTCTTCCCCACTACAAACTTTTCCCCTCCATGAACACGTTTACCTGGCTTGCTGACTCTACTTTTGTTTTTTGTTTATACATATATTTTTTTGAATTTTTTTTTTTTTGTATTTCTGCCCAGGTGATGTGCCCTTTCGGCCCCTTTCCTCTCACACCCCTACCCCCCGCCCGTCTCCGGTACCCCACGTCGTGTCTCGAAATCATTGAAAAGATTTTCCTCTGCCGTGCCGTGTGAATGTTTCGTGTCTCTGCCTTCCTGCCCACCTCTTCCCCTCTCCTACCCCTTCCCACACCTCTTTAATCTGATGTAGCGGTAACGCCACATACGACTCTTCTTATTCTTCGTTTTCACCCCCGAATTTCCCTCTTCTGAAAACAATCAGTTACTTCCCCTCCTACCCCGTACCCCTTTTTTTCTCCATCCCCAGCTTTTTCGAGCTCCTAAAGGTAGGCAAACGATTTCATCAACAAAAATTTAAGAAATTTTCCGTTAAAATACAAGGCGCAGAGGCACATTATTAATTTTTATTTTATTTTATGTATTTATTTATTTTTATATCTCAGAGGAGAGTACTTTCGATGGAGGGAGAGGGGAAAAATTATAAAGACGTGTATTTTAAAAGGGCGAGAATTACACAAATTTTGAAAATGTTTGCTACGTTTTGTACGAAATACTCCCCTCCCCCGATTTCTCCACTCTATCCTCCCCTCCAAATATCACGTTCTACAAAAGTAGAAGTAGAAATTTCAAGTCCCGTTGTTTTGACGACGAACATCCCTCTCCCCTCTCCCCTCTTTCCCCCCATAACTTTTAGCTTCATCAACCCATAAAAGGATAGGTGAGGAGGGGGAGAGGTTGGAGGGATAAAACAAGGTTTGTTATTCGAGTTTCTCATTGTTTATTTGTAATTTACAGTTGACTTGATTGCAAGGAGAGAGATATAACAGTAAAAAAAACAAAGCATACAAACTGCGAGGCGATGTTTCAAGTGGAGTTCATGGGGTTGCAAGGGGAGGGGAGGGGAAGGGGTCTTATCCTGGATTTATAAAAAAAATATATATATTATAGTATATATACAATAAAATAAAATAAAAATTGCCTCCATCGCACCAGAAACCGTTATTCCGGTAGTGGCACCTTGATACGAATATTTTCCACAGAAGGCGCCACCACTTCTACATTTATCTCCAAATATTTTAGGTTATAAAACATAAAAATCTAGGGCTTCAAGTGGGAAAGATGCACCTTTTTTTTAAAATTTGTTCACCTCTTTCTTTTATTTTAGGATATTTAGGGCACGATCCCGTTAATTTAAATTCTCCTTCAGGAAATTTAAAGGGTCGAGAAATGGAGCGGGATAGTGTCAAGAGGTAGAGAAGATTTCATTTGAGCCTAAAAATAGCCTAGATTTTAATATAGGGTAAAAATACAAAAACAATTTTTAATTATATGTACAAACAGCCACCCAACAAAAATAGTAAGGTTAAGTTTTCTAGTGGGGGGTGGGGGGAGAGGGGTACAAAATTGAACGGTTTGATTGAAAATTGCGAAAATAGTGTCCACATCTACCTCAAATATTTGAAGATGATCAATCTATAAAAAAAATTGTCTACGCGACGAAATAGCCTCTTCTTTCCTCAACCTCCCCTCCACTTTAATTCCCCTAACCTCCACTCCCTTTGACAATTTCCTTTCATTCAAACATCGAAATGATTGAAATCCAAAAGACAACGATTTGGGTGGTGGGAGGAACGTGCACTTAGGTCGGAGGTTATTTCAAACAGAGGGGGGGGGGGGGGGGGAATGGGAGCTACATACACGTGATTCTCGCGTATCGCAGCGTTCCAACTTAATGGCAAAAATTTTTTTCCATTTGATAATACAAATGTTTGTACTTTCTGCTGATTGAATGTACTGTAGAATAAAAAAAAAAAAAAACCAATACAAAACGGAAATGGAAGAAGTAAAAAAAAATAAAAAATAAATTGCAGTGCACTTTGAACTTTTATCAGAAAGACCAGCAGAAAAGTCTCTCAATCGCCTGAGAGCTTTCGCCTACTTCAGGTGGAGGTTAAAAGGGGGCGCGAAAGTCGCAACATGCGAACAACCGCTCCTCGTCCGCTCCTTCACCCCCCACCCTCTTTAAAACCTTCTTTTTCCAAGCTTCATCTCAGCGTCTTTCACGTTTTATTATTTTTTATTTTTTAAATAGTATTTTTTTTATTTTTTTACGGAGAAAAGGTTCTTTTAACCCATTTAACATTTTTAACAAGAGGAGAGGAGAGAAAAGGGTTTTTGTTTACATTTCTTAAATTGACTCTTTCAGAAATTTTTATTTTAAATTCTAAATACTTGAGTACTGAGAAAATCCGCAATAGGATCTTTTGCCTACTTTTAGGCGAAAAGAAAAAAATTAAATCAACGCGATAAATATTCAAGAAGCACAGAGACAAAAGGAAAAGGGAAAAATTAAAAGAAAACATATTTTTTTCAAAAAATAAAAATAAAAAAAATAAAATAGCACGACGTGGTTCTCTTTTCGCAAAAGGCGGTCTACCTCTACCGAAACCTCCTACCACTTCCCCGCGAAAGTTAAGAAAAAAGGGCCGAAATCAAAAATAAAAGAATAAAAATTTAATAAAGAACAAAAAATTAAATAAAATTCGTCTGGACTCTGGCTTTGAATAGGTCCCTTGATGTAGAACGGCTGGGAGGGAAGGGGTAAAGGGGTAAAGGGGTAAAAGAAAAACTGTTGAAAATAAAACACCGACTTTTTCATATTGTGGCTGCTCTGGTGAATTTATTATTTTTATTTTCTTGGAAGAGCAAAAAAAAAATTATTATAATAATAATTCAAAACTTTCACCGGTGGCTGAAGAAGAAAAGTTACGCATTCGACCCTTCCCCCTCTCGTTCCCCCACACCTCGCTCAAGAGAAGAACAAGTAAGTGGTCATTGGGAGGTGGGTGAGTGGACTCCCACATGTTTCATCCCCTCTCCCTGGTTTCCTTCCCCCCGATACAAAAACAAAATAAAATAAAACAAAAGACGCACATTTTACTCTAGGGATTTTTCTTCTTGTGTAATTAAGAACAATTTGCCCGGTGTACCCCACCACCCACCCCTTCCAACGCTGTGATAAAGGCACGTGATTACATACGATATTTATCGCATAGCGCGGCCGTTTCATTGTTAGATGTAGTGGGGGGGATGGAGGGGCTGAATGAGGAGGCTGACGACCTCATTAAAGTTGGATTCCCTTCGGACTTAGTCTAGAGCTCCGCGCCGTTTGATAGCATCTAATTACACAAGTTAATTTGCACTCATCAAAACGGCGACTGTGGAGCCCCATTTAATTCCCCTTCTGCAGCTCTCTCCTCCCCTCCCCATCTGCACACTCTGCCCCCTCCCCCCATTTCAAAATTCCAAACTTAAATCCTTGCAAGCCACACAGAAATTATGCAGTGCTGTTCTCCTAGGCCCTAGAGGGAGGGGGTGAGAGGAGAAAAAGGGGTTCTACTGCCTTAAGAAAGCTATACTCCAATCCTCCCCACCCAACCCACATCATCCCGAACTCCCCACCCCAATACCCTTTCTTTAGGAAGAAGTGTGTGATACGTGTGGCCTCTTGAGCAAGCTTCAGAGGAATATTCTTAAAAAAAAAAAAACAGAAAAATTATCCCCTTCCCCACTCCTTTTATCCACCCCCTCCCCTCCTGATGCGTTCTCGTCACCATCGTCATCATCGTCGTAAAGCACACCCTGGGGCATTGAAAGGAAGGGGATGGGTGGAGATGGGGAGGGGAGAGGGAGGGGGTTATGTGTGATTATGAAAACTTCAGCAAAATTTCTGGAGTTAATTAATTTTAAACCCAAGTGATGTGTGCTTCCTTCTCCCTGCCCTCTCCAGCTATTTTTACCCCACCTACAACAACTTCTAATCTGCCGCCGTAATACATTTTAAATATAATTGAAATGTTAATGATGCATATTTTAGAATCATTTTACTGTAGGATGGAGGGGACAATGGAAAGGGGGCACATTTTATTTTACAACCCTTCCCCACCCTCCCTCTAAATTAAATTGTAAAATTCGTTTCCTTTAATTTTAAATTTTACTAAGTAAATGCTCCCCTATTCTCAACCGCAATTTCCCCTCATTCCTGCTGGGGGTGGAACAAAATGGAAATGGAGCAAAATGGAAATGAACAAAATTGTCAAAATTAAAAGAAATTTTAGCACAATAATTGTTTTTTTTTTGTAAACTAAGGGCAATTTTAGAGTCGGAACGAAATGGGAATGGAACATAGTAAATTAAATTTAAGGAGCCCTGTAACGGAAATAGAACACTGTTTTAATTAAAATAACGACCGATGGTGGCGTCTTCATCATTTTCATTATCATCATCATCATCATCCTGAGTCTAAATGGAGCTTGGAGGAGAAGAAAAAGAGGGCCGGGGGTGGGAGTAAGGGGTACTTGACTTTTGCTTGTAGCCCTATTGCTTTAAAATAAAAAAATAAATAAATAAAAAATTTAATAAAGGGCACGGTATAGAAGGAAGCACAATTTGCGGTGGTAAACGCAAACGGCTAAACAAAATCTTAAGGGGGGATTAAGGGTGTAAAAGTGGGTGGGAGGTTGTAAAAGCCTTTTAAAATATTCTAAAAATCCTAAAGGTCCTAAAACGTAAATTTTAAAGCAGTTTTTTTTCCGTACAAAATCTTAAAACAGCATTTCTGTACCTGAAAAAATAAAAGGTATGCATAATTTTTCCATTTTCAGAACATAGACAAGGGGTGGAGGGGTGGAGGGGCGGGGGGTGTAGTGTGAGCCTACAAGAAGAAGATGAAAATAATGAAAGTTAAAGCGCCTTAAGGTATGCAAGAACGACGACGGCAAAGCGCGGCGAAGAAGCAAACTACTAAACTCACGATTTCTAAGACAGAGCCTGAGAATATAACAAGACGGTGGAGGGGAGAGGGGGAGGGGGAGCTTGATAAAAAGCGAAAAGATCGTAAAAATCATTTGGGTTGAGCCTGCTTCCAAAGACCTGTTTTAGTTGATGCCCTATTTTGATAAAGACGGAAAAAAGAAAGAGGATTTGAGGGATGGGGTAGAAAAATAGTAGCAAAGATTCTCACAGTTTAAAGAAGGATGAGGCACGGAGGAGGAGGGTTGGGGGAGGGGAAGGTAGGGGAAGAAAGCCTACTATAAGAAAACAACCCCGACAACGGTGGTATTCAAATCACAAGGGCGTGGAAAATGAAGAAAATTTTTCTACTGATACAATCTTATTGACTAACGGTAACGTTCTAGTGAGCCGAGCCCCCCACCCCACGCCCCTTCCCCTTTCTTTCAAGATAATTTTCTTATGGAAAACGGACGTTCATGATTTTAGTTATCATGAACTACAATCCTAACTCCCTCCCTCGCTAACGGGCAAGAAAGCAATAAGAGTTTAAGAATTTTTTTGATATACAATCCTCCCCTCTCCTCAAAGTGCCACTTACCCCTCACCCTAACTTTTTTTTTGTTTTTTTTTAAGTATATTTTTGGGGACAGTCAATGTTTACAAAAATTTATAGAGTATATTTTTTTTTCTTACCTTGTTAAAACACACGCTGAATGTAGCCCTACCTTTTTTTTAGTAATCCTTTTTCTAAAGATGATCCAACGTTGATTGAATTTCTGAAATAAAAAATACTAGGGTTAGAGTTAGGTTAATTGGGGGGAGGAGGAAGGGGATTATTTTAAATTATGCATCCATCCATCCATCATCGACAAAACAATTCCCGTTCGTAACTGTAGAGTGAAGGGAGGTATGAAGGGGCGGAGAAGGGGAAGAGAATGTGGGAGGGGGGATATAAAACATCCCAAGAAAACTGATGTATGTTTTGATTTTGAAATAATCCCACAAGTAAAATATGCGATTGTAATGATGGAATGGGAGATAAAACAGAAGGGGGAGGGTATGGTAGGTGGGTAGGGGAAAGGGGTTAAAATACAATACCGCCTGAGACAAGTGTGCAGAATGTGAATAAATATCCATAAATTACCCATAAAAAGCAGAGAGAGCAGCCACAAACGTAGGAAATATTCTGTAGAAATCAGTTTGATAGTCGGAAAGGAGGAAGAGGGAGGGGGAGGAGGGGATAAGAGATGGGTTGGTACCATAATATAACCGTATATACGATACGTGCAGTAACGTTAGTTACATATATAACGGTGCTTGCTTGGTTTCTTTCAGTCACATAACGCTACTTTCACTCGATGGATGTGGAAAATATCTCAAGTGGAAGAAAGGTGGGAATTTATGACTAGGAGGGGAAAGGAAAAAAAAAAGGGGAATGAGAGTAAATAAAATTTTGTTTGCTTTAGTTTATCCCCATTTAACGGTGATAAAATTCCTGTTATACCAATTGATATTGTTTTGTATATTAAACCTTCCCCTGATCCCTTTCCACTTACAAGACCCCTCCCCCCCCCCCCCTAACTTACATAAATTCAATACCACAAAAAAAAACATGAATCCCTATTTTAAAGTCAATCATTCAGAATTTTTATATTTTTTGCATTTTTCATTTATAAAATAGGAAAACAAAAAAAAACTGTTTAACAACCCCCCACCCAACCACTTCTCCTTCAGCCAATAATCGCCGTTATACGGCTTCTGTCGGCAGACGGTGGCGGGGACGACAACGAAGTCAACGATGATTCCGCTCTCTGGTGGTGAGTGTCTGCGACTCTCCAGCCACCTTTTCCCGCCACCACCGACATTCCCGAACAGATTCCGGTCGGCGGCAGCAGGGGGCGTAGCGATCGTCATTATTCCGGCGGCGGCGACTGGCAGCATCAATCATACACTTTTTTTTTTTTACAATTCGAATCCACTTATTTCCATCAATGTGAACTTACCCTTGGTTCAATATTCCCATTCACAGAGCAACGCATCGCATCACATCGCATTCAGAGGCAGCAACTGGCCAACTTCTGATTTCATCCTTTCCCCTTCCCCTATCCCTTCCCACCCAAACCACATATCACTTGAATGCCGTCAGACTGCCCTTCAATTTCCAATTAAACGAGACCTTAAAATTTTTTTTTTGTTTTGTTTTTTGCTCAATTATTTCCATGATAAAATAATTTTAAATAAACAGCTGCAACAGTTTAATTACTTAAACTAAAATTAAATAATTTAATGAAAGTTGGGGTTGAGATTGGGGTTCGGGTCGAGGGGAAGGGAGGGGAAGGAAGTAAAATTTAAATTTAAAAAAATCTCAAATTTTAACTTCTGTCTTCTTCTTTTCTTTTTATAACTATTTTTTTTTTCTTATTATTTTATTTAAAATTAAATGATCATTCTTACAAGAATAATATTTATTTTAAATTATTTGAACTTTTGACTTGTCTTTCCGGTAAAAGTGCAGTGCAAAATCTTGTTTGCAAAATTTGTTTAAAAAAAAAAAAGACTTCTTGAAGGTGATAAGGTAACTACGTTGCCCTGAATCAATGAATCGATTATGTTTCATTAATTGATCAGAAAATAGTTTGAGATTTTGTTATCAGTTTCCACGTGGGATCGAGATGACCCCGGTGGGGTCTTTGAACTGTGCGGGGCGCAGAAAACTCCGTTTCTAGTATCAACTTAGCGTAGTAAGCAATTTCTAAACCTATTTAAAGCATTTTCTGTCAGTTGCTTAGCTCAGTCTAGAATTTATTCTAGCGCTAAAATTTCAAGTTGGAAAGATGTGGAGTGTTTTCGTTTTGCTCGCTTTGATCGGTAAGGTGTTAAATTTAAATTTTAGGGTGTGAATTAGAAATATTTTTAAAAAAAAAAAAAATAGGTGGGCTCGCTGCGGGGGCGGAATCTCCCTGGAGGGCGAACCGTGAGTACACCTACGATTTTTACGCCAGAACCCTGACGGGGCTGCCAGACCTCAAGAACCAGTTTGTCGGTGTTGTTTCAAAGGGCAAAATTTTGCTCCAAACAGAAATTGATGGGCGGATTTTTGGAAAATTAATTAAAATGGGCCACGCTCACTATCACGACGATTTGGTGGGGGGATGGGACACTGAAATTAAGGAGGATTCTCTCAGCTTCCAGGAATCCGAGCTGAATAACAAGGAATTTATTTTAACCCTTAAAAATGGAGTGATCCGGACCCTTCAGGTCGAGGACTCGCTGACCAACGACGAGGTCAACCAGCTCAAGGCCATTCTCAGCCAGCTCCAACTTGACGTTAAGGGCGAAAATTTGATCCCCTCCAAAGACAATCAACTCCCAGAGGGAGGGGAAGGGCCAACGGCCCTTTTCAAAATTATGGAGCCCACTGTAACCGGGGAGTGTGAAACTGTTTACGATATTCAGCCGTTGCCCGAGTACCTCGTAAATCGCACCCACCCCCGCTGGGCACCCCGACACATGCGAATGAAATTAGAGGCCAAAAAGGGACAATTTTTCCAGGTGGTAAAAACCCTTAATTATGATAATTGCCAGGAGCGTAAAGGCTACCACTTTGGCATCACTGGCGAATCGAAAATTAAACCAAATACAAATCAAATGGGCGATTTTCTCTCGGTAAGTTTAACATTTTTTAAAAATATCCAAAGAATTCAAGAAGTGTGGCCTAAATAAAAACAAAATTTTACAAATTAATTCCAGAAATCGACAGTATCCAAAATAATTGCATCTGGTGTTGTAAATGATTTTACAATTCAACAAATTTGCACAACAAATCGAATCGCAGTCAGTCCAGGTTTATACCATGAACAAAAAGCGCAAGTAGTTAGTCAAATTCACATGGTTCTAGCCAAAATGCAGGAGGCTGAAAAGAAATTAAAAGGACCTCAGAATCGAATCAATGTCGGATCTCTTGTCTATCGCTACAATTTGCCCTCGGACGAGAGTAATAAAATTCGTGAAAATTCTAAAAATTCTAGGAATCTATTAAAAAATATTGCTAGAAATTCTGAAGAAATTGTTACAAGTGATGAATACGAAAATTTTAGAATCCGGAGATCCCTCCACAGTGAAGAGATGACGAATCATCTTAAGAAAGACGTTTCAAAGTCTTCAGAATCTTACGAAAATATTGAAGATAATCGAGATAAATTTCAGCCCTTTCGTGGAGTTGAAAACTCCCCAGAAATCCCCCTCCTGCCTTTCACCGTCGGTTTTAAGGGAAGGAGCATTAAATATGATAGTAAAATCGATCTCAAAAGAGAAGCAAGACGATTGGCGGAGGAAATCTGTAACGATTTACAAAATCAAAATGAAATTCCCAATCGAGATACCCTCGAAAAATTCGACATCCTTATCCAAATCGTAAGATTGATGAATTTTAATGAAATTGAAGAAATCGTAAAAGATTTGAGGGTTCGTTCTCAAAAAACTGAAAATTTAGATAAAATTTTATCTTGGAAAACTTTCCGTGATGCCGTAGCTGAAGCTGGAACACCGCCATCCGTTAAAATTATTTCAAAAATGATTTTAGAAAAGCAAATTCGAGGTGATGAAGCAGCCGGATTAATTACAGCATTGTCAAAAAATATTCAAATACCAAATCTAGAAGTTGTTCGGATACTTTTCGATCTTATTAAAAATGATGAGGTCAAAAAACAGAAAATTTTCTATCCAACTGCTTTGATCGCTGTAACAGATTTAATCAGAAGAGCTGAAATTGATAGAAAAACTGCTAAAAGTTATTATCCAATTCAAACGTTTGGACCTTTTTATAAAGATCTTGAAAAATTTACCTCCAAAGAATTGATTCCATACTTCGCCGAACGTCTTCACGAATCAGTTGGCCAGAAAGATGCTCAAAAAATTCTACTTTATATTAGAATTCTTGGAAATACCGGACATCCAGATATTGTTGGTATATTTGAAAAATACATCGAAGGAGACGAACATTTTACACATTTCGAGCGTATGGCTGCAATTCTATCTATGGATAGACTGACTCTAACATATCCAAAATTGGCTAGACGTATTTTGTACAAGGTCTACGCGAACGTCGCTCTTACACCAGAGACTAGAACTGCAGCTGTCCATCTTTTGATGAGGACAAATCCATCGACAGCAATGCTCCAAAGAATGGCAATTTACACCCACGAGGATCCAAGTGAAACAGTTCAAGCAGTCGTTAAATCGTCTATTCAATCAGCTTCCAAACTTAAAGGTGAACATTGGCGAGATTTAGCCGAAAAATCTGATGCAGCTAGAAAATTTTTAAATCCTAGAGACTACGGTAGACAATATTCAAAAACATATTTAAAGGATTACGTTTCTGAAAATCTAAGAATTTTATATGATCAACAATTGAGTCATATTATTGGAAGAGATCACATCTATCCTCAAACCATTTTATACAGAGTGATACAAAATTTTGGTGGTTACTATGAAAGAAATTCGGAAATTGAAGCAATGATTTCAAGTGTAGACGATTTAATTAATTTAATTCCTGGAAGTAAATACACAAACGAACAGGAACAAATGGATGATTTTTCACAACAGGGACATGGTCAACAGTGGTCAACAAAACATTTGGAGAGTATACTAAATTTAAAATCTGAAAATGATAAGAATTTTGAAGGTCAAATTTTATTCAATATTCTCGGACATAAACGTTTTATGGTATTCGATGAAAAAACATTGGAAGATGTTCCAAGACTTTTAACCACAATCGGCGGAGCTTTGAGAACCGGTCAAACTTTATCTGAGAATAAATTTTATAGTCGTAGAAGTCTAACTATCGCATTTCCTCTAGTAACTGGATATCCATTTGTTTACACCCTAACCGCACCAACTTTAGTCCAAGCTGTTGGTAAAATCCAAGGTCAAACCTCACCAGATGTGACACAATCGCCGTCTTGGTCCATTCTGGACCAAATTGAGTCAGTCAACATGACTGCCCAACTTCGACTAGTCTACAGCAGCGAAATGAGATCAAAGGTTGGTTTTGTTACACCATTCGAGCACCATGAGTACGTCACTGGACATGTGTCCAAAATTCAAGGGTATTTACCACTCCAATTAAAAATTAATGTTGATATTAAAAATAGACAAATTGCCGGTAAGGTTGCACCACTCGAAGAGAAAATGAAATTTAATCCTCTGTACGCAAGTGATGTACCATTCACTTTAAGAAGGGATATTTTTGAAATGAAACCAATGACTCAATCGAAGGGTATTAAATTGATTAAATCTCGTCCATCTGACAAATTTGAAAAGGTCGTTGGTGAGAAGACGATTGGAATGTCTTTCAGAACTGAAATTGTCCACCAAATCCCAGAAGAGGTTCAAACCGAAATCGAAATGGCATTAAATCGTCAAGGAATTGTTGCTCTCAGCAGTTTACCTTTTAGCTATCATGAAACTATGAAAAAAATTTGGAGTAGACAGGCATTTTCAACTCTTTCCATGATTCCATTTAGCTACCAGCCCAGCTCTTATGCTCCATCTGAAAATCAAATCGCCCTTACCCTGGCAGCCCTTCCAATCGCCGAGGAGTTAACAACGAAGGAACTGATCAAGCTTCAGGGAATTCTATCTTTAGTAAGTCTACCTTTCGCCGACATCGACACCCTTCAAAGGACTGTTCAAAATGTTGGTGTACCATCCATCGCTGAACAGTGGCCTTTAAATGCGCTAGACGGTTATAAAATTCAAATTCAATACGATGGCCAACGGTCGACGAACGAAATAATTAAATTTGGACTTAATTTCGAGCACGCCTACAATTTGGACAAGGACGCTCCAATCGCATCAACAAAATTAAGAGCTGCGATCGATGAAAAAAAGCTCGCATTTGCAAAAGATTCATCACCAAATAGTTCGAACCGTAGGAAGCAATTCCTTGAAAATGCGGCATACGACGTCCGTCAGGCGTCTTCAATCGCCCTGGACGCCTCCTTGTCCTTCGAAGGGCAAAATCCTGCTGAATATGTTGCCACAATCGCACACGCTGCAAGTCCAGTGGACGAAAAAGAGCGAATTGTTGCATTTTTGGGTGCCAAAAAGGGATCCAAAACTAAGCAAATTTGCCTTAGTTACGTCGGAAGATACCCTAAAAATCAAGCCCTTAGCTTCGAAGATGCCCTTAAAATGGACTTAAGGGCTGATGCCAAATTGGAGGCAGCATTTGGAGAAAACTGCATGTCTGAATCATCTCAAATTAAGGCTACAGCCACAATGGAACAAACTCCAGAATATAAGAAACAACTTCAACAGAGTGTCGCCGGAAAGGTGTGCGCCGATGAAATGAAATTTGGCAACAACCAACTGCCCGCTTGCCAGGAGGCGATCTATCGCTCAAACATTTTGGACGATATAAAAATTTCTGCTGAGGTCGAAAATCCCACTCCAGAATTTAAAAATATCACCCATCGAGCTTTAAATATTTTAAGATACTTCGGTTTCTGGAATCTTGACGAAAACATTAACGAAAAGGGTGAACCAAATAAATTTGAAGCTGCCATAAAATTAGAGCCAAATTTAAAATATTTAAATGCTGCGATACAAATCGAAGACATGATCCTTCGCGCCAAAAATCTCAACATTTTGCCCCCGCTCCGAACGTTCGTTGAGCACCACCCTCACGTTGATACACAGGCTGATTACGTTTCATCAGCCGCTGGTATCAGCCAAATTCAACGAAATGGACAAATGTGCGTTATAGACAAAAATAAAATACTCACATTTGATGATAACGAAATTAGCGAAAAATTGGGAAAATGTTGGTACTCTTTGGTTCAGTACTTTGCCCCAAAAACGCATATTTTAAATGAGCCTCGCAACTTTGTCCAGTCCCATCCAGTTTCTGTGTTGGCGAGAGAATCCTCAACTGAAAATGGACAAAAAGAGGTTTTAATCGCTGTAAGACAACAAGGCGGCCCGGATCACATCATTCACCTCAAGAAAAAGGAGTCCGAAATTCACGTAACTATCAACGGAAAGGAGCATAAAATCTCAAAAGATAGATCCATCGATGTTTACGACAACAGCGAAAATGCTAAACGACATCAAAAAGCCGCTGTTCGACTTTATCACCTTCCAGGAAAGGTGAGTTTTACAGAATTTTAATTTTAAAAACAAATCTCAGAATTTTCTTAGAATTAATAATTTCATTTTACTTTTTAAGCTTTTAAGTTCTCATCCCATGCACTGTAAAAGAGCTTTTTATTGCCGTGCAAAATTTTAAGATATTTCAAGCTAAAAACTTTAATAATTTTAAAAAATTATTTTAATAGCTTAAAAATTATATTTTTAAATTTTCCCTTCTTCCTTGATCGAACCAAAAAAAATCCAGCCCAAATCGAACACGTTCAAGATGAGCCGCGATCGTTTCAACTTCAAACCGTTCGAAAGAAGAACAAAAATTATAATTTTTTACAACTTACTAAAAAAGTGAAAATCCGTCACATCAAAAACCGCGAAAAAAATGAGCGAAACTTTAAATTTGCATAAAGGCATCAAAATTTGAAAACAAAAAAACAAAAAAAACAAAAACAGTAAAATACTCCGCGAATGTCGCGGCCGAGGGATCGACCAATTCAACACTTTTCACGGCTTTTCCGTGATGAATTTCAGTAAAATGTTTCACTAATAAGTAATTAAACGAGTAATTAACGAGTTTTCGTGGTAATTAGCCGGGTTAAATGAATTTAAATCGATTTTTTAATTCAAGCGGAGTTACGCGATCCGATCGAATCGAACTTCTCATTGCAACTGAGTCAAACCAGCGCAAACTGCAAAATTTAAATCAAAGGGGAGACATTTTTAGTGAAATGGCGGGAAATTTAAATTTAGAATTTACGAAAATAGCTAAATAAATTAAATTTTACGTAAATTCCCCTTTTATTCCAGGAGGCCAAGGTCGACATTCGTGACCAAAAAATGCAAATTTTCTTTGACGGTGCACGGATAAAAATCCAAGCGGAGCCCACGTACCGCGGAAATTTGCGAGGAATCTGCGGAAATTTCAATGGAGAAGAAGTTGACGACGTGGCGACCCCCAAAAATTGCATCTTGCGAAGTGAAAAACTTTTCATTGCGTCCTGGGCCCTGACCCAGCAGCCGTCCTGCTCCCAGGAGGTGAAGGGGCTCCGTGAAAAAGCCGATCAGACCCCCTGCGCCCCAATGGCCACCCACGGCCCCGGGAACGTGATCAGCCGGTGGGAGGCTGGCCGCAGAAGCGGACCACCACGTGAAAACGAAAAAAAATGGTCCTCTGAAGAAACCTCCTCCGGGAGCAGCTCGTCCTCGTCGGAGGAGTCTCATGAGAAATCGTTGAGTAAATCGGGGCCCCACTCGACCGAGAAGTCGGCCTGCAGCCTCAAGGCTCACTTTCAAATTATAAAAATCGGGAACAGGACCTGCTTCACCCTGGAGCCCCTCGACGCCTGCCCCGCGCAATGCTCCCCCGTGGCAAAGGAGCACATCCAAGTTGGGGTCCACTGCCGCCCCACGGAAGACGCCAGGACACAACTCTTTATCCAGCAGCATCGCAAGGGAATCCGCCCCCATTTGGGGCAACGCATCGATCTCGCCGTCACCTTCAACGTCCCGCGGGGTTGTGTTCCCGCCAACTGAAAATTCAAAATTAACAACTTTTTCCACGAACTTCGGTTAGAATTTGAAGAATAAAAATAACGAAAATTACAACAAATGTGTACAACAAAATATTTATTAAAAAAGCAGTTGAATAAAACAAAAAAGATAATTTTTTTCTAAGAACCTAATTACTTTATAAACAAAAATAGAAAATCTTAAGAATTTTCCTTGGGCCTCAGAAGAATTTAAAAAAAAAAAATCTTAAAAAAGGGTTCCTCGGTATCTTAAGATATTTTTTTGAATCTTAATTTTTAATTTTTTTATTTCTCCCTAAATCCCAAAATGATCAGATAAGCTCTGATTCATCTGAGTTTTAGACCCTAGAAATTCATGATTAAGTATTTTTAGGGCCCGTTCAGTAAGCGGTGAACTTTTGCATTTTAAAACCGAGAAAGCTGCAAAAGCTCATTAAATGAAATTTGTTTATAAAATTTAACCGTGATTTTGTAAACAAAAATCCGCCGATCGCTGAGGCATCTTAAAAATTATTGCAATCGATCAGACAGTCGTTGTCTTGTCTTCATCGGCGTCTTCGTTTTTTTTGTTTCCTTATTTATTCTTTTTTAATTAATTTAATTGTGGGTCGATTTTGTTCTGATTGCTGATTTTCAGTGTTGAAAACAAATTGTTTATTTAAAATTTAAACATATTGGTGTTAGTTAAAAATAGACTTTTAGGAGGTCACCGGTGTGTTTCGTAAGTTTGTTTAATTTTATTAAAATTCTTGTTCCACCGTAATTTTTTTCATAATTTTTCTTAAAGCCCTTGAAGGGTTTATTGTGTTTTAAAATTAAAAGTGTGTCAAGTTTTGGTTTTTTGAATGTATTAAGGGAAAATTTGCGGGAGAGAATTTTAAACAAAACCCCAAAGTTTGGGTACTTTCGATTTAAAATTTGTTTAAAGCCCTTAAAGGTGCCCTTTAGTTAGATATTAAAAGCGAAAAAATCCAATTTAATTTTGAGGTTCTTACGGCCTTCAATTAAATTTCAACACAATTTTTTATGAACCCCAAAGTTATGGCACCCTCGATTTAAAAGTTTTCCTCCGTCGTAATATTTTTAATATTCTTTTAAAAGCTCTAAAGAGTGCCCTTTCATCAACAATTTAAACCGCAAAAAGCGTTTTTAATTCGGAAATTTTACGGCCTTTAAACTAATTTTAAACTAATTTCTACTTAATTTTTGAACAAACCTAAAATGTTGGGTCTGTTTAAAATTTTTCTCTGTAGGTAATTTTTTTTTTATATTTTTTTCCAAAGCCCTAAAAGGCGTTTTAATCGGGGAGAGTTTAAACTAAAAATAAATTACTAAATACGCAACAAATTTTCTTGTTGTTATTAAAATTTTCAATTTAATAATTTACCAGATATGATTTTATGAATCTGTGATTACTTAATCGGGCGATTTTATAATTTTTTGTTTAAAAAATACTTTTTTTATTCAGAAATATTCGCGGAATTTCTCGACCATATTTTGTTTATAGTCAGGTGGTTTTCATTTTTAAAATATCCACTGATAAGAAAGACGTCGATCGAATGAAGAAATGTCTGGAGATTTAAAAATAAATAAATAAATAAATAATAGGGGAATAAATTCTTTCTCGATTTTGCAATTAAAATTGTCGATTAAAATAAAGTAATAATTTTAATAATGCATAAAATATTTTTATTTTCGGCAACATCAAAAACAAATTTTTTTTAATAAAATTGTTTCGAATTTTCAGACAATAACTTCTAAGTTAGGCTCAGTACACTGTGAAAAAAAAACATATAATTAATTATTATTTTCATTAATTTTATTAATTAATTAACTACCCCCGGACAGCGGCACAACTCCCGGGCCTTAAGCGTTAAACTTTTTGGGGTAACTTTGAGGCAATTTCCCTCCGGAATTTCATCTGAAGATTTTTCAATTTTCGGAGATTTTCGTAGGGGGCTCTCCTTAACCCTGGAGGGCATCGTCTCAACGACGGCGTAAATCGTTAATTTTTTATCTTGACCTTGATCTCGATTGATTCCCTCATTTACCGCGAATGAGGTTGACCTTATCTCATCACAAAATGATCCTAAATCGCCTATGATTAGCCGAAAATCTTCTGAATACCTTAAAAATTTTATATTAAGTAAAATTTTCAATAATTGTACAACGCTAAGTAATAAAAAGTAAGTTTTAAAATTTAAAATCGACTTTAGGACTTTAGAAATTCAAAAAGTAAATTCTAGGTTTTCTAATCTTGGAACACCGAAAACATTTTAAAGTAGTATCAACAATTTTAGAACTCAGAACCACGAATTTTAGGACGCCAAAAATAAATTAAAAAAAATCAATAATTTAACATATTTTTAATCATACTCAAATTCATCGACCTCGGTGATGGTTTCCAGGTGAAATTGACAAAACGGGTGGTGATAGATGAAATCCTTGGAGACCTCCGTGGATCCAGGCTTCGATTTTCGTCCCGACGAGTTCTTCTGTCTGCCTTTTGAAGGTGCCCCATACCGGGGCCTCCGGGGTTCGCTCCAAAAAGAGGGCCGCCTCGCCGACCGAGGGAGGGGCAAAGGCGGATTTATCATGAAATTTCGGTGTACTCCAAAAACCCGAGGACGAGTTTTGAGGGGAATTTCCAAAATGGAATTGCTGCAATTTTTGCATCTTACCCCGGTGCAGCCGTCGCGCCGCTGGGACCGCCCTAGGGGCACCGGCTGGCGCGGGGAGCGCCTCCTCCAAATGTCCCGATTGCTCGGCCTCGAGGCAGAACCAAAATTTCGTCCAGATCGGCGCCGGCATTGTGAAGGTTTTAAACTTGATCGAAGCGGTTGCTCTTGCAATTTACACTTGGAACGGCTCGTCCGGCCCGAAAAGCAACAAAAGAACCACTTCTCAAAGAAATTCCGAAGATAATTCATCGTACTTAAATAAAAAAATGAAATTTAAAAAGAAAATCAGTAATATTCAAAAACCACTAAAACGTACCCCACTTCTGAAAAAAATTTAAATTTTATATCAAGCAACTGACAAAAATCTATTAAAAAAAAAATATATATATATATTTGAACCGATCTCTCGATCAACCGCAGCCGGACTATCCGTTCTTTAAAAAATCGAGCCCATTTATAAATTGTGAAATTGTTTAAACAATTTAAAAAAAAATAAAAAACAGACATTTTATTTTAATGTTTATACGAATTACACCTGCAGATTAAGGGGGTACCTGAGAAAAATTCGTGGGCGCTTATCACACCTTCGATTAATTGGCTCCCTCCGCCCCCGCAATAAATTCCGGGTAATTTCGACACCTGCCGGACGGTAGCCGACAGGTGTAAATCCACCTGGCGGAGGTGTCGCACTCCCTTTACCACGAAACCTTGATAATATTAGCACATTTTAAATGCAAGAAAATCTTTCACCGTGAAAAATTCGTGGTACCCCCGACAGAACAAAACTTCTTCCGATGAAAACAACTGCACCACGATCAACCAGAAATTTTCTGGAGAATTAAGGGACAGACCCACTTCCACGATTTTCGCCTCTGGCGTAACCCGATACCTTTAGGGTTTTAGCAAAAACAATTTAAACAATTGCCAAACAGGAAAATTTTAAACCGCCGGCACTCCACCTCTGGGGGCTGCTCAAAAATAAGAAATTACCTTGAGTTTAGTTTAAGTCCCACTCAAACGACCGTAGAACACCCAAATTTAAACCGATTTCTACAATTTAAAATTTCCAGCAAAGCGTTCCCTTTAAGAAAAAATACCGCCGGTACTCGAAATCAGGGAGTCTGCTTAAAATCAGCTAGAAAAAACCAAAAAATTGGCTATGATTCTAATTTTAAGGCCCCAAAATACGTAAGTTCAACGCTATTTTTGAAATGTTTGCTTTAACTCTTTGTTGCATACATTTTTCCTTTGGTTCAATGGGCTTGAAATTTGTTACTCGGGGGATTTTGGAGTCGCTGATGACGAATCCGAGCTCAGAACTTCAAAATTCAAAATGGCGGATTCAATATGGCGGACAAAAGTGCAACAAGCCGCTTGATGAACGTGAAAATGGGCACTCGGGGGTTTTTGGGGTCGCTGATGAAAAATCTGAGCTCTGAATTTCAAAATTGGTAATCAGCGACCCTAAAAACCCCCAGATACACATTTTTATGATATTTCCTACGTTTTTCATTTTCCAATTTGGATCCGCCATATTGGATCCTCCATCTTGATTTTTAGAAATCTGACCACGCTGATTACGAATCATCAGCGACCCGAAAAACCCCCAGATATACATTTTCACGATATTTGTATAAACTTTCGAATTTGGATCCGCTATTTTGAGTCCGCCATCTTGAATTTTGTAAATCTGACGACGGATTCATAAACAGCGACCCGCAAAACCCTAGGGAAGCGACTTTCATCCAAAAAGTTCGAAAAGTTTCTGAAATGAATTCTAAAAAAGGTGGGACAGCGTAAGTCCCACCATGCAGCCAAGGGTTAAAAGAAAGTAAACCCTTCAGGAATTAAGGAAAAAATATTTTTATAAAAAAAAACCTCCAGAGCAACAATTTTAAACGCCGGCACTCTAAACCGGAGGGTAGTGTAAAAATGAGCTAGAAATAACGAAAAAATTGGCTCAAGACCCAGTTTAAAGGAGAACAGTTCTTAAACATTAACAAAAATTTTGAAAAAATTTGAAAAATTTCATAAAATTTTAAAAATTTATAAAAAATTTTGAAGATTATAAAAAAATTCAAAACTTTGGAGACGAAAACTTTTTAATTAAACTAAAATTAATTAATAAAACATTTAAAAAGTTGTAATCGAAATTTAAAATATTCATAAAATAAAGAAAAAATAATAATAAATCTAGAAATAATAAAACCTAAGAAAAAATAAAATTCATCCATGCGCCAGCCGAACCTTCGTTGACGACGAACCCAGAGCAACTGTTGGAGCCCGGCTTTTAGTGAAAAATTTAGAGTCACCCAGAAACCCCCCACTGCTCCAGGTGGGCCTCACGGAAGATATGCAAATGAGCGAAGGTCCTGTTTTGGGTCTAACCCCAGCATCCGCTGCAGTTCGACTCTTAAGATAAAACTGCATGCGGTGCAGTTGCACTCGACACTTTTTTTTTTAGTTTTTAGGTACTTTAAATCTAGAGACTTTTCTCTGGAGACAGAGGAGCAGGAGACTGAGGCTAGGAGGCTAGACTAGCCGCTAGAGCCCCACTCAAGTGGCTCCTGTTTTTAGCTAGTTTCTAGACCCTCAGGGGGCGAGGTCGGTAAATTACGCAATTTCATGTTATTCCTCAAAATATTTGCTAAAAATAAATAAAATCCGTCTGATCTTGCGCAATTTATTTTTTACTGCGATGCAGATGGGGTTGAATGGTAAAATATTTTTTTTTTAACTCTTCTATTTATTGTTTAAGTTCAAAAAACCGAATCGAGAATACTTTTTTACGGAAATAATTGTTTTAAATTTCTCTGAGGAAGCTACAAGCACAATTTTGAAAATTTTAGCTTTAATAGAACAGAATCCCTTCAGGACTTTAAGGCGTGTTTTTCATTGTTTTAATGAAAACAGATAGGAAACTGAATCCCTGAAATTCAATCTATTAACGGTTCCTGTCCAAAATAAAATCAAACCCGGCGTTTAGGTTTAATTTGATTATTAAGAAATTATCCGCATATTGCAAATCACGACAACTTGTTCGAAATTTAGTTGCATCTTACAAAACGCCCCGCTGTAGAACAGTTCGATTTGATTTGATCCTTGTTAGTCAAATAAAACTGAAAAACTTGCTCCTTGCAACTGCGACTTACCGAATTTTAGATTGAAATAAAAAAAATGTTAGATCAATTACAGTGTCGCCCCGGCTATAATTTGTTTTTGTTTTTAACTAACATAATTGTAGAAATCGGAGCCAAAACACTCGAAATATTTTCCAAATTTTTGAAATCTCACTGACCGTAGTACGAAAAAAACTGAATACATATATTTTCTATATACCCGATTATTTTTCGTAAATATAATTTAAAATTATTTTTATATGAGTTTCACGGACATTTTATGCGCGTTTATTTTATTTTAAGTTAATAAAATCGCTTTCACCGCGGTAAGAATAACGCAATCGAGCGCCACTTACAGAAAAATGATAGAAATTAAATTGACTTCTTTTCATGGAAAATGCTCCACTGGTTCCAAAATAAATTTCTAATCAGGTTTAGAAAACATGTTAACGTTTGCAGAAAAAATTAAATTATAGCCTAAATTAAACGGAACTTTCAAAACTTTCATTGAAATATAAAGGGAAACCCTTCAGGGATTTAAGCTAACAGATAAAACAAATACCGCCAGAGGAAAAATTTTAAACGCCGGTACCCTAAACCGGAGCGGTCTCCTTAAAATTAGCTAGAAATTTACTTAAGCTTCAAACTTTCCAAAAAAAATGGTTTCCCACAATCTCTGCATAGTTGTAGTTTTAGTTTAAATCAATCAAAATATTTACAACAATTAAAATTTCCACTTACCCTTCGCTTCGTCCTCTTCTTTTCTACTTTCTTCAGTCTTCTGTCTTTTTAAAACAACCGCAAAGCACTTTAAATGTAAATGTTACTTTTTAAAAGGCCTTTTTCTTCTATGAAACACTTCACTTTACTCAAAAAATCACTTCACTTTATTCGAAAACTCGCGATAAATATTTAGATGAAAAAAAAAAAATATATCGAAATTTTCACTTCATCGGCTCTTAGTTTTGTCACTTTTTCAAATTTAATTTTCACTAGCCGATTGCACGCACACAATCACAAAATCACCTCCACTTGATTCCAATGTGGCGGCCATCCTGCAAGAGAGAAAAATAAAATAAAAATTAATTAATAAATAATTTTATATTTTATTTAATTAATTCACCGAAAGCAGCGAACAGGTGAAATTTAAATGAGAAACTAATTTTGAAATTTTCCAGAACTGAAAACCGACGCCATCTCGTTTAAAAACAATTCACAATTTAACCGAAATTTAAATTCACGAATTGGCCGACTCGAGAATTTCCAACCAACGGATGATTTTAAATAATTTAAATCCTTTTACGACTTACTTCGCGAATAAAAACACAATTTTAAAGGGTTTTCTGAAGTAATTTAACAATGAAAATCCCGAAGAAACGAAAACGCCGCTATGTCAAAGGGTAATTTAAAAATTAAAATGACCGACGCACGCCTGCAGTCCGTCCGCCCACTCCGAAAACAATTCACAAACTGCGAGAACGCTTCTAGAATAACGGTAAATTAGACTGCAGATTTGAAACAAGCGGAAACGAAAACTGCAAGAATTTCCGCAGGACTGAGGAAATCCAGGGAACGAACGAACGGTGGATTCGATTCAAAAACTGAAACTGAAGGAAACGAAACGCGCGGAAATGCGTCAAAGCCCCCAAATTAAACGCGATTTTTAAAATTTTAGCTTTAAAAGAAAGTAAACCCTTTAGGGATTCAGAGAAAAATATAAAAAAAAAAACACCTCTGGAGCAAACATTTTAAACGTCGGCACGCTAAACAGGGGGGTGGTGTAAAAATCACCTAGAAATAACCAAAAAATTGGATCTGATTCTGGTTTTTAGGTCGCAAAAGACGTAAATTCAACGCTATTTTTAAAAGGTTTATTTTAAAAGAAAGTAAACCCTTCAGGGATTAAGGGAAAAATATAAAATAAATAATTCCGGGGCAAAAATTTTAAACGCCGGCACCTTAAACCGGGGCTTAGTGTAAAAAGCAGCTAGAAATCACTAAGAAATTGGCTCAGGTTCCATTTTAAGGGCCGCAGAACCCCCAAATTGAACTCGATTTTTGCTTATGCAATTAAAAATTATTAATTCCTTTAAAGGTGATTTCGGCCTTTTGAGCTTGGGAAATAAAAGAAATAAAAAGAAATGAAGAACGAAGAGGTCCCGGGAAAAATAAAGACCCTGAGAAATGTCACTCTGTGGGCGCTCTGCGGCAAGTGGGGCTCCTCTGGGGTTATATTTTTTAACTTTTTTGATTCACTGGGACTAGGGCGGCGCGGGGGGGCAAAATAAATGAATATGTTTGATACTTTTTAAGAATTATATATGTTATTTATAGAAAAATAAGTAGGCATTTTGTATAAGGAAAAATTGCAGTCAGTAGGCATTTCGTGCCGAGGCTTCGACCCGGACCCCACCAGGGACTCTGCCCCTGGATCCCACCCACCCCCCAACCCTTATATTCCCAAAATTTCTAAAAATGATTATAACTTTAAACCTCCATAAAAAATGTATGGTGCATCTGCGCCAGAAATCCTTCGGGGGTTTTTCATGTCTGACCAAGGTCAACAAATGGCCAAAGTTTCACCCCCTTCGGGGGTGCCCCCTAAACGGAACTGCACCCCTAGATTTAAATGACGCGTTGATCATTCTAAATCCAGGAGAAAATCTAAGAGTAAATTTTCTTTGAAAAGGGTTCATCACGTACCTCGTGGTGTTCCGAGGGGCGGCCGCGGATTTCCTTTTTGTTGCACCCGCATTCCATTAAATTTGCATAAAACACTTCACTTCACGCTTAAAGGCCATGATTTTAATAATTTTCCCACCTATTTACACTAATTCCACAATTTTCAGCGCTATTTTAAACCACAAAAAAACTTCTCCCACGGCAAGGAGAAACAATTTCAGGGAAATACGCGCCAACGACCGGCTCCATCCCCCCGCGCTCGAAAGTAAAACAATCGACCACAAATAAAAAGAAATTTTAAGCGGAAAAGTGGTGGAAATTCACCAGAAAAATTACTATAAATTCGCAAGAATCACAAAACGAACGCCGGCCCTTTTGAACTTTCAAGAAAACGAACGGTAAATTTTCCTCCGGGGGAGGACTCGACGAGCTTTCGGTTAGCTCTTCTTCTTCTCCCGCACTGCGGACTGCCACCCTTTTCGCGGCGACAGGTGAATAAAAGTGAATTTAATTGCCGCAGGATTCGAGTAAGAATTAATTAAAATAACCCCTTTTTGCCTAGCCGAAACGCGAAAACTTTAAAAATCTTATTAGACTCAATCAAAGTTAAACCCGATAAAATTTGATTGCGACGGCAGATGGCAGCACTAAAACCCAACCTTCGCAAGTATAGTGCAAATTCCCTGGATAAAAGTTCGCCTTTTTAGGGCCAACGAAAAAAAGCTTTTAATTTTGCAAGAAGTTCGGGGGCGAAAGGGGGAAATAAACTGATTTAAGTTGTTGTTTTTTACTATTAGTTTTCACCTGCACCAACTTAACATCGATGTGCAAATTTTGTACTACCAACGGAATAAAAATGTGACGTCACGAAATATTTAAAATCAAAGCAGAAATTTTTTAGAAACATGTTTCCCTCTGCAACATTCAACGCCGCATGAAACTCTCACGTTGCGCAACATTTCTACAGCAGCATAAAACATGAATTCAACCAAATTTCTTCTTATAAAACCAAATTAAAAATATAAAATAATAATAATATAAATTTTGTTAAAAAATCATTTTAAGAAAAGGGTCATTTTAGTGACTTACCTGACTAACGACACCGCATTTTTATTTTTTTTTTGACTCTGAATAAACCACTCGATTTTTCACTACGCCCGAAATTTAAAATCACGAATTGACCGACTCGAGAATTTCCAACGAATGGATGATTTTAAATGATTTAAATCCTTTTACGACTTACTTCGCGAATAAAAACACAATTTTAAAGGGTTTTCTGAAGTAATTTAACAATGAAAATTCCGAATAAATTAAAACGCCGCCATTTCAAAGGGTAATTTAAAAATTAAATTGGTCGCAGGACGCCCGCAGTCCGTCCGCCCACTCCGAAAACAATTCGCAAACTGCGAGAACGCTTCTAGAATAACGGTAAATTAGACTGTAGATTTGAAACAAGCGGAAACGTAAACTGCAAGAATTTCCGCAGGACTGAGGAAATCCAGGGAACGAACGAACGGTGGATTCGATTCAAAAACTGAAACTGAAGGAAACGAAACGCGCGGAAATGCGTCAGAGCCCCCAAATTAAACGCGATTTTTAAAATTTTAGCTTTAAAAGAAAAGAAATCTTTCAGCGATTAAGAGAAAAATATAAAAAAAAATAGCTCCGGAGCCAAAATGTTAAACGTCGGTACGCTAAACCGGGGGGTGGTGTAAAAATCACCTAGAAATAACCAAAAAATTGGATCTGGTTCTAGTTTTTAGGCCGCAAAAGACGTAAATTCAACGCTATTTTTAAAAGGTTTATTTTAAAAGAAAGTAAACCCTTCAGGGATTTAAGGAAGGCTTTTGAAGTGAAACTTTTTTAGGCGCTTCCCTTTCTCTGCCTTCAACTGGGCGATTTTCATCAAACTTGGTACTTGGGAGTTTTTGGGGTCTCTGATTTCAAATTAACTGTCAGAATTTACGAATTCAAGATGGTGGACTGTTTCTGGAACCTAAGAAGTTTCACTTCTAACGCGCGAGGCTCACGCAATTTTTGTTTTTTAATTTTTAATTAATTCTTTTCCAGTTAATCGTTTCGTTTCCGTAATTTTTGGGTATGTTGCTGAGGGAGTTGAACCAGATTTTGTTTTCCGGCTCAGAAGACAGCCCCTGGATCGAGTGTTTGGACGGTTGGGTCGCTATGTTCTGCATTTTTTTGGTCGGAGTCAGCGCGTTCTGGCTTCACGTAAGTTGTCCCCTGTTTAAATATTAAAAGAATAAATAAAAATAAAAATCAATAACTTAAAAAAAATTTTCTAGTAAATTGCTTTTTTCTTCCCCTCAGGAGTGTCTGGAGCGAGAGTTTCAGCGGCGCCTCCAGTCGGAACTGGCGCACCTCGAGGCGCTCCATCGCACCGAACACGAAAACATGCTGAACGAATTGCTCGCTTTGATCAATGAGTTCTCAGAAAATGGCGACGCGGTCCAGGTCCCTGAGGATGTAAACAACAATTTTGGGTACCGAAACCGGAATGGAATTAATTGAAAATAGAAAAAATATTTTTCTCTTCACCTACTCAAAGATTTTATTTTATTTTGTAGGACATGAAATTTTAAAAATATGATTTGTATTTGTGGTAAAACGATTTATTGTTTTCCTATTTTGAAAATTTCATAGAATTAATTTTGTTTTTTATTTTTATAATGACAACAAAGATCTTGGGCAATTATTTAAATTTACCGATCAATTTCTCCAAAGACGACGTCCAAAGTGCCGATAATTGCGACGATATCGGCGAGCATGTGCTGGCGTCCGATTTTTTCAAGGGCAGCCAAATGGGCAAAACCGGGAGCCTTAATTTTGCATCTGTACGGGCGGCTGGAACCGTCAGCGATGAGGTAAACGCCGAACTCACCTTTTGGCGCTTCAATTGCCGTATAAGTCGCACCGGGGGGCACTTGGTACCCCTGAGTAAACAGCTTAAAGTGATGAATTAGGGCCTCCATGGACGTTTTCATTTCATTCCTTGTGGGGGGTGTAATTTTAGCATCATCCGTTTTTATTTCACCGGCTGGCATCTGATTTAAACACTGATCAATAATTCGTAGTGATTGTCGCATTTCTTCAACGCGACACAAATACCGATCGTAGCAGTCGCCTTTAGTGCCAATTGGCACATCAAATTCCACCCTATCGTATGCGTCGTAGGGTTGTTGCTTTCTTAAATCCCATTTTATTCCGGACCCTCGAAGCATAACTCCACTAAATCCGTAATTTAGAGCATCCTCAGCTGTTACTATCCCAATGTCAACAGTTCGCTGCACCCAGATGCGATTTGTCGTTAAAACGTCTTCAACTTCATCTAATCTTTCACTGAATTTTGATGCAAATTCATAAATATCGTCCATAAGACCAAGTGGCATGTCCTTGTAATATATAAAAAATATAAATTTATTACTAATACGTTTTTTAAAAAAAAAATATATATATCTTACAAGATAAACACCTCCTGGTCGAATGTAAGCTGCATGCATTCGGGCGCCAGAAACCCGCTCATAAAATTCCATCATTTTTTCACGTTCCTCAAACAGCCAAAAGAATGGAGTTAGGGCTCCAATGTCCAAAGCGTGCGTACCAACAGCCATAATGTGATTAAGGATTCTTGTAATTTCGGCGAATAGGGCTTTAAAAATATAATTTAAAAAAATAATAATTCAATTAATGATATTTTATGAAATTTACTTCGAATATATTTAGCCCTTAAAGGCACCTCAATATTGAGAAGTTTTTCAACAGCTAAAGAGTAGCACTGCTCGTTGCACATCATCGAAACATAATCGAGCCGATCAAAATACGGAAGGGCTTGGGTGTAAGTTTTATATTCAATTAATTTTTCAGTTCCACGATGCAAAAGACCGATGTGTGGATCGGCTCGAACGACAACCTGAAAAAATAATATAAATTATTTAAAATTTTCTATATAAACAAAATAAATAAATTCCCGCTTACCTCACCCTCAAGCTCCAGGACAAGACGGAGGACACCGTGAGCAGCTGGATGCTGTGGTCCAAAGTTAAGAGTTAAATTTTTAACAGATTTTTCAACGGGAGCAATTCTTCCGTTCCACGGGGGCACTTTCCAGAGGGCTGTGACCTCGTCGGGGTACATCACAGCCCCGCTGAATTGTTCCATAAATTCTGGATCTGGATACCATTTTGCAGCACCTCGCTTTTGTCTATAATTATTAACAAATAAATATTTAGTAAATTTTATAATATATAACCTTAAAATTTGTTATGTAAGTATTTTAGTTGTTGTTTTCGGTATAATCATTTATTTTTAAACTGTTTTAATTATTTAATCAAGTAGTTTAATTGCTGTTGTATTTAAATAATTCATTTTATTGCTAAAACTTCTTTATAAAATCGTAGAAAATAAATTAAATAAACTTGCCCAACTGCTGCGACGGGTCCGGTGTTTTGGAGAAAATTTTGTCGTAATCCGACAGTCGCTGCACGTTTTATTAAACCGTTTAACGCTGCTAAAGCCATTTTATTTTATTTCGGTATTTAATTAAACATCGACTGACTGCGAATTCTTACCGAAATTTAATGAAATTTTAAAAAGCACTTTCAAAACAAAATTCTCGTCACAGAAGAGTCGAAAGGTGTGGTGGAATTTTGTTCTTTTGACAGCTGTCGTGACAGTGGTGAATTTGTTGAAACATTTTTTAGTAGAATAGTATTGCCATGTTGGAATTTAATTTACTTTTTAATTTATTTTGGTTTAACTAAATTTAATTAATTTAATTAAGAATTTCTTTTTTTCGTGGTAATGTAGTTTTTGTTTTAAACTATTTAAAAAAATTATATTAAATATTTAATTTTTCATAAATTGATCGAGTTTTATATGAACGGCACTGCCACACGTAAGATTTATAAATAACAACTTAACGAAATGGTGAATTTTTCTTTTGACATTTGAATCGACATAACGCACACAATGAAACAAAAAAAAAATTCTTGTACACATATTAATCGGAATAAAATTGTGTGCGTTAGAAACGTCACATTCTAAACGAAAATAAAACTTAACGAAATAATTCCTCCTGAAAATTTTATCCTCAAGTCCCGTTAAAATATTCACCGCAGTTTCACTTGAAAATTTTCTTCGGTCTGCGGCGCCATTTTGAATTTTTCGGTCTGCCATTTTTGGTTCTTGAATTAAATAAATCGGACGCCATGTTTGTCGGACATATTTAAAATAAACAAAATATTTGTTTTATTTACATCGCGAAACTAATTTCAAAATAATTTGACAAATTTACGGGGGGTTTGGAACGTTTTGGGGACGGTGAAAAAATTAATTTTGTGATAATGTGCGCATTTGCCGCTTATTTAATAAATTTTTTAATCGAACGGTAATGCGAGGTGGAAATTAAGAGGGAAACAATAAACAAAATAATTAACAAATAGTAAAATAAATAAAACAGTAATATAAATAAAAGTAAAATAAAATAGAAAATCGGTTAATAACAGTGCCTGAAAATCGCCTGGCAGTGGAGCCGCTGTGCAACGAAAGTGCCCCAAAAACGGAAGAAAACTTGCCCGCTCCTACCTCCCTCCTTCCCGGGCGAGACGAACTGTTTTAATTTTATATTTTTTTATAATTTCAACAATTTTTCCTCCCTCCTCCCGACCCTGAAACCACAGGGCAAAGCGCAGCTCCCCCGTAAAGCCACAAAAACTGAAGAGACTCCGCCACCCGAGCCCCAATAATTAACAAAAAAACAAACTGCTCCCTCCTTCGGGGAAAGAAAAACGGAAAACAAAATTAAAGAAATCCCCGTCCCTCCGCTGCTGGGACAACTCACTGCCTTCCCTTCGCCCCCGTCGTCAAGCACTTCAGAAAAAAAAGAAGAAAACCCCAATTTCCTTAAATTATTTTCTTTTTTCCGGCCCTTAAACACTGACGAAACAAAAAAAAAAAGCAAAAAAATCGAGAAAATCGCGTGTGACATGTGAAAAGAAAAGTGCGGGCCCCCTGCGCCTCCGCTAAAACAACGTGGAATTTATTTATTTTATTATTTTTTTTTTGTATTTATTTCGCATTAAGAGTGGCTCACGTATGTCATCAGCTGTTTTTTGCGGAGCGCCCCTTTTCCAGCGTCTCGTCAATTTAGATTTGATTTAAAAAAAAAAAAAGGAATAAAAGCAAATAAATAAAAAGGCAAAAACCTTTGCCTCCTCTTCCTGTCCACTTCCTCCCTCAAGAGGATTACGCCACAACAGCCCTAAAGTTTTCGGGAGGGGGCTCCTTCAAAATAAACGCCGCGGAAATCAGAAGGGAAAAAACAACAAAACAACACAGGTATAAAAAAATTGTATTTTTTCTTTTTATTTCTTTGTATCTGGCAATTTATTTTTAACAAAAATCAATAATTTATTTTCTACCTGTTCCGCTTCACCCCCATTTAGAAAACTTCCCTTCGATCTTTTCTAAATAAAAAAAAAAATATATAGAACAAAAATCAACAGAAAAGATTCTACCCTCTCACCACCAGACCCTTCGCCCTTTCCACCCGCCGGTGATTTGCTTCTATAAAGAAAAGAATTCCTGTAAAACCACCCTCGCCAAAAAATGTACCCGGAATTAATTTTTCTTCTAAGGTTTTGTGACAATTAGCAGGCAAACTGTCAGTAAATTTTTTGCATTTAGAACTGGCAGGTAAAAAAATGTTACTTTAATTAAATGTCCTTTTGCAATGTAAAAAGTTATAACGATTATTTTATTAAGTTTCATAATATTTTATTAGTTTTAAGTGGTTTTAAAGTAGTAAAATAGTCTTGTAGCCACGAACAATTTAAAAGGGATGCTATTTTCAAAATTTCCACCTTCCTCTCTTTTATATTTAAATCTTTCGGAGATTTACAGAAAAGGCACTAAAATTTTAATTATGACTATAAAAGATTTGCATGGTTTCATCTCAAAAGAGATTTTAGTTTTATAATATGTGACCTAAAAAAGGATAAGTTCTACCTTTTCAAGTTTATTTATTTTTTTCTAGGGTGATGAACGACTACTCATATTTATAATTTTATTTTTAAGACCATGTCACATCAGGATATAATGTGTGAGGTGGAAATTTCGGATTCATCGATTGTTGAAGTCGTTGACACGGAACATTTTAACGACATTGGGGTCCCTTACGAGCACTATGAAGTCGGAGTCGCTGACGATCAGTACGAGGAGGTCACATGCGAAACTGAAGATTCCCAGGGTCTTATGATGCAGAATATTGACGATGGTAAATATTTCCTGTAACCCTCAGATTATTTAGGCGAAAAAAGAAGCATTTTATTCTTATACAGTTTTTATATCAGAAGAAGTCATTTTGCAAACAGACTCAAATATTCAGGGACACGAGGAGGTCCTCGACGCCTCCGGGGATCCGCTTTGTGTTTACGGAGATGTCTCATCTTTTGCTGGAGAAATTTATGTTGAATCGACACCTGGACCTTCAAGGTAGGTATCATAGAGTGGTTATACCATATTATTTTTTGTTTCTTTTTGCTTTATTTGCATTTATTTATTTTTAGTAGATTTAATTTTTCTATATATGCCTATTTATCGATATTGTTTTTTCGTTTATTTTTGATATTTATTTTTCTTGCCTTAAACGTTTTTAATACAATATAGAAAAAGGAAAAATCCTCAACAACCAAAAACTAAAAGTCTAGTTAGTCGGATTCGAACAGGGAACCCGCAGGATATAATTACAATGGAGCAAGCCCCAAGCAAACCCAGACGATGGGAACAAAAACAGGTCCAAATAAAAACGATGGAGGGTGAATTTAGTGTCACAATGTGGGCTTCCGGTACATCAGATGATGATGAGGGCTCAAATCCTGAACCAGATCCCGATTATACTGAATATATGACTGGAAAAAAGATCCCACAGGATTGTGTTCCTGGCCTTGATCTATCTGATCCAAAACAATTGGCAGAATTCGCCCGGCCTGGTCATAAACTTAAAGTGAAAAAGAATAACACTGGAAATGATATGCACGACAGGACAATAGGTACGAAAATAATATTTATATTAATTGATATTTTTTATATTAACATACATTTTTATTTTTATTTTATTTTATTCCCAGCGTGTCCGCACAAAGGCTGTAATAAAATGTTCCGTGATAATTCGGCGATGCGCAAACATTTGCATACGCATGGACCTCGAGTGCACGTTTGCGCCGAATGTGGAAAGGCATTCGTCGAAAGTTCCAAACTGAAAAGGCATCAACTCGTTCACACGGGTGAAAAACCATTCCAATGCACTTTCGAGGGGTGCGGGAAGAGATTTTCACTTGATTTCAATTTAAGGTAATTTGAATTTTAATAAAAATAAAAAAAAAAATAAATTATAAACATACCATTTTTAATTTTATAGAACCCATGTCCGAATTCACACCGGTGATAGACCTTACGTTTGCCCGTTCGATGGCTGTAACAAAAAATTCGCACAATCGACAAATTTAAAGTCACACATCTTAACGCATGCGAAAGCAAAGTGAGTGGTTTTATTTTTAGATCTGATTTTTATATTTATTATATAATTTTTTATTTTTTTAAGGAGGAACTCAGTTGCAGCAAATCGAAGCGCTATGGCCATACCCAACCAGAGTTTTGTTAAAGTTGAAATGACCGACTTGGACAGCAATTCACCGTACATTGTTTATACCGATTAAAAAAACAAACAAAAAAACTAACTCGTAATTAATTTTTTTTTTTTGATTTCATAGTTTTTCTTTGGTGAAATATTTTTTTTAATTATTATTTCTTTAACTTTAATTTTCGTTTCTAGGGTTAATTAAGAAACAAAAAAAAAAGTAATTGCAAATGATTTATGTATGTAAATTTAGAAATTTCGTTTGATTTAAAAAGTTAAAATATAAAAAAAGTAGGTTTAAAAACAAATACATAAAAAAAAATTTTTATGTACTCAGCTGGATTTAGATTTTACAAAAAAAAAAACAAAAAATCTTTTTTCTTTCTTCTAACCAGTTAAAGCACTTTGTGGACCGCTAAAAACATTTTGTAACTCTAGGTCAATTTTTTCAATTTTTATCCTTTAAGAGCCAGTGGATATAAGAAAAAAAAAAAAAACAAGAACAAGCCAATGAGGATAATTTTTAACTGAAAAAACAAAATGAATAAAATCTTTTTAGTCGTATGGTTTTTGCTTTAGTCATAGACTCAAATTTGAAATTTTATTAAAAAATGGAAAAGAAACCAAAAGCGCGTAATTCATGCCATTTTTATGAAATGGTAAAAACAAAACATTTAAAACAAGAATTGAAGTAAAATTGTTATTTAGCAAAAAACATCATCACAACAAAAATTCGCTTCCTCGCGTTTTTTAACTTATATCCAAAGTTTGTCGTTTAAATTTTTTTAAATATTTTTTTAAACACCTACCTGGCGTTAAGCTTTATCTGGATTATGTTTTTAGCAAAACCAAAAAACAAAAACAAAAACCCGGTAATTATTAGTTTAAAAAACCAAAATAAAAACTAAACTATAAATATATAAAAAAAAAAAACGATCAGAGCTAGCTGCAAAGAGTGATAGTGCGAGAGAGAGCGAGAGAAAGAGAGAGAGAGAGAGAAAGAGAGAGAGAGAGAGAAACAAAGTTTAGAGGTTACTTATAAAAATTAAAAAAGAAAAAAACAAACGAAATTAGACCCAGAAAAACATAAGCAAAAAAAAAATTTATGTATAGATGTATTTTTGATAAGTAAATTGCAATAATGGAAAAAATGAAAAAAAAAACCAAAACAGAGCGTAAAACTGAAAAAATTTTTGTGAAGTTTGCAAAGATGTGTTTAATTTATAAGGTGATAAGTAAAAATAAAAACAAAACAAAAATCAGCAATGCGAACTTTAAATAAAATAATAAACAAATTCACTATTATTATTTTTTTTTCTGTTGTGGATAAAATGAACTTGTACATTTTAGAAAGCAACAATAAAAAAAACAAAAAAAAATCAAAACCAAAAAATGAATTTGCAAATTATATGAAAAATAAAACAAACAAACAGACTGGTTATTAAAAATTCAAACTGTTTTTCTTCTATTCAAAAAAATTCTTAACCTCTTATAATTTTTTCATCTTCATCTTAAAAACAAAATGCTACAAAAAAAATTTATTAAATATAAATTCATCTAAAAAAAATTATTAAGTACATTTGATGGGATTTTGTTTCTTTTAAATTTAAGTCTCATATTTATTTTGTAAATTTCTTCAGTGCCCCCATCGGCCGCGTTTTAAACTTATAAACCAAAAATTGTATAAATTAGAAAAATAACGCCTATGTACAAAAGTTTTCTTTTTTTTTTCCTTTAAGATTCTTTGAATCTTGGTCTAAATTTAAAAAAAAAAAAAGTATTTTAAAAGAAGTCTTAAAAAGCGGCATCTAGATAAATCCGTCCTAAAATACAAGCAACCGCCAAAAATATCGCGCTTTGGCTAATTACGTCCGCGGAATTTATTTTATTATCAGTTTTTCTGCTGCTACCCTCCTCGGGAGAAATTTTTGTAGTTTTAACTGCTGTTAAATTTTCTGTTGTACTATTTTTAAAAATTGAAACTTGAGTCACTGAAGACTCTGGCGGCCGCAAAGTTGAGCTCATAATTTGTGTCACAGAACTCGATTCTGATTTTTGATGCCTCTGCGTCGGATGGATGGGTTTCAGTGGCCTTTTGCAGTAAGCTTTTAAAAATTTTTATTTTAATTTCACTGTATAATAATTAAATAATACATTTTTTTTAAAGTCTCACCAATCTTCCTCAATTCCATCCCGTAACGGTGAGGATCAACATTTCGCTGGCAGTGTTCGCCAGCCTCTTTAATAAACACCCTGTGGTGCTTCTCTGAAACCATCATGCCCACGAAGCACTCGTAGGTGCCGACATCCAAACGTTTTGTGTAAGTGTAAACCAAATCATTTTCCTCCCATTGCCCTAAGCAGCGATACTTTCGCTCTGTGAAGTTTAAAAAATGGGATACCACAAGGCTTCAGTTAAGGACCTATAAAAACTGACCTTCGTAAACCTCGCCAAGGTCACAGGCTGAGACCTCATAGTACATGATGTCCTCGCTTAAACACTCCGATGATAATTTTGCGCAAAGATTTGTCGCATCCGGAATCATTCCCGTAAATTCTCCGCTTACGGGGCACGGGGAGTAAACGTAGTTATGATCCAAACGGCCCTGGGTCAGCCATCGATTTTCATCAAAATTCTCTTCACCACAAATTGCATCAGTAAAATTATGAGCGACTTGTGATGAATGTTGAATTTCTAAAATGTTTGGACTACGATTTTTCAGCTTAAGGCACTGGTAGGACTCTTCATCGCTTTAAAAATATTTAAATATATATATATTTTTTATTAAGTATAAGAATAAAATTTTATACCATTGAGTCCTGCTAAAAACGAGAATGTAGTCTTCGCTAAAAATTTCAATGCATTTCATCGTGTAGGCCTTTAAAGATGTTTGATCCCGAAATATGAGAGTATCATTTTTAACAACGATATGCTCCCAATGTCCCTGGGCCCATTTTGGGAATTGGCAAAATTCTTTATGAGGCCAAGCAGTCGGCTCATTTGGGAAGAGCATTAAAGCCTCTGATTGAAATTTAATTTTTGGATTTATATCCTGAACTGCTTTTGTAATTGCCGAACATGTTGAATCTTTACTAAACCAAATTGTTATAATTCCAGTTACTGGATTTTCTTCGTATATCTATTAATAATAATATATTTTTTTTATTATTTTTTTTAAAGATAATAAATAAAAACAAAAATAAAATCTTACCGCACATCGATACTGTGGTCCTAATTTATCTTTACCAGAAGCAGCATTTTTTAAAGCAAGATATTTATGACGATTTAAACCCTCCCAATGTCCGAGACACTCAAAAGTGATCTCATGATTTTCGAATGAGCATTTCTTAAATCTTAAATTCATCGCAGACGTTGAGGGGCAATTGTCGAGCTCTGAATCAAGAGTTGAACACTCGACAAAATCCTCAGCCCCGTCATCGTTGTTGTAAGTAATTTTATACCGGCCATTTATAGGACAGTATTCTTTCCGAATTTCTTCACCGTCGCTCTCTAGATACTCTAGAAAAAAAAAATTAAAATAAAATAAATCCATTCAAATAAAATAGTCGTTAAAAATTACTAAAAAAAAAATAAAAACGTACTATACAAAGTTATTTCCGTGTACATTCCCGGGTCCTTGAGGTCATCCTCCGAAGGACAGGAGGCGAGCGCCTTTTCTTCGTTTGTGTAGCATTTTGAAATGTAATCAGGGTCCGTGGTGCAGACCCTGAGGACATTTCGAGAAACTAATTTTAAATTGAAGCAACGAAAACATGTCGTTTCTTCCGAGCTGAAAATGTTCCCACAATTCCACAAATTATGGTGAATAAAAAAAAATTATAATTTTAAAATGTTACCTAATTTTTAAAATCACATTATTATCAATGCGCCTGTAGCAAATCCCCCAAATCGGAATCGAATCTTCGGTTATATTTATTTGGCTGTATTGAATTACGTTCCCCGCGACCGTCCCCTGGGTGATAAAAGAGCCCTGCAGCTCCGGGGAGAAGTAGCAGACCGCCTCACCTGGAAATTATTTAAAAAGAAAATAAGAATTATAATTAATTAAATTCAAACTTAAATTCAAAAAACGACTCCCAAACACCGCCGCGATTATCTTCCGACTGACAAACTTCAGGAATTCGTTCCCCTTTTATAGTTTCCCATTGCTACCCCTTTTTTTTGAGAGGGGATGACATTTCACGAGGTCCTAACGAAACGGCTCCTTCCCCTTCGATTCTTTCGCCCAACTTCTCACGTATTTTGATGTACCGATTTACACTTACCCCACAATTTTTAAATTTAACGGTTTCCGTTCGTTTCAATCATTCAAAATTTAATTTTAATTTAATTACACAAGACGCACAAAGTCATCTCAGTTTTATTTTACATGGAAATATAAAAAAATAAAAAGTAAATCGCAAAAGCAAAGGGACCCAAGTCTCATCAATGACCTTCAAAATTTCAAAAAATTCCCTCGGGAGCAGTGCGTTTTCTGTATTTTCCAGAAACCCGAAGATTTTGTCTAGTTTCTAATAACATTTTTAAAAATTTAGGGTTCAAATTTTAAAAATGGCCCATCTGCTGTGGTGCGTGATTTTGCCCAATTTTTACAGGAAGCAAAATTTCATAATTTGATTTTTTGCGTTTTCCTGAAACCTGAGAACTTTGGCTTCCTAGCAAAATTTTAACAAAAAAAAAATTACGGGCCGAATTTTAAAAATAGCGCATATTCTAGTTAAATTTAAAATAAATTAGGACTCGAATTTTATCAGTGAATAAAAGAAATTTAAACTTAAACAAATCTTTCCTGTTTACATTGCTGCCGAATTTGCGGTGTCATGAAATTTTTTTTTTTCATTTTAAATCACCCATCCCCGGATTTTCAGTTGATTGAATTTCTTAATCCGAAACATAATCAGTGAAAATTAGAGGAACTGAAATATGTTTATACAAGGAGAGGGTGACAAGAAATTTGATAGTGCAGTGCCTAGGGGAACTCTGTTTATTTTGTTAATTTCTTGATTATTTCACGCTGAAGACAATTAAAACTTATTAAAATTATGCAATTCGAATTGAAATAACAAGAAAAAATATTAAAATTCTAAAGAATTTAACAAAAAAAAAAAAAAATCCCATCGGGTCCCGCAGGGTTCAATCTTAGGTTCTTTGCTCTTTCTTTTGAAATATTTAAAAAAAAAAGTGTTTTTGACTGTGTCTTAATTGCAAAACAAAAATAAAAAGGCATAAAAAGTAACTTACATTTTGCGATAATTAGGAAGAGGCCAATTACCGTCGCTTCGAGTGAAACTCGCCAGCTTCTTCGAGACATGGTCAAGAAGCAAAAAAAAAAATGTTTTGTATCAAGAAAAACACACCGGAAAAACTTTTAAAACACTTATTATTTTATTATAATTTTTGTTAACCACAACTGCGCGGCCCCAGTTCATGGGAAAAACCCCATTTGAATCACCTTTTTTTTACGGTGGAAAAATTTTTAGGAGAAGCAAACAAAAATTCGTTTGCAATCGGTTTTATTTATTTATTTATTTTTTTTTTTTACGAAATCACCGCGTTAAAATCCGTAAACTTTTTTAAAATCATCTTTTTATCCTTTAATCGGTTATTTTATTGAGAAATTCGAACAGGACGAGTTCATACAAAATATTTAAGGTATTTTGTTTTTTCTTAACATAAAACTCGATGAGTACGAAAGATGCGAAGGGAAAAGGCAAAAGAAGCGAAACGTCTTCACCTCAAGCAGCCCGCGAAAGAACTGTTTTCTGTCGTACTCCGCTGCCCGTTTTGAGGCCGCCGCGAAAGAGTCTCTTGGGCCGATGGACGCTAGCCAGCCTCAGTCACCACTCAGCGGCTTACCTTTTTTTTCCGGCTAATTCTAGACGATTTTACAAGCCCCCCTCGAGTGAGTGACTTACGCTGGTTCCGAAAAATCAAGCTTAAAATATTCGATTTTCTTGGAAATTAACGTTAAAAAATTGTTGTATAACAGTTCATTACTATTGTATAACAGTCGTATAACAGTGAGCAAAATTTGTAGTTTTTACTAAATCTTACATTTTATAACAGTTTACGAGAGTATAACAGTTTTTTTATTACCAGTATAACAGTTTTATTAATTCAGATTCATTCAGAAATTGTGATTTTTATTTTTTGTTTTACTAGTTTCTACTTCTCATGCTCTGTAAAACATGCGAACATTCATCCACCTGTGGCACCGAGTCTCACCTGAAAACCAACGTAATCTTGGAATAATGAGAAAAAGAAGAAGAAGAACAAAACGATCTCAGAGAATAAGAAAAAGAAACGAAGAAAAAATTTCTGTCTTAAGAATGAAAAAGATTCCGGTAACCGGTGTACCGGCCCCTCTCTCCCCACCACTCCCAACCCAAAACCTACCTGGTCGAGTTTTACCTGGTCGTCCAGGTAAACGAGCAAAAAATAAATAAAACAAAACAAAAACCATAAAAATTGGCACGTATGCTTAAAAAGACGGCGGCGTCCTTTTGGCCAGTTTTGAGGAATTTTCGTTACGCCCGGCAAATCGCCTAGAAAAAAATACAAAAAAAAAGGAAAAGAAAAAAAAACAAATAAAGGTTGCACCCTGAGCGGGGCTCAGCGGAGTACCTCAGAAAAACGAAGATTTAAAATAAAACCGACCTCTGAGCGATCGCCGTAACACGAAAAAAAATGTTGTAGATCAACTTTTGAGGCGATCGCGTCTGCGCACGACGCACTCATTCAAGCGGACCGCGCGGTAACACCCCCCGCCCCTCCGCGCGTGCGCCGACGACTCCACTCCACAGATGAGTCAAAGGGAGCTCTGTCGGAAGAAATTAGAACTAGAAAAATCGGAATTAAATTAATCAGAAATTAGCCAAGGTTCCAGATTAAAGGCAGATTTTTGCAGTTTTTATTAAAAGGAAAACCTTCAGACATTTAAGCAAAGATACCAAAGCAAAAAACGGACAAGTGCGAGTAGAACTTACAAAAGAAAATTACCAAAAATGGTACAAGACTATGATTTATTTAGGATTTTTTGCTATTTCCCTTTAAAGTAATTAGAAACAGGTTAATTAACGCAAAAAACACTGCTCCAGAAGGCGCATTTTAAAAAATCAATTTTTTAATTTTTTTATGAAAACTGCTTACTAAGAAAATTCCAAAAATGGTAGAAAACAGCGATTTATTTCGGAATTTTTGCTATTTCCCTCTGAAGTAATTAGAAACAGGTTAATTAACGCAAAAAACCTCGCTCCAGAGGACGTAGTTTAGAAAATAAATTTTTTAATTTGTTATAGCCTTAAACTGCTTACTAAGAAAATTACCAAAAATGCTAAAAGACTACAATTTATTTGGGATTTTTTGCTATTTCCCTTTAAAGTAATTAGGAAGAGGTTGATTAACGCAAAAAACCTCGCTCCAGAGGGCGTAGTTTAGAAAATAATTTTTTTAATTTTTTATAGCTTTAAACTGCTTACTAAGAAAATTACCAAAAATGCTAAAAGACTACAATTTATTTCGGAATTTTTGCTATTTTCCTTTAAGGTAATTAGGAAGAGGTTAATTAACGCAAAAAACCTCGCTCCAGAGGGCGTAGTTTAGAAAATAATTTTTTTAATTTTTTATAGCTTTAAACTGCTTACTAAGAAAATTACCAAAAATGCTAAAAGACTACAATTTATTTCGGAATTTTTGCTATTTCCCTTTAAAGTAATTAGGAAGAGGTTGATTAACGCAAAAAACCTCGCTCCAGAGGGCGTAGTTTAGAAAATAATTTTTTTAATTTTTTATAGCTTTAAACTGCTTACTAAGAAAATTACCAAAAATGCTAAAAGACTACAATTTATTTCGGAATTTTTGCTATTTTCCTTTAAGGTAATTAGGAAGAGGTTAATTAACGCAAAAAACCTCGCTCCAGAGGGCGTAGTTTAGAAAATAATTTTTTTAATTTTTTATAGCTTTAAACTGCTTACTAAGAAAATTACTAAAAATGCTAAAAGACTACAATTTATTTCGGAATTTTTGCTATTTCCCTTTAAAGTAATTAGGAAGAGGTTAACTAACTCAAAAAACCTCGCTCCAGAGGGCGTAGTTTAGAAAATAATTTTTTTAATTTTTTATAGCTTTAAACTGCTTACTAAGAAAATTACCAAAAATGCTAAAAGACTACAATTTATTTCGGAATTTTTGCTATTTCCCTTTAAAGTAATTAGGAAGAGGTTGATTAACGCAAAAAACCTCGCTCCAGAGGGCGTAGTTTAGAAAATAATTTTTTTAATTTTTTATAGCTTTAAACTGCTTACTAAGAAAATTACCAAAAATGCTAAAAGACTACAATTTATTTCGGAATTTTTGCTATTTTCCTTTAAGGTAATTAGGAAGAGGTTAATTAACGCAAAAAACCTCGCTCCAGAGGGCGTAGTTTAGAAAATAATTTTTTTAATTTTTTATAGCTTTAAACTGCTTACTAAGAAAATTACTAAAAATGCTAAAAGACTACAATTTATTTCGGATTTTTTGCTATTTCCCTTTAAAGTAATTAGGAAGAGGTTAACTAACTCAAAAAACCTCGCTCCAGAGGGCGTAGTTTAGAAAATAATGTTTTTAATTTTTTATAGCTTTAAACTGCTTACTAAGAAAATTACCAAAAATGCTAAAAGACTACAATTTATTTCGGAATTTTTGCTATTTCCCTTTAAAGTAATTAGGAAGAGGTTGATTAACGCAAAAAACCTCGCTCCAGAGGGCGTAGTTTAGAAAATAATTTTTTTAATTTTTTATAGCTTTAAACTGCTTACTAAGAAAATTACCAAAAATGCTAAAAGACTACAATTTATTTCGGAATTTTTGCTATTTTCCTTTAAGGTAATTAGGAAGAGGTTAATTAACGCAAAAAACCTCGCTCCAGAGGGCGTAGTTTAGAAAATAATTTTTTTAATTTTTTATAGCTTTAAACTGCTTACTAAGAAAATTACCAAAAATGCTAAAAGACTACAATTTATTTCGGAATTTTTGCTATTTCCCTTTAAAGTAATTAGGAAGAGGTTGATTAACGCAAAAAACCTCGCTCCAGAGGGCGTAGTTTAGAAAATAATTTTTTTAATTTTTTATAGCTTTAAACTGCTTACTAAGAAAATTACCAAAAATGCTAAAAGACTACAATTTATTTCGGAATTTTTGCTATTTCCCTTTAAAGTAATTAGGAAGAGGTTGATTAACGCAAAAAACCTCGCTCCAGAGGGCGTAGTTTAGAAAATAATTTTTTTAATTTTTTATAGCTTTAAACTGCTTACTAAGAAAATTACCAAAAATGCTAAAAGACTACAATTTATTTCGGAATTTTTGCTATTTTCCTTTAAGGTAATTAGGAAGAGGTTAATTAACGCAAAAAACCTCGCTCCAGAGGGCGTAGTTTAGAAAATAATTTTTTTAATTTTTTATAGCTTTAAACTGCTTACTAAGAAAATTACCAAAAATGCTAAAAGACTACAATTTATTTCGGATTTTTTGCTATTTCCCTTTAAAGTAATTAGGGAGAGGTTAACTAACTCAAAAAACCTCGCTCCAGAGGGCGTAGTTTAGAAAATAATTTTTTTAATTTTTTATAGCTTTAAACTGCTTACTAAGAAAATTACCAAAAATGCTAAAAGACTACAATTTATTTCGGATTTTTTGCTATTTCCCTTTAAAGTAATTAGGAAGAGGTTAACTAACTCAAAAAACCTCGCTCCAGAGGGCGTAGTTTAGAAAATAATTTTTTTAATTTTTTATAGCTTTAAACTGCTTACTAAGAAAATTACCAAAAATGCTAAAAGACTACAATTTATTTCGGAATTTTTGCTATTTCCCTTTAAAGTAATTAGGAAGAGGTTAACTAACTCAAAAAACCTCGCTCCAGAGGGCGTAGTTTAGAAAATAATTTTTTTAATTTTTTATAGCTTTAAACTGCTTACTAAGAAAATTACCAAAAATGCTAAAAGACTACAATTTATTTCGGATTTTTTGCTATTTCCCTTTAAAGTAATTAGGAAGAGGTTAACTAACTCAAAAAACCTCGCTCCAAAGGGCGTAGTTTAGAAAATAATTTTTTTAATTTTTTATAGCTTTAAACTGCTTACTAAGAAAATTACCAAAAATGCTAAAAGACCACAATTTATTTCGGATTTTTTGCTATTTCCCTTTAAAGTAATTAGGAAGAGGTTAACTAACTCAAAAAACCTCGCTCCAGAGGGCGTAGTTTAGAAAATAATTTTTTTAATTTTTTATAGCTTTAAACTGCTTACTAAGAAAATTACCAAAAATGCTAAAAGACTACAATTTATTTCGGATTTTTTGCTATTTCCCTTTAAAGTAATTAGGAAGAGGTTAACTAACTCAAAAAACCTCGCTCCAGAGGGCGTAGTTTAGAAAATAATTTTTTTAATTTTTTATAGCTTTAAACTGCTTACTAAGAAAATTACCAAAAATGCTAAAAGACTACAATTTATTTCGGATTTTTTGCTATTTCCCTTTAAAGTAATTAGGAAGAGGTTAACTAACTCAAAAAACCTCGCTCCAGAGGGCGTAGTTTAGAAAATAATATTTTTAATTTTTTATAGCTTTAAACTGCTTACTAAGAAAATTACCAAAAATGCTAAAAGACTACAATTTATTTCGGAATTTTTGCTATTTCCCTTCAAAGTAATTAGGAAGAGGTTAATTAACGCAAAAAACCTCGCTCCAGAGGGCGTAGTTTAGAAAATAATTTTTTTAATTTTTTATAGCTTTAAACTGCTTACTAAGAAAATTACCAAAAATGCTAAAAGACTACAATTTATTTCGGATTTTTTGCTATTTCCCTTTAAAGTGATTAGGAAGAGGAAAACTAACTCAAAAAACCTCGCTCCAGAGGGCGTAGTTTAGAAAATAATTTTTTTAATTTTTTATAGCTTTAAACTGCTTACTAAGAAAATTACCAAAAATGCTAAAAGACTACAATTTATTTCGGAATTTTTGCTATTTCCCTTTAAAGTAATTAGGAAGAGGTTAATTAACGCAAAAAACCTCGCTCCAGAGGGCGTAGTTTAGAAAATAATTTTTTTAATTTTTTATAGCTTTAAACTGCTTACTAAGAAAATTACCAAAAATGCTAAAAGACTACAATTTATTTCGGATTTTTTGCTATTTCCCTTTAAAGTAATTAGGAAGAGGTTAACTAACTCAAAAAACCTCGCTCCAGAGGGCGTAGTTTAGAAAATAATATTTTTAATTTTTTATAGCTTTAAACTGCTTACTAAGAAAATTACCAAAAATGCTAAAAGACTACAATTTATTTCGGAATTTTTGCTATTTCCCTTCAAAGTAATTAGGAAGAGGTTAATTAACGCAAAAAACCTCGCTCCAGAGGGCGTAGTTTAGAAAATAATTTTTTTAATTTTTTATAGCTTTAAACTGCTTACTAAGAAAATTACCAAAAATGCTAAAAGACTACAATTTATTTCGGATTTTTTGCTATTTCCCTTTAAAGTGATTAGGAAGAGGAAAACTAACTCAAAAAACCTCGCTCCAGAGGGCGTAGTTTAGAAAATAATTTTTTTAATTTTTTATAGCTTTAAACTGCTTACTAAGAAAATTACCAAAAATGCTAAAAGACTACAATTTATTTCGGAATTTTTGCTATTTCCCTTTAAAGTAATTAGGAAGAGGTTAATTAACGCAAAAAACCTCGCTCCAGAGGGCGTAGTTTAGAAAATAATTTTTTTAATTTTTTATAGCTTTAAACTGCTTACTAAGAAAATTACCAAAAATGCTAAAAGACTACAATTTATTTCGGATTTTTTGCTATTTCCCTTTAAAGTAATTAGGAAGAGGTTAACTAACTCAAAAAACCTCGCTCCAGAGGGCGTAGTTTAGAAAATAATTTTTTTAATTTTTTATAGCTTTAAACTGCTTACTAAGAAAATTACCAAAAATGCTAAAAGACTACAATTTATTTCGGATTTTTTGCTATTTCCCTTTAAAGTAATTAGGAAGAGGTTAACTAACTCAAAAAACCTCGCTTCAGAGGGCGTAGTTTAGAAAATAATTTTTTTAATTTTTTATAGCTTTAAACTGCTTACTAAGAAAATTACCAAAAATTCTAAAAGACTACAATTTATTTCGGATTTTTTGCTATTTCCCTTTAAAGTAATTAGGAAGAGGTTAACTAACTCAAAAAACCTCGCTCCAGAGGGCGTAGTTTAGAAAATAATTTTTTTAATTTTTTATAGCTTTAAACTGCTTACTAAGAAAATTACCAAAAATGCTAAAAGACTACAATTTATTTCGGAATTTTTGCTATTTCCCTTTAAAGTAATTAGGAAGAGGTTAATTAACGCAAAAAACCTCGCTCCAGAGGGCGTAGTTTAGAAAATAATTTTTTTAATTTTTTATAGCTTTAAACTGCTTACTAAGAAAATTACCAAAAATGCTAAAAGACTACAATTTATTTCGGAATTTTTGCTATTTCCCTTTAAAGTAATTAGGAAGAGGTTAACTAACTCAAAAAACCTCGCTCCAGAGGGCGTAGTTTAGAAAATAATTTTTTTAATTTTTTATAGCTTTAAACTGCTTACTAAGAAAATTACCAAAAATGCTAAAAGACTACAATTTATTTCGGAATTTTTGCTATTTCCCTTTAAAGTAATTAGGAAGAGGTTAATTAACGCAAAAAACCTCGCTCCAGAGGGCGTAGTTTAGAAAATAATTTTTTTAATTTTTTATAGCTTTAAACTGCTTACTAAGAAAATTACCAAAAATGCTAAAAGACTACAATTTATTTCGGATTTTTTGCTATTTCCCTTTAAAGTAATTAGGAAGAGGTTAACTAACTCAAAAAACCTCGCTCCAGAGGGCGTAGTTTAGAAAATAATTTTTTTAATTTTTTATAGCTTTAAACTGCTTACTAAGAAAATTACCAAAAATGCTAAAAGACTACAATTTATTTCGGATTTTTTGCTATTTCCCTTTAAAGTAATTAGGAAGAGGTTAACTAACTCAAAAAACCTCGCTCCAGAGGGCGTAGTTTAGAAAATAATTTTTTTAATTTTTTATAGCTTTAAACTGCTTACTAAGAAAATTACCAAAAATGCTAAAAGACTACAATTTATTTCGGAATTTTTGCTATTTCCCTTTAAAGTAATTAGGAAGAGGTTAATTAACGCAAAAAACCTCGCTCCAGAGGGCGTAGTTTAGAAAATAATTTTTTTAATTTTTTATAGCTTTAAACTGCTTACTAAGAAAATTACCAAAAATGCTAAAAGACTACAATTTATTTCGGATTTTTTGCTATTTCCCTTTAAAGTAATTAGGAAGAGGTTAACTAACTCAAAAAACCTCGCTCCAGAGGGCGTAGTTTAGAAAATAATTTTTTTAATTTTTTATAGCTTTAAACTGCTTACTAAGAAAATTACCAAAAATGCTAAAAGACTACAATTTATTTCGGAATTTTTGCTATTTCCCTTTAAAGTAATTAGGAAGAGGTTAATTAACGCAAAAAACCTCGCTCCAGAGGGCGTAGTTTAGAAAATAATTTTTTTAATTTTTTATAGCTTTAAACTGCTTACTAAGAAAATTACCAAAAATGCTAAAAGACTACAATTTATTACGGATTTTTTGCTATTTCTCTTTAAAGTAATTAGGAAGAGGTTAACTAACTCAAAAAACCTCGCTCCAGAGGGCGTAGTTTAGAAAATAATTTTTTTAATTTTTTATAGCTTTAAACTGCTTACTAAGAAAATTACCAAAAATGCTAAAAGACTACAATTTATTTCGGATTTTTTGCTATTTCCCTTTAAAGTAATTAGGAAGAGGTTAACTAACTCAAAAAACCTCGCTCCAGAGGGCGTAGTTTAGAAAATAATTTTTTTAATTTTTTATAGCTTTAAACTGCTTACTAAGAAAATTACCAAAAATGCTAAAAGACTACAATTTATTTCGGAATTTTTGCTATTTCCCTTTAAAGTAATTAGGAAGAGGTTAATTAACGCAAAAAACCTCGCTCCAGAGGGCGTAGTTTAGAAAATAATTTTTTTAATTTTTTATAGCTTTAAACTGCTTACTAAGAAAATTACCAAAAATGCTAAAAGACTACAATTTATTTCGGATTTTTTGCTATTTCCCTTTAAAGTAATTAGGAAGAGGTTAACTAACTCAAAAAACCTCGCTCCAGAGGGCGTAGTTTAGAAAATAATTTTTTTAATTTTTTATAGCTTTAAACTGCTTACTAAGAAAATTACCAAAAATGCTAAAAGACTACAATTTATTTCGGATTTTTTGCTATTTCCCTTTAAAGTAATTAGGAAGAGGTTAACTAACTCAAAAAACCTCGCTCCAGAGGGCGTAGTTTAGAAAATAATTTTTTTAATTTTTTATAGCTTAAACTGCTTACTAAGAAAATTACCAAAAATGCTAAAAGACTACAATTTATTTCGGATTTTTTGCTATTTCCCTTTAAAGTAATTAGGAAGAGGTTAACTAACTCAAAAAACCTCGCTCCAGAGGGCGTAGTTTAGAAAATAATTTTTTTAATTTTTTATAGCTTTAAACTGCTTACTAAGAAAATTACCAAAAATGCTAAAAGACTACAATTTATTTCGGATTTTTTGCTATTTCCCTTTAAAGTAATTAGGAAGAGGTTAACTAACTCAAAAAACCTCGCTCCAGAGGGCGTAGTTTAGAAAATAATTTTTTAATTTTTTATAGCTTTAAACTGCTTACTAAGAAAATTACCAAAAATGCTAAAAGACTACAATTTATTTCGGATTTTTTGCTATTTCCCTTTAAAGTAATTAGGAAGAGGTTAACTAACTCAAAAAACCTCGCTCCAGAGGGCGTAGTTTAGAAAATAATTTTTTTAATTTTTTATAGCTTTAAACTGCTTACTAAGAAAATTACCAAAAATGCTAAAAGACTACAATTTATTTCGGATTTTTTGCTATTTCCCTTTAAAGTAATTAGGAAGAGGTTAACTAACTCAAAAAACCTCGCTCCAGAGGGCGTAGTTTAGAAAATAATTTTTTTAATTTTTTATAGCTTTAAACTGCTTACTAAGAAAATTACCAAAAATGCTAAAAGACTACAATTTATTTCGGATTTTTTGCTATTTCCCTTTAAAGTAATTAGGAAGAGGTTAACTAACTCAAAAAACCTCGCTCCAAAGGGCGTAGTTTAGAAAATAATTTTTTTAATTTTTTATAGCTTAAACTGCTTACTAAGAAAATTACCAAAAATGCTAAAAGACTACAATTTATTTCGGATTTTTTGCTATTTCCCTTTAAAGTAATTAGGAAGAGGTTAACTAACTCAAAAAACCTCGCTCCAGAGGGCGTAGTTTAGAAAATAATTTTTTTAATTTTTTATAGCTTTAAACTGCTTACTAAGAAAATTACCAAAAATGCTAAAAGACTACAATTTATTTCGGATTTTTTGCTATTTCCCTTTAAAGTAATTAGGAAGAGGTTAACTAACTCAAAAAACCTCGCTCCAGAGGGCGTAGTTTAGAAAATAATTTTTTTAATTTTTTATAGCTTTAAACTGCTTACTAAGAAAATTACCAAAAATGCTAAAAGACTACAATTTATTTCGGAATTTTTGCTATTTCCTTTCAAAGTAATTAGGAAGAGGTTAATTAACGCAAAAAACCTCGCTCCAGAGGGCGTAGTTTAGAAAATAATTTTTTTAATTTTTTATAGCTTTAAACTGCTTACTAAGAAAATTACCAAAAATGCTAAAAGACTACAATTTATTTCGGAATTTTTGCTATTTCCCTTTAAAGTAATTAGGAAGAGGTTAATTAACGCAAAAAACCTCGCTCCAGAGGGCGTAGTTTAGAAAATAATTTTTTTAATTTTTTATAGCTTTAAACTGCTTACTAAGAAAATTACCAAAAATGCTAAAAGACTACAATTTATTTCGGATTTTTTGCTATTTCCCTTTAAAGTAATTAGGAAGAGGAAAACTAACTCAAAAAACCTCGCTCCAGAGGGCGTAGTTTAGAAAATAATTTTTTTAATTTTTTATAGCTTTAAACTGCTTACTAAGAAAATTACCAAAAATGCTAAAAGACTACAATTTATTTCGGAATTTTTGCTATTTCCCTTTAAAGTAATTAGGAAGAGGTTAATTAACGCAAAAAACCTCGCTCCAGAGGGCGTAGTTTAGAAAATAATTTTTTTAATTTTTTATAGCTTTAAACTGCTTACTAAGAAAATTACCAAAAATGCTAAAAGACTACAATTTATTTCGGATTTTTTGCTATTTCCCTTTAAAGTAATTAGGAAGAGGTTAACTAACTCAAAAAACCTCGCTCCAGAGGGCGTAGTTTAGAAAATAATTTTTTTAATTTTTTATAGCTTTAAACTGCTTACTAAGAAAATTACCAAAAATGCTAAAAGACTACAATTTATTTCGGATTTTTTGCTATTTCCCTTTAAAGTAATTAGGAAGAGGAAAACTAACTCAAAAAACCTCGCTCCAGAGGGCGTAGTTTAGAAAATAATTTTTTTAATTTTTTATAGCTTTAAACTGCTTACTAAGAAAATTACCAAAAATGCTAAAAGACTACAATTTATTTCGGAATTTTTGCTATTTCCCTTTAAAGTAATTAGGAAGAGGTTAATTAACGCAAAAAACCTCGCTCCAGAGGGCGTAGTTTAGAAAATAATTTTTTTAATTTTTTATAGCTTTAAACTGCTTACTAAGAAAATTACCAAAAATGCTAAAAGACTACAATTTATTTCGGATTTTTTGCTATTTCCCTTTAAAGTAATTAGGAAGAGGTTAACTAACTCAAAAAACCTCGCTCCAGAGGGCGTAGTTTAGAAAATAATTTTTTTAATTTTTTATAGCTTTAAACTGCTTACTAAGAAAATTACCAAAAATGCTAAAAGACTACAATTTATTTCGGATTTTTTGCTATTTCCCTTTAAAGTAATTAGGAAGAGGTTAACTAACTCAAAAAACCTCGCTCCAGAGGGCGTAGTTTAGAAAATAATTTTTTTAATTTTTTATAGCTTTAAACTGCTTACTAAGAAAATTACCAAAAATGCTAAAAGACTACAATTTATTTCGGAATTTTTGCTATTTCCCTTCAAAGTAATTAGGAAGAGGTTAACTAACTCAAAAAACCTCGCTCCAGAGGGCGTAGTTTAGAAAATAATTTTTTTAATTTTTTATAGCTTTAAACTGCTTACTAAGAAAATTACCAAAAATGCTAAAAGACTACAATTTATTTCGGATTTTTTGCAATTTCCCTTTAAAGTAATTAGGAAGAGGTTAACTAACTCAAAAAACCTCGCTCCAGAGGGCGTAGTTTAGAAAATAATTTTTTTAATTTTTTATAGCTTTAAACTGCTTACTAAGAAAATTACCAAAAATGCTAAAAGACTACAATTTATTTCGGATTTTTTGCTATTTCCCTTTAAAGTAATTAGGAAGAGGTTAACTAACTCAAAAAACCTCGCTCCAGAGGGCGTAGTTTAGAAAATAATTTTTTTAATTTTTTATAGCTTTAAACTGCTTACTAAGAAAATTACCAAAAATGCTAAAAGACTACAATTTATTTCGGAATTTTTGCTATTTCCCTTTAAAGTAATTAGGAAGAGGTTAATTAACGCAAAAAACCTCGCTCCAGAGGGCGTAGTTTAGAAAATAATTTTTTTAATTTTTTATAGCTTTAAACTGCTTACTAAGAAAATTACCAAAAATGCTAAAAGACTACAATTTATTTCGGATTTTTTGCTATTTCCCTTTAAAGTAATTAGGAAGAGGTTAACTAACTCAAAAAACCTCGCTCCAGAGGGCGTAGTTTAGAAAATAATTTTTTTAATTTTTTATAGCTTTAAACTGCTTACTAAGAAAATTACCAAAAATGCTAAAAGACTACAATTTATTTCGGAATTTTTGCTATTTCCCTTTAAAGTAATTAGGAAGAGGTTAATTAACGCAAAAAACCTCGCTCCAGAGGGCGTAGTTTAGAAAATAATTTTTTTAATTTTTTATAGCTTTAAACTGCTTACTAAGAAAATTACCAAAAATGCTAAAAGACTACAATTTATTTCGGAATTTTTGCTATTTCCCTTTAAAGTAATTAGGAAGAGGTTAATTAACGCAAAAAACCTCGCTCCAGAGGGCGTAGTTTAGAAAATAATTTTTTTAATTTTTTATAGCTTTAAACTGCTTACTAAGAAAATTACCAAAAATGCTAAAAGACTACAATTTATTTCGGAATTTTTGCTATTTCCCTTTAAAGTAATTAGGAAGAGGTTAACTAACTCAAAAAACCTCGCTCCAGAGGGCGTAGTTTAGAAAATAATTTTTTTAATTTTTTATAGCTTTAAACTGCTTACTAAGAAAATTACCAAAAATGCTAAAAGACTACAATTTATTTCGGATTTTTTGCTATTTCCCTTTAAAGTAATTAGGAAGAGGTTAACTAACTCAAAAAACCTCGCTCCAGAGGGCGTAGTTTAGAAAATAATTTTTTTAATTTTTTATAGCTTTAAACTGCTTACTAAGAAAATTACCAAAAATGCTAAAAGACTACAATTTATTTCGGAATTTTTGCTATTTCCCTTTAAAGTAATTAGGAAGAGGTTAATTAACGCAAAAAACCTCGCTCCAGAGGGCGTAGTTTAGAAAATAATTTTTTTAATTTTTTATAGCTTTAAACTGCTTACTAAGAAAATTACCAAAAATGCTAAAAGACTACAATTTATTTCGGATTTTTTGCTATTTCCCTTTAAAGTAATTAGGAAGAGGTTAACTAACTCAAAAAACCTCGCTCCAGAGGGCGTAGTTTAGAAAATAATTTTTTTAATTTTTTATAGCTTTAAACTGCTTACTAAGAAAATTACCAAAAATGCTAAAAGACTACAATTTATTTCGGAATTTTTGCTATTTCCCTTTAAAGTAATTAGGAAGAGGTTAATTAACGCAAAAAACCTCGCTCCAGAGGGCGTAGTTTAGAAAATAATTTTTTTAATTTTTTATAGCTGTAAACTTCTTACTAAGAAAATTACCAAAAATGCTAAAAGACTACAATTTATTTCGGATTTTTTGCTATTTCTCTTTAAAGTAATTAGGAAGAGGTTAACTAACTCAAAAAACCTCGCTCCAGAGGGCGTAGTTTAGAAAATAATTTTTTTAATTTTTTATAGCTTTAAACTGCTTACTAAGAAAATTACCAAAAATGCTAAAAGACTACAATTTATTTCGGATTTTTTGCTATTTCCCTTTAAAGTAATTAGGAAGAGGTTAACTAACTCAAAAAACCTCGCTCCAGAGGGCGTAGTTTAGAAAATAATTTTTTTAATTTTTTATAGCTTTAAACTGCTTACTAAGAAAATTACCAAAAATGCTAAAAGACTACAATTTATTTCGGATTTTTTGCTATTTCCCTTTAAAGTAATTAGGAAGAGGTTAACTAACTCAAAAAACCTCGCTCCAGAGGGCGTAGTTTAGAAAATAATTTTTTTAATTTTTTATAGCTTTAAACTGCTTACTAAGAAAATTACCAAAAATGCTAAAAGACTACAATTTATTTCGGATTTTTTGCTATTTCCCTTTAAAGTAATTAGGAAGAGGTTAACTAACTCAAAAAACCTCGCTCCAAAGGGCGTAGTTTAGAAAATAATTTTTTTAATTTTTTATAGCTTTAAACTGCTTACTAAGAAAATTACCAAAAATGCTAAAAGACTACAATTTATTTCGGATTTTTTGCTATTTCCCTTTAAAGTAATTAGGAAGAGGTTAACTAACTCAAAAAACCTCGCTCCAGAGGGCGTAGTTTAGAAAATAATTTTTTTAATTTTTTATAACTTTAAACTGCTTACTAAGAAAATTACCAAAAATGCTAAAAGACTACAATTTATTTCGGATTTTTTGCTATTTCCCTTTAAAGTAATTAGGAAGAGGTTAACTAACTCAAAAAACCTCGCTCCAGAGGGCGTAGTTTAGAAAATAATTTTTTTAATTTTTTATAGCTTTAAACTGCTTACTAAGAAAATTACCAAAAATGCTAAAAGACTACAATTTATTTCGGATTTTTTGCTATTTCCCTTTAAAGTAATTAGGAAGAGGTTAACTAACTCAAAAAACCTCGCTCCAAAGGGCGTAGTTTAGAAAATAATTTTTTTAATTTTTTATAGCTTTAAACTGCTTACTAAGAAAATTACCAAAAATGCTAAAAGACTACAATTTATTTCGGATTTTTTGCTATTTCCCTTTAAAGTAATTAGGAAGAGGTTAACTAACTCAAAAAACCTCGCTCCAGAGGGCGTAGTTTAGAAAATAATTTTTTTAATTTTTTATAGCTTTAAACTGCTTACTAAGAAAATTACCAAAAATGCTAAAAGACTACAATTTATTTCGGATTTTTTGCTATTTCCCTTTAAAGTAATTAGGAAGAGGTTAACTAACTCAAAAAACCTCGCTCCAGAGGGCGTAGTTTAGAAAATAATTTTTTTAATTTTTTATAGCTTTAAACTGCTTACTAAGAAAATTACCAAAAATGCTAAAAGACTACAATTTATTTCGGATTTTTTGCTATTTCCCTTTAAAGTAATTAGGAAGAGGTTAACTAACTCAAAAAACCTCGCTCCAGAGGGCGTAGTTTAGAAAATAATTTTTTTAATTTTTTATAGCTTTAAACTGCTTACTAAGAAAATTACCAAAAATGCTAAAAGACTACAATTTATTTCGGATTTTTTGCTATTTCCCTTTAAAGTAATTAGGAAGAGGTTAACTAACTCAAAAAACCTCGCTCCAGAGGGCGTAGTTTAGAAAATAATTTTTTTAATTTTTTATAGCTTTAAACTGCTTACTAAGAAAATTACCAAAAATGCTAAAAGACTACAATTTATTTCGGATTTTTTGCTATTTCCCTTTAAAGTAATTAGGAAGAGGTTAACTAACTCAAAAAACCTCGCTCCAGAGGGCGTAGTTTAGAAAATAATTTTTTTAATTTTTTATAGCTTTAAACTGCTTACTAAGAAAATTACCAAAAATGCTAAAAGACTACAATTTATTTCGGATTTTTTGCTATTTCCCTTTAAAGTAATTAGGAAGAGGTTAACTAACTCAAAAAACCTCGCTCCAGAGGGCGTAGTTTAGAAAATAATTTTTTTAATTTTTTATAGCTTTAAACTGCTTACTAAGAAAATTACCAAAAATGCTAAAAGACTACAATTTATTTCGGATTTTTTGCTATTTCCCTTTAAAGTAATTAGGAAGAGGTTAACTAACTCAAAAAACCTCGCTCCAGAGGGCGTAGTTTAGAAAATAATTTTTTTAATTTTTTATAGCTTTAAACTGCTTACTAAGTAAATTACCAAAAATGCTAAAAGACTACAATTTATTTCGGATTTTTTGCTATTTCCCTTTAAAGTAATTAGGAAGAGGTTAACTAACTCAAAAAACCTCGCTCCAGAGGGCGTAGTTTAGAAAATAATTTTTTTAATTTTTTATAGCTTTAAACTGCTTACTAAGAAAATTACCAAAAATGCTAAAAGACTACAATTTATTTCGGATTTTTTGCTATTTCCCTTTAAAGTAATTAGGAAGAGGTTAACTAACTCAAAAAACCTCGCTCCAAAGGGCGTAGTTTAGAAAATAATTTTTTTAATTTTTTATAGCTTTAAACTGCTTACTAAGAAAATTACCAAAAATGCTAAAAGACTACAATTTATTTCGGATTTTTTGCTATTTCCCTTTAAAGTAATTAGGAAGAGGTTAACTAACTCAAAAAACCTCGCTCCAGAGGGCGTAGTTTAGAAAATAATTTTTTTAATTTTTTATAGCTTTAAACTGCTTACTAAGAAAATTACCAAAAATGCTAAAAGACTACAATTTATTTCGGATTTTTTGCTATTTCCCTTTAAAGTAATTAGGAAGAGGTTAACTAACTCAAAAAACCTCGCTCCAGAGGGCGTAGTTTAGAAAATAATTTTTTTAATTTTTTATAGCTTTTAACTGCTTACTAAGAAAATTACCAAAAATGCTAAAAGACTACAATTTATTTCGGATTTTTTGCTATTTCCCTTTAAAGTAATTAGGAAGAGGTTAACTAACTCAAAAAACCTCGCTCCAGAGGGCGTAGTTTAGAAAATAATTTTTTTAATTTTTTATAGCTTTAAACTGCTTACTAAGAAAATTACCAAAAATGCTAAAAGACTACAATTTATTTCGGATTTTTTGCTATTTCCCTTTAAAGTAATTAGGAAGAGGTTAACTAACTCAAAAAACCTCGCTCCAGAGGGCGTAGTTTAGAAAATAATTTTTTTAATTTTTTATAGCTTTAAACTGCTTACTAAGAAAATTACCAAAAATGCTAAAAGACTACAATTTATTTCGGATTTTTTGCTATTTCCCTTTAAAGTAATTAGGAAGAGGTTAACTAACTCAAAAAACCTCGCTCCAGAGGGCGTAGTTTAGAAAATAATTTTTTTAATTTTTTATAGCTTTAAACTGCTTACTAAGAAAATTACCAAAAATGCTAAAAGACTACAATTTATTTCGGATTTTTTGCTATTTCCCTTTAAAGTAATTAGGAAGAGGTTAACTAACTCAAAAAACCTCGCTCCAAAGGGCGTAGTTTAGAAAATAATTTTTTTAATTTTTTATAGCTTAAACTGCTTACTAAGAAAATTACCAAAAATGCTAAAAGACTACAATTTATTTCGGATTTTTTGCTATTTCCCTTTAAAGTAATTAGGAAGAGGTTAACTAACTCAAAAAACCTCGCTCCAGAGGGCGTAGTTTAGAAAATAATTTTTTTAATTTTTTATAGCTTTAAACTGCTTACTAAGAAAATTACCAAAAATGCTAAAAGACTACAATTTATTTCGGATTTTTTGCTATTTCCCTTTAAAGTAATTAGGAAGAGGTTAACTAACTCAAAAAACCTCGCTCCAGAGGGCGTAGTTTAGAAAATAATTTTTTTAATTTTTTATAGCTTTAAACTGCTTACTAAGAAAATTACCAAAAATGCTAAAAGACTACAATTTATTTCGGAATTTTTGCTATTTCCCTTCAAAGTAATTAGGAAGAGGTTAATTAACGCAAAAAACCTCGCTCCAGAGGGCGTAGTTTAGAAAATAATTTTTTTAATTTTTTATAGCTTTAAACTGCTTACTAAGAAAATTACCAAAAATGCTAAAAGACTACAATTTATTTCGGAATTTTTGCTATTTCCCTTTAAAGTAATTAGGAAGAGGTTAATTAACGCAAAAAACCTCGCTCCAGAGGGCGTAGTTTAGAAAATAATTTTTTTAATTTTTTATAGCTTTAAACTGCTTACTAAGAAAATTACCAAAAATGCTAAAAGACTACAATTTATTTCGGATTTTTTGCTATTTCCCTTTAAAGTAATTAGGAAGAGGTTAATTAACGCAAAAAACCTCGCTCCAGAGGGCGTAGTTTAGAAAATAATTTTTTTAATTTTTTATAGCTTTAAACTGCTTACTAAGAAAATTACCAAAAATGCTAAAAGACTACAATTTATTTCGGATTTTTTGCTATTTCCCTTTAAAGTAATTAGGAAGAGGTTAACTAACTCAAAAAACCTCGCTCCAGAGGGCGTAGTTTAGAAAATAATTTTTTTAATTTTTTATAGCTTTAAACTGCTTACTAAGAAAATTACCAAAAATGCTAAAAGACTACAATTTATTTCGGATTTTTTGCTATTTCCCTTTAAAGTAATTAGGAAGAGGTTAACTAACTCAAAAAACCTCGCTCCAGAGGGCGTAGTTTAGAAAATAATTTTTTTAATTTTTTATAGCTTTAAACTGCTTACTAAGAAAATTACCAAAAATGCTAAAAGACTACAATTTATTTCGGAATTTTTGCTATTTCCCTTCAAAGTAATTAGGAAGAGGTTAACTAACTCAAAAAACCTCGCTCCAGAGGGCGTAGTTTAGAAAATAATTTTTTTAATTTTTTATAGCTTTAAACTGCTTACTAAGAAAATTACCAAAAATGCTAAAAGACTACAATTTATTTCGGAATTTTTGGTATTTCCCTTCAAAGTAATTAGGAAGAGGTTAACTAACTCAAAAAACCTCGCTCCAGAGGGCGTAGTTTAGAAAATAATTTTTTTAATTTTTTATAGCTTTAAACTGCTTACTAAGAAAATTACCAAAAATGCTAAAAGACTACAATTTATTTCGGAATTTTTGCTATTTCCCTTTAAAGTAATTAGGAAGAGGTTAATTAACGCAAAAAACCTCGCTCCAGAGGGCGTAGTTTAGAAAATAATTTTTTTAATTTTTTATAGCTTTAAACTGCTTACTAAGAAAATTACCAAAAATGCTAAAAGACTACAATTTATTTCGGAATTTTTGCTATTTCCCTTCAAAGTAATTAGGAAGAGGTTAACTAACTCAAAAAACCTCGCTCCAGAGGGCGTAGTTTAGAAAATAATTTTTTTAATTTTTTATAGCTTTAAACTGCTTACTAAGAAAATTACCAAAAATGCTAAAAGACTACAATTTATTTCGGAATTTTTGCTATTTCCCTTCAAAGTAATTAGGAAGAGGTTAACTAACTCAAAAAACCTCGCTCCAGAGGGCGTAGTTTAGAAAATAATTTTTTTAATTTTTTATAGCTTTAAACTGCTTACTAAGAAAATTACCAAAAATGCTAAAAGACTACAATTTATTTCGGAATTTTTGCTATTTCCCTTTAAAGTAATTAGGAAGAGGTTAATTAACGCAAAAAACCTCGCTCCAGAGGGCGTAGTTTAGAAAATAATTTTTTTAATTTTTTATAGCTTTAAACTGCTTACTAAGAAAATTACCAAAAATGCTAAAAGACTACAATTTATTTCGGATTTTTTGCTATTTCCCTTTAAAGTAATTAGGAAGAGGTTAACTAACTCAAAAAACCTCGCTCCAGAGGGCGTAGTTTAGAAAATAATTTTTTTAATTTGTTATAGCTTTAAACTGCTTACTAAGAAAATTACCAAAAATGCTAAAAGACTACAATTTATTTCGGATTTTTTGCAATTTCCCTTTAAAGTAATTAGGAAGAGGTTAACTAACTCAAAAAACCTTGTTCCAGAGGGCGTAGTTTAGAAAATAATTTTTTTAATTTTTTATAGCTTTAAACTGCTTACTAAGAAAATTACCAAAAATGCTAAAAGACTACAATTTATTTCGGAATTTTTGCTATTTCCCTTCAAAGTAATTAGGAAGAGGTTAACTAACTCAAAAAACCTCGCTCCAGAGGGCGTAGTTTAGAAAATAATTTTTTTAATTTTTTATAGCTTTAAACTGCTTACTAAGAAAATTACCAAAAATGCTAAAAGACTACAATTTATTTCGGATTTTTTGCAATTTCCCTTTAAAGTAATTAGGAAGAGGTTAACTAACTCAAAAAACCTCGCTCCAGAGGGCGTAGTTTAGAAAATAATTTTTTTAATTTTTTATAGCTTTAAACTGCTTACTAAGAAAATTACCAAAAATGCTAAAAGACTACAATTTATTTCGGAATTTTTGCTATTTCCCTTTAAAGTAATTAGGAAGAGGTTAATTAACGCAAAAAACCTCGCTCCAGAGGGCGTAGTTTAGAAAATAATTTTTTTAATTTTTTATAGCTTTAAACTGCTTACTAAGAAAATTACCAAAAATGCTAAAAGACTACAATTTATTTCGGATTTTTTGCTATTTCCCTTTAAAGTAATTAGGAAGAGGTTAACTAACTCAAAAAACCTCGCTCCAGAGGGCGTAGTTTAGAAAATAATTTTTTTAATTTGTTATAGCTTTAAACTGCTTACTAAGAAAATTACCAAAAATGCTAAAAGACTACAATTTATTTCGGATTTTTTGCTATTTCCCTTTAAAGTAATTAGGAAGAGGTTAACTAACTCAAAAAACCTCGCTCCAGAGGGCGTAGTTTAGAAAATAATTTTTTTAATTTTTTATAGCTTTAAACTGCTTACTAAGAAAATTACCAAAAATGCTAAAAGACTACAATTTATTTCGGATTTTTTGCAATTTCCCTTTAAAGTAATTAGGAAGAGGTTAACTAACTCAAAAAACCTTGTTCCAGAGGGCGTAGTTTAGAAAATAATTTTTTTAATTTTTTATAGCTTTAAACTGCTTACTAAGAAAATTACCAAAAATGCTAAAAGACTACAATTTATTTCGGAATTTTTGCTATTTCCCTTCAAAGTAATTAGGAAGAGGTTAACTAACTCAAAAAACCTCGCTCCAGAGGGCGTAGTTTAGAAAATAATTTTTTTAATTTTTTATAGCTTTAAACTGCTTACTAAGAAAATTACCAAAAATGCTAAAAGACTACAATTTATTTCGGATTTTTTGCAATTTCCCTTTAAAGTAATTAGGAAGAGGTTAACTAACTCAAAAAACCTCGCTCCAGAGGGCGTAGTTTAGAAAATAATTTTTTTAATTTTTTATAGCTTTAAACTGCTTACTAAGAAAATTACCAAAAATGCTAAAAGACTACAATTTATTTCGGAATTTTTGCTATTTCCCTTTAAAGTAATTAGGAAGAGGTTAATTAACGCAAAAAACCTCGCTCCAGAGGGCGTAGTTTAGAAAATAATTTTTTTAATTTTTTATAGCTTTAAACTGCTTACTAAGAAAATTACCAAAAATGCTAAAAGACTACAATTTATTTCGGATTTTTTGCTATTTCCCTTTAAAGTAATTAGGAAGAGGTTAACTAACTCAAAAAACCTCGCTCCAGAGGGCGTAGTTTAGAAAATAATTTTTTTAATTTTTTATAGCTTTAAACTGCTTACTAAGAAAATTACCAAAAATGCTAAAAGACTACAATTTATTTCGGAATTTTTGCTATTTCCCTTTAAAGTAATTAGGAAGAGGTTAACTAACTCAAAAAACCTCGCTCCAGAGGGCGTAGTTTAGAAAATAATTTTTTTAATTTTTTATAGCTTTAAACTGCTTACTAAGAAAATTACCAAAAATGCTAAAAGACTACAATTTATTTCGGAATTTTTGCTATTTCCCTTTAAAGTAATTAGGAAGAGGTTAATTAACGCAAAAAACCTCGCTCCAGAGGGCGTAGTTTAGAAAATAATTTTTTTAATTTTTTATAGCTTTAAACTGCTTACTAAGAAAATTACCAAAAATGCTAAAAGACTACAATTTATTTCGGATTTTTTGCTATTTCCCTTTAAAGTAATTAGGAAGAGGTTAACTAACTCAAAAAACCTCGCTCCAGAGGGCGTAGTTTAGAAAATAATTTTTTTAATTTGTTATAGCTTTAAACTGCTTACTAAGAAAATTACCAAAAATGCTAAAAGACTACAATTTATTTCGGATTTTTTGCTATTTCCCTTTAAAGTAATTAGGAAGAGGTTAACTAACTCAAAAAACCTCGCTCCAGAGGGCGTAGTTTAGAAAATAATTTTTTTAATTTTTTATAGCTTTAAACTGCTTACTAAGAAAATTACCAAAAATGCTAAAAGACTACAATTTATTTCGGATTTTTTGCAATTTCCCTTTAAAGTAATTAGGAAGAGGTTAACTAACTCAAAAAACCTTGTTCCAGAGGGCGTAGTTTAGAAAATAATTTTTTTAATTTTTTATAGCTTTAAACTGCTTACTAAGAAAATTACCAAAAATGCTAAAAGACTACAATTTATTTCGGAATTTTTGCTATTTCCCTTCAAAGTAATTAGGAAGAGGTTAACTAACTCAAAAAACCTCGCTCCAGAGGGCGTAGTTTAGAAAATAATTTTTTTAATTTTTTATAGCTTTAAACTGCTTACTAAGAAAATTACCAAAAATGCTAAAAGACTACAATTTATTTCGGATTTTTTGCAATTTCCCTTTAAAGTAATTAGGAAGAGGTTAACTAACTCAAAAAACCTCGCTCCAGAGGGCGTAGTTTAGAAAATAATTTTTTTAATTTTTTATAGCTTTAAACTGCTTACTAAGAAAATTACCAAAAATGCTAAAAGACTACAATTTATTTCGGAATTTTTGCTATTTCCCTTTAAAGTAATTAGGAAGAGGTTAATTAACGCAAAAAACCTCGCTCCAGAGGGCGTAGTTTAGAAAATAATTTTTTTAATTTTTTATAGCTTTAAACTGCTTACTAAGAAAATTACCAAAAATGCTAAAAGACTACAATTTATTTCGGATTTTTTGCTATTTCCCTTTAAAGTAATTAGGAAGAGGTTAACTAACTCAAAAAACCTCGCTCCAGAGGGCGTAGTTTAGAAAATAATTTTTTTAATTTGTTATAGCTTTAAACTGCTTACTAAGAAAATTACCAAAAATGCTAAAAGACTACAATTTATTTCGGATTTTTTGCTATTTCCCTTTAAAGTAATTAGGAAGAGGTTAACTAACTCAAAAAACCTTGTTCCAGAGGGCGTAGTTTAGAAAATAATTTTTTTAATTTTTTATAGCTTTAAACTGCTTACTAAGAAAATTACCAAAAATGCTAAAAGACTACAATTTATTTCGGAATTTTTGCTATTTCCCTTCAAAGTAATTAGGAAGAGGTTAACTAACTCAAAAAACCTCGCTCCAGAGGGCGTAGTTTAGAAAATAATTTTTTTAATTTTTTATAGCTTTAAACTGCTTACTAAGAAAATTACCAAAAATGCTAAAAGACTACAATTTATTTCGGATTTTTTGCAATTTCCCTTTAAAGTAATTAGGAAGAGGTTAACTAACTCAAAAAACCTCGCTCCAGAGGGCGTAGTTTAGAAAATAATTTTTTTAATTTTTTATAGCTTTAAACTGCTTACTAAGAAAATTACCAAAAATGCTAAAAGACTACAATTTATTTCGGATTTTTTGCTATTTCCCTTTAAAGTAATTAGGAAGAGGTTAACTAACTCAAAAAACCTCGCTCCAGAGGGCGTAGTTTAGAAAATAATTTTTTTAATTTTTTATAGCTTTAAACTGCTTACTAAGAAAATTACCAAAAATGCTAAAAGACTACAATTTATTTCGGAATTTGTGCTATTTCCCTTCAAAGTAATTAGGAAGAGGTTAATTAACGCAAAAAACCTCGCTCCAGAGGGCGTAGTTTAGAAAATAATTTTTTTAATTTTTTATAGCTTTAAACTGCTTACTAAGAAAATTACCAAAAATGCTAAAAGACTACAATTTATTTCGGAATTTTTGCTATTTCCCTTTAAAGTAATTAGGAAGAGGTTAATTAACGCAAAAAACCTCGCTCCAGAGGGCGTAGTTTAGAAAATAATTTTTTTAATTTTTTATAGCTTTAAACTGCTTACTAAGAAAATTACCAAAAATGCTAAAAGACTACAATTTATTTCGGATTTTTTGCTATTTCCCTTTAAAGTAATTAGGAAGAGGTTAACTAACTCAAAAAACCTCGCTCCAGAGGGCGTAGTTTAGAAAATAATTTTTTATAGCTTTAAACTGCTTACTAAGAAAATTACCAAAAATGCTAAAAGACTACAATTTATTTCGGATTTTTTGCTATTTCCCTTTAAAGTAATTAGGAAGAGGTTAACTAACTCAAAAAACCTCGCTCCAGAGGGCGTAGTTTAGAAAATAATTTTTTTAATTTTTTATAGCTTTAAACTGCTTACTAAGAAAATTACCAAAAATGCTAAAAGACTACAATTTATTTCGGAATTTTTGCTATTTCCCTTTAAAGTAATTAGGAAGAGGTTAATTAACGCAAAAAACCTCGCTCCAGAGGGCGTAGTTTAGAAAATAATTTTTTTAATTTTTTATAGCTTTAAACTGCTTACTAAGAAAATTACCAAAAATGCTAAAAGACTACAATTTATTTCGGATTTTTTGCTATTTCCCTTTAAAGTAATTAGGAAGAGGTTAACTAACTCAAAAAACCTCGCTCCAGAGGGCGTAGTTTAGAAAATAATTTTTTTAATTTTTTATAGCTTTAAACTGCTTACTAAGAAAATTACCAAAAATGCTAAAAGACTACAATTTATTTCGGAATTTTTGCTATTTCCCTTTAAAGTAATTAGGAAGAGGTTAATTAACGCAAAAAACCTCGCTCCAGAGGGCGTAGTTTAGAAAATAATTTTTTTAATTTTTTATAGCTTTAAACTGCTTACTAAGAAAATTACCAAAAATGCTAAAAGACTACAATTTATTTCGGATTTTTTGCTATTTCCCTTTAAAGTAATTAGGAAGAGGTTAACTAACTCAAAAAACCTCGCTCCAGAGGGCGTAGTTTAGAAAATAATTTTTTTAATTTTTTATAGCTTTAAACTGCTTACTAAGAAAATTACCAAAAATGCTAAAAGACTACAATTTATTTCGGAATTTTTGCTATTTCCCTTTAAAGTAATTAGGAAGAGGTTAACTAACTCAAAAAACCTCGCTCCAGAGGGCGTAGTTTAGAAAATAATTTTTTTAATTTTTTATAGCTTTAAACTGCTTACTAAGAAAATTACCAAAAATGCTAAAAGACTACAATTTATTTCGGAATTTTTGCTATTTCCCTTTAAAGTAATTAGGAAGAGGTTAATTAACGCAAAAAACCTCGCTCCAGAGGGCGTAGTTTAGAAAATAATTTTTTTAATTTTTTATAGCTTTAAACTGCTTACTAAGAAAATTACCAAAAATGCTAAAAGACTACAATTTATTTCGGATTTTTTGCTATTTCCCTTTAAAGTAATTAGGAAGAGGTTAACTAACTCAAAAAACCTCGCTCCAGAGGGCGTAGTTTAGAAAATAATTATTTAATTTTTTATAGCTTTAAACTGCTTACTAAGAAAATTACCAAAAATGCTAAAAGACTACAATTTATTTCGGATTTTTTGCTATTTCCCTTTAAAGTAATTAGGAAGAGGTTAACTAACTCAAAAAACCTCGCTCCAGAGGGCGTAGTTTAGAAAATAATTTTTTTAATTTTTTATAGCTTAAACTGCTTACTAAGAAAATTACCAAAAATGCTAAAAGACTACAATTTATTTCGGATTTTTTGCTATTTCCCTTTAAAGTAATTAGGAAGAGGTTAACTAACTCAAAAAACCTCGCTCCAGAGGGCGTAGTTTAGAAAATAATTTTTTTAATTTTTTATAGCTTTAAACTGCTTACTAAGAAAATTACCAAAAATGCTAAAAGACTACAATTTATTTCGGATTTTTTGCTATTTCCCTTTAAAGTAATTAGGAAGAGGTTAACTAACTCAAAAAACCTCGCTCCAGAGGGCATAGTTTAGAAAATAACTTTTTTAATTTTTTATAGCTTTAAACTGCTTACTAAGAAAATTACCAAAAATGCTAAAAGACTACAATTTATTTCGGATTTTTTGCTATTTCCCTTTAAAGTAATTAGGAAGAGGTTAACTAACTCAAAAAACCTCGCTCCAGAGGGCGTAGTTTAGAAAATAATTTTTTTAATTTTTTATAGCTTTAAACTGCTTACTAAGAAAATTACCAAAAATGCTAAAAGACTACAATTTATTTCGGATTTTTTGCTATTTCCCTTTAAAGTAATTAGGAAGAGGTTAATTAACGCAAAAAACCTCGCTCCAGAGGGCGTAGTTTAGAAAATAATTTTTTAATTTTTTATAGCTTTAAACTGCTTACTAAGAAAATTACCAAAAATGCTAAAAGACTACAATTTATTTCGGATTTTTTGCTATTTCCCTTTAAAGTAATTAGGAAGAGGTTAACTAACTCAAAAAACCTCGCTCCAGAGGGCGTAGTTTAGAAAATAATTTTTTTAATTTTTTGTAGCTTTAAACTGCTTACTAAGAAAATTACCAAAAATGCTAAAAGACTACAATTTATTTCAGATTTTTTGCTATTTCCCTTTAAAGTAATTAGGAAGAGGTTAACTAACTCAAAAAACCTCGCTCCAGAGGGCGTAGTTTAGAAAATAATTTTTTTAATTTTTTATAGCTTTAAACTGCTTACTAAGAAAATTACCAAAAATGCTAAAAGACTACAATTTATTTCGGAATTTTTGCTATTTCCCTTTAAAGTAATTAGGAAGAGGTTAATTAACGCAAAAAACCTCGCTCCAGAGGGCGTAGTTTAGAAAATAATTTTTTTAATTTATTATAGCTTTAAACTGCTTACTAAGAAAATTACCAAAAATGCTAAAAGACTACAATTTATTTCGGAATTTTTGCTATTTCCCTTTAAGGTAATTAGGAAGAGGTTGAGTAACGCAAAAAACCTCGCTCCAGAGGGTGTAGTTTAGAAAATAATTTTTTTAATTTTTTATAGCTTTAAACTGCTTACTAAGAAAATTACCAAAAATGCTAAAAGACTACAATTTATTTCGGATTTTTTGCTATTTCCCTTTAAAGTAATTAGGAAGAGGTTAATTAACGCAAAAAACCTCGCTCCAGAGGGCGTAGTTTAGAAAATAATTTTTTAATTTTTTATAGCTTTAAACTGCTTACTAAGAAAATTACCAAAAATGCTAAAAGACTACAATTTATTTCGGATTTTTTGCTATTTCCCTTTAAAGTAATTAGGAAGAGGTTAACTAACTCAAAAAACCTCGCTCCAGAGGGCGTAGTTTAGAAAATAATTTTTTTAATTTTTTGTAGCTTTAAACTGCTTACTAAGAAAATTACCAAAAATGCTAAAAGACTACAATTTATTTCAGATTTTTTGCTATTTCCCTTTAAAGTAATTAGGAAGAGGTTAACTAACTCAAAAAACCTCGCTCCAGAGGGCGTAGTTTAGAAAATAATTTTTTTAATTTTTTATAGCTTTAAACTGCTTACTAAGAAAATTACCAAAAATGCTAAAAGACTACAATTTATTTCGGAATTTTTGCTATTTCCCTTTAAAGTAATTAGGAAGAGGTTAATTAACGCAAAAAACCTCGCTCCAGAGGGCGTAGTTTAGAAAATAATTTTTTTAATTTTTTATAGCTTTAAACTGCTTACTAAGAAAATTACCAAAAATGCTAAAAGACTACAATTTATTTCGGATTTTTTGCTATTTCCCTTTAAAGTAATTAGGAAGAGGTTAACTAACTCAAAAAACCTCGCTCCAGAGGGCGTAGTTTAGAAAATAATTTTTTTAATTTTTTATGGCTTTAAACTGCTTACTAAGAAAATTACCAAAAATGCTAAAAGACTACAATTTATTTCGGATTTTTTGCTATTTCCCTTTAAAGTAATTAGGAAGAGGTTAACTAACTCAAAAAACCTCGCTCCAGAGGGCGTAGTTTAGAAAATAATTTTTTTAATTTTTTATAGCTTTAAACTGCTTACTAAGAAAATTACCAAAAATGCTAAAAGACTACAATTTATTTCGGAATTTTTGCTATTTCCCTTTAAAGTAATTAGGAAGAGGTTAACTAACTCAAAAAACCTCGCTCCAGAGGGCGTAGTTTAGAAAATAATTTTTTTAATTTTTTATAGCTTTAAACTGCTTACTAAGAAAATTACCAAAAATGCTAAAAGACTACAATTTATTTCGGATTTTTTGCTATTTCCCTTTAAAGTAATTAGGAAGAGGTTAACTAACTCAAAAAACCTCGCTCCAGAGGGCGTAGTTTAGAAAATAATTTTTTTAATTTTTTATAGCTTTAAACTGCTTACTAAGAAAATTACCAAAAATGCTAAAAGACTACAATTTATTTCGGAATTTTTGCTATTTCCCTTTAAAGTAATTAGGAAGAGGTTAATTAACGCAAAAAACCTCGCTCCAGAGGGCGTAGTTTAGAAAATAATTTTTTTAATTTTTTATAGCTTTAAACTGCTTACTAAGAAAATTACCAAAAATGCTAAAAGACTACAATTTATTTCGGAATTTTTGCTATTTCCCTTCAAAGTAATTAGGAAGAGGTTAATTAACGCAAAAAACCTCGCTCCAGAGGGCGTAGTTTAGAAAATAATTTTTTTAATTTTTTAAAGCTTTAAACTGCTTACTAAGAAAATTACCAAAAATGCTAAAAGACTACAATTTATTTCGGAATTTTTGCTATTTCCCTTCAAAGTAATTAGGAAGAGGTTAACTAACTCAAAAAACCTCGCTCCAGAGGGCGTAGTTTAGAAAATAATTTTTTTAATTTTTTATAGCTTTAAACTGCTTACTAAGAAAATTACCAAAAATGCTAAAAGACTACAATTTATTTCGGAATTTTTGCTATTTCCCTTCAAAGTAATTAGGAAGAGGTTAATTAACGCAAAAAACCTCGCTCGAGAGGGCGTAGTTTAGAAAATAATTTTTTTAATTTTTTATAGCTTTAAACTGCTTACTAAGAAAATTACCAAAAATGCTAAAAGACTACAATTTATTTCGGAATTTTTGCTATTTCCCTTTAAAGTAATTAGGAAGAGGTTAACTAACTCAAAAAACCTCGCTCCAGAGGGCGTAGTTTAGAAAATAATTTTTTTAATTTTTTATAGCTTTAAACTGCTTACTAAGAAAATTACCAAAAATGCTAAAAGACTACAATTTATTTCGGAATTTTTGCTATTTCCCTTCAAAGTAATTAGGAAGAGGTTAATTAACTCAAAAAACCTCGCTCCAGAGGGCGTAGTTTAGAAAATAATTTTTTTAATTTTTTATAGCTTTAAACTGCTTACTAAGAAAATTACCAAAAATGCTAAAAGACTACAATTTATTTCGGAATTTTTGCTATTTCCCTTTAAAGTAATTAGGAAGAGGTTAATTAACGCAAAAAACCTCGCTCCAGAGGGCGTAGTTTAGAAAATAATTTTTTTAATTTTTTATAGCTTTAAACTGCTTACTAAGAAAATTACCAAAAATGCTAAAAGACTACAATTTATTTCGGATTTTTTGCTATTTCCCTTTAAAGTAATTAGGAAGAGGTTAATTTACTCAAAAAACCTCGCTCCAGAGGGCGTAGTTTAGAAAATAATTTTTTTAATTTTTTATAGCTTTAAACTGCTTACTAAGAAAATTACCAAAAATGCTAAAAGACTACAATTTATTTCGGAATTTTTGCTATTTCCCTTTAAAGTAATTAGGAAGAGGTTAACTAACTCAAAAAACCTCGCTCCAGAGGGCGTAGTTTAGAAAATAATTTTTTTAATTTTTTATAGCTTTAAACTGCTTACTAAGAAAATTACCAAAAATGCTAAAAGACTACAATTTATTTCGGATTTTTTGCTATTTCCCTTTAAAGTAATTAGGAAGAGGTTAACTAACTCAAAAAACCTCGCTCCAGAGGGCGTAGTTTAGAAAATAATTTTTTTAATTTTTTATAGCTTTAAACTGCTTACTAAGAAAATTACCAAAAATGCTAAAAGACTACAATTTATTTCGGATTTTTTGCAATTTCCCTTTAAAGTAATTAGGAAGAGGTTAACTAACTCAAAAAACCTCGCTCCAGAGGGCGTAGTTTAGAAAATAATTTTTTTAATTTTTTATAGCTTTAAACTGCTTACTAAGAAAATTACCAAAAATGCTAAAAGACTACAATTTATTTCGGAATTTTTGCTATTTCCCTTTAAAGTAATTAGGAAGAGGTTAATTAACGCAAAAAACCTCGCTCCAGAGGGCGTAGTTTAGAAAATAATTTTTTTAATTTTTTATAGCTTTAAACTGCTTACTAAGAAAATTACCAAAAATGCTAAAAGACTACAATTTATTTCGGATTTTTTGCTATTTCCCTTTAAAGTAATTAGGAAGAGGTTAACTAACTCAAAAAACCTCGCTCCAGAGGGCGTAGTTTAGAAAATAATTTTTTTAATTTTTTATAGCTTTAAACTGCTTACTAAGAAAATTACCAAAAATGCTAAAAGACTACAATTTATTTCGGAATTTTTGCTATTTCCCTTCAAAGTAATTAGGAAGAGGTTAATTAACGCAAAAAACCTCGCTCCAGAGGGCGTAGTTTAGAAAATTATTTTTTTAATTTTTTATAGCTTTAAACTGCTTACTAAGAAAATTACCAAAAATGCTAAAAGACTACAATTTATTTCGGAATTTTTGCTATTTCCCTTTAAAGTAATTAGGAAGAGGTTAATTAACGCAAAAAACCTTGCTCCAGAGGGCGTAGTTTAGAAAATAATTTTTTTAATTTTTTATAGCTTTAAACTGCTTACTAAGAAAATTACCAAAAATGCTAAAAGACTACAATTTATTTCGGATTTTTTGCTATTTCCCTTTAAAGTAATTAGGAAGAGGTTAACTAACTCAAAAAACCTCGCTCCAGAGGGCGTAGTTTAGAAAATAATTTTTTTAATTTTTTATAGCTTTAAACTGCTTACTAAGAAAATTACCAAAAATGCTAAAAGACTACAATTTATTTCGGATTTTTTGCTATTTCCCTTTAAAGTAATTAGGAAGAGGTTAACTAACTCAAAAAACCTCGCTCCAGAGGGCGTAGTTTAGAAAATAATTTTTTTAATTTTTTATAGCTTTAAACTGCTTACTAAGAAAATTACCAAAAATGCTAAAAGACTACAATTTATTTCGGATTTTTTGCTATTTCCCTTTAAAGTAATTAGGAAGAGGTTAACTAACTCAAAAAACCTCGCTCCAGAGGGCGTAGTTTAGAAAATAATTTTTTTAATTTTTTATAGCTTTAAACTGCTTACTAAGAAAATTACCAAAAATGCTAAAAGACTACAATTTATTTCGGAATTTTTGCTATTTCCCTTTAAAGTAATTAGGAAGAGGTTAATTAACGCAAAAAACCTCGCTCCAGAGGGCGTAGTTTAGAAAATAATTTTTTTAATTTTTTATAGCTTTAAACTGCTTACTAAGAAAATTACCAAAAATGCTAAAAGACTACAATTTATTTCGGATTTTTTGCTATTTCCCTTTAAAGTAATTAGGAAGAGGTTAACTAACTCAAAAAACCTCGCTCCAGAGGGCGTAGTTTAGAAAATAATTTTTTTAATTTTTTATAGCTTTAAACTGCTTACTAAGAAAATTACCAAAAATGCTAAAAGACTACAATTTATTTCGGATTTTTTGCTATTTCCCTTTAAAGTAATTAGGAAGAGGTTAACTAACTCAAAAAACCTCGCTCCAGAGGGCGTAGTTTAGAAAATAATTTTTTTAATTTTTTATAGCTTTAAACTGCTTACTAAGAAAATTACCAAAAATGCTAAAAGACTACAATTTATTTCGGAATTTTTGCTATTTCCCTTTAAAGTAATTAGGAAGAGGTTAATTAACGCAAAAAACCTCGCTCCAGAGGGCGTAGTTTAGAAAATAATTTTTTTAATTTTTTATAGCTTTAAACTGCTTACTAAGAAAATTACCAAAAATGCTAAAAGACTACAATTTATTTCGGATTTTTTGCTATTTCCCTTTAAAGTAATTAGGAAGAGGTTAACTAACTCAAAAAACCTCGCTCCAGAGGGCGTAGTTTAGAAAATAATTTTTTTAATTTTTTATAGCTTTAAACTGCTTACTAAGAAAATTACCAAAAATGCTAAAAGACTACAATTTATTTCGGAATTTTTGCTATTTCCCTTCAAAGTAATTAGGAAGAGGTTAATTAACGCAAAAAACCTCGCTCCAGAGGGCGTAGTTTAGAAAATAATTTTTTTAATTTTTTATAGCTTTAAACTGCTTACTAAGAAAATTACCAAAAATGCTAAAAGACTACAATTTATTTCGGATTTTTTGCTATTTCCCTTTAAAGTAATTAGGAAGAGGTTAACTAACTCAAAAAACCTCGCTCCAGAGGGCGTAGTTTAGAAAATAATTTTTTTAATTTTTTATAGCTTTAAACTGCTTACTAAGAAAATTACCAAAAATGCTAAAAGACTACAATTTATTTCGGATTTTTTGCTATTTCCCTTTAAAGTAATTAGGAAGAGGTTAACTAACTCAAAAAACCTCGCTCCAGAGGGCGTAGTTTAGAAAATAATTTTTTTAATTTTTTATAGCTTTAAACTGCTTACTAAGAAAATTACCAAAAATGCTAAAAGACTACAATTTATTTCGGATTTTTTGCTATTTCCCTTTAAAGTAATTAGGAAGAGGTTAACTAACTCAAAAAACCTCGCTCCAGAGGGCGTAGTTTAGAAAATAATTTTTTTAATTTTTTATAGCTTTAAACTGCTTACTAAGAAAATTACCAAAAATGCTAAAAGACTACAATTTATTTCGGAATTTTTGCTATTTCCCTTTAAAGTAATTAGGAAGAGGTTAATTAACGCAAAAAACCTCGCTCCAGAGGGCGTAGTTTAGAAAATAATTTTTTTAATTTTTTATAGCTTTAAACTGCTTACTAAGAAAATTACCAAAAATGCTAAAAGACTACAATTTATTTCGGATTTTTTGCTATTTCCCTTTAAAGTAATTAGGAAGAGGTTAACTAACTCAAAAAACCTCGCTCCAGAGGGCGTAGTTTAGAAAATAATTTTTTTAATTTTTTATAGCTTTAAACTGCTTACTAAGAAAATTACCAAAAATGCTAAAAGACTACAATTTATTTCGGATTTTTTGCTATTTCCCTTTAAAGTAATTAGGAAGAGGTTAACTAACTCAAAAAACCTCGCTCCAGAGGGCGTAGTTTAGAAAATAATTTTTTTAATTTTTTATAGCTTTAAACTGCTTACTAAGAAAATTACCAAAAATGCTAAAAGACTACAATTTATTTCGGAATTTTTGCTATTTCCCTTTAAAGTAATTAGGAAGAGGTTAATTAACGCAAAAAACCTCGCTCCAGAGGGCGTAGTTTAGAAAATAATTTTTTTAATTTTTTATAGCTTTAAACTGCTTACTAAGAAAATTACCAAAAATTCTAAAAGACTACAATTTATTTCGGATTTTTTGCTATTTCCCTTTAAAGTAATTAGGAAGAGGTTAACTAACTCAAAAAACCTCGCTCCAGAGGGCGTAGTTTAGAAAATAATTTTTTTAATTTTTTATAGCTTTAAACTGCTTACTAAGAAAATTACCAAAAATGCTAAAAGACTACAATTTATTTCGGAATTTTTGCTATTTCCCTTTAAAGTAATTAGGAAGAGGTTAATTAACGCAAAAAACCTCGCTCCAGAGGGCGTAGTTTAGAAAATAATTTTTTTAATTTTTTATAGCTTTAAACTGCTTACTAAGAAAATTACCAAAAATGCTAAAAGACTACAATTTATTTCGGATTTTTTGCTATTTCCCTTTAAAGTAATTAGGAAGAGGTTAACTAACTCAAAAAACCTCGCTCCAGAGGGCGTAGTTTAGAAAATAATTTTTTTAATTTTTTATAGCTTTAAACTGCTTACTAAGAAAATTACCAAAAATGCTAAAAGACTACAATTTATTTCGGAATTTTTGCTATTTCCCTTTAAAGTAATTAGGAAGAGGTTAATTAACGCAAAAAACCTCGCTCCAGAGGGCGTAGTTTAGAAAATAATTTTTTTAATTTTTTATAGCTTTAAACTGCTTACTAAGAAAATTACCAAAAATGCTAAAAGACTACAATTTATTTCGGAATTTTTGCTATTTCCCTTTAAAGTAATTAGGAAGAGGTTAATTAACGCAAAAAACCTCGCTCCAGAGGGCGTAGTTTAGAAAATAATTTTTTTAATTTTTTATAGCTTTAAACTGCTTACTAAGAAAATTACCAAAAATGCTAAAAGACTACAATTTATTTCGGATTTTTTGCTATTTCCCTTTAAAGTAATTAGGAAGAGGTTAACTAACTCAAAAAACCTCGCTCCAGAGGGCGTAGTTTAGAAAATAATTTTTTTAATTTTTTATAGCTTTAAACTGCTTACTAAGAAAATTACCAAAAATGCTAAAAGACTACAATTTATTTCGGAATTTTTGCTATTTCCCTTTAAAGTAATTAGGAAGAGGTTAACTAACTCAAAAAACCTCGCTCCAGAGGGCGTAGTTTAGAAAATAATTTTTTTAATTTTTTATAGCTTTAAACTGCTTACTAAGAAAATTACCAAAAATGCTAAAAGACTACAATTTATTTCGGATTTTTTGCTATTTCCCTTTAAAGTAATTAAGAAGAGGTTAACTAACTCAAAAAACCTCGCTCCAAAGGGCGTAGTTTAGAAAATAATTTTTTTAATTTTTTATAGCTTAAACTGCTTACTAAGAAAATTACCAAAAATGCTAAAAGACTACAATTTATTTCGGATTTTTTGCTATTTCCCTTTAAAGTAATTAGGAAGAGGTTAACTAACTCAAAAAACCTCGCTCCAGAGGGCGTAGTTTAGAAAATAATTTTTTTAATTTTTTATAGCTTTAAACTGCTTACTAAGAAAATTACCAAAAATGCTAAAAGACTACAATTTATTTCGGAATTTTTGCTATTTCCCTTTAAAGTAATTAGGAAGAGGTTAATTAACGCAAAAAACCTCGCTCCAGAGGGCGTAGTTTAGAAAATAATTTTTTTAATTTTTTATAGCTGTAAACTGCTTACTAAGAAAATTACCAAAAATGCTAAAAGACTACAATTTATTTCGGATTTTTTGCTATTTCTCTTTAAAGTAATTAGGAAGAGGTTAACTAACTCAAAAAACCTCGCTCCAGAGGGCGTAGTTTAGAAAATAATTTTTTTAATTTTTTATAGCTTTAAACTGCTTACTAAGAAAATTACCAAAAATGCTAAAAGACTACAATTTATTTCGGATTTTTTGCTATTTCCCTTTAAAGTAATTAGGAAGAGGTTAACTAACTCAAAAAACCTCGCTCCAGAGGGCGTAGTTTAGAAAATAATTTTTTTAATTTTTTATAGCTTAAACTGCTTACTAAGAAAATTACCAAAAATGCTAAAAGACTACAATTTATTTCGGATTTTTTGCTATTTCCCTTTAAAGTAATTAGGAAGAGGTTAACTAACTCAAAAAACCTCGCTCCAGAGGGCGTAGTTTAGAAAATAATTTTTTTAATTTTTTATAGCTTTAAACTGCTTACTAAGAAAATTACCAAAAATGCTAAAAGACTACAATTTATTTCGGATTTTTTGCTATTTCCCTTTAAAGTAATTAGGAAGAGGTTAACTAACTCAAAAAACCTCGCTCCAGAGGACGTAGTTTAGAAAATAAATTTTTTAATTTTTTATAGCCTTAAACTGCTTACTAAGAAAATTACCAAAAATGCTAAAAGACTACAATTTATTTCGGAATTTTTGCTATTTCCCTTTAAAGTAATTAGGAAGAGGTTGATTAACGCAAAAAACCTCGCTCCAGAGGGCGTAGTTTAGAAAATAAATTTTTTAATTTGTTATAGCCTTAAACTGCTTACTAAGAAAATTACCAAAAATGCTAAAACACTACAATTTATTTCGGAATTTTTGCTATTTCCCTTTAAGGTAATTAGAAAGAGGTTAATTAACGCAAAAAACCTCGCTCCAGAGGGCGTAGTTTAGAAAATAATTTTTTTAATTTTTTATAGCTTTAAACTGCTTACTAAGAAAATTACCAAAAATGCTAAAAGACTACAATTTATTTCGGAATTTTTGCTATTTCCCTTTAAAGTAATTAGGAAGAGGTTAATTAACGCAAAAAACCTCGCTCCAGAGGGCGCAGTTTAGAAAATAATTTTTTAATTTTTTATAGCTTTAAACTGCTTACTAAGAAAATTACCAAAAATGCTAAAAGACTACAATTTATTTCGGATTTTTTGCTATTTCCCTTTAAAGTAATTAGGAAGAGGTTAACTAACTCAAAAAACCTCGCTCCAGAGGGCGTAGTTTAGAAAATAATTTTTTTAATTTTTTATAGCTTTAAACTGCTTACTAAGAAAATTACCAAAAATGCTAAAAGACTACAATTTATTTCGGATTTTTTGCTATTTCCCTTTAAAGTAATTAGGAAGAGGTTAACTAACTCAAAAAACCTCGCTCCAGAGGGCGTAGTTTAGAAAATAATTTTTTTAATTTTTTATAGCTTTAAACTGCTTACTAAGAAAATTACCAAAAATGCTAAAAGACTACAATTTATTTCGGAATTTTTGCTATTTCCCTTTAAAGTAATTAGGAAGAGGTTAATTAACGCAAAAAACCTCGCTCCAGAGGGCGTAGTTTAGAAAATAATTTTTTTAATTTTTTATAGCTTTAAACTGCTTACTAAGAAAATTACCAAAAATGCTAAAAGACTACAATTTATTTCGGATTTTTTGCTATTTCCCTTTAAAGTAATTAGGAAGAGGTTAACTAACTCAAAAAACCTCGCTCCAGAGGGCGTAGTTTAGAAAATAATTTTTTTAATTTTTTATAGCTTTAAACTGCTTACTAAGAAAATTACCAAAAATGCTAAAAGACTACAATTTATTTCGGATTTTTTGCTATTTCCCTTTAAAGTAATTAGGAAGAGGTTAACTAACTCAAAAAACCTCGCTCCAGAGGGCGTAGTTTAGAAAATAATTTTTTTAATTTTTTATAGCTTAAACTGCTTACTAAGAAAATTACCAAAAATGCTAAAAGACTACAATTTATTTCGGATTTTTTGCTATTTCCCTTTAAAGTAATTAGGAAGAGGTTAACTAACTCAAAAAACCTCGCTCCAGAGGGCGTAGTTTAGAAAATAATTTTTTTAATTTTTTATAGCTTTAATCTGCTTACTAAGAAAATTACCAAAAATGCTAAAAGACTACAATTTATTTCGGAATTTTTGCTATTTCCCTTTAAAGTAATTAGGAAGAGGTTAATTAACGCAAAAAACCTCGCTCCAGAGGGCGTAGTTTAGAAAATAATTTTTTTAATTTATTATAGCTTTAAACTGCTTACTAAGAAAATTACCAAAAATGCTAAAAGACTACAATTTATTTCGGAATTTTTGCTATTTCCCTTTAAGGTAATTAGGAAGAGGTTGAGTAACGCAAAAAACCTCGCTCCAGAGGGTGTAGTTTAGAAAATAATTTTTTTAATTTTTTATAGCTTTAAACTGCTTACTAAGAAAATTACCAAAAATGCTAAAAGACTACAATTTATTTCGGATTTTTTGCTATTTCCCTTTAAAGTAATTAGGAAGAGGTTAACTAACTCAAAAAACCTCGCTCCAGAGGGCGTAGTTTAGAAAATAATTTTTTTAATTTTTTGTAGCTTTAAACTGCTTACTAAGAAAATTACCAAAAATGCTAAAAGACTACAATTTATTTCAGATTTTTTGCTATTTCCCTTTAAAGTAATTAGGAAGAGGTTAACTAACTCAAAAAACCTCGCTCCAGAGGGCGTAGTTTAGAAAATAATTTTTTTAATTTTTTATAGCTTTAAACTGCTTACTAAGAAAATTACCAAAAATGCTAAAAGACGACAATTTATTTCGGATTTTTTGCTATTTCCCTTTAAAGTAATTAGGAAGAGGTTAATTAACGCAAAAAACCTCGCTCCAGAGGGCGTAGTTTAGAAAATAATTTTTTAATTTTTTATAGCTTTAAACTGCTTACTAAGAAAATTACCAAAAATGCTAAAAGACTACAATTTATTTCGGATTTTTTGCTATTTCCCTTTAAAGTAATTAGGAAGAGGTTAATTAACGCAAAAAACCTCGCTCCAGAGGGCGTAGTTTAGAAAATAATTTTTTTAATTTATTATAGCTTTAAACTGCTTACTAAGAAAATTACCAAAAATGCTAAAAGACTACAATTTATTTCGGATTTTTTGCTATTTCCCTTTAAAGTAATTAGGAAGAGGTTAATTAACGCAAAAAACCTCGCTCCAGAGGGCGTAGTTTAGAAAATAATTTTTTTAATTTATTATAGCTTTAAACTGCTTACTAAGAAAATTACCAAAAATGCTAAAAGACTACAATTTATTTCGGATTTTTTGCTATTTCCCTTTAAAGTAATTAGGAAGAGGTTAACCAACTCAAAAAACCTCGCTCCAGAGGGCGTAGTTTAGAAAATAATATTTTTAATTTTTTATAGCTTTAAACTGCTTACTAAGAAAATTACCAAAAATGTTAAAAGACTACAATTTATTTCGGATTTTTTGCTATTTCCCTTTAAAGTAATTAGGAAGAGGTTAATTAACGCAAAAAACCTAGCTCCAGAGGGCGTAGTTTAGAAAATAATTTTTTTAATTTATTATAGCTTTAAACTGCTTACTAAGAAAATTACCAAAAATGCTAAAAGACTACAATTTATTTCGGATTTTTCTATTTCCCTTTAAAGTAATTAGGAAGAGGTTAACTAACTCAAAAAACCTCGCTCCAGAGGGCGTAGTTTAGAAAATAATATTTTTAATTTTTTATAGCTTTAAACTGCTTACTAAGAAAATTACCAAAAATGCTAAAAGACTACAATTTATTTCGGATTTTTTGCTATTTCCCTTTAAAGTAATTAGGAAGAGGTTAACCAACTCAAAAAACCTCGCTCCAGAGGGCGTAGTTTAGAAAATAATATTTTTAATTTTTTATAGCTTTAAACTGCTTACTAAGAAAATTACCAAAAATGTTAAAAGACTACAATTTATTTCGGATTTTTTGCTATTTCCCTTTAAAGTAATTAGGAAGAGGTTAATTAACGCAAAAAACCTAGCTCCAGAGGGCGTAGTTTAGAAAATAATTTTTTTAATTTATTATAGCTTTAAACTGCTTACTAAGAAAATTACCAAAAATGCTAAAAGACTACAATTTATTTCGGATTTTTCTATTTCCCTTTAAAGTAATTAGGAAGAGGTTAACTAACTCAAAAAACCTCGCTCCAGAGGGCGTAGTTTAGAAAATAATATTTTTAATTTTTTATAGCTTTAAACTGCTTACTAAGAAAATTACCAAAAATGCTAAAAGACTACAATTTATTTCGGATTTTTTGCTATTTCCCTTTAAAGTAATTAGGAAGAGGTTAACTAACTCAAAAAACCTCGCTCCAGAGGGCGTAGTTTAGAAAATAATTTTTTTAATTTTTTATAGCTTTAAACTGCTTACTAAGAAAATTACCAAAAATGCTAAAAGACTACAATTTATTTCGGATTTTTTGCTATTTCCCTTTAAAGTAATTAGGAAGAGGTTAATTAACTCAAAAAACCTCGCTCCAGAGGGCGTAGTTTAGAAAATAATTTTTTTAATTTTTTATAGCTTTAAACTGCTTACTAAGAAAATTACCAAAAATGCTAAAAGACTACAATTTATTTCAGATTTTTTGCTATTTCCCTTTAAAGTAATTAGGAAGAGGTTAACTAACTCAAAAAACCTCGCTCCAGAGGGCGTAGTTTAGAAAATAATTTTTTTAATTTTTTATAGCTTTAAACTGCTTACTAAGAAAATTACCAAAAATGCTAAAAGACTACAATTTATTTCAGATTTTTTGCTATTTCCCTTTAAAGTAATTAGGAAGAGGTTAACTAACTCAAAAAACCTCGCTCCAGAGGGCGTAGTTTAGAAAATAATTTTTTTAATTTTTTATAGCTTTAAACTGCTTACTAAGAAAATTACCAAAAATGCTAAAAGACTACAATTTATTTCAGATTTTTTGCTATTTCCCTTTAAAGTAATTAGGAAGAGGTTAATTAACTCAAAAAACCTCGCTCCAGAGGGCGTAGTTTAGAAAATAATTTTTTTAATTTTTTATAGCTTTAAACTGCTTACTAAGAAAATTACCAAAAATGCTAAAAGACTACAATTTATTTCGGATTTTTTGCTATTTCCCTTTAAAGTAATTAGGAAGAGGTTAATTAACTCAAAAAACCTCGCTCCAGAGGGCGTAGTTTAGAAAATAATTTTTTTAATTTTTTATAGCTTTAAACTGCTTACTAAGAAAATTACCAAAAATGCTAAAAGACTACAATTTATTTCGGATTTTTTGCTATTTCCCTTTAAAGTAATTAGGAAGAGGTTAATTAACTCAAAAAACCCCGCTCCAGAGGGCGTAGTTTAGAAAATAATTTTTTTAATTTTTTATAGCTTTAAACTGCTTACTAAGAAAATTACCAAAAATGCTAAAAGACTACAATTTATTTCAGATTTTTTGCTATTTCCCTTTAAAGTAATTAGGAAGAGGTTAACTAACTCAAAAAACCTCGCTCCAGAGGGCGTAGTTTAGAAAATAATTTTTTTAATTTTTTATAGCTTTAAACTGCTTACTAAGAAAATTACCAAAAATGCTAAAAGACTACAATTTATTTCAGATTTTTTGCTATTTCCCTTTAAAGTAATTAGGAAGAGGTTAATTAACTCAAAAAACCTCGCTCCAGAGGGCGTAGTTTAGAAAATAATTTTTTTAATTTTTTATAGCTTTAAACTGCTTACTAAGAAAATTACCAAAAATGCTAAAAGACTACAATTTATTTCGGATTTTTTGCTATTTCCCTTTAAAGTAATTAGGAAGAGGTTAACTAACTCAAAAAACCTCGCTCCAGAGGGCGTAGTTTAGAAAATAATATTTTTAATTTTTTATAGCTTTAAACTGCTTACTAAGAAAATTACCAAAAATGCTAAAAGACTACAATTTATTTCGGATTTTTTGCTATTTCCCTTTAAAGTAATTAGGAAGAGGTTAATTAACTCAAAAAACCTCGCTCCAGAGGGCGTAGTTTAGAAAATAATTTTTTTAATTTTTTATAGCTTTAAACTGCTTACTAAGAAAATTACCAAAAATGCTAAAAGACTACAATTTATTTCGGATTTTTTGCTATTTCCCTTTAAAGTAATTAGGAAGAGGTTAATTAACTCAAAAAACCCCGCTCCAGAGGGCGTAGTTTAGAAAATAATTTTTTTAATTTTTTATAGCTTTAAACTGCTTACTAAGAAAATTACCAAAAATGCTAAAAGACTACAATTTATTTCAGATTTTTTGCTATTTCCCTTTAAAGTAATTAGGAAGAGGTTAACTAACTCAAAAAACCTCGCTCCAGAGGGCGTAGTTTAGAAAATAATTTTTTTAATTTTTTATAGCTTTAAACTGCTTACTAAGAAAATTACCAAAAATGCTAAAAGACTACAATTTATTTCAGATTTTTTGCTATTTCCCTTTAAAGTAATTAGGAAGAGGTTAACTAACTCAAAAACCTCGCTCCAGAGGGCGTAGTTTAGAAAATAATTTTTTTAATTTTTTATAGCTTTAAACTGCTTACTAAGAAAATTACCAAAAATGCTAAAAGACTACAATTTATTTCAGATTTTTTGCTATTTCCCTTTAAAGTAATTAGGAAGAGGTTAACTAACTCAAAAAACCTCGCTCCAGAGGGCGTAGTTTAGAAAATAATTTTTTTAATTTTTTATAGCTTTAAACTGCTTACTAAGAAAATTACCAAAAATGCTAAAAGACTACAATTTATTTCAGATTTTTTGCTATTTCCCTTTAAAGTAATTAGGAAGAGGTTAACTAACTCAAAAAAACCTCGCTCCAGAGGGCGTAGTTTAGAAAATAATATTTTTAATTTTTTATAGCTTTAAACTGCTTACTAAGAAAATTACCAAAAATGCTAAAAGACTACAATTTATTTCGGATTTTTTGCTATTTCCCTTTAAAGTAATTAGGAAGAGGTTAACTAACTCAAAAAACCTCGCTCCAGAGGGCGTAGTTTAGAAAATAATTTTTTTAATTTTTTGTAGCTTTAAACTGCTTACTAAGAAAATTACCAAAAATGCTAAAAGACTACAATTTATTTCAGATTTTTTGCTATTTCCCTTTAAAGTAATTAGGAAGAGGTTAACTAACTCAAAAAACCTCGCTCCAGAGGGCGTAGTTTAGAAAATAATTTTTTTAATTTTTTGTAGCTTTAAACTGCTTACTAAGAAAATTACCAAAAATGCTAAAAGACTACAATTTATTTCAGATTTTTTGCTATTTCCCTTTAAAGTAATTAGGAAGAGGTTAACTAACTCAAAAAACCTCGCTCCAGAGGGCGTAGTTTAGAAAATAATTTTTTTAATTTTTTATAGCTTTAAACTGCTTACTAAGAAAATTACCAAAAATGCTAAAAGACTACAATTTATTTCAGATTTTTTGCTATTTCCCTTTAAAGTAATTAGGAAGAGGTTAATTAACTCAAAAAACCTCGCTCCAGAGGGCGTAGTTTAGAAAATAATTTTTTTAATTTTTTGTAGCTTTAAACTGCTTACTAAGAAAATTACCAAAAATGCTAAAAGACTACAATTTATTTCAGATTTTTTGCTATTTCCCTTTAAAGTAATTAGGAAGAGGTTAACTAACTCAAAAAACCTCGCTCCAGAGGGCGTAGTTTAGAAAATAATATTTTTAATTTTTTATAGCTTTAAACTGCTTACTAAGAAAATTACCAAAAATGCTAAAAGACTACAATTTATTTCAGATTTTTTGCTATTTCCCTTTAAAGTAATTAGGAAGAGGTTAACTAACTCAAAAAACCTCGCTCCAGAGGGCGTAGTTTAGAAAATAATTTTTTTAATTTTTTATAGCTTTAAACTGCTTACTAAGAAAATTACCAAAAATGCTAAAAGACTACAATTTATTTCAGATTTTTTGCTATTTCCCTTTAAAGTAATTAGGAAGAGGTTAACTAACTCAAAAAACCTCGCTCCAGAGGGCGTAGTTTAGAAAATAATATTTTTAATTTTTTATAGCTTTAAACTGCTTACTAAGAAAATTACCAAAAATGCTAAAAGACTACAATTTATTTCGGATTTTTTGCTATTTCCCTTTAAAGTAATTAGGAAGAGGTTAACTAACTCAAAAAACCTCGCTCCAGAGGGCGTAGTTTAGAAAATAATTTTTTTAATTTTTTGTAGCTTTAAACTGCTTACTAAGAAAATTACCAAAAATGCTAAAAGACTACAATTTATTTCAGATTTTTTGCTATTTCCCTTTAAAGTAATTAGGAAGAGGTTAACTAACTCAAAAAACCTCGCTCCAGAGGGCGTAGTTTAGAAAATAATATTTTTAATTTTTTATAGCTTTAAACTGCTTACTAAGAAAATTACCAAAAATGCTAAAAGACTACAATTTATTTCAGATTTTTTGCTATTTCCCTTTAAAGTAATTAGGAAGAGGTTAACTAACTCAAAAAACCTCGCTCCAGAGGGCGTAGTTTAGAAAATAATTTTTTTAATTTTTTGTAGCTTTAAACTGCTTACTAAGAAAATTACCAAAAATGCTAAAAGACTACAATTTATTTCAGATTTTTTGCTATTTCCCTTTAAAGTAATTAGGAAGAGGTTAACTAACTCAAAAAACCTCGCTCCAGAGGGCGTAGTTTAGAAAATAATTTTTTTAATTTTTTGTAGCTTTAAACTGCTTACTAAGAAAATTACCAAAAATGCTAAAAGACTACAATTTATTTCAGATTTTTTGCTATTTCCCTTTAAAGTAATTAGGAAGAGGTTAACTAACTCAAAAAACCTCGCTCCAGAGGGCGTAGTTTAGAAAATAATTTTTTTAATTTTTTATAGCTTTAAACTGCTTACTAAGAAAATTACCAAAAATGCTAAAAGACTACAATTTATTTCAGATTTTTTGCTATTTCCCTTTAAAGTAATTAGGAAGAGGTTAACTAACTCAAAAAACCTCGCTCCAGAGGGCGTAGTTTAGAAAATAATTTTTTTAATTTTTTGTAGCTTTAAACTGCTTACTAAGAAAATTACCAAAAATGCTAAAAGACTACAATTTATTTCAGATTTTTTGCTATTTCCCTTTAAAGTAATTAGGAAGAGGTTAACTAACTCAAAAAACCTCGCTCCAGAGGGCGTAGTTTAGAAAATAATTTTTTTAATTTTTTATAGCTTTAAACTGCTTACTAAGAAAATTACCAAAAATGCTAAAAGACTACAATTTATTTCAGATTTTTTGCTATTTCCCTTAAAAGTAATTAGGAAGAGGTTAATTAACTCAAAAAACCTCGCTCCAGAGGGCGTAGTTTAGAAAATAATTTTTTTAATTTTTTATAGCTTTAAACTGCTTACTAAGAAAATTACCAAAAATGCTAAAAGACTACAATTTATTTCAGATTTTTTGCTATTTCCCTTTAAAGTAATTAGGAAGAGGTTAATTAACTCAAAAAACCTCGCTCCAGAGGGCGTAGTTTAGAAAATAATTTTTTTAATTTTTTATAGCTTTAAACTGCTTACTAAGAAAATTACCAAAAATGCTAAAAGACTACAATTTATTTCAGATTTTTTGCTATTTCCCTTTAAAGTAATTAGGAAGAGGTTAACTAACTCAAAAAACCTCGCTCCAGAGGGCGTAGTTTAGAAAATAATATTTTTAATTTTTTATAGCTTTAAACTGCTTACTAAGAAAATTACCAAAAATGCTAAAAGACTACAATTTATTTCGGATTTTTTGCTATTTCCCTTTAAAGTAATTAGGAAGAGGTTAACTAACTCAAAAAACCTCGCTCCAGAGGGCGTAGTTTAGAAAATAATTTTTTTAATTTTTTGTAGCTTTAAACTGCTTACTAAGAAAATTACCAAAAATGCTAAAAGACTACAATTTATTTCAGATTTTTTGCTATTTCCCTTTAAAGTAATTAGGAAGAGGTTAACTAACTCAAAAAACCTCGCTCCAGAGGGCGTAGTTTAGAAAATAATATTTTTAATTTTTTATAGCTTTAAACTGCTTACTAAGAAAATTACCAAAAATGCTAAAAGACTACAATTTATTTCGGATTTTTTGCTATTTCCCTTTAAAGTAATTAGGAAGAGGTTAACTAACTCAAAAAACCTCGCTCCAGAGGGCGTAGTTTAGAAAATAATTTTTTTAATTTTTTATAGCTTTAAACTGCTTACTAAGAAAATTACCAAAAATGCTAAAAGACTACAATTTATTTCAGATTTTTTGCTATTTCCCTTTAAAGTAATTAGGAAGAGGTTAATTAACTCAAAAAACCTCGCTCCAGAGGGCGTAGTTTAGAAAATAATTTTTTTAATTTTTTATAGCTTTAAACTGCTTACTAAGAAAATTACCAAAAATGCTAAAAGACTACAATTTATTTCAGATTTTTTGCTATTTCCCTTTAAAGTAATTAGGAAGAGGTTAACTAACTCAAAAAACCTCGCTCCAGAGGGCGTAGTTTAGAAAATAATATTTTTAATTTTTTATAGCTTTAAACTGCTTACTAAGAAAATTACCAAAAATGCTAAAAGACTACAATTTATTTCGGATTTTTTGCTATTTCCCTTTAAAGTAATTAGGAAGAGGTTAACTAACTCAAAAAACCTCGCTCCAGAGGGCGTAGTTTAGAAAATAATTTTTTTAATTTTTTGTAGCTTTAAACTGCTTACTAAGAAAATTACCAAAAATGCTAAAAGACTACAATTTATTTCAGATTTTTTGCTATTTCCCTTTAAAGTAATTAGGAAGAGGTTAACTAACTCAAAAAACCTCGCTCCAGAGGGCGTAGTTTAGAAAATAATATTTTTAATTTTTTATAGCTTTAAACTGCTTACTAAGAAAATTACCAAAAATGCTAAAAGACTACAATTTATTTCAGATTTTTTGCTATTTCCCTTTAAAGTAATTAGGAAGAGGTTAACTAACTCAAAAAACCTCGCTCCAGAGGGCGTAGTTTAGAAAATAATTTTTTTAATTTTTTGTAGCTTTAAACTGCTTACTAAGAAAATTACCAAAAATGCTAAAAGACTACAATTTATTTCAGATTTTTTGCTATTTCCCTTTAAAGTAATTAGGAAGAGGTTAACTAACTCAAAAAACCTCGCTCCAGAGGGCGTAGTTTAGAAAATAATTTTTTTAATTTTTTATAGCTTTAAACTGCTTACTAAGAAAATTACCAAAAATGCTAAAAGACTACAATTTATTTCAGATTTTTTGCTATTTCCCTTAAAAGTAATTAGGAAGAGGTTAATTAACTCAAAAAACCTCGCTCCAGAGGGCGTAGTTTAGAAAATAATTTTTTTAATTTTTTGTAGCTTTAAACTGCTTACTAAGAAAATTACCAAAAATGCTAAAAGACTACAATTTATTTCAGATTTTTTGCTATTTCCCTTTAAAGTAATTAGGAAGAGGTTAACTAACTCAAAAAACCTCGCTCCAGAGGGCGTAGTTTAGAAAATAATATTTTTAATTTTTTATAGCTTTAAACTGCTTACTAAGAAAATTACCAAAAATGCTAAAAGACTACAATTTATTTCAGATTTTTTGCTATTTCCCTTTAAAGTAATTAGGAAGAGGTTAACTAACTCAAAAAACCTCGCTCCAGAGGGCGTAGTTTAGAAAATAATTTTTTTAATTTTTTATAGCTTTAAACTGCTTACTAAGAAAATTACCAAAAATGCTAAAAGACTACAATTTATTTCAGATTTTTTGCTATTTCCCTTAAAAGTAATTAGGAAGAGGTTAATTAACTCAAAAAACCTCGCTCCAGAGGGCGTAGTTTAGAAAATAATTTTTTTAATTTTTTGTAGCTTTAAACTGCTTACTAAGAAAATTACCAAAAATGCTAAAAGACTACAATTTATTTCAGATTTTTTGCTATTTCCCTTTAAAGTAATTAGGAAGAGGTTAACTAACTCAAAAAACCTCGCTCCAGAGGGCGTAGTTTAGAAAATAATATTTTTAATTTTTTATAGCTTTAAACTGCTTACTAAGAAAATTACCAAAAATGCTAAAAGACTACAATTTATTTCAGATTTTTTGCTATTTCCCTTTAAAGTAATTAGGAAGAGGTTAACTAACTCAAAAAACCTCGCTCCAGAGGGCGTAGTTTAGAAAATAATTTTTTTAATTTTTTGTAGCTTTAAACTGCTTACTAAGAAAATTACCAAAAATGCTAAAAGACTACAATTTATTTCAGATTTTTTGCTATTTCCCTTTAAAGTAATTAGGAAGAGGTTAACTAACTCAAAAAACCTCGCTCCAGAGGGCGTAGTTTAGAAAATAATATTTTTAATTTTTTATAGCTTTAAACTGCTTACTAAGAAAATTACCAAAAATGCTAAAAGACTACAATTTATTTCAGATTTTTTGCTATTTCCCTTTAAAGTAATTAGGAAGAGGTTAACTAACTCAAAAAACCTCGCTCCAGAGGGCGTAGTTTAGAAAATAATTTTTTTAATTTTTTATAGCTTTAAACTGCATACTAAGAAAATTACCAAAAATGCTAAAAGACTACAATTTATTTCAGATTTTTTGCTATTTCCCTTAAAAGTAATTAGGAAGAGGTTAATTAACTCAAAAAACCTCGCTCCAGAGGGCGTAGTTTAGAAAATAATTTTTTTAATTTTTTGTAGCTTTAAACTGCTTACTAAGAAAATTACCAAAAATGCTAAAAGACTACAATTTATTTCAGATTTTTTGCTATTTCCCTTTAAAGTAATTAGGAAGAGGTTAACTAACTCAAAAAACCTCGCTCCAGAGGGCGTAGTTTAGAAAATAATATTTTTAATTTTTTATAGCTTTAAACTGCTTACTAAGAAAATTACCAAAAATGCTAAAAGACTACAATTTATTTCGGATTTTTTGCTATTTCCCTTTAAAGTAATTAGGAAGAGGTTAACTAACTCAAAAAACCTCGCTCCAGAGGGCGTAGTTTAGAAAATAATTTTTTTAATTTTTTGTAGCTTTAAACTGCTTACTAAGAAAATTACCAAAAATGCTAAAAGACTACAATTTATTTCAGATTTTTTGCTATTTCCCTTTAAAGTAATTAGGAAGAGGTTAACTAACTCAAAAAACCTCGCTCCAGAGGGCGTAGTTTAGAAAATAATATTTTTAATTTTTTATAGCTTTAAACTGCTTACTAAGAAAATTACCAAAAATGCTAAAAGACTACAATTTATTTCAGATTTTTTGCTATTTCCCTTTAAAGTAATTAGGAAGAGGTTAACTAACTCAAAAAACCTCGCTCCAGAGGGCGTAGTTTAGAAAATAATTTTTTTAATTTTTTGTAGCTTTAAACTGCTTACTAAGAAAATTACCAAAAATGCTAAAAGACTACAATTTATTTCAGATTTTTTGCTATTTCCCTTTAAAGTAATTAGGAAGAGGTTAACTAACTCAAAAAACCTCGCTCCAGAGGGCGTAGTTTAGAAAATAATTTTTTTAATTTTTTGTAGCTTTAAACTGCTTACTAAGAAAATTACCAAAAATGCTAAAAGACTACAATTTATTTCAGATTTTTTGCTATTTCCCTTTAAAGTAATTAGGAAGAGGTTAACTAACTCAAAAAACCTCGCTCCAGAGGGCGTAGTTTAGAAAATAATTTTTTTAATTTTTTATAGCTTTAAACTGCTTACTAAGAAAATTACCAAAAATGCTAAAAGACTACAATTTATTTCAGATTTTTTGCTATTTCCCTTTAAAGTAATTAGGAAGAGGTTAACTAACTCAAAAAACCTCGCTCCAGAGGGCGTAGTTTAGAAAATAATTTTTTTAATTTTTTGTAGCTTTAAACTGCTTACTAAGAAAATTACCAAAAATGCTAAAAGACTACAATTTATTTCAGATTTTTTGCTATTTCCCTTTAAAGTAATTAGGAAGAGGTTAACTAACTCAAAAAACCTCGCTCCAGAGGGCGTAGTTTAGAAAATAATTTTTTTAATTTTTTATAGCTTTAAACTGCTTACTAAGAAAATTACCAAAAATGCTAAAAGACTACAATTTATTTCAGATTTTTTGCTATTTCCCTTAAAAGTAATTAGGAAGAGGTTAATTAACTCAAAAAACCTCGCTCCAGAGGGCGTAGTTTAGAAAATAATTTTTTTAATTTTTTATAGCTTTAAACTGCTTACTAAGAAAATTACCAAAAATGCTAAAAGACTACAATTTATTTCAGATTTTTTGCTATTTCCCTTTAAAGTAATTAGGAAGAGGTTAACTAGCTCAAAAAACCTCGCTCCAGAGGGCGTAGTTTAGAAAATAATATTTTTAATTTTTTATAGCTTTAAACTGCTTACTAAGAAAATTACCAAAAATGCTAAAAGACTACAATTTGTTTCGGAATTTTTGCTATTTCCCTTTAAAGTAATTAGGAAGAGGTTGATTAACGCAAAAAACCTCGCTCCAGAGGGCGTAGTTTAGAAAATAATTTTTTTAAATTTTTTATAGCTTAAAACTGTTTACTAAGAAAATAACCAAAAATGCTAAAAGACTACAATTTATTTCGAATTTTTTGCTATTTCCCTTTAAAGTAATTAGGAAGAGGTTGATTAACGCAAAAAACCTCGCTCCAGAGGGCGTAGTTTAGAAAATAATTTTTTTAATTTTTTATAGCTTTAAACTGCTTACTAAGAAAATTACCAAAAATGCTAAAAGACTACAATTTATTTCGGATTTTTTGCTATTTCCCTTTAAAGTAATTAGGAAGAGGTTAACTAACTCAAAAAACCTCGCTCCAGAGGACGTAGTTTAGAAAATAAATTTTTTAATTTGTCATAGCTTTAAACTGCTTACTAAGAAAATTACCAAAAATCCTAAAAGACTACAATTTATTTCGGAATTTTTGCTATTTCCCTTTAAAGTAATTAGGAAGAGGTTAATTAACGCAAAAAACCTCGCTCCAGAGGGCGTAGTTTAGAAAATAAATTTTTTAATTTGTTATAGTCTTAAACTGCTTTCTAACAAAATAACCAAAAATGCTAAAAGACTACAATTTATTTCGGATTTTTTGCTATTTCCCTTTCAAGTAATTAAGGAGAGGATAATTAACGTACAAAACCTCGCTCCAGAGGGCGTAGTTTAGAAAATAAATTTTTTAATTTCTTATAGCCTTAAACTGCTTACAAAGTAAATTACCAAAAATGCTAAAAGACAACAATTTATTTCGGATTTTTTGCTATTTCCCTTTCAAGTAATTAGGAAGAGGTTAATTAACGCAAAAAACCTCGCTCCAGAGGGCGTAGTTTAGAAAATAAATTTTTTAATTTGTTATAGCCTTAAACTGCTTTCTAACAAAATAACCAAAAATGCTAAAAGACTACAATTTATTTCGGATTTTTTGCTATTTCCCTTTCAAGTAATTAAGGAGAGGATAATTAACGTACAAAACCTCGCTCCAGAGGGCGTAGTTTAGAAAATAAATTTTTTAATTTGTTATAGCCTTAACCTGCTTACTAACAAAATAACCAAAAATGCTAAAAGACTACAATTTATTTCGGATTTTTTGCTATTTCCCTTTCAAGTAATTAAGGAGAGGATAATTAACGCAAAAAACCTCGCTCCAGAGGGCGTAGTTTAGAAAATAATTTTTTTAATTTTTTATAGCTTTAAACTGCTTACTAAGGAAATTACCAAAAATGCTAAAAGACTACAATTTATTTCGGATTTTTTGCTATTTCCCTTTCAAGTAATTAGGAAGAGGTTAATTAACTTAAAAAACCCTGATCTAGAAGGCGTAAATTTTAAATTAATAACTCTGAAAATTGGTTGGGGGTCTATTTACTGAAAGAAAAAGTGTTTAATTTTTTTTTTAAATTTTTTATTATAATTTTCCAGTGTTTTTCATCAATTTTTATGTACTTTTCTCATTTAGTTTTTCCGTTTTTTGGTGTATATATCTATTTATATATAATAATTTGTTGTTGTTGATTTCTGCAGTATTTTCATCGAAAAAAATATGTGTTACAAACTCGCGTACTGCGCCCTTTGCTTGCTTTTTTTTTTAAATTAATTAATTATTTTTTTCGCTCTGTTTCTAGTTCATTATCATCATTATCGCTTTTTGTTTGTTTTTCGTTTTATTCATTTTTTTCACTTTCGCATCCTTGGTTTTTATATATATGTATACATTATATATATACTATACATATATACTTCGCTTAAAAATACGTAATTCTCCTGGATTTCGTCTTTTCATTTATCTCTTTACTTTACTTAATTAAGGTGTTTAAATTGTTTATACTAAAAGTTTTTTTTTTCATTTTTTTTGTTTTTTGTCTTTTTTAAAATTAAAGGTGTTTTCATTTTCTTGCTTTTATTTATCAAATAGCGTCGTCTTTTTCTGTTTAATTATCATTCAGTTTTAATTTTTTTCATTTATGATAATTTCACATCTGTCGCTCATCCTTTATTAAAATTATCATTTATTAATTTACCCTTAATTTAAATTGGTTTCCTTAGTATTCACACATTTACTATTTTATTTTTATTAATTTTTTTATTTTTCGTGTTTCGCATTGTTTGTTTTTATTTTCATTTTTATTTGTTATCGTTTCGAGTTTTTTTATTCTTCACGTAATTTGCGAATAAAAAATAAATGAGAAATAAATAAATCAATAAATAGTAGAAAGTAATATTAAAAAAAGAATTAATTAAAATTATACAATTTAATAATTCATTGTATTTTTATTTGCTTTTTTTTACTCTCTTTCATCTTTTGATGTTTACTTCGATTACCTAGTTTTGTCTCTTTTTTTTAAGAAATTCTTATCTACTCAGTGCTGTGATTTTTACGTTTTTTTCCTCGTTGCAACATTCATTATTTTTCTCTTTTTTTAATTAAATGCGAAAAAGAGATATGGAAATAAATAATGGTAATGTAATTAATAATTATTAGTAATGATAATTAAAAAGTAATTATAAGTAATTAACCTATAATTACTTTTAATTAATTATTACTATTCTTTATTAATTACAAACAATTTAATTAATTTGTCAAAAATACCAGAAATTTAAATTTAATCGATTTTTCGCATTTTATAATAGTTGCTTTATAATTTTGCTGTTTTGTTTTAATATATTTAGTGTTTTTTTCTGTTTTACAATTGAAATCATCCTCCCACACTTTGCCCCACTCCCCATTTTCATTTTCTTGGTCATTTTATGTAAATGAATTTTTGTTTCTGTTGTTTTTTTTTACTGCTTTATTTTGTAATTGATAAAAATGGAAAAAGCCAAAAAAATTAACATTTTTTTCGAAATATACAATAAAAATTGTATTTATAAGAAATAAATGTTAATTTTTTTATGTTCTTCTAACAATGTGTTTTTATTTTGCATCATTCATTTCCTTGTAATCTATTTTATTTTATGTACTTTCTTCTTTTTTTTTCTTTTGCTTTTGTCGCATTATATTATATAATTATATTTTTTTTTTTTTTTTGATTTTCTGTTTTGTTTTATAATTCGTTTGTTTAATTATGGCAAAAATTGTTTTTAAACACTGTAAATATATTTTTTATTAAAAAATATCATCCTAGAAAAATTCATATAAATATAATTAATAAGATCTTACCTATTTCTATTGCTTATTTATGCTTGTGTATGTGTGTGTAAATGTAAAAATTTAATCCTACTATTGTTTCACTTTCCTCTGTGAAAAATTAAAATATTGTTGAGTTTAAAAAAAAAAAAAAAAATTAATAATAAAATTGAATTAAAAATATTTAATTACTACTTCTTGCATTTTTTTGATTTCATATTCAACACTTTTTTTAATATTGCCAGATATTATCGTTTTTTTTTACATTTTTACTATTCTTTATCGTTTTTGGGTGGGGAGGATGCTAAAAAACTCGCCTTTTAATTTATTTTATTTCTTATTAATTATTTAATTTTTTTTTTCCTCAATACTTTAATTGAGTTATTTTCATCATTTTATTTAAATAAAATTCAGAAAAGGTTCATTTCGCCACATTCTGGGAATTTTTTTCAGACAACCTTATTATTAAAAATTATATAAATAAATCAATAATAAAGTAAAAAGAAAAAATGTGTTTTATTTTTTTAAATTTAAGTTTACCCCATAAAACCCTAAAGTTCCACAGGAAGCAGCGCCATCTGTTGGTTGAGCGGTGTTTTTTGCTATAAAACAAGATAAAATAATAATTATAAAAGAAAAATATTTGAAATGAAAACGTCTATTAATTTATTTGATTTTTATTTTGTTGCGGGTAAGAACAAAGGTTGATTTTATACACTTTTAGCAGAAATATTTGCAACATATTTAAATTTTTTTCTATTCTTTGTTAATTATTGTTCGAAAAAAAAAAAAGGGTTGTATTGAAATTTAATTTTAAATCGTGACTAATCGATTTTTATTACACATACCAAATTCGATATCAACAACCCGGATATCCGCCAAGAACACAATTTCTTGGAAATTACTTGAAATTTTAAAAATGGTTATTATTACTATTTTTTTTTAAATTATTAATTTATTTATGTTTTTTATTTGTAAGATTTTCTATTGATTAATCATCTCAAGAATATCTCTACAAAATTTCATAAAAATCAGAATATTGGTTTAAAAGTTATACGCATATTACGAGCGCGAAACTATATTTTTATTTTTCAAAAATACCATTTCCATTGGTTACGATAACTCAAAAACTATTAATACGATTGAATTTAAATTTTGTGGGACTATTTGTTATCATGAAATCTTCAAGTCGTTCAAATCAATCATTTAGAAATTTTTCAGACAATTTTCAACAGCTAGAAAAATTACTAAATTCAATTTCCTAACAATTTCATCCAAAACATTAATGTTTTGTGAAATGTTCGTTAATTTGAATTCAAACCAATCGAATATTGTTTGATTGAATTTTTTATAAATATTATTACTAATTTTTTGTCAATAATTAATCCAAAATTATAAATGTATTGCAAATGTTTCTGCATGTAATATAAATAAAACAAAATTATAATTTTAAAAAGAAATTTTGTTTATTGTAAATAAAAAGAAATCAGCATATTCTTTTCTTTATTTTCTTTTTTTTTCTTTTACTCCTTTCAGCATATTATAGTATATTTTATTTTTTTTTTTTTTTTTCTAAAGCAATTATTAACTATGCTACGCACATACACTCCGATTTTTTTTTGCATTAGATTAAGTAAATCAATTCATTTATATATATAATAAAACAAAAAAAAAGGGAAATAATACAATTATTATATTATACTATAATTTTTCGAGACTTTATAAGGAATTTATTAATTATTACATTTTTATAATTAAAATTACAGTTTTGATAAAGTATAAGATGATCTGGACGGTTTGAGTAATTTTTGTTGGCGTACCACAAGGTTCGATTTTGAGACCACTACTTTTATTTTTATATATGTACAGTAGCGGACAAGATTCTGGGCTTTCTAGATACGATTAAAAATTTCATTTTATCTTCCTAATAAAAATGCTAAAAAGTATGGTTCCGAGTATGCGAATTGGGAACAAAAAATTGTTTATTATAATTAAGATTTTGATCCTTCTCTATAAAAATGACCGTATCAAAAATTATTGCTTGAAATTTTGATTGAATATTTTCACAGTGATCTAAAATCCCGAAAAGCTGGTCAAAAATAGTTCAATCTGCTCGAAAAATTTGTATATTATAGGGAATTTTGAGGTCGCTGATGATAATAATTTTGAAGTCAAAATTTAACCTTAAAAAGTTGTTGCAAATTGCAAATTGTACAATTTTTCTTTTTTTCATAGTCTGTCTGCAGTTGTTTCAGATTCCTAAATAATTAGCATCAGGAGTTAGAAAGCGAAAGGTTCCAAAATATCATCAATGACCTTCAAGAGACGATAAGACAATTTAAAAAAAAAATTCGAATTCTTTATATTAATCATTTTGAGGCTACTAAAATCTAAAAACTAGAATAATGCAGCCTAATAAAAATATAGAAATTCCCTAAAGGATCTGATCTAGGGCCCACACTTTTTAGTCTATTTATGAAAATACCAAAGCCATGTTTCGTATAATTTCTAACTATAAACTAAAAGTTTCCAGATTTTTGCCTAGGACTGTACAATAAAAGTTAATTACAGCAAATAACTCAGTAAAGTCCTATAAATTCTCGAAAAAAATAATAATAATAATCGGAGTTTGTAAAATTATTAATAATTTATATACAATATTAAAAAAAAAAGTTCTCGATTAAATTTTAATTCGTAATTTAATTTGTAATTAAAACATAGGTTACACATTTTTTTTTTTCATTCATCCCCTTCGTTATTTAAAATTCAAAATAAGATGAAAAAAAAAATTTTATCATAGACGTATCCATTAAAAAAAACTAAAATAAAATTATAATAATAATAATAAAATTAAAACAAATAAAAAACAATATGCTAAGCAATTAAAAATTAACCACTTATAAATAATTAAATTTAAGTAAATATGTAAAAATAATACTTGGTTGTCCGTTATTTTGCTTTTTTTTTATCTTTCGTCTTGTTTCGGTTTCATTTATTTATATATATATATATATATATTTTTATTATTATTATTTTTCAGTCTTTATATAAATATATAAAGCGACTTTTTTTTCACATTTATATATAATATATATTTTCTGTCCCATTTCATTTTCGAGTCCTCTTTCGTTTCATTTTTTGTCAGCATATATTCAAAAATATGCACTTACAAAAAATTTTAAATTAAAATATTGAATTTCCCAAAAAAAAAAAAAACTATTAATTAAAATAAAACCTATATAGTTTCATCCTAGAATTAAATGTTTTTTTTTTGTTTCATTTATAAATTACAATAATTTCCTTTTTCATATTTATATAATAGACGTAATTGTATGTATAAATATATATTTATATAAGTGTTTTACCTTAGGTAAACATTCTTATTTCTCTTAAATTTTCTTTACAAAGGAAACGAGGACTTGAATTCAAAGGAAAATTGATACCATTTACAATAACAGCAATTTTCACTTACCTATACTTATTTATTATTATTTCTTTCTTAATCAACATCACCTTCATTTTATTCTTCATTTATCATTTCGCTATTTCTATTTGTTTTCAAATTAGTACAAAATAAATTAAAATAAAACACAATCCGACAAAAATGTTTTTAGCAATAAACCAAACTATCCGAATAAGATTTTTACCTTTTTCCCCAGTATTTGAGGTTATGTTACATCACTATAAATTCATAACCTCAAAATATACGGGGGAAAAAAAAGTTTTTTTTCCCTCCACTTTTAGGTTACACATGTCGGTTTAATTTTGTCGGCACGTGTAAATGAAATAAAAATAAAGTAAAAACAAAAAAAAAACCCGATTTTGACTTTCTCACTAACTTTAACTAAATACTTTTTTCTATCTCGTTCTTTTGTGTACTTGTGTTTTTATAATTTCATTTTGTTTTGTAATTTATTGCTTGTTAAATAGGTTTTGAAATAAAAACAAAACAATTTAAATATTAAAATATACACAAAAAAAAAAAAAAATGTTCATTTTTAAGGGCGGTAAACAAAATTTTCTCGGAAAATATTTCATGTTTCCGGCCCTATTTATATATGTGTATATAATGTATAATTTTTATATACATATATGGATCGTTCCACATCAAAGAGAATGCCCTTATAAAAACAAAAAAATTATAATAAAATAAATAAATATATAAATAAAAAGGTATAATTTTAAGTAGCTACAATTTTGAATTTTGAAAAATACACGTCGTAATAAAAATGATTAAGTTATTAAAAGACCCCTATTTTTTACATATATATATATAATTATTTTATTTTATTTTTATTTTTTATAGAAGAGCGGTCCTTTTGACTTGGAACATAACCATAAATATATTATATAAAATATACAAACTATATATTTACCTCGCTACCTTGCCTTAAAACAGAGTACTTCCGAGCCGCTTGTTGCTGTTACAGATATATTTAAATATAATAATAAAATTTTTGAATCAGCTTTTCATTTATTTTTCGTTTTATATAATTCATCTTCTATTTTGTCGCTGGTTTCGTTTTTTTTTTGTTTTTTATTTTTATTTATTTATTTATTTTTTTTTAAAGAAATGGCCTCAATCCAGCAATAAATCGATTCAAATTCAATAAAAACGATGAGAAGAAATTTCGATCTTTTTCCCCCCTATTTTATATCTCTTTTTCACATATTGTTTTTTTTTTTCACCTTAATTTCTTAAAGATTATGTTTATATATATTTATAAAAACGTCGCTTGTAAAAAAAGATGTTTTACTTTTCTTCGTATGTTTTTTTTTGTTGTATTTTTTCTTTTAATTAATTTTTGTTAATTTTTTAAATTTTCTTCACTTGTTTTCTTTTCTGTTTCTATATAACATTAAGTAAGAAGTCAGTTTCATGTTTTTTTTTTAGTTTTTGTTTCATTTCACTTTCCTAAAACATATAAACATAATTTAGAAAACAAAAATAATTTATTTGAAGAAAATGTCAAAAAATAAAAAAAAAAAATAAAAAATAGTTTTCGCTTTTATCTTTTTCGAATCCCCCTATTTTCTCTAAAATGAACCATTTCAAAAAAAAAAAAAAAACAAACAAAATTAATCAAGACAATTAATAAAAATATAATTTATTATTGATAAAATTAAAAAAAAATAATAATAATAAAACTTAATTACTCAATCATCTTTCGCACACTATAATTAAATTTAGACTTTCTCCCGTTTTTTATTTATTTTTTTACTTTTTTTAATATTTTTAAATAATTTTCTCTCATCTCACTCTCTCTCTCTCTCATAATTAATGCTCTCGCTCACTTCTCATTGTATTTAATTTTATTTTTCTTTAATTAAATTTGTTTCGATCTTAAAATTAAATATATATGTGTGTGTGTCTTTTGTGTAAGTGTATGTTTTATATATATATATATATTTATATATTTATATATACATATATATATATATATGTACTGTTGTTGTTTTTTTTTTTCATTTATTATGAGATTCACCGTTGACACCACCAACTAAAACATCCATACTTAGAATTAAATAAATTAATTAAAGTAACTAGCAGTGTTGTTAAAATTATAATAGGATTACACTTAATTGTATAATTATACAGTGAATAATTGTTTTTACTTAATATTAATTTTAATAATTTATTTGATTTCGTTTTTATATTTATATGCTGAAACGTGAACGATGATGATGCACCACTGTTGTATGTCAATTCTTCGTTTTTAACAACCTCATTCGGATGTTTGTCGTATTCATCTGGAATATAACAAAATACATTTTAAGAATTTTACTATTTTATATAAATTTTTGATTTAAACATTTTCGGAATATAAACAGAGCCGTATTTAGAATTTTTAACACTCCTAGGCTGAATCTGTGGTGCAAAAACCACACTTTAGAACAATTTTCTAAAATCTAAAAAAAACCTCTCTTCCACTAAAATCTGCACTATCCGCTTCAATCGAAGAAAGTTGATTTTGGGGTACTATCAGAATTTATAGAAATTAGTTAACTAGCTCTAGTTTTTTGCATTTATTACTGATATTGGATAGTATGAGGGCATTTTCTAAAAAGATTTTGAATTTAAACCGCTCCTCCGATGAAATCCGCACTATCCGCTGCGGTAGAAGAAAGCCGATTTTCGGGTTCTATCAGAATTGATAGAAATTAGTTAACTAGCTCCGGTTTTTTGTATTTATTACTGATTTTGGATAGTGTGAGGGCATTTTCTAAAAAGAAGTCTGCAGCCTAAGATAGCCTACCCGTAAATAGAGCTCGGGATATAAAAAGTAAAAAGAATAAATAAAACTTACTTGTTTTCTTAGTTGGTTTATGGGACGGTGAGTAATTACTATTGTTACTAATAGCACTATTTATATTAGGACGTGGTGATGTCATATGGGGTGGATAAAATTGTGGCTGTAAGCCAATTGTTGTAACCGGCGTACTGTGCTGTATCATCCCCCCCATACCACCATTTGGGGCGTTATTATTCCCCCATCCAGGCCAGCTCATCGTGCTCTGTACAACATTGCTACTATTTGTATTTATATTAGTCATTGGCGGCATAAAACCGCCACTATTCGGTGGAACATTATTTATCCGAACGCCATTATTTCCATTTTGTGTAACTGGTATACGATTAAATTGATCGATATTTGTATTTATCGATGTACCAGACGGCGATGATGGCTGTCCCATAACACCACCCTGTAAATTAATATTGTTGCTATGCTGCTGTGATGTCTGTTGTGTACTAACACCTCCTGGTCCACTACCGCCCGGTTGACCATTTAATGTATTATTATTTTTATCTTCAGGTGCACAGCACACCTTAAAGACAACTTTCATGTTATCCGTTGAACATCTCCCGCCTATCCGTCTATAAAGGTCATCTTTTGATGACGTTGCTGTAAATTTATAATTAAAAAAACATTGTATTATTATAAAACAAACAAAAATAACTATTTAATTACTGTGACACCATATGGTACCACTTATAAAAAAAATAAAAAAAAATATTATAATTAAATAAATTTACTTACAAATGAAATAGTAATCATTTCCCGGAAGGAACTCCAAACCGCCAGGCTGTGGTGTGAATGGCCGGAATGTTATTGTGAAAAACATTAGCTTCTGGGGTTTATCACAAATTGCAATAACACGCGGATCAGCGTTCGTTATCCGACATGTTTCATATTCGACTTTTGATACATTATATATAATATATTTTTCTGTTTCATTATCGAATGTTCCTGGCTCGTACACTGGACAAATTATGTGAACTTGATCAAATTCAAATGCAAGATTGCCCTTGTTCACGTCAATTATGTGATCAGTGTTATCTATTCGAAATCTGTAAATTAAATAAAAAATAATATAATTTTAATATAAATATATTAATAATAAATGTTTTATTTATTTATTTTTCTTTAATTTTCATTTAATTTGCTTTTATTTGAGACCCCACATGATAGGGTTTTGTTGTGAACCTCTTTAACCCTCCCTCCCCCCACCAGTAAATTTTGAAAATCATATCTCCATTAGACATCTTACGGAAATTCATAGAAGCACAGCTGTCCTGTTACTATCAATCAGTTAATCATTTTTTTCCGGCTATTCCTACTGTAAATCCTCCCCCCACCCTTTAATTTTGTATATTTCAGCCTATAAGAGTCGATAGACGAGGGGAGGGGAGGGGAGGGGAAAATATTTTGATGGGCCCTATCATCCCAGAAAATGTCTAGGAAATCAAAGAAAACACAAACCTTCTTTGCATCTTCATATAATTTTTTTTTTTGTCACAAAGAACTTGACGTAGGGTGGGGATGTTCATAGAAAGAGAGAAAGAGATAGCGACAGACAGAGATAGAATGTATCTAAATGTACAGAAAAAGTGACTGCAATGATGTCCTTTATTTTATTTTCCTGGGCTTACATTTCTTTTAGCCTTCTTAAGCACGTGTTGGGTGTGGGAGTGAGGGTTGGGGAGAGGGGTGTATGAAGATTGGAGAAGTAAGGGGAGAAAATCGTTCCGTTGTCACTGGCTACTGCCACGTGTCCTTTTATATATTATTTATTTATTTATTTATTTATTTTTTTTCCCGGGATAATGGAAAATTTTTTGGGGATAATGACGAAACGTTTAAGATGAAGGAAAAGCAACAGACAACTTCTTAGCGATTTTCTTCCCCATCATCTTAAAAGGGCCCTCCTGCTGAAAGAGGGGGGAATTTTCGAGGGTGGACGAAAACAGAGAAGTGGTAGAAGGGATGAGGGATCTATTGAGCAATAAATGGTGGCTAGATTTTTAAGGGCTTCTAATAAATAGCCCAAAATATTGAAAAGAAAATGTTTTTTTTTTCTTTTATTTTTTGATGAAGGGCTCTAACGGGGTTGAGAAAGGAACGAAGGGGAGGGGATTTGATGAAAATTAATAAATTAAAAATAAAATTAGGTAGATGTTATTTTAAAAAAAAATAATTAGATGCAAAATAATATGAATGAAACAAAAACAACATAAATTAAGGTGTTTTTGAGGTTAACGAATATTTCTTTAGTAGCAACCCCCTCTCTACCCTTCCACCCTTTCAATCAAATCAAAGGACCTGCTCAATCAGCAACCCCAAGGGAGAGGAGAGGGGAGGGAGAGGCTGATAGGCTGATTGGAAACTTTTCCAGCCTCTTCTCTTAAGCATAAAAGCGTAAAGGAAAATTATTAGGATGATATGGCGAAAATTATTTTGATGACTTCCCTATTGATTAATTATTTCGTTATTAAGGGTATAATTAGTTGAGGAAATTTTGTGAGAAAATAGAAACATATTTCCCCATCTCCCACCCACCCAGCTCTTCATCCGTCCATTATAATTTTTATGGTATAAATTGAGTTTGAGATATTCTCATGAATTTTGATGAAACTTTGTAGGAATGTTCTTTTAGGGTCAAAAAAATTTTTCGGTCGCTTATATTTCCTGAGATATTTAATTTTAAAATCGTAAAAACTGATACGTTTTGTGTAGCACTTATTCCACTGATCCCACAATTCCCACTGGATTTCTATAAAAAAATTCTACACGAGTGATGAAAAGTAAGAAAGAATTTTACTATACTTCGGTTTATCTTTTTAATAAGACAAATGTATGCATGTCACCAATGATAAGTCGAAAAAGATATTTTCCTTTAATTCGTTAATTTCAAAGATTCCTGAAAAAATAATTTTTAGAATGAAAAACGTGGAAATGTCGTTAATTTAAGGTATTTATACAATTCGGAACGAAGCTTTGGAAAAAATGCAAAAAGATCGTGCCGGCAAAATGTTAATTCGCGAAATTTTAAAAGTAAATATCTCTGGAATTATAAGTGACCGAGAAATTTTTTTTTTGCATATTCATCACCTTTGACTCCTATAAAATTTTATCAAAATCCGTGAACTGACTCTGTCCTTGATTTATATGAAATTTCATTTTAGAATATTTTTAATATTAAATAATTTAAAATTTGACTGGAAAAATAATAATTTATTTTTTCCTTTTTGGCGGGAAAAACATAAAAATTTCAAATATTTTATGTTTGCCAAATAAAAATTGATTTTTTAAAGCTGGCACCCCGTGAACTGTTTTCTAAATCATACCACGATTCCGCCCAGCCGAGAGTTCGTTTCAAATAAAAACGAAATAATGGCAGTAAAGCTGAAAACCAGTTTTTCCAGTCATATTACCTCCTCCGGTTTAAAAGTTCTTTTGAAAGAAAACGAGAGAATGCACCGCCGCGGGTACCTCTTTAAACCTTACGAAAACGAAAAACAAGAAATTGACCAAGTCAGAGGAGGCTTTCTGGGGCCCGCTGGGGGCACAAGGCGGGGGTACTGCTCGATATGGTAAAATTGCATACCCAAACCTATTTTTTTCTTATTGATTTATTTATATATTTTCATTTAAATTTCTTTAGCGGCCTCGAAGAAAAGCTAAATGTTTCTCTTCTCCTAGATTATTTAATTCAAATTATTTACGTAAAAATTGGTATTTAGGGGATTCTACTGAAAAAAATACAACGGAATTTATTTTGAAATTCATATTCCATTGATATTAATTTTTGTTTTTTTAAACAGCTTCTTCATATATCAAAAATAAATTGACTCGAAGGTGTGACTCCGGGCCTAAAAAGTCTCGAATTTTTAAACATTTCAATAAACCAAATGATCTCACAACATTTGTGCATTAAGGGGAATTACAAAAATAAAAATTAAAGTATAAAAATGTATAAAAGATTAAGATTAAGACGAAATAATTTTTATCTAAGGTTTGTGGTTTTCATGGTTTATGCCACCCTCATCAAAAAGATAGTCGTAGAAAACGCTGAGGAACTGTTGGCCATCAATTGGACACCATTTTTGGCTCTTTATCGCGTTATGCACTTAAGCCTTACAAATTTTCTTCACACCTCAATTCCGTTTTTTATTTATTTTTCATTTATTGTTTCGTTATCTTTAAGTTTTCGTCATTTTAAAAATCACGACATCCTCCGCATTTTTAAAAGTCCATCGATCTCATTATCGGGTGAATAAAATCAATAAACCTAAAACCATTGGAGTTAATAGTAAAAAAAAAAATTACATATAGAAATGTTACATTTATAAGTTTTAAAATAATGAAACAATCTTATTACAATTAACAGGATGTTCATTAAATATATAGGGTTTATTGAAAACAAGTTAATTAACGCAAAAAATCCTGCTCTAGAACGCGTAGTTTAGAAAATCAATTTTTAATTTTATAGCCTATAAACTGCTTATTAAGAAAATTACCAAAAACAGTAGAAAACTGCGATTTATTTCTGGATTTCAGCTAATTTCCTTTAAAGTTTATTAAAAACAGATTAAGTAAAGCAAAAACCTGCCTCCAGGTGTTCCAGGCGTTTTTATGAAATTTTGTTTTTCAGAATATCAAGCTTCAAGTTTTATGTTTTGAGGTATCATTGCTTGATTGATAGAATTTAGTTGTCTAGTTTTTTGCATTTAATAATGATTTTGGATAAGTAGTATGAGGAAAATTTCTTAAAATATTTTGAATCTAAACCGCTCCTCCACTGAAATCTGCACTATGCACTGCGGTAGAAAAAAACCGATTTTCGGGTACTATTAAAACTCATTAAAATTAGCTAGCTACTTCCGGTTTTTTGCAGTTAATGTTGATTTTGGATAGTATGAGGAAATTTTCTAAAAAGATTTTGAATCTAAACCACTCCTCCGCTGAAATCTGCACTATCAGCTAAAATCGAAAAAAACCGATTTTCTGGTACTATCAGAATTTACAGAAATTAGCTAGCTAGCTCCGGTTTTTTGCATTTATTGCTGAGTTTTGATAATATGAGGAAATTTTCTAAAAAGATTTTTAATCTAAAACGCTCCGTTAATTTTAATTTGGTTTTTAATTTATTCTCTTTTAATTTTCAGTAATTCAACAAGGAGTTTGCCAATTTCTTGGTAATTTCTAGTTGATTTTAAGACTACCCCCAGGTTCAGAGTACCGGCGTTTAAAAGTTTTGCTCTGGCGGGTTTCCTTTCTATTAAAGTTTAAATTTTAAAATAATAATCGGGCTTAATTTCGGGGTTTTGTGGCCTTTAAACAAAACCTTGTTAATTTTTGCAGTAAACTTGGTAGAGTTTAAATTAACAAAATTAATTTGTTTATTACAACCAAAAATCACGGTAGGCTGGAAACTTACCAGGTTTATTTGGTTGTTTTTAACAGTGTTATTTTTTTTTTCTCAGTGTAGCCTGTTTCCTTAAATTATTTTTCTTAAAAGCTAGAAGTTCTTCTTGGACACATAGCCACCAACATTGACAAGAAAAAAAATATAATAATAATAATGTGTCCCTTCATCCAGTTAATCTGCATGTTTCCCTAATAAAACTATTTAAGGAAAACAAAATGCTAATCAAATTACCTTTTCCTCGCCATGACTTCGACTTTGTGAGAAGGTCCCTTTTTTTTATTATTTTTCTTCCTTTTCAGGGGAATATCTAACTTAAACTGTGGTGGGGGGAGGAAGACGGAGATGGATGACTTAGAAAATTTTTTAGGAGGGATTTGAATTTTACTTTAAAAAAAAATTGGGGAAAAATTTAAAGATTGGTGGGAGTTGACGGAGAAGGAATCTTTTGTGGAAGGGAGGGGGTAATAAAATGAATTATTAATTTAATATTGTGGTAATAAATAAAAAAAAATAATTTCCTGCTGGCCTCATTTAACCCTTTCGGAGTGGGGGAAGGGATCAATTTGGCGGGGAATTATAACAAATTTGGACGATTGAATACACTGTGAATACCACTCGACCCCTCATCCCCCCTCCCCCCCTCGTTTTTGATTCCTTCATTCTAAAAAGTGATAAATTTTTATTCAGAGAAAATACAAAAAGCTGGGTAATAAGAATAAGAAATAGGGGAAAGAAGGGAGGGGGTAAAGGGGGGGGGGGAGGTTATTTTGCCACAGCATGTTGGCGGGTTTTTCTTTATGAGGAGAGCAGAAGGGGAAGGGACGGGAGGGCGGGAGACTGCTAAGATTTTTTTTCTAGGCCAATGGGTGGTCTTTTAACCGTAAGATAAAGAATATTTTTATGGCCGGAGGGGTAAGAAGTGGGGGAAAGAAAGGGCAGTTAACATTTATAGAAGACATTTTTCCATTTTCATTCAGCATAATTACAGAACATAAACTTTAAGGGTTTTTTAAAGTTTAAATATTGAAATCCTTCAACATAACCTCAAATATGTCCTTATTTATTTTTTTATTATTATAACTATTAATAACTTGTATTTTAAAGTACATAATCAGATGGGATAATGTTCTAATAATCAGAAAAATATATAAAAGAAAATGTTTCTGTCACAAGAAAAATGAAGCCAAAATAATAAAAAGATTGAAGGTTTTTAGTCTTGGAAAAAGGCCAAGTAGTTTTTGGGTCGGAAACTCAATGACTAGGGAGGGGAGGGGATGAAACAGAGAAATTGAGTTTTTATAGTGTGATAACTGCTTTGATATGAAATTTTAGCCCCTTTTGCCCCTACCACACCCTTTATATTAAACCGAAACTTCTTTGTTTGAAAATTTATTAAAATTAGGGCCAATTTCAAATTTTAAATTCACGCCTAGTTTCAGTTAAACTCATATTTCGTGAAATAAAAAAACATTATATTTTGCGTGTACCGAAAACGGGTCACAATTAGAAGTCGATTTATAAGAGACTAGGGAGGGGGAGGGGAATGGAAAGGTTGGGGACTGTAAAATCATTAAAAAAAATATCTTACGACTTATGATCATTTTACGGATTTTTTTTTTGTTTTTAAGAAATTTATGTTCTTTCTCTTTTAATGAATTTCAAAATAAGGGTGCAGATTTATGAGCACGTTTACACGTTTTGTAGGAGGGGAACAAATTTTATGAATTGTCACGTTCTTGGCATCAATCAAAAGGTATATTGGGCCACTTTTCGATTTTCGGCCTTTTTTTTTAGGGACTAACTATCTCAATTTATCTGGATATTTATAATATATGTAAATATATCTATATAAATATATATAAAAAAAAATAAAAAAAAAATATGTAAAAATATATAGGGGTTAACACATTTGATAAAAAATTCATTTTTAGGTATATTTTCTAGTCAATTCAGCATAGAAGTTCTAATTATTGTCATCTGTATATAAATTATGGATTTTAAAACTTTTTAACTTTCGTAATATTGCTCAAAGAACGTTTTAACAGCTTATTTAAATACTGTATTTTATTTTTAAATTTTTATTTTTGCGGGGTTGATAAACCAAAATAAACTAATATGAAATAACTTCGAAAATCCAAAACTCAAAAGTCGAATGGTCTATTCAGCAACTATTTTTTTCCCCGGGGATTTTAAATTAAAAATGTCTAATTGTTTTTAATATTCAGCAATGAAATATTTTAGCTGAATTACAAGTTATTCAGCAATTCGGCTAATTATGTTTATTGCATTTCTAAAATGTTTAAATAATTCAGCGATTTTAGTAAAGTAATTCACTGAGATGAATTCATTAAATGGGGAAAATAACAAACGATTCGATTTTACAAGGCCTAATTTTTTGATTAATCCCTCAATAAAACTCCGAACGTGTGAAGGACGTGTGTATGAAGGTAGGAAAAAATTAATTGGTGCAATCAGCAGAATTTTTGTTTTTTTAAATGATGAAGGTAATAGGGTAAAAGTTGCCCTAAGGAATTTTATCGGATGTGATGATTACACAAAAAGGGTCATATTGTAGCAATTTCAGCTTTCGATTCTGCTCCTCGAGGGTTTTGAAAATTTGTAAACCCTAAAATAACGAAAAATGAATTAACCAGACTCTTTGTAGGAACGAACAATCCCATGGAATATATCTCATCATTTTTCTTTTTTGTATTTTTTACTTTTTATTTTTTCCTGTACCCTTAAAACCCTGGGATGATGCTCACTTGCTGTACATAGAGAGGAAAAAGGGCACTTTTCGCAACAAAGTTTGCAATATCTTTTACGGGTAGCCACAAAATGTAGCCCCTTCGTCCATCCACAGCCAAGAATCCCTCGAAATCGTCATATTTTATTGAGATTGTAAAATCCAGCAAGTGGCGCGAAAATACGACCCTACAAAGCTCCAGGGTTTTAGACGGATTACGGGCGAAAAGTACCCATTTGGATGAAAATCAATTAAATGTATTTTTTTTTTCTGTTTTATGTATGTACAACCCATACAAAGTGTTGTTTAATAACAAACATAAAAAATCATTACATTTATTCAATAAATAACATTTCTATTTTATTATTAAATCTCTGATTCTGATTTTATGATATTTTTTCGTCATAGTTCTTAATTTCTGTATACAAAAAATGATAATTGGTATTTTGTCGATTTTTAAAGTATTCTCATTAGTTTTTTGTTTTATTCTTTATTTTATTGTTATATGAACCCTTCTAAATAATTTCCCGAAAAAAAATTGCAAAAATCTGGAAAATTTTAAAAGTTATGCCGGTTTTTAGATAAGATTTTCTCGAAATCCACATTTTTCGAAATTATGTCATCTAAAACTTTTGAACGAAATAAGATTTCGACTCAGTTTTTGTTTTATTTGAAAATATACTTAATAAATTGGATGTTATACTTAAAAAAAACAATAACGTTTTTATTATAAATATTTTATATACCTATTTTAAAAGCAAAATAATGAAAAAAATCCGTGACTTATACTTTACTTGTCCGTCATTTTGTTAATTTTTGACTATTTAATAATATTATTATTACGTAAATTAGTGTAAAAGTAAATTAATTAATTACAATCAAAATTTCGAAATTTAAAATGATAGATTTGTTCTAGCTGACAAAAATCATACACCTGAGAATTGATTTAGTTCCAGCAGTGGAAAAGGAGAGGAAGATGAAAATGGGATTAGGGCTGTGCAGGGTCTGAATAAAGTCATAACCCTACTTCGAAGGCTGGTTATAGTTTGAAATTAAATTGTAACATTAACGGACGAGGGGTGGGTGAAGGTGGAGGGAAGGAGGGGTAGGCAGTGAGCTAGGGAGGAATTGTAGGAGTAAAGGAAGGAAGGAAGGAAAGGTTTGGTGGTGGGGGTGAGCTCAGATTTCAAGCGCCATTACCAAGCAGCCGCATATATGAGAAAGCAAAATCCGAAAAGTTATAGGAGAAGGGGTGAAAAGAATGAATGGTGGGGGGGAAGGGGAAGGGGGAGCAGCATAAATAGGCATCAGGAAAACTTTTCCGTGTCTGCCGTCATTCTAAACAATGGGCCAGGGCACAGCAAGTCGTCTATGTGCCTCCCCCCTCTCCTTTCCACCCCTCAGAATCCTCTTCTCCTACACTACCCCCTCCCAAACCCTTGGGAGAACTTGCAGCTAGCCTAGACTGCTTGTCATGCCCCACCCCCTTCCCCTCCCCCCTCCCCCCCACCACATTCATTTTCCCATCCATATTCATACTATTTTCGCATAATGCCCACTGAATGGCGTGTTTCAGGTTTATTTTCAGATAAAAGCCGCTTTTTGAGGTGAGAGAAAATTGCTAAATTCTTGTACGCAACCTGTTTTACCCCCTCCCCTTCCTTTTTATCGTGCGTCACGCCTAACCACCCACACCAGACAAGAATAGTGGGGGGAAGGGGAGGGTACAAATTATTCCACAGGTTTAATGATTAGACAATTTTAGCGATAAATCTGAAAAAAAACTTATCGATTATCTGAAAAACTTGATACCTTTTAAACTGGCGTACAGTATAAAAAAAAAATTCTATTTTCAACCGATTGTCTTGAAATTTTCAGAAATTATTCATTTTTCAATTATCTATCGAAATATACAAATTACTTTAGTTATGATATTTTTTATATCAATTTATTGAGGCATTTAATGAGTTTTTTTTTTTATTGAACATCTCATAATATTTTTGAAATTTTTATAGTTTGCAAAACCCCTTTTTTCATAATTTCAAAGTCCCCTTAAGGAATTAGAAATTTGCTTGTTTTATTAATTTTAAATTATTACAACAAGAAATTATTATGAGAAAAGTGCCACCAATAAGAAAGTTTTTCAAGTTTCCGAAATAAGAGGAAAACACTCCAGAATTAAGTTAGGATGGCATCAAAAATAGTCCCATTGTACTATCTATAAAAAAAAAATTAAACCCAAACATCTCTCCACTGTTTGTGTGACGGCACCCGGTCAAAATCATCTTTTATATAAAACTTTTTGAACAAGGGCTGCATTTGATAAAGTGCCTGACCCCAAACCCTCTTTTAAAACAAAAAACCACCAACAGCTCTTCATCCCTTCCTAATTCTTCTCCAACACCTCCGCTAACACCCCAGCCGCACAGAAAAGCGCTATACAACTTTAGGCGATGAAACACAGACAATTTTCGAAAATAAATCCAAATCCCTTTTGTTTGTCTCTAGATATTCAAAATTGAATTCAAGGAAAAGGATTTTCTTCTTGAAAATATTCTTGTTGTTGAGATGATTTCAAGAATTTGTTAAAGTACCTAGTTACTATTTACAAAATATTAAAAATTTATTCTAACTGACTATTCTAGCTTCAATAAATTCTAGAAATTTTTTAAAAGAAACATTTATAATTTAAAGAAATTTTCATAAAAATTAGTACTTTGAGATTTTCTGATAAATTCAAAATCAGAATTCCCGTAAACCAATTTTTATTAATCAAATTTTATCAATTTAATACTTAGTATGATTCGTAAATAGTGCAACAAAAATCACCAAGTATACCAATTTTCATTGTATGTAGTACATTAAAAAATTTTAATTAGTTATTTCTAAAACTATGCATCCAATCAATTCTAGCTGGGATATGAAATGGTTGGATTTGAGGGGTAGGAGCAGGGGAAGGAGGGAAGGGGAGGGGGAGGGTAAATTTGCTAGGCTATTTTTAGATATTCCTAGGAGCGCCAGGTAAGACTAGAAATTGAATTAATTGATATTGACACATTCAAAAGTGCTTTCCGTTGTCATTTTCCTTCTTTTATCCATTTATGTGTCTGTCTGTCTGTCTGTCGTACCGTCCTGATACCAATTTTCCCTGCCAGGAAAGAAGCCGCAGTGGAAAATGGAAGTACCACACAAAAGGGGCTTTTAAACCGCCTCTGTAAATGGACCCAGAAAGGAGCCTTCGCACACCTCATCCCGGGGCCCCACTATCCAGAATTTTAGGTGTATGTAGTTCTGGGATACTTCGAACATACAAAAAAAAATTTTTTTTGTGGCAATGTTGGACTCTCCCAGTGGGAACAAGAAGAAAATGTATTTCTTAAGAATTTCTTGAGCTTCTCTGCTAATTGGAATTGCGAATCTCCATGACTACTAGAGGCTCCACAAATTGAATACTTATTTAGGAATCGTGACCAAAAAACGAAAAAATAGAACAGAACAAACTTAGCAAATTAATCTTGAACAAATATAAAAAATAATCTCTCGGATTTATTTGTAGAGTTTAAAATTCGTTTATTCTTTAAATATAGAAAAATTAATAATGAAAATAACCTGGAAGTAAAACAAAAATTCAATTTTCGAAATTTCGAATTTATGTTCAACATTAAATTTAAATTCTAATAAATATCATATTGGATCTTAAAAAAAAAGAAGCTATTGATAAGAGAATTTCAAGAAAAAAATGCAAAAAACCGGAGCTAGCTAACTAATTTCTATAAATTCTGATAGTACCAGAAAATCGGCTTTGTTCCACCGCGGCGGATAGTGCAGATTTCAGCGGGGGTGGGGTTAAGATTTAAGATTTTTCTCTCAAATATAAAAATTGTTGATAAAAATGAATTAATCATCTCATCTCTACACAGATCACATGAGTTACCAAAAACTGAATTTATTATGAATCTAAAAAATTACTTAGAAAAAATGAAAAAAGTATAAAAATCATTTTATAATTGGTGATTTTAATATCGACTTGCTAAAAGTAGACAATATTTAGTCAGGAAGATTTGAAAAATTTACTTGAAAAAGATTTTTACCTTGAATTCCAACCAATTTCGAACCTATTATCAAAATTTTGAAATTCAAAATGGCGGACCAAATTTGTTTGTTTTTTTGTTGCTTAATCACGCCTTGACTCTTAGTCCGATTATTTTCATTTTTTTAGTGAAGAAACTACATATTCCGGCTTAAGATATAGGCTACTTTTTATTCGCGGATTTCAAAATGTCGGACCCAAGATGGCGCCAAAAATTGTAAATTTCAATGGATTGCCATGAATATTTGTATTTGGAGTTTTTGGAGATGCTGATTGCGAATCCGCTTTCAAAATTTATAAAGCAAAATACTCGTAGTACGCTCAATATGGCGATCAAATTTTTCAAGGTAATATCATGAAAAAATAAATGAGAATGGTTGATTCAATACCCAATAATTTAATATTGAACATTTGAACCTACATGGTCAATAACATAGGCACATCACCCTAAAATCTTCTTTTATATAAATATTTTAGCCCTAGTTTCACTTATTTCAATATCGTTCTGCATTGAAAATAAAATAACTCAAAACCTTTCTAAAAATTGTTGCAATTGGGGGAGTTTTTTAATAGTGTTCTAATTTAATGTGGACAATAAAAATAGGTACAACATCATTTTGTTTATAGCGAAAAGCTTAAAAGTGGTTCGAACGATTTTATTTAGGTTATTAAAATTTTTGTATATTAGGATTATATTTGTGAAAATCTTTTAGACATTTTTGTACAAAAATGGGTAAAAAGCAACATTGCACTCTAGAGGAACCGGCTTATTTCGGAGATTAAGAAAATAGAATCAACCGATCCAATTTCTTGCAAACATTTTAAATCAGTTGCTAATTTCGTCAGTAATACTCTTAAGCCAGCAATAAGGCAACGAAATGCGTGGAAAACAGAGAAAAACTTCCACAAGGACGAATCTAAGAATTGTTGCTTCGACAAACAAATTTTAAGTCGAGGATACAATTTGCGAAAGACACACCTATCTTAATCCCAACCAGAATTTCAAAAAAAAATTGGCATAACATTCTTTAGAGCTATGAGACAAAAATCAATTTGTTCTCTAATGACGCTCAAAGGAATTTTCGTCGTCCTAAAGGAAAATAATTCCACATTCGTTTCACAAAATAAGACAGTCAGAAGATAACATGCTCTTAGTTTGGAAGTATCAGCAGGACAACGATCCTAAACATACTTCCAAACTAGTCAAAGATCGATTTGTTGCAGGAAAATGTCTCCGTTACTGGCTACTAAAACCTACAAGTACAATTTATAAAAAACAAAATCATAAAATCAAAGAGTAATTCGAGTTTTTTTTTTGATTAGGTGCGGGATGTAAACTATTTTAATTGTCCAGAAGATTTTTAGAAAAGTGACCAGAATTTTGCTATGTTTTATGTTCTTTTTTAAATATATGTACATATATATATATATATATAAAGTTTATGTAACACTAAAATGAAGAAATGAATTTATGCGGCTTAAGTGTGAAGTTGGCTGTGAAAAAATACAATTAAGTCCTCTGTTGGGAAAAAATGAAATTACTTTCCGAACAACCCCAGATATGGAATTAGAGGTAAAGCTTTTAAACTTATTTCAAGTTACTTGGATAGATAGAAAACAGCGTGTTAAAGTAAATAGCATATTTAATGATTTTAACAAAATTACAACAGGTGTTCCACAAGGTACTAGTTTGGGACCTCTGTTATTTATTGTATATATAAATGATCTATTATGTGATGTGCCAGAAAAAAAAAATATATCTTTTGGAGATGATACTGCTGTAATATCTGTTGACAAAACTTGGAATAGGGTTAAAATAAAAATGAATAACTACCTTGATGATGACTCCACTAATTTATATTTATTACAAAATCTTCAAAATAAGCTCTTAAAAATTATTGATAAAAATCAATTCATGTGTGATAAAAGAGCTTTAAATTCTATTCAAATGTTTGAATATGAGTTTATTAAATATAATTATGATATATTTAAAGATACTTTACTTAAATATCAATATATAAATTAAGGACTTTTATATGACCTTATTAATGAAATAATCAAATCTTAAGCATGTTGTTTTTGGATGAAAAAATAATAATTTAATACATTGTTTTAATTTTATATTTTTTATTAGTTTTAAGAAGCCCATCAGACTTGTGTGTACCTCTGTATTGGTTTGCATATTCTTTACATTTATATTAAAAATGTAAACAAACTGATGAAATAAATAAATAAATATATTTCGAAAATATAAAAGTCTTCTAAACTATATCATGTGGGGTCTCATATGAAAGCTTATTAAGAGAAGATCTTAAGAATATAATGATTCTAAAAAAATGTCTAACTAAAAGTCGGCAAATATAAACAATTGTATATTCTTTAATACTGATTAAGGAAAAAACCAAAAAATTTTCCCTCAAACACATAAAAACTGTTTTACTTCCTTAACATTAAGCGATAATACTTAAAATCAAATGAACTGTTCATATCACATGAATATTGATAATTTTTGTATATTTTTTTTTGTTTGAAAGAGCAGGAAATTTATTTTAATCGTACACACTTTGTATACTGCACAAATATAGGGAAAAAAACAAAAATTCTTGTAAAATACCCGAAAAAATATATTCCTTAATATGTATAAAATTTTGTAGTCTTTTAATATTTGCTTCTACATCTCTTCCTCTTGCATAAAGAAAAGACACACAGTAGCAGAGGAAAACACAAATTCACTTAAGACTTTGATAGCATCAGGCGCATATTTTCTTTAAAAACAAAAAAAAAAAAAAAATTTTACTATCATGTCTTCTCTCAGTCGATTGAGTCTTTTCTTTTCAGTCAGTTTCATAAATCGTTTTTTACGTCATTTATTACATACAGAATCCTAAAAACGAGTTCTATATACATATTTACATATATCATCTAGTATATATGTAAATAAAAGCCCTTCATTCTGGACTTTATAATATTTTGGGAGCATGACCCAATTTTGGCGGGAAAATTTCTCTATCTAAAACAAAAAAAAAATATATATATGATTTTTCTCCTGTATGAAAACGAAAAATAGGGCTAAATTATCATCCTAACAGACAAAAGATTTGCTAATGAAGAAAATACGATGCGAATTAAGCGGTAGAGTGCCACATATCAAAAGTCTGTAGCCGTTCCGTCGTGAGTCATTGACATCATTGCCATACATACTTCTTCCTCCTACTCCCCTCCATCACCCCCACTACTCTCCCATTCCCCTCCCACACTCCCCTCTCCCTCCCACCCCTCATCCATCCGTCCATATATCCAGCCAGCTAAAGTCGAAGAAAGTAATGACAACAATTTGCTGTTTCTTCTTCTTCTTCATCCCTTCTTCTTTTTTTTCTTTTTATCCTCCCCCTCCCTTATAGTGCTTGCAACCCTTTACCCTGTTAGACCAATACCCCACCCCTCCCCTCATCGCTCCACCCACCTTCCTATTTTCATCCCATCCAGAGTCCCTTTTACATCCCAAGTTCCCTTCATCCGTATCCAGGGAACCTTTTTGAGGAGTCGCATATAGGGAAATAATAAAAAAAAAATAAATATTATATATATATATATGTATATTTTTATACATATGTACATATTTTATATATATAGAGGATTTTATACGAGAACTGTGAAGTGCGTATGTTGCAAATGATGACGATGACGTCGACGTAGAAGACGTAGACGACGTAGGCGACAGCGACAACTACGAACTCATTCAAATTCTTTACCTTTTTCAGAGTTCATTCGACTTTTAAACTGCGCCAGTAAAGCGATTTTCTTCAAGGAGTTGTAGGTAAGAGGGGTAAAATACATAGAGGAGGAAGGGATGAAGGAGAAAGAAAATATAGTTAATGCCCTAATTTATAAGATAATATAAGACTATAAAATAATTTTCTTATTTTATTGTTATTTTTTCTCATTTTAAAAGAAATTAATCCTAAAAAAAATATAACAAAATAATAATAATAAAAATTAGTTTTTTTTTTCATTGATGGAAAAACAAAAATGTATTTTACAAAAAGTGATTTTCTGGTTCTAGAAATCATTTTTTATTACTGAAATTTTATCTAGACTTAGGGAACATGTCCAACTATTTTTTCTTAGATTTTAAGACGATTTTAATCTGCAAATTCTCAAAAAAAATTCGAAACTACCCCAATATTTTTTAAGATGCTCCAAGTACATATCCAGCTCTACAAGAATTCCAAAATCGGGAATAAATCTGGAGTATAAATTTCCAGGAAACAGGGCATCAAAGCTCCCAGAAGGGTAAAATTGGTCTTAAAATCTCCCCAAATAGGGCCCACTCGGGTCAAAATAGGCTTTAAATTCTGAACAAAATACAGGTTCCTAATAGTTTTAAGAGACTACTTTTAGAATATGCACCATTCTCCATGAAGCTGAAAATCGGGATAAGTCTGGAGTAAAAATTTCGGAAACTAGGACACCAAACTTGCCATAAAATTACCAATTTTTCGTTGGTTTTCAAAAAATCTCTAGAACTCCGGGCGTTTTCATAATAATCCTTTAATTCTACTATGAGATCCCATCGAAAAAAAAACATATTTTTCAAATTTTCACAAAAATTGCCCATCATTTCGTATTCCTTTTTGGATCTGATTAATTTTGCATTTAAGACTTAAATAAAATGGTCTTCACCCGTCCAAAATCCAAAACTTCAATAAAATCAGAATTAAATTCATCAAGTTATGAATTTTTAACTGATAATAGACGAATTTCATGGAAAAAAAAGAAACTAAAATAAAAATTCTAATTGCTGTCGCTCCCTTTAAAACCATAATTAGTGAATGCAGCCCTCAGCCGTTCTCAAAAATCTTAAATCTAAAATTAATTCAAATTTCTAAAAATAAATTTAAGAGAGAAAATTTCAAGTTTGTATGTGTCTCTCGATTTTCTTAAGCATACCGTCGTCATTTAAAAGACGAAAAATCACGGCATTTTCTTAAAACGGTGGAGAAGACGCTAAAATTTGGTGTCTTCCAGAGGAGGGAAAATGCCCGACAGGAGAAACAAGAGAAAAATAAAAGCAAATATGTACATATGCATCAAAATGTCAGAAACCACCATCCGGTCCCGCATTTATAGTTTTTATTTTTATTTTTTATTTTTTGTAGGTTTTTAATTGCCACCCACTTCACACATGCCGTATGTAATTTTTTTTTATAACTGTCTGTACGGTTTTTTACTATATATAAAAATAGGATGGCCATTTTGTAAATTTTTTTGAAATATATTTTTAATTTAAACTATATCTTGTTGGGTCTCAAATAAAAGGTCTTGATTAGTAGATACCAAAAATATAAATTATATAGGGTTTGAACAACATTTTCTTTAAATAAACAGAATTAATAAAACTAATTTTTACTTTTCTTAAATTTACCTACCTAGGATTTAATGGGGTTAAAATAGGTTAGATAATTTCCAAATAGGATTTGAAGTAGTCGAAAAAAGTGTTGAGGACTAATCGGATCCTATTCGAATTTGCGAAATTTAAAATAGCATTCAAATTGGAATGCACGAAGGGCTGTAAAATCCCGGAATCGTCCTATTCCCACCCTCGAAAATGATAGAAAATTCGAAAAACAAACAAAAATAATTGGTCAACGGTTTCCCCGAAATGAGTTTTAAAGGTTTTTCTAGCCGGCTCCATTACAGGGCCAGGATTTGAAAGATTCAAAAGGGTGGAAAAAGGGCGGAGGGGAAGGAAGGGTCGGGCAGGGAATGTCGACAAAAACTGTGATTTCAATCTATCCTCGTACCTGCATCCAGAGATTTTATACACAGTTTTGATCCGAATATATCCCACGAAATCAGTCCTCAAATCCATTTTATAGACACATAAAGTCTATAGATATAAAACGCGACAAATGCGATAGACAGAGACAGAGGTTTATCTAATTTCGTGCGAGTTTGAATTGATTCCGCGAATTTCTCGCGATTTTCACCTGTATACAAACAAAATTCTTTTGAGAATTTGCTATTAGAGCGTGATAATGAAACCACTAATGACATTTTCGAAAACATTTCACCAATTTGAGTGAGTTTCGTTCAGGGAGTGGAGACACTCCATGCACATACACTGGGAAAAACAAAAAAGTGCTAGTAAATTTAAAAAACTGGCTTATTTCACTTTTCTATCATGCAATCAAAATTAGTTTCGAGCAACAAAAAAAAACAACTTAACTACTTCAACAAAACCCTAAAAACGGATTCTTTGATATAACCAAAATGAATTGCTTAATTTTAACTTGATTTTTTAAGTTGACTACAACAGTGCTACTATTTATTTTGATAGTACGGAGCCATTTTCTAAAAAGATTTTAAATCTAAACCACTCCTCCGCTGAAATCTGCACTATCCGCTGCGGTAGACCAAAGTCGATTTTATGGTACTATCCGAATTGATATAAATTAGTTAGCTAGCTCCGATTTTTACATTTATTGCTGAGTTTTGTGAGAATGTGAAGATATTTTTCGAAAAAGATTTTAAATCTAAACCGCTCTATTAATTTTAACTTGATTTTTTAAGTTATTCTCTTGTAATTTTTAGCAATTAATCAAAGAGTTTACCAATTTCTTGGTAATCTCTAGCTGATTTTTAGAATACTCCACGGCTTAGGGAAAATCGGAGTTTAAAAGTTTTGCTCTGGGCGTAGTTTTATAAATCTCTGAAGAGTTTCCTTTCTATTAATGTTAAAATTTGGAGTGCCTCAAGGTAGTTACTTAGATCCCTTGCTCTTTCTATTTGTTTATAAATTATATTATGTCTGCAGCTCATCTAATGACTGCATATTATATAATAAAAAAAAAAAAATTATATAAAATAAAATATATTTATAATTTTAAGTTGTCATATGATAAGTCAGAAAAATCTTGGAACGCACCTTTTCGCATAGAAAGGTTTAGAATTTTTTTTCTTTGGGCTCTCTTGGAAACGGATGGATGTCGTAAAATATAGATATATACATATATATATATAATATTATATATATATATTTTTTAGACTTTCTGTTCCATTCTGCGCTTCTACTGCATATTTCAGTTGCATTTTTTCAACTGTTAAACAACACAAGCCCTTCACACGTTTCATGGATGTGTGTGTATTGTTATATGTATTAGTGTAATTAAAAACCCCATTTTTTTTTCTTTTTCCTCGCAACTTTACCCTTACACGTTTTTTTTTTCCTATAATTATTTTTCCATGGAATTCAAAGTACAAAAAAATGAATTTTTTTTTTCTAAGGCTTCAACCGCCACATATAAGACCCTTCCTTTTCAGGGCGCGTAATGTTTTTTTTTTTTTAATTTTTTTTTATTTTCCGCAAGCAAGTGAAAAGTTACACACAAGCGTACAGAAGATAGGTGGAATATAGGGTGCATTTTTTTTAAATTTTTTTTTTCTAAACCCTCCCCCCATAAATTCGTTCTCCTCACCCCTACCCTCGTTAACCCCTTTCCCACGCCACCACTGCGACGTTGTTGGTTGTTGTTGTTGTTCTTGTCATCGTCATCGCCGTCGTCGTCGTCGTCGCCATCGTCATCACACCTACTACCCCTCCTCGCCCCCCACCCCGCAGACGTATATTCGTCCAACCATCAGCAGCGCGTCCTGATTTCCGCACACTACTCAAATCGCACGTATCCTGAACCAACCCCTTTTTTTTCTCTGAACCAAACCCATCTAACCACCCACCCAACCGCTCAACCACCCTGTGTTTCAAGAGTATGTGCTTTGGGGGGTATTTTCTTTCTTATATCCATACTGGGAGAGGGGAAGAGGGACATGTGCATAAAATACGCACCCTTTACAGGTTGAGGTGCATGATGCAAAAAAAAAACACAAAAAAAACCAGTGCACCCAATAAACGTTATACCTCTCATATATACATTAATTTTTTTCTCTTTTTTTTTTATTATACACCCTGTACGACGACTACAAGACCTTCGCGGAAAAGGGCCATTAACGGTAAAGGTGCGCTTTAAAAGAAAACAGTTTTTCTTCTACCTCGTCTTCAGAAAAAAAAAAACAACAACAAAAAAAAACGGTATAATAACCGACCAAGTGTCGGTTGTTCCAACTTCACCCCTCCACTTCCTTAAAACGCTACTACTACTCCACCTTCTCCTCCCCTTCCGATAATATTTGAATTTTACGCAATAATTAAAAATATACTCTTCCCCCACCCATTTTTTTTTGCTTCTAAAGTATGCCTCGAGACTATGACGTATGTAGGTGAAGTGATTGAGCATTATGCTTTACCTTTAGTTATGTATAAAATAAAAATAAAAAAAAAAACCTTTCCATTAAAAACTAGGATGTTTTTTCTTGTTTTTTTTTCAACAAGACAACGCTCCCTCCCACACGTTTCGTATATTTAAACAATTTTTATTTTGTTTATTTATTGTATGTACATATAGTTTTTGTTTTTTTTTTTATCTGAGATATAAAAATTGATTTTGGGGTAAAGCATAATATCGTGTATCCGTTAATTCCTATGTAAAATATAATAATAGAGTTTGATTCAGAACGTTAATAAACATTGGAACCGATATGTCACATGATAGAGTTCAATTAATGTTTTTTTTTGTTTGATTTCTAACCTAACATAACCTCAAAAATTATTATAATTTCATTTTTAATTACTTCTGCGGGGGGGGGGGGGGGGGGGGGGGTCAAAACACAGATAAAACTGCCATCCTGATAAGACGAAAATAAAATAAACCTTAAACGATTTTTCTTCTTTCAAAAAAAAAATTGGTTATCAATCTTAAATTGACAGGACAATAACATTTAATCGAGTGTGAGTAAAATCTTATTAAGAAACTATAAAAATATCTTTTTGTTTATCTTTATACGTAATTTTCGTTTTTATGTTTGTCGAAATTTCTTTTTAGATAAAAGATTTTAAGGGAATTGGGTGAGTTTGTTTGTATTTTCTAAAATAGGAAAGTAAAACAAACAAACCTACAAAAGAGATAAAACAAAAAAGAAAAAAATGATTGAAAGACAAAAAGGAAACTGCTCAAAGTAATGTTAATGGGAAATCAATCCATCATCCGAAGACAGTGGCGTTATCTTTCCTTGAACAATTGCAGACGAGGGGGCGCTTTCCCATCCTACGTCCACCTCCACTCCTCTAAATAAAGTAAAAACTTGAACTTAGGGTTCGTTCAGATGATTCCCGAAAGTGGGGGGATGAAAAAGTTTGTCATTAAACTATATTTAAAAAGGTAGGTATAAAATTTTGTATATAGGGGTTTTCTGGTAAACGAATGATTTATCTTACAAGATATTATTAAATAATTTTCAATTGTAACAACAGACAGAAATTATAATCTGCCCACCCCTTCCCACAATTCGTACAGTTCTACAAAATTGAGAAAATTTACAGTGAATTTTTTTTTTCCTATCTTTCAACCCCTCCTATTCCTACCTATCCCCACCTATTCTATAAACTTTTGTGCCATCCTGTCGATTTTTCATTCTATTGTACTCTGAATTCAGGAGTTTCGCTGGCAACATGACGACGTCGCTGACTACCTGAACTGATGGTTATGATAAAATTTAATTTAATTCTTGTCAGATTTCAATTTCCCGTTTTTGTGGTATACACGCGAAAAATACAGAGGGGAGGTGGGGAGGGAAAACGGAGGGGAATATGACAATGATGGGTGGGTTTTCATTCAGTCTGCTAGGAGTGGAACATTGTTTCCTGTTCGACGAATACTCTTTAGAGATACGTTCACACTATACCCCTCCCATCCCCTCTCCACCCCTTTTCAGCCCTTCTTTACGGTCAAATCGTACCCGTGTAATTTTTGATAACAGTTCACTTTAGTGATGGTATTTTATAAATTTAAATCACGGTCATGGTAGCGATAGTTTTATTTTTGCTATATGAAATTTTACGATTTACAGTTATTTTCAACCTTTGAGTATAAAATTACCCTATAAATGAAATCCATGTCCTTGAAAACATATGAAACGGCATACATCAACATATAGTTTCACTTTAATTTTCAACCCCTTTAAATCCAATATTAAAAAGATATTATAACATAACCTAAAAAATATATGGACTGTTAGTTGTTACAGTTTAAAGTAACTGGAGTTATGATCTTTCTTCGAAAAATTATCCCCTCCTACTTTTATATCTCACCTATTTGTTTTTTTTACGGATCACCCTGTAACTTTTTAATTAATTCACCCTACGAACACAATTGAGACGTTGTAAATTAAATTTGATAATTGGTAATTTTACAGAGGAGGGTAAGAGATGTATTCCATATTAACATTTATTTCCGAAACACCCTGTATTAAGTTTTTCACGAAAAATTAACGTGTTTTTAAGTAATCCTTTAACCGTCTTTAAAAACAGGACATTTTTGAGTGTATGATGTAAAAGTGAAGAAGGGAGGGATTTAGGGTTTTTAAAAACATTTAATTTGGGCAAGAATTAAAATGGTGGTGGGGTGAGGAGGGGGTAGAGGGTGCCAGGGGGTTGGTAAAGGAAAGCGAAAAGAAACAATACCTTTAACAAAAATGAGGGGAAAAACGTAAAACAAGAAACGATGAAAAAGGCATTTAAAAAGGGCTTACCAATTTCGAGTCGAATCGAGTGCCATAATTTTTAAAGTTTATCAGACTGTAAAGAAGTGGACACAAACGATTTAATTTTTCGCAACTCCCCCACATTTAAGCAAAAATATTTTGTTGTTTCATTATTATTAAAATTCAGCCAAAAAATACAACGAAAACACTTTGAGGGTGGAGAGATTTTTTGGACTGTCTCGTTTGGTTTGAAATTTTCTTTTGGATCAAAAAGTGAAATGAAATTTATAAATTTTTCAGTAATAAATAAAATTTAAATAAAAACATTTTTTTTCACAATTTTTATTAATAGTGCCGAAAACAAGAAGATTTTTCTCAAAAATATGGCTTTACGTAATATTCAAATATATTTTTAATAAATTCTCTGATATGTCTCGTTTACTTTAAATTAAAATTCGCTATTCATCAGTTAAAAATTGGAAATGTAAAAAAAACAAAACATTTTAAAACAAAAAAGAATATTAAATTTTCGATAAAATGGTCAAAACCAAGACGTTTTTACAACAAAATTTTCCTCTATAAAGAGCCAACTTTTGATTTTCCCAGAAGAACTGAGAACCCTTTTTCGAATAAAATGAAATTCGCTATAATTGTAGAAGAGATAAAAGATTTTGTGGAGACGAATACAAAAAACTATTCTTTGAAGAGAAAGCAATATTGTTTCATTTTCTTCATAAAAATGAAACTGGACACAATTTTGTAGGGCACACATGGGGACTAAAAAAAAATAAATAAATAAAAAAAAAATACATATGAACAAGAAACAGCGAAGGGCTAGGGCTAACTAGCTGAATAAAACCTAAAAGGGGGTGTCGTTTACCCCTTAGTAAAGTTAGCATTTTTGTTCTTTTTTTTTTTATGCCTTTACAATTTTTGCCCTAAAAGGTTTTGTCGTTTTCTCTGTAATTTTATACGGTTAAGGGTTTAATTTACTTAAGGGTTGGTCGACGAATTTGATAGCTCAATTACTGACCTAGTCTCAGAAGAAACCTCACGTTACGCGATTTTACGACAAAGACGACACGACAAAAATAGCGACTAAAGAAGTTTTATGTGTTCATTCCCTAAAATCGCCCCCTTTAATTTTATTTTTAATGTTATTACATCTGTTTGCCATTATTTCGTATTGATGACATTTTAGTAAAACTTTCTTCAACAAATTTTTAAATATATTAATGAGAGTGATATTTTTGAAATATCTATTTAATAAGATTTTTTTTAATACCCCACATGATGGGAATCTTTTTTTTTTTTTTTTTTTTGATTAAGTTTACTAATCTTTTCCCCTCTCCATTTCGAAGCCATGGTTACATCATGCCCCTGTAATTTGTTTCTGATATTAAGGTACAATTTTCAATTAAATTAAGCTTTTTATTTCTTCTCCCCCTCCCAAATGCTACCCTTGCAATCAATCTCTGAAGCATAATTTTAATTTCCCCTTCCCTTCCTCACCTAAATATTTTAAGCAATAATCATCGCATAAAATTACGACAAAGTGCCACCCTGTGTGATGGTGGGATGAAACGAAGAGAGTCGGGAAAGAGAGGCAAATTTTTTGGTTTTCACTACATAATTAACGAATCATTAATTGATAAAAGCCTAAATTAATATGCCGTTTAAAATTTATAAAAGTCAATACACCAAAATATTCGAATTTTGTTAAAAAAAAAATAAAAATAAAATAACATGAATAAATTAAAAAGTAAGTGGTAGAAAAGTTTTTAATTTGTAATAAAATATATTCCGAATGAATTTAATATGCCCGAATAAAATATTTCGTACTTGGAAAATTTATCATTAATTAATTTTAAACCCTATGTGATTCACCCCCACTACATTTTCATTCAAATAGAATACTTCAAATGTTTCATCGAAAAATGTAATTTTATTACTACCACACCCTACTCAAATTGAAATTAATTTCAATTGAAACCATTAAATTATGAATATCCATCCCCTTCCACTCCATCACCTGAAGTCGGGGTTAAATCGATGGTAAAAAAAAAAAAATAGGAAGGGTTAAAAAGAGATAATTAATATCAATTTTCCCCAATTATTAATTCTTTATATTTTTTAAACTGTGCAATTTTGCGACAAAAAGTTTTATTAATGAATACAGTTTAATAATTATACAGAAGGAGTCTATTAAATTAAATTAGAATTAAATTATTTTTTAATATTATATAACCTTGTAACGAGTTAAACTAAGCTTAAGAAAAAATTATAAAAGAAAATACCGCCTCATCCTGAGAAATTCTTTTCAATTTAAAGGAATTATTTTCGCATAAAACTAATTAATTGTGGATTTTGTTGAAATTTTTTATAATTATCAATGTGTAAAAAGAGATATTTTTAAATTTTCATACATAGTTCGCCTAACAGATAGCGCTGTTTCGATTGTATGTTTAAAATTTCAGCAGAATGAGTCCATAATTTTTGGAACTGCTCAATTTTACGTTATTTCAAAAGAATAAAAACAAACGAATTTCAACAAAATTATGTAATTAATTCTATTCGAAAAAATAACTCTAATTTAACTAATTTGAAATCGAAATTTTCACAAATTTTCATAAAATATATGAGAGTTGGTTGGAGGTTATACCAATAAAATTATTTTGCTTTTAAAAAAGCTATAAGAAATATTGCAAATGAAACAATTATTCTTTTTTTAGGTAATAAATTCCAATAAATTTAGTCTATTTTCAAATAAAATAAAAACTGAGGCGAAATTTTATTTCATTCAAATGTTATAGCTGACATAAGTTCGAAAAATATGAATTTCGAGAAAATCTTATCTATAAATCGACATAACTTTTTAAATTTTCAAGATTTTTGCAAATTTCCTTCGGGAAATTATTCAGAAAGATTCATATAACGAATTTTTTTTAATACGCCTAAGCTTAAATCAAGCTACATAAAATGCAACTTGAGTAAATCAAACTGAGTTTAAACCAGACTTAAGTTAAACTTAACCCAATATATTAGAATTATGGTTAGTTCCGTCCTCACCCCCGTACGCTCCCCACCTTTTCAATCCCCTCTCTCAGATTTCGATACAAATTCAGATTCAAAGAAAGGAAACGACGAACAAAATTTGCTATTCCAAGTGACATTCAAACTTTTCCAACGTCACATTTAATGAAGATAGACATGGCAGTCGTTAGTGGCGCTTCCCCATCCCCTCCCCTCCCCTCCGCTAGCGCTCCCCCCACTACTTCTCAGAAAATTGGTAGATTGGGTAAGTGAAATTACTTACTGAATAGCTAAATAAATCCAACATCGCATGCAGAGGAGACGTTGGTGGAGTGGGGAGAGGGTAGGGGTTGAAAATAACTAGGTACAGGAAGCATAAGTCATGAAAGCATAATGGAGTGGGGGCTGAAACAGTGGTTTAAGGGAGAGGGGGGAGGAGGAGGGAGGGAAATAGGAGAATTACGATTGAATTCTAGAGAAATAGAGAAAATAGGAATCAGGGATATTCGCTCTGATGTTATGCCATGCAATAAATAATTAAAGAGGCCACCGTCGCTAAATTGATTCTTATTTCTTATTATTTTTATTTTTTTTTTCCGTTGCCATCTACATTTTTCCAAGAAGGGCGTAACAAGCGAAGAACTCGACTTAGAATTTGAAAGCGAAGGGGGACTTTTGTCTTTTACCTGAATATTAGATGATTTGCTCAATGGTATTAAGACAGAAAAGAAAAAAAAATACACCCTGAAACACAAATGTACTTTAATAACATGGCAATTAGATGGTTCTGCTATTCATTTCTGTATTATATATTATATACTTCATTTTCCTTACAGACTATGTAAAAGATGGAAATCCGAAACGTTGTCATTCTTTTGAGAGACAAAAAATCAAGCAATCATAGGTAATACCCTATTTTCTTTATGTCATGATAAATGGTAAATGGACAGGTTTTAGATTTATGTCTAGACACTATTTATCACCGAAATTTTAAAGCTCTAGTCATACCCACTTTGAATAACTAGAAATTAAAGAGATTTTTATTTATAAATCTTTATACTTTATTAAAGAAATTAATACAAAATACAACAAATACTATATTTTCAAAATCCTCTTATCAAGAGCTTTTATATGAGACCCCACATTATATGGTTTGGACAGGGTTATACATATATGTGAAATGGTATAATGGTGGGGATATATGTATGTGCATACATATCTAAACAAATTAATTCCAAAAGTGGTCGAGTGGGGGCTCATTTAAAAGTGCATTCAAAGACGAAAACAACGACTTATATAAAAATTATAAATATAAAATCATCTAATCATTCGATAGTATTCTCCTGTTCTTAAAAATCGATTTCTCCCTTCCACAAAAACAAAAAAAAACGGCTTTTTTTTTATTCATTCATCCCTAAGAGGGATAAACACAACAACCACAGCAACAAAAAAAAAACCGAAAGATTGATTAGTGGTACTCAAGTGCAGGACTTTTGACTCTCTTATCCATGAGTTTTATGCTTTTGTTGTGTGCATTTTATGATTTTCTCGTCATTAATAGAAGAAGAAAATAATAAAAAAAAAAGAGAAATTGAGAAAACAAATACTTCCTCTTCTTCTTAACAAGAATGGAACATTATTATTATTTTTTATATTTTTTTTTAGTACAATTACCCAACAATTGCAGATAATAAAATACAAATTATTTTCGCAAGATTCTTGTAACATAAAAAGCAGGAGGGAAGGAAGCTATTTTACTGCAGAATCCCCTGCGGTTGAAAAAAAACGATTTTCGGGTACTATCAGAATTTACAAAAATTAGTTAGCTAGCTCCGAGTTTTTGCATTTAGTGATGATTTTGGATAGTATGAGGACATTTTCCAAAAGTATTTCAAATCCAAACCACTCCTGCGCTGAAATCTGCACTTTGGCTACTTTTTGGGTGGTGAGTTCAGTCTTTAACTGAAAAATTTATTTTCATTACTTCAAATCAAATCAAATTACACAGAGATAGATTTTTTGTTCAGAAAACGAGTTTTATCCCTTCTAAGTTTGTGCCACACCGGTCAGTTTTGTAGCGCACCCCTTTTTTGATGAATTGGTGGACTGACGTTGGCTTGCTTTCGACAAAGCGAAGTATGCACAAACCGCAAAAATTCATTTTGATAGGCTGACAAGCAACATGTTAATTACTTTTTCATTCCAATCTTTTACAGGTAGTGTTTAATTAATTTTACCGGATGCAGACGACAAGAACTCGGAAAATGAACTATGAAAATGTAGACACAAAGGGATTCTAATAAAATTTTGTTTGATAATGTAAAGCAAGAGAACTAAACCTCATATACTCAATTTTGATACTTCACTGAAATTTGTGAATTTGAGAGAAAAATGCAGTCAAATATTAATTATTTTTCAATAAAGCCAAGAGTTGGTTACTTACAAACGGAAACATGCAAACATTCATTGAAAAGTAGTTGAAATTAGTTAAAAATTAAAGAAAATAGTCAGAAGTTAACTAAAAATAGCTAAATTAGAATAATCCTGCTAACGAAAATGTAGTCATAATTGACTATTAAAAACAGCTGATTCTTGAGCTTCACGGTTTTTATCCTACTACTTTTTATCAAATGTCTCGTCGTAGGCAACTTTAACTATTTTGCAGTCGATTTAACTGCTTTAGCATTTGAAACTGGTGTTGTTTTGTTCATCACATTCCAGAAAATTGGCGATTTAGTTCCTAAAGTAGACGAACTGTGGCTACTTTTTCTTAAAATGTTAAAAGTCTTGAGGCCTACTTTCAACAGTGAAATTATTCCCCTTTTACACAGAAGAATTCCGGGAATTATTTAATGAGAAGTTAAAACCAAAACATCGTTTTCTTGTGGACTGTGGGAATATTTTAAAGAGTGGTCCTTTAAAATACCAAAATTGTTTTCGCTAGAAATGTCGAATTTAAAACAAATTAACATCAGAGGTGAAACAGACTTCAATCAGGTTTCTAAAAATAATTTGTCTCCTCAACAAAAATTTGTAAAGTTTAGCGTTTAATCCTAATCTAATCGAAAAGAATTATTTGAATTTGATTTTATCCTCGTGCTAACGAAATTGATTTTGATTTGAATGGTTTGACGAGCATTTTGTAGTTGGAAACAATATTAACTTAAATATCATTAATCATGAAAAATTTATTAGTCCAACTTTGCATTTACTTGAACCGGAATAATGCCAAAAATGTGGTTCAATTTAAGAATTTTTAAGCATGGACTTGAGAAAATTAAATATGGATATGAATTTAATAATCTAGTGACTAACTAACCATAATTATTTTATCTAATTAAGTAATTGCTATTAGTAATATAACTAGATTTATTTTTTAGGAACGAAAATGTTCTTAAAATAACTATTAATTTATTTTATAATTTAAAAAATGTTATTAATTTTGACTACGTTTTAGTGTACTTTTATAAGTTGGATAGTAAAAATTAACTAAATTTTACCCCCGCACTGTGAAAAAAGGATGGAGGAGAAAACTCTAAATCAGCAGGGCTATAAAAATGAAAGTTGGTATATTTCGATATGTTCAACGACCCAAATAACCTCTATATACCAAATTTTATTTACAAAAAAAAAAAATACAATTTTTATTATTTGTACTAACAAAATTTTTGAGGTTATGTCTAAAAGTATTAAAATAAAAGTTCTATATAGATTGAAATTAGTATCTAAGTGTAAGTGAAATAAGATAAAACAAGTCTGCTGGGGTTGTTCCGAGGGTAGAAAATGCATCAAGCGTACAGAAAAAAAAAGAAAAAAATTACACAAAAGTGAAGAAGACCGAGGCTACCTCAAGGAAAGTTGCATTCACCCACTACCACGTGTATGTGGGCTAAGGATTTTAATTTTTTTTATTTTTTTTTCCTGTTTCTACTCTGCAGAGCCCTAGGTTTCGAGATGGTGGTGGTGGCGGTCGAGAGCACAGAAAATGAAGTGCTGCACCACCAACACCATTTAGACAAAAAAAAAAAAAACATCCTAGCCTCCTTGAAACTTTTCTAGGGCTGCACATTTTTATTTTTTTTTTAATTTTATTTATTTATTTATTTATTTATCTATAAATAAATCAATGTGTTTTTATAAAATGTAGTAAAATAATAATAATAATAAATTTTTATTTTTCTATTAATGTAGGGCACAAATAGGACTATGCCTTCGTCCTTTCTCCAACCTCTCCCTTCCCCTGTCCCATCCCCTCCCCAACCAAAGCCTGATTGTGCTAAGAGCCCTTTATTTTATAATTTTATGTTTTATTTTATTTTTTCGTCCTTCGATTCGCATATTTTATGCAAAAGAGCTGAATGATACAAATATGCATAAAAAAAAACAAATCTTTCCCTGGCGACAGTGGCGCCGCGCTTTCAACAGCATAAAAACAACCTAAGAGAAAAAATTTAATACAAAAAAAAATAAAGAAAAATACAACAAGAAAAAAAACGGTAAAAGGTGTAGTGCGTCGAAACGATGGGTAGAAGGGGGCAAGGAAGGGTAGCATAAGGGAAGGGGTGACAAAATGGCGGTCGGTGGGGCGAGTTAGGAGAAGAGAGTAGGAGGGGGTGTTGGTGAAGACTGCACAATTTCGATTGCATCAACTTTCAACGGGGCGAAGAGTCCTGAAGGAGGTGCTGACATGCGTTTACACGAGCCTTACACGTAGGGCAAACCCTTGAATGAGTGTGTGTGTGCGTGTGCTCACGTCTAAAATATATCCATACACACATCCATACAAATGCACGACTTTTAGGGCTCTGTGTTGGGGTGCGTAGGGTGCAATATAAGACGGAAATTTATCCCGAAGGGTGCGTCTGGGTCCCGTATTTTATAAAGAGGAACATCAACAGAAACAAACGGTAAAAGAGGGACACAGGAATGTGTATGGATGTGTGTGAGCCGCCATATTTAAATTAATCAAAGGACATTAGGGCAACAACATTCTAAGCCGCCGCCGTTCCCGTCGTTGTCGTCATCGTCATCGTCCTCGTCGTCGTCGTCGTCGCCGCCACTGGGAAGAAAATTAATTTCCCTGCCTGATTGCCTCCTGTTTTATGATATCTGCTGTAACAGGATGGCTGGGAAAAAAAATAAAGGTTCCTGGGGTAAGGGCGGTTTCAGGGCTTCTATTCTATTTTTCTTTATAAATAACTTTTTGTCAAGGAAATTTTCTTTAAACATCTATTAATTTTATATATATGTACATGTATATATTTATATATTTTCATAATATTACCATTCATTTGAAATCCCACTCGGGGACGTTATAAAATATATTAAAGAAACAAAAACCTCCATAAAATGCGAATTTATGCACGACTATGACCCGAAACACACATCAAAACTTTTAAAAATCGTAATTTTAACATGAATAAAGATATTTTATAAAGTATAAATTATGAAATTTCTGTATGTTTATATTATTATTTTTCCACCACTGTACATATTATGTACCCATATCTAAATTAAATAAAACCCTTTGAGTGGGGTCTCATATAAAAGCTAATAAAGTAAAGAAACTAAATATATAAACAAAAATTTGTTTAAAGCAACTTAATTTAAAAACTAAATATAAAATTATTATATAATAAAATAAAATAAAACCCTTCGTTGTATACCCTAATCCCTATTAAAATTGTGTCGTCATTATTTTTTCTTCCCCCTTTTTTTTTTTATCACGCAATTGAATTGCATTCAAAAGCAATCATGCGATTTATGTTGCGTGAAATTTTTCACGCTAATCATTAAACCACTCGAAATTGAAGTACCTTTAAACCACAACCCCTTTTTTTTTGTCCAGTAGTTCGTATTAGTGTGGTAGGTACCTTCTATTTATTTATTTATTTATTTTAAGGGCTAGTAACTAGTCGAATATTTTATAATGAAAATAGGTACTTCGGGTATTTTCTCAAAAATTTTAAGTTAATGCGTTAACAAAGAAATATTGCAAAAAAAAAAAAAAATATGTTCGAAGAAGAGTTACAAAATTTAAACGTAAGATCTTCCAAAACAAAAGAGTCTTGGAAGAAAGCTTTAATAAAATAAAAAAAAAAACAAGGAATGGTAAGAGAAGGGGGGAGGTGATGGGGACTCTAAGATCCGATAAAAATGGTAAAGAGCAGGGCCAGCAGCAAAATCAGCAGACAGCGGCATCGCGACCAGAAAAACGGGAAGGGGTCACGAATGTGGTTAAACCACTTCTTAAAAATGTTCTCAAGACAAAAATCTTCGACTCTTACACCTCTTTCTCTCCTCCTTCCCTCCCCCCCCCCCAGTTCCTCCTCCCACCCAGAGGGCTCCTATGACCCGCCAATCCTAAGAAGACGAAAAATCATTTTAAAGGAAAAAAAATATAAAAATAAAAATAAATAAAATGCAGAAATGAACGAAGTAACGAAACGAAAAGAAGGAACAATTTTGAAACGATCGAGAGGCAAGAAGAAGAAACCGATGAAGATGAAGATCATCTTCTTGTGGAGAAACATTTTAAGAAAAGAAGATTTCAAGAAACATATTCTTTTTTTTATTTTTTGTAAAGAAGTTCAATCGTCCAGAGAGGGGGGCGGGGTCTATGAAGTTAAGCGAAATTAAAACAAAAAAAAAGGCCAATTTGAGAGAAAGAGAAGCAGCATCATTTTCTTCTTTTCTTGCTTTTCATTTGTTTAGTTTTACTTCTGCGCGCTTAGCTTAAGACGACGGCGTCGGCGCAACAAGATCATCTCAGCGTTTTCTTCTCTTCGTTTTACTCTTTTATATTAAGTGAATTTTCTCTTTACATCTTCTTTCAATATTCTCTCTTTCTTCATTTTTTCTTCTTCACCTATTTATTTTATTTTTATTTTATTTTTTTGTATTTTTCTTCAAGTTCTCTTCCCTCACACCTTCCTTTTTACTTTTATTTTTCTTACCTAGAACGTCTACAAAAAAGAAGAAAGAAGATACCTGGCCAAAGAATACCCAAGAGAGGTTCACCGGAGAATGTTTTGGGGGTATACTTTTTACCAGCAAAATAAAAAAAAATTATACTTAGTACTTAGAGCGCATGTGGTCGTGCCTTGGTATACCTCTTCTTCTTCACCTCCTCGTAGCCTCCCCTTCCGTCTTAATCTTCCTAAACAATTCCATTTTCTTACTTTATATCTTTTGTTAACCAGACATAATTCGAAGGTAACTGGTTTCTGGTTAAAGTAAAGCGACGCCCGGTACCCGGACTCCTCCAATTGTCGGACGGGATTCGGATGCCAAGGCACAAACATACTTTTAAAAAATAAAATAAAATAAAATAAAATAAAATAAAAAAATCAACAACAACATCTTTACCAACTTAAGATTTTTGCAGCACAGAATATCATCGCCCCGAGAAAGGATTTCTGCATTAATTCAAAAAGTTAAAAAAGGTATGAGAAACACTCTAAATGGGGTCCCACAAGCTTCTGTTCTAGGACCAGTACTAATTTTATTCATCCTAAGTCTGTTTACTTTAATTAAAATCGAGAAAACTACACAAAAGGCATCATACCTTTAAATATTTTTACTGAACATATACTACAGGGTGACAAATATACCCTCATAGGTTACCGCTGAAATAATATTGAAATTGGGATAGTGTTATTAAAATCATTTCCATCTTAATTCTAAAAGTAAAATCATGTTGTAAATATAAATACAAGTCCTTGTTTGTTTGTTGCTCAATCACGTCTAAACTTAATATATTTTATCCGCGTACTTCAAAATGGAGTCCAAAAATTTTAAATTTCAACGGATTGCCATGAAAATTGGTGCATAGGGTATTTTTTCGAAAATCAACAAAATTTAAGTAAAAATTAGTACCAAGAGTAATTTGAAGCCACTAAATAATTTAAATGATGACCACAATTTTTAGAATTCGACAAATTTAAGTGAAATTACTCAACTAGTTCTAATACAATTTTGCAACCTACTGTAATTAATAAATTAATCGTAAAAATATTCCTTTCAATTTCTCCATTTCAAAAAATTGTGCTATTTCCACTTTTGTACAGATCGCTGTAAAATTAATTATCCCGCCATAAAAACGTGCTATCGCAAGTAAAGTTCAGGCGATTTTTTATGTTTTTATCCTACTATAACTAATTAATAGCATTACGTAATTTTAAAATTTTATTTTATATTACGTTTTCTTGATTTTGCCCGAGCCATTTACAAATCCTGACTACGCCCATGTCAGGTGAACCATATCGAATTTGAATGGCATCATTAGTTGACAAATTTTTAATTAAAAGACAATTTAACAGATTTAATCCCAAAGGATTTATCATCAGATTTTATATCTGGAGTTATAATGTTACAAAAGCTGATGGATTACAACAAATATAATAATTTTAATGGATTTAAATTTGCTATAGTTTTCATGAAATAAAATATTTATTTTCTAAAAAATGTATAATTGTCACCCTGTACATATTCCAATTTTTTGTTCGAATAAAATTTAGGATTAATATATTTTTAATCGCTCAATTAAGCAATAAACTCAATCAAATACGGTACATATATACAAAATTGCTGGAGTCCTACAAGGTTCTCTTCTAGGACCAGTATTTATTTTATTGAAAATCATATTTTATATATTTTGTTTTCTTTAAATAAATATCGTTGATTTCTTAAAATAAATCACATATGTTTTTCATTAGGACGTTAAGTGATCCCTTCCGGATGGTAGATTTTAAATCGCTTTTCCAGAGTATGGACATCTAAAATTCGATGTATGTTAAACGCAACCTTTTTCTATCATCATCCCCACCGCTATTCAATAAATAAAAATGAGGGGTGACACTGAGACATAGGGTAAAAACCAGACAAAAGTACTTAACTTTATTAAAATAAAAACGATATAGAGGAGACGACAAAATCGAAGATGATTTTCTTGTGTATGGTTTTAGAAGGGACATTTTATGGGTCCTATTTTCTCAATCATCCCCCCCTCTACTCACCTTCCTACCCCCCACCCCTGGATTAAGGCTAAATGGCGCTTTGTTTGCAGACTGATGGCCATTTATCACATTCCCGGAGCACCCACTTCAAAACTGTCCTCTGCCCCATTTTCTTTTGGGGGATTTGCGATCAGAAAATAAGGGGACATCGTGAAATAGATTGCCTTGGATATTTTTTTTTTCATTTTAGTAGGTAGGGAGCTAAATACAAATCCCAAAAGAGGGTTTCATCTTTAATTCAGAATAGGAAATGATTTTATTAAATAAATGATAAAATTTGTACATAGGAGTTTTAAGTATCACTGATTTCGATTTAATTTATCAATTATAAAAATTTTGTACTTTGTAAAGCCTCTTCCCCTCCTCAACAAGACCACCTGTATTTCAGTGGAATCGTAAACAATGATAGGATAAAATTTCGTTTGATATTAAAAATCAAATAAAATTTGATACTCTTAATATCCTCAACTTTTGATTACTTAGCAAATTCCGAATCACTTCTAACATCGACATGCAAAAAACTAAATATTTTCTTAAGATTAAAAATATTATTATTATTATTATATTTTATTTTTCGCAAAATTAACTTGAACGTTCCTTGATTGTATTTTTATACGTCTTCAGGCTCATTTTGCTTTCTTTTGAAATTGATTTGATTGATTTTTTTTTTTATATAAATTATAAATTGTTTAATACATTTATACCAGTTATATCTATAATTTTTTTTTTTTTTCTTAAATAGCAGACTAAATTGTAGCCAACTTCAATTTATAGTTTAAAAATTGTTCTAACCCTAAAATTACTTTTTAACGATTCATGATTAGTTACGGATTTTACGTGCCCCCAATCAATGAAATTACCCTTAAATGAGGATAACTTTTAAAATTGCTGGGTAGTTACAACAACGAGGTGGGGATAAAAGAGAGGGGGAGGAGCGGTATTAAAGGTTTCCTAGAATCAATGAATAACCGGTTGGCATGAACCTTTAATTTGGAAAAAAAAAAATAAAAAAATGAAAATACGCCCATCTTGCGGCGCCCTTAAATAACGGACTTACCTTACAACCATTTTGTAATCACTCAAAATGGTTGGGCCGAGAATTGGGGAGGAGGAGCTGCTAGTAAATTCCCCTCCCCCACTTAATTTTCTTGCCCCCTTTTCCTAGAAAAATTGCACAATTTGAGGTGAAGCACAAAAATTGAAGACTTTGTTTTTTTTTGTTTTATGGCGCCTTTGAAAGTCCTTTTTTATTAGCCCCCATCCTTCCTAAAACTATCGGGAGAAGGAGGAGAGAGCAAAGGAGCAGGGATTGGCGATAAGGGGAGGGGAGAATAAGGGGCAAAATCTACACTGTTAAACAATACTTTGAAAACAAAAATGTTATTTGAACGATTACCAGTCAAATAGTAACCGCAAAGAAGAAAAAAACAAAAATAAAATAAATTGTTTTTTCCCTCAAATTGCAATCAGTCATGAAAAGTCAATTGATTTTCCATTTACCTTATTTTCGTTGTTTTTGCAAAATTTTTGATTACACAATTCCTACTCTTTTAGTTGCCTATTTGTAGGTTTTATTACGATTGTGTAGGTGTAAAGAGTTTTTCTGGGACTCAAATGGTGACCTACACAACATTAAATTTTTTCTTTTCTAATTTTTGAATAAAAAAAATAAATAAAAAATTAATAAAAAATAAATAAATACATAAAATAAATACAAATCGTGAAATTATCTACCATTATGTTTTCAATACATACATACAACACAAATACACACAAGAAACCTAAAAATTAGGTAGGGCCTACCTTTACTCTTTTTTTTTTCAGTTCATTTCTCGAAAGTAATTGCAGCTAACTTCAGTAGCTCGAGCGAAGCAGTAAAAGTTGATTTCTTTAATTTTAAAACCGATTAACTCCGAATGGGGGGTTTTTTTTTAATCTTTCTTTCTTTCTTTTTAGATAAATGGATAATAATTGCTCCAAGTAGCACAATCTCAATTTAGACCGATTTTCTAGGGAAGGGTTAATTTTCTTTTTTTAAAAAGGTGGGAGAGAAAATTTAACCAGACAGAAAGTCTCTTAAAAAACAGGTGTAATTTTTTCTTTTTCCTTTTTAAATAAACCGAACGATTTTGTGACCTAATTTGCGAAATATTAAAGAATTAATTCATTAAAATTGAAAGAGGGCAAAGGTTTCATTCAATGACGCAATTTTTAGATATTTTTTTTTCATATAAAGTACTCGGGATTTTTGCTACATATTTATTATGAGTTATGAGTTCAAGTACAAATATTAATTTTTTTTAAGTAAATATCGTAAAACTTATCTGTAATCAAATTTTCATAAAATACATGAAAGTGGTTGGACAAGTAAAACACATGTGCTTTTATAATAACTATAAGACATATTTATAATGAAAAAATTATGATTTTTTTAGGTATAAACTCCAATAAATTAAGTCAATTTTAAAATAAAACGAAAACTGAGTCGAAATCTTATTTCGTTCAAAAATTATAGCTTACATAATTTAAAAAAATGTGAATTTCGAGAAAATCTTATCTCAAAAAGGGGATAACTTTTACAATTTTAAGATTTTTGCAAATTTCTTTCAGGAAATAATTCACCAAGGTTTGCATCACGATTAAATGAAAAGAAGAAAAAAATAGATTTTTTTAAAATACCCATTTTCGAAGTTTGGTGACCAATTTCCCAGTTGCTTATGGACCGATTACCTTTTTGGAGAAATTAGTAAAAAGCCTGATCTCTTGGCTTTTCGATGAATTTTTACTTATTACCCTGGAATGTAATTGAAAGAAGTTATAACGATTTATCTGCGGGAAACAAAAAATTTTCAACTACGATTTTAAGAGGAACCGATTCATACAATCACATTCCAAATTAAAATACAGACTACATTTTATTCACATAAAATACAGGGTTATCAAAAAGGGCGGCCGCGTTTTCAAATTTTAGAATTCGATTCTTTTTTGGGATCGTTAATTTCGATTCAAAATATTTTAACATAAAATTAAAAAGAAATACGCAACATCTTAAAGTTTTATTCAAAGAAATATTAATTGCCTAAGTTTTTCTTAAGCTTCTGCGGCTGCTATACACAAAAAACCAATTGAAATTGAACAACAAAGGGAAAAAACCAGTTGACGGAGCGAATGGAGCATTTTAAATTTATAAATTTTTTTGCTTTTCTGATTTATTCTAAGAAAAATGTTGGCGGAATTAAATTGTGTGGGTAAAAGTGATTTAAAAATGTTTTTTTATCCATCTAACTAACTTTTATATAGCCTTCAACCTAAAAATATAAACTCAGTAAAAATTTCGTCTAAATTGGATCATTTTAAGAACCCTCCCTTTTTTCTATATCTTTATATTTATTATTTTTTTTTTTTTTTTTTGTCCAGAACGTACGACTTTCAATTAGAGAAGAACTTTAGAAATAAACAAAAATATAACAAATAAAAAATTACAAAACCTTTAAATTTCAACCAGCAATTAAAAAGTGTTTTCGAGAGCATTTAAAAAGAAAAAAAAAATACTCTCCCGGATTTTGCTCCCATGCCCTACAAAAAAATTAAAATTACCCTTCATCCCTCCTCCCTCCTCCATGTCCTATAATCTGTTCTCCTTTTCCCCCCCTCCCTCATATTCATTAAGTGAATTATTTCAAAATCTAATTGAAGCGCCACCGACTACAACATTTTTTGTACTGAATGCATTAAACCTTAAAAAATAAATAAAAAGAAGAAAGCAAAAATAGTAAAAGCTAGGGGCCGCAGGTAAAACTTTTTATGTCTACCTGTGCCCCGCCCCACCCCCTCCCTGTCCCCCCTCTATTACCTTCTACTGCCTTCCCCCGCCACCACCCCAAAAACAACTTTTTCGCCTCATCTACTTGGGGCTAGGCTGTGGCAGTGGCAGCGGGTGGCGGCTGCTGCTCTTGTTTTTTACCCTAGTTTTCCAGGCCAGAGAACTTTTTTGTTTTATAAAATTCTGCATCCGTGGAAATCGAGGAAAATTAAAAATAAAAAAAAAACATAAAACACCAACAAAATTCTGAAGGAGCGTACTTTATCCAGCCGCCCGAACATTGCCTAGAGGGAGGAGAGGAGGGGGGAACAGAGGGGAAAGGTACTAACTGACTGACAGCCTACTTAAATAAAAAATTCACTATGATGGGTGGGTTCGGGAACCTGGGGTTACAGTGACCACCTAGCCGGCTACTGTTTTATTATATGCTATAAATATAAATATTTATTATTTTTTGAGGTTAGTTTTCCGACGTCGTCGACACTGCCGACGAAAATTTGGGGCCTACAATAAAAAAAACGTGGGAGGCAGAGGAGTGGGGTAGTGGGGGGTGGGTGGGTAGACGACGGCGGGACAAGTCTCCTCAAACTTAAATAAAAACTGGGACAAAAGTACACGACCAGGAACCATTCAGAACAGTCCCATTTTAAACCAAAAAATTTTACACAGGCTTTTGAGAAAAATCAAGTCGATTTAAAACAATCAGACAGCCCCCTTCAACCCCTCCACCCCTTCCCTTTTCAGAGTCCACAAAAACCCCGACAGTTTATTCTAGGTTCTATAGTAGGAAAAAATAAATAAAAATAAGGGTTTTATAAGTTTAAAGCTGTTGTCTGGTTGGTCAGTCTGTTTGTCTATCTAGACATCAATTTTTTCGTCTGTCTGTCTATTTGCCTGACTACGGCGTCATAGCTTCAGAATTTTAAATTAATTTTACTCTGTTACTAATCATTCGACTCGTGGACCAAAAAAATATAAATTTTTATATTATTCGTGTCTATTAGCCGAATTTATTTTGCAAATACAATTTTAAATTTACCTTTGCCCATTATATTATATATACACAATTAGGGCTAAAAAGTTCGGGGTTGTTTGACTTATTAGTCCTAACCAAGTTCTAATCAAGTAAACCTGATGCTACTCAATTATTTATGTTAAATTTAGCGATACCTAACAAAACCAAATTATGTTATCATTTGAAAATAATGTCATACCACTTCTTTGAGTATTTCAACAAGATAACGATCCGAAACATATTTTGAATTATGGTGAATGATTGAATTGAATTGGATTGAAGAAAAATGACTTCATATCATAGATTTAAACTAAATTATTTATTATTGAATTATCAAAATAATTAAAGCAGCAGCTTAATCTTCAAGTCAAATACTTCTACTATCAGAAGAAGTCTCATTGAAGTAAATTTATTCAGTACACTGAGAAAAAAAGTACTGGCAAATTTAGGAAAATTCGCTTGTTTTACTTTTTTACCAAAAAGTATACTATCAGAATTCATAAAAATTAGTTGGCTAACTCTGGTTTTTTGCATTTTTTACTGATGTTGGATAGTATAAGGGAATTTCCTAAAAAGATTTTAATTTTAAACCGCTCCTCTGCTGAAATCTGCACTATCCGCAGCGGTAAAAGAAAGCCGATTTTCGGGTACTATCAGAATTGACAGAAATTACTTAGCTAGGTCTGGTTTTTTGCATTTTTTACTAATTTTAGATACTATGAGGACATTTTCTAAAAAGACCTTTAACTTGGTTATTCTCTTGTAATAATTAACAATTGAACAAAGAGTTTGTTTAAAATTGATATAAGTATTTATGCTTAAACAAATTAGTTAAAAATAACAAATAATGCTAATGAAGTCCGATAAGGTAGAATTACAAAGAGGTATATAAAATATTAAATTATTTATTAATTGAGATTAAATTTGAATTACTTAACATTAAAATCTTTCCTTGACGGAAATTGAATGTCTTCTTCGATATTTTTCAATAATATCAATTACTTTTTAGATCATGATCGATTTTTCATGCTCCACTTTTAATAAATCAGAATTTATAAAAAACAAAAAAACCGAAAAGATATTTAGAGCATATCCACAAAAAAATTATTAAAACAACACCGCGAAAAAGATTCATTCAAACGTGAAACGCCTTCTATTGTATTTGGCGGGAATTTTATTTTTCTTTTACGTTAATATTTCATTTTTTCTCTGCCAGACAAAAAGAAAGATTTATTACGATATGTCTTTTAATTTTTGTTCATTGCATTTACAAAAGTTAAAATGAGTAAATCCGCTGACAAAAACACCATTCCTTTCTTTTTTTTTACATTTCTTATTCTATGGACGATATTCGGGGAATCCCCTTCAAAATCTTACGAAATTTTACCTTATTCGGGGAAATTTTTTACTGAAGACTAAAATTTAAATTGTAATTACCTAAAAAATGTTTACTTACAATTAGAACACGTCGCAAAAGTATCGATCTTACCGAAAAAATAAAAAATAAAAATAATTGTCTCTTTGAGACTGTGCCGACAAAAATGACGCATTCTTTTGTGTGTGGATCACCGCACGTTTTATTAAGAGGCGGCGGCGGCATTCTAAACAAAACTTTGAAACTAGGAAAAATGAACGACAAAACAAAAAAAAATAAATAAAAGCGAAAAAGATCTTTAAAAAAGCGAACTTCTCTCGCAGATCTTCTTGGACTTGTCCCCACGAAAACTTGATTTTATCAAAGAAATTTTCGAAGAAATCTCTTTTCCGTGACATTTTATTATTATTTATGCTGTGAATTGAATGGCATCTTTCATGGGATCCATCTCTAAAAATAATAAAAACCGAAATGATATAATAAAATTTTATATTTCTTTATTTTTTTCTTTTAAAGATTTTTCGCACATCAACAGAATGTAAGAAGTGACCACTTGCCGTTTTTATATCTGATCTTACAGAAAACGATTTTTATTTTATCTGATATCAGAATGAGCCAGCAGCAGATTTATTCTTCTACTTATTAACATGTGAAAAGGTAAAGAAAAAATATCTTAAAAACGTTTGATCTATTTAACAATTGTAGATGACAAACAATAGAAATATCGTGGCAATTTTAATCCTCCCGTGAGCCAGCAAATTCTAAGTAGCATCAACCTCTGGCCTTGCCGGTATTAAAATTGATTTTTTTTGATAGTTTATCTCTATTTCTTTATATATTTTTTTTTTTCCTAAGAGGATAAAACAAAATATAACAAGTTGAAGATTTGTTTCAACATTTTCAAAATTATAGGAAAAACAAGGCGTATAACAGTTTTGTATAATATAACACTTTTTTCCTGGAACATTATTATAGAGCTTTTCCATGTAAAAGTAACGAAACAAAAGTAAAACAAATAACTGGTATAAATGTATGAATTATCAGTATAACAGAAACGCTCAATATCAGTATAGAAGAAAATGGGACCTAGAATATTTTTAGGTTATAGATGAATTAAGGTCAGAATAACAGTTTTATATACATATATATTTATATTCAAAAATACTGATTATAAAAACTGTGCTACTTACATGCTATTTGAGGTATTCCAATGCATATAGAACGTCTTGGCACAATTTGATACTGTCGAGAGTAGAACAGTTTCAAGGCAAACTAACATAACGACCGTTAGGCATGATGTCGCTTTAAATCCAGGTAAACCACATAAGCGCGGTGGTGGGGGTCGTTTAGTACTTCCTCCAGACATAATTACTGTTATACAGTTTGTAATTATTTTTATTTTACACCACAATTTAATGTTATTATAACATTTTTGTTTTTTGTTTTCCCCCAAAAGTTGTTATATTTGTGTGATGTTCAAAATTTTCGTATCCACAAACATTTTTTTTGTTGAATCAATCCGCATTTGGGTGTTTGAAGTCAAATAGAAGAGAAAGAGAAAAAAATTGATTATTATTAGAAAACATAAAAAAAACCTTTACATAAGTTTTAAATTTATTTTTAAGCTTATTATCCAAAAAATTAGATAATTATAGAAGTAGTGCAGGACAAATGTTTAATTATAACTTTAGTAAAATTTTTAAATATAAACTGTTATACATTGGTTTTAATATACAAATTAATTTAAATAATAATAAATAAAATAAAGATAATAATAAATAAATAAAACTTACACGTCGCTCTGATGTGTCGTTTCTCCATTTTATAAAATTATAATTTGTACAAAAATTTAAACTGAGTATAATTTTTTTTAAAAAAACTGATATAATTTAAACAAAATTTATTTATATTTTACTTTATAAAAAAAAGTAATCACTTCTTTTCCTTGCACTTCACTTCGTTTACTATTATTACTATTATTTTTTAAATATATATATGTTATATAATATATATTAAATATATTTTTAAGCGAATTATAACACTTTTGTTTTAACCTGGTTGGTAGAGAGGAAAAGGGGGAAGGGAGGGTATATTACCCGCAAATTATAACCTAAAAAAAAAATTTAATTATAAATCGTTCTGCTCCAAAACTATTATATTTGAGAACTAGTTTTTTTAAACTGTTATACATGGTGTTTGCATTAAGTGTACTAAACATTTATTTATGTTTTTGTCACACTTTCATCAAGTTTTTATTTTTTTTATTTGTTTGTTTTTGTTCCAGAAAATCAGGAAACTGTCATACTGATCTTAATATCAAAATAATTTGTCCGAATAGCCACTGCAAATGACGTTGATGCCTAGTGCACTATTTCGCCGTGTATTTTGTATAATAACTTGGTGAATAAAAAAAAATAATTAAATTATATACAAGCTAGAGAAGCATATAATGTATTTTATGTTTTAAAGTTGAGCGGAGGAGTAAAATTTCCTTTTTAGCACAAATACACGTACACAGCAGGGAGAAATAGAGAGAGAGAAAGTGAGATGAAGAGAGTGACTTTTGGTTTCTTATTTCTCAAACTTAAAATAGGGAAATTTCACCGATATTTTTATTGTGTTTTATGAAATGGGCGGTTAAAATTCAGTTCATTTAGAATTTATTTATTTATTTTATTTGGTTATAATACAACACATTTATTTATTTATTATTATTATTATTTCACTTTTTATATGGTCTCTCAAGAAATTTTAGCACCGAACAACAAAACCAATTTTGTTATACACGGGGACACAAAAAAAACATTAAAGGAACAGGAGCAGAAAACGGTAGAGATTATGAGAAAAAAGGAGATACTCATATAAGTGAACAAAAAAAAAAACAACAAATTATATATTGGTGTGCGAGTATACACAATTATTTTGTTTTACACATCATAAACACATATACAAACATACTTTTCAGAGTCCTGCTGCCGACGATCCAATTTCACACGGAAAAAAATATCCCCACTTAAGAACTACACGGGTATTTGTGCATATTGTGAGGAACGGTACTCGTATAACAGATGAATATTTTCCAATTTCCCCGCCTGGAACCACAAGGATATTCCCGAGAAATTTGCTGCTGCTGCTGTTGTTTTATTAATCGCCATAAATATAAAACAAAAATAATAATTATTATATGGAGTCCTTTTGCACGCTGTTATACGCGGCTCGTTTAAATTATTTATACTTTTTTCATTGTTTTTCTTCGATTTTCTAACTTTTATAACTGCATAAAGTAGAAATTAATTGCAAAAAAAAAAACAAACATATATAATTCAAATCATTTCGGTGAGAACATTTAGAAGAAAATTACTTTCTTTTTGGTTTATTTCACATTTCGGTATCCTAGAAACGGTACACTTACACACGTAAAACACGTTTATTTTCCAGGATTAAATACCACTACAAATTATTATTATTATTTGTTATATTATGACTTTTGAAATTCTTTTCGGACAGTCCAAATTTGAAAAATTGACTTAAAACAAATATCCCAAGTTTGTTTACAAAAAAAAAAAAAAAAACCAAAAAAAACGGGTCTTCACCCCAAACTGTTATACACTGTTATACTGCTTAAAAACAACTGGATTCTGATGATTTGAAGTTTTCTAACACTTTTACGCCAAAATATAGGCTCACTTAACGAGTATAACAGTTTTGTTTATAAACTGTACGAAACACATTTATTTTTTCTTTTATTTCGGATAAATATACGTTTAATTATTAATTTTTATCATTCATAGTTCACATATTTGAATGATATTATCGTATATAACAGTTTTTGTTTTTATCTTTTCTAATTTTAGTTGTATTCACGACGCAACGACAGACGACAGACAATAAACGGCACGGCGGGCAGGAGCGACGACGACTGCAAAAAGGCGACGGATGACGACGCAACGACGACGACGACAACGACAACGAGAACGACGACGACGACGATGAAACGGGTCCCACCAAAATTCAGTTGCCACACTCTCGAGGAAAAATCACAACAAAAACACCTCACAACATTTCACGTTTTTATTTCTTCCAAGAAAAATTTTTCCCCCTTTTCAGAAAAAAAAAATAAATAAAATTAATATATATTTATATATATAATGTGAATATATATATATATATATATATAAAATAAACACACAAAAAAAATAATAAAATAATAATAATATATGAAATTTTTGTGTGAACTATTTCCGGAAAATGTTGGGATATTTCACGTATCGATGAAAAGTGTACGTAAACATTTTTGTTTTAATGTTTTTAAACTAACTTTATTAATTTTTTTTGTATTTCTAACTTCTTTCTCTAATTGTTTTACTGAAAATATACGAAAAGGAGTCGAAAGTAGTCAACACACCAAACAGGCGCTTTAGAGCAAGTTTTTTTTCTTTTGAAGCCCACACTATCCAGAAATTTTTTGGGGTATAAATTTAAAAGAGCATAAAGAACAACAGAAATAAATTAAAACTTAAATTTTTTCGGAATTTTGCTATTTTATCGCGAGGGAGTAACTAGTATATAAAAGTATAGTACTAAAAAAAATAAATAAAATAAAGCGTTTAAGTTCGATCAAAAATTAACTTTATATTCGGCCACTGTATTTAAACGTTTTGGAGTACCCAAGAAAAAAAAAAACAAAAAAGTAGTAGTTTTTATAAAATATATATAAAAACAAAATTCTTATTTATACTTTCTGTTATACTCTCTTGTTTTCTTAATAAAAAAATTATAAAAAAACACGACAGACACAGCACACAACCCGCACGTCCCGGTGTCTCAATCACATCTGACTGAATTCGTGTCGGCGGTGATTTTCTGATGCCAGCCCAGGGAAAAAGAGACTCCGACGGACATGAGCTGAAGGGGCCCCTTCAGCCATACAAAAACGAAGCGTACGATACAAAAAAAAAACACAAATTTCAGAGACTCTTCGTCTCACGGATTCTGTCTCTTGTTAGACTCGTTTCTATCACAGAAATTGTGAGTACATTTAAATGGAAAAAAATATGCAATATAATAAAAAATTATGATTTTATTTTAATGATATTCTACCCAATAAATTTGTTCTAAATTCTACAGAAATTTTCGATCTAAAACTCCTGACAGAATGGGAAAATACACCACTAAAAGGGAGAGAAAATCCCTCAAAATATGCACACTAATGTAATCATGCTAAAATCCCATGATTTTCTACAATTCCCGGAGCATAAAATCATAAACCTCTGAGAGAAAAGAGATCCCTACCAAAAACCTATACCCATAAAAATCTTCATCCATATTCCCAGAATCTCAAACAAAAATTTTAAGGGAATTTCACCTTATTTTCCCCTCTGTATGTAAGTTAGAAAATTTCTCATACAATACATACATAAAAAAATAAAAATAAAATAAATATAAAGTGTACTCTTTCTTTCCAGGCTTTTACTTTCTGAACATAAATCTCGAGCATAAAACATCCCCATACATGTGAAAAATAAAACATTTTTGTCGAATTTAAAGTGTACTGAACATAAAACATCGAAGGTGGCGGCGTTACCGCGTTCTCGTCCGTCTGTCCGGCACGTCGGCAGCATACAGAAAAAATAAAAATAAAACAACCAGTTCCCATGCTTTTTAATTTAAACTAACATTCAAATAACAGAAAAATGCATAAATTTAATAAAAACTCATTTTCAGAGAGAGTAACTATGACTCACAAAATTTTTTTCGTAGAAATTTTGGTAAATTTTATAAATTATTTTTATACATATTTAATCGAAAAAAAAATAATAAAATAAAATATATATATATTAAATTTCTCTAATACAAAAAAATAAAAAAAATGAAAAAGTTATAATAATAAGAAAAACGAGCCTTTTCCTTCTCAAGCAAACACACGTCCTCCTTTAAGAAAAATAAAAAAAAAAAAACAGCGGGCCTCTTGGACGCAGAATCGAACATTCTTCTTCTTCTTCTTCTTATTCTTCTTCTTCGTCTTCTCGTTCTTCTTCAACTTCAGGTAACAAAAATTTCACTCACAACGACGAAACCACGACAAATGTTTTCTTCTTTCTCTTCATCGGTGTCTTTCGAGAAAAGCCCTACTTTTATCAATTAGCCGGTAGATTTAAACCACTACCATGATATAAGAGAGTGAAAAAGAGAGTAACAACTACATAAACATTTAAAAATATATATATAGATATATATATAATATATAAATGTATGTATATATCCCACTCCTCTCATTTCTCTACTCTATCGAGACAATCCTTCATTCACCTAGAAAAATTAGAACAGGTAAAATGCCCTCTCTATCGCGCCCGTTCTACCCTAGGCCGTTTGCATTTTTACCTTTTTAAATTTTTCGCTGGCTCATTTCTTCGGAGCTCTGGCGAAGGGAAAGGCCCTTTTTGATGCAGCGACAACAGCGACATCATTTTGTCGGCATCATTTTTCTACGCACATTCCCCTACCTCCCCCCACTCACCCGCACCTAAAACCTTCCACCTTCCCTTCCTTTCTTCGGTAACATGCAAAAACACCACCCACACGCAATATGAGTCCTTTTAATTGTATTTTAAATCCTAGTTTTTTTTTTTGTTTTACTTTTTACTATTAACCACAGATTGACTTTAATTATTAATTAATTATAAAAATCATATTTGCGAAAATTCTTTACCTTTCGGTAAAAGTTCTATCGAAATCGGTTCAGCCGTTCTCGAGATAAACACAAACAAACAGACAGAAAAAAAACATTCTGGATCATTGTGTTGTTGAAATTTCAATTATCATATAATTTTCTAGTTAGGCAATTTTTTTTTTCATTTTTTCTTTATATGTATGAACCTTTCTGAATAATTTCCCGAAAAAAATTTGGAAAAATTGTAAAAATTGAAAATTTTATATTGATTTATAGACAAGATTTTCTCGAAATCCACATTTTTCGAATTTATATAAGGTATAACTTTTGAACGAAATAAAATGACGACTCAGTTTTCGTTTTATTTTAAAATAGACTTAATTTATTGAAGCTTATACTTACCTAAAACAAAAGAATAATTTTTTCATTATAAAAGTTTCTTACAGCTATTTTAAAAGAAAAATAATTATGTAAATTTTATTTATTCGCAATTTTATTAATTTTCATTTTTTCATATTTATAGCTTACATAAATTGGAATTTTGGGATTTTGTAATCTTATTGTGAAAAAAACAAAAACAAAACAAAAAATTTGAAAACTGTTTCATTTTTTCTGCAGCTGAATGAAACTAATTCCTTAACGCTAACTTAAGCTACACTAAAATTAACTTAATCCTAGTTTTAAGCCTTTCAAGATATTTGATCGCTTTATACAGTAAATTAATTAATTAATTATAATTTAAGATCTAGTTATACCAAGCTACAAATTAATTGGTATTCCTAGCTTCAGGATAATTATTGCTATGATGGCACAAAATCAGAATCATCGGATAAGGGAGATTTTGAAGGGCCAAATTCAAGGATGACCGAGGATATTGTCTTTGTCCAGTTTAATTGGCCTAAGTCGATTCCAATTAAACACAGCTAAATGCACAGGTAGCCATGGAGAATATCTTCCAGGATGTTAACTCAATACCTGGCGATAATTACTGAACGGGAAAAGGGTTTTATGTTCCTTTCCATTGAATTCAATATCCTTGAAATTATCCTCTCAACATCCTTTGATGAGGCTCGCTGCGCCACGGATAACTTAATGCACGAATTTAAAGAATAGGTAATTCAGATAAAATATAATTGAATACAACTATGAGTAAAAAAACCGGCCAAGTTCGAGTCGGACTCGAACACCGAGGGTTCTGTGCCTTGGTTTTTCGCTTTTTTTAAAAACATTTTTCATCATAATTCGAAAACTACAAAGCATTAAAGGAAATGAAAACTTATTTTAGAATGTGCAAATGAAGCCCTTTCATATGATACCCCATTTTCAAATTTCGGCCTCTTTTGCAATGAAAATAAAAAATTTTTTAAATCCAAACCGTTCCACCGCTGAAATCTGCACTATCCGCTGCGGTAGAAAAAAAGCGAATTTCGGGTACTATCAGAATTTATAGAAATTAGTTAGCTAGTTCAGGTTTTTTTCATTTATTACTGATTTTGGATAGTATGAAAACATTTTCTAAAAAGATTTTAAATCTAAACCGCTAATTTTTAAACTATCCCCCGGTTTTGGGTACTGGCGTTTAAAACGGGTATTTTTTTTATATGTGTCCTGAAATTCCTAAAGGGTGTCCTTTCTATAAAATTTAAAATTTTAAAAATCGGTCTTAATTTGGAGGTTTTGTGGCCTTTAAACAAAAACAAAATGTATGAATCTAGAGAAAGTCCTCCGACTACAAAACTCTTTTTAATCCTAGACCTTTGTAACTAAATAAAATTGACCTTCCTCTATAATTTTTTATGCTTTTTTAAATCTTTAACGTTATCAGATTTCAGTTTTTAAATTTTTATATTATAGATATACAAATTTTTAGTTCACATTTATAAGCACAAGTAATATATGTAAAATTGTATTATAAATTTCAAGGGATTGCCATGAAAATTGTCATTTAGGGGTTTTTGGAGATCCTGATTACGAATCTACTTTCGAAATTTACAAATTCAAGTTGGCGGATCAAATATGGCGACCAAAAATTTGCGAAATTCAACGAAGTTAAGTGAAAATTAGTACTTTGAGGCTACTAAATTCGAATCTATTATCAGAATTTGGAAATTCAATAAGGCGGACCTAATTTCGTGACCACAATTTATGAAATTATACGAATTTAAATTAAATTTCATATTAGTTGTACCGATTTTGAATCCCGTATACATATCAATTCTAAATTTTATTCTTTTAAACGGTTGGTTTGGTATTTTTCATTATTTTTTTTTTGAAGGTACTAACATTCTTCAACTTAACATATGGATTCATGGACGTAAAATTAAAAGTAATATCATGGCAAAATAAATTAGAATGATTAATTCAATACCCAATAATTTAATATTGAACATTCACATGTGTAACGAAATGTTTAAGCAGACGATAATTTCTATAACGAATAGATTATGAGCCCTTTTTTGATATGGACGGTAATAGCAAAATGAGTTTTGGACGGTTCTATACCACATCCACAGATTTTAGTAATACTTCTAAATTTCTTAATCTGGCTGGAGTACCAACATTTTAAAAGTATTTAACTAAGTTGTATTTTTGATACACCGGGTGAAACTGGGTTACTCAAGTAGTACTACATATATATTTAGAATGTGCTCCTCAAGACCTTTTATTTGATATCAAACACGATACTTTTTTCTTAAATTTTTTATTTTTACAGCCGTTAAATTTATTTTTAAAATCCGCCATATTGGGTTTAGTGAGACGTCATTTATCCTATGACACGAGGACTATTAAGACACATCAAATGACACCTTACTTGCCAAAATACGTTAAGTACTTTAGGAGCTATGAGGTAACAAACGAAAATAGCCCCACACATAAACTGCTAAAATCATAGCTTTGGCTTTGCCGTAGCCCGGTAATAAAGTAGAAAAGTTAAAGAAATAATATTTATTAAAATGCGAGTTGTTGTCTTCTGTATTACTAAATTTGGTACATAAGAATTTTTGGGGTTACTGATTAATTTTCTTTTAAAACCATAGTTGTGAAGGACTCACAGGACAGAAGCAGCGATGATTGTCCAGAGCAAATATTAAAAAAAAATCTCGGAGCTCGAAATCACAGTTCGGGATTCAAAAACATCAAAAGTGGCTTTATTAATTAATTTGATAAATTCCTCGTTGTGTTCCCAAAAACAAAAAAATACATAACCTATAAAAACATTTCTAGACGTCCCTCTATCGAAATATTTTGTTTGATCAGATTTGCATTTCGCGCGCTATTTGCTCTTAAATTCCACGACATAACCGAGGACAATTTTTGGGAGTCGGGGAGGAGGAGGGGTATGTTATAAAATGGTGGAAGCCCCAAATTCTCTAGTCCCATGTCCTGCAAAATCCGAGAAGAGGAGAACTCATCTGGAAAAGTTCGATTTTGAATAAATCCACGAGAAGGTGGAGGACTCTTTGTATGGAAAAAAAAAATTAAAAAAAAAATTTTTTTTTTATCCACATGCCTAGAGACAAACAGACCCGCAAAAAAAAGAAGAAGAATAAAGAAATCAAATCTCAGTCCTCAGTCCAATTTGTGATGGAATAATCACTTTTTGGGTAGACAAAAAACGAAAACAGATTTTGTGTGTACCCAAAGTCTCTGAAAAATTTGATGCATAGGGGTTTTCGGGGACGGTTAGTTTCAAATATCTATTTATTATAAAAATTTCATATTATGAAAATTGGTATTTGGTACTTTGCTAACTTCTTCTAAATTTTTGTAACTTCAAAAATTTGTTACCCTGTAGATTACAATTTTAATTCGATAAGTCTGCTTTTCCCCAAAAAGATGTTAAAATTTTAGGGCCTGGTAAGGAAAGTAATTTTTTACTTTATGAACAATGAGAATGAGGGCGGAGGGGTAGGGAAAAGTAGGGAAACATCCATCCATTAGCCCTTCTTAATCGATATTTTCCTAATTACGTTAAAAATCAATTTGCCTTTGCCCACACGAAGCACATCCGAACAAAATTGACCATCACTCAATGCGATGAACTTTTATTACAACCGCCCCTTCCTCATCCACATCTACCGCACCCCGTTCCTACCCTTCCCCTTTCTTACAAAAGGTGGAAAGGAATTTTGTCTAGCTGATGGCCGGAGGGGAAGTGAGGAAGGAGGTTAAAATAGGGTTTTATAGGTAAGTTATGTCGGCCCACCCACGTCGTGATCAGCTTTTTCTATTTTCGGTTTTAAAATCCTCAGCGATTACCTCAAAATTTCTACACCCTATTCTAACCTCTCCCCCCAAAAAGAAAAAAAACCTCCTCAAACCTTTTTTTCTTCTCCATATCCACGGAAACGACTCATCCGATTGAAAATCATTCTAACTTTAAGCACTAAATATTAGAAAAAAAAAATAAATCTCTTACTCTAACCACCCCCTCCCCTTGGACAACTTCCCCTTCCCCTTGCCCCTTCATCACCCCCCCAACCCCAAAAATATTGAACGACTATGGGCGAAAAGTGGTCTTTCGGTAAAAGCTTTTTGATGGAGTGTCCCGGAGCAGTGATGACCTTTAGGCACGGCTTTTTAAATGCACTTTACTTAGGTGTGGATTTTATTATTTAATTATCACCACCCCTCCCCCTTCTCCACGTTTCATTCCCCTTCCTCCACCCTTTCACAACGAATATTCGAAGTTTTAAATCTAGATTAAATCGAACGATTATCTGACTAAAATTTGATAATCCAATTTTAATCGAAATGATTACGTTAATTAAAATAAATACAACAGTTACGATGAGGGGGAAGGGTAGAGGGAGGGGGAAAGGCAGTGGGTGGAGGGAAGAGGGGAAAATAAAACTCAATGTTGTCCAATTCAATTGAATTTTAAACCTTGAATCAAATGTGGCATAAAAAATCGAGAAATTAATTCTTTGAGAAAAAATAAATTAGTTTAAATTTACAAGAAATGCTCATTTAATTGTACCAATTTATAAACGGAAAAAACGAAAACAAAAGAACTAAAAATCATGTTTACATTTACCAAATAAACTTGGCAAGTTTTTAGCCTACCGTGGCTTTTGGTTATAATAAACAAATTAATTTTGTTAATTTAAATTAAACTCAACCAAGTTTACTGGACACATTAACAAGGTTTTGATTAAAGGCCACAGAGCCTCCAAATTAAGCCCGATTTTTAAAATTGTAACTTTAATAGAAAGGAAGTCCTTCAGGGATTTAAGGAAATATATATAAAAAAATATCCCTAGCGCAAACATTTTAAACGCCGGTACCCTAAGCCGCGGGGTATTCTATAATTCAGCTAGAAATCACCAAGAAATTGCCAAACTCTTTGTTGAATTCCTGAAAATTACAAGAGAATAACGTAAAAAACGAAATTAAAATTAAAGAAGCGGTTTAGATTTAAGATCTTTTCAAGAAAATATCTTCATACTATCCAAAATCAGTAATGAATGCAAAAAAACGGAGCTTGCTAACTAATTTCTGTAAATTCTGATAGTACCCGAAAATCGGCTTTCTTCTACCGCAGCGGATAGTGCAGATTTCAGCGGAGGAGCGGTTTAGATTTAAAGTTTTTTTAGAATCAAAATAACCAGTAGCGCTTTTGTAATCGACTTAAAAACCAAGTTAAAATTAAGCAATTAATTTTGATTGTAGCAAACAATCCGTTTTTAGGGTTTTGTTGAAGCAACTTGTTCTTTTTGTTGGTCCAACCTAATTTTGGTTTTATTAAAGTGCCTTTTTGGTAGAAAAATGAAACAAGTTTTTTTTAATTTAACAGAATGTACGTTTTTTTTTGTTTTTACTCAGTGTAAATTTGAATCGGACGTAATTTTAGATGCATCTAAAATATTAAAATTATCAGGAATGAAATAAAATATCGTAAGACACCTTCGAAGGGACTGCTCTAGGGCAATGGGGTGAAATTTATTTGGAAAACGAACCTTTCTACGGGTGTGAGCGAAAAAAAGGGGAAAAAAATAAATCACGAGGCAATAAACACTACCAAAAAAATTTACTTAATTCGATAAGTTGAGGCACGCAACAAGGGTTAAAACGGAAGCTGATATTAAATCCACACCGGGTATACGAAATTTTCAATTTTGTCCACCCCTACCTCAAGATACAACCGCACCAAAGAAATTTACCGCGTCGCAGGGCGAATTTTAACTTTTTAGGAGAGGTGGGGAGGGGGGGGGGCGGGGGGAACGGTGAAATGGTGGAATTTTTATATGGGAAGAGGGACAGCTGGAGGATAAATGACGGTAAAAAAAATTTATTTTAATAATTCCCTTAATGAAATAACCCTTAAACCATTTAAAAAAAAGGTAAAGTGATCGATTATTTTTCATTATTTTTCATTTTACAAATAATTCAAACAAGATAGAGACTAATAATTAGTAATTGAAACTGATGCCAATTATTTATAAATAATTTTGAGTAATGGAAGTGAACTGAAGTTCACCAGGTTTTTGTATCGTTTTCGTTTTTTGTCATTTAAACGAGGGGTTGAAAAAATAAAAGTCCACTTCTCCATCTGGATGGTATCATAAAATATTCAAAATCCAAAAGAAATAATGGGGAGGGATCCGGCTACTTTTCTTCGTTAATTATCACTCAACAAAAGGGGAGAGGGGTGGGGAGGAGGAGGGGTGTTGGGGTGGGTATAACTTTCTTATTAGCTTTCGTCACAAAGCCCATTTTCATCTTTTATCTTGTTATAAGTTTTCTCCCTTCTCGTCCTTCTCCAACAAAAAATAAATAAATAAATAAATAAATAAATCATAAATGGAGCCAATACACAGCAAAAAGTTTGTTCCCAACATAAATCCCTTTGCTTGTTCTTTCACAAAATTTCTCCCTTCCCCTCTTCTCTTTCTGTCTCATCCTACCCCCACCTTTCCCCTCTTTTTTCCCATCATCCATCTTTTGCACTATTTCACGGTATCCAGCACACAAAAAAAAATGAAAAATAAAAAACATACGTTGACATAAACGGCCTTCTCTCCCCTCCCCTCCCCTCCTCCCTCTTATTTCCCCTACATTCACCTTATATGGTATACAAAATGCATTAAGAATCTGAGCCCTCCCGAATAAGTGGTTTTAGGAACCCACCCCTCCCCTCTTCTTCTTCTTCTCATCATAACAAAGGCCACATCCTGTGGGATTGGCAGTGTGTTCCTACAAAAAAAAAAAAAAAAACCACCGTCCACCGATCGGACACAAAAGAAAGCTCCTTAAGGCGTTAAAAATAAGCTTTTAGTATGATTAATGAACTTTTTTTTTTGCCAGGTTCTATCCTTTCCCCCACTTCTATCAAATCCATCCCACTCCCCAGCTTTGCCATCCTCCCCTTCCCCCACCGCCATACCTTCATCCCTCTTACACTATTCGTTCACATTGTGTCCACCAAAACCAATTAAAAAAAACAAAATAAAATAAAATAAAATAAAAGTTAGAACGATGTTGGGGGTGGGGAGGGGAGGGGGTGGATGGAGGAGGTGGAGGGTTCAAAGAAGTTTTTCTTTTGATTAAGGGGGGAAGGGGGGTTACCCTTTATAGAATTTGAAATTCTTGTCAATATTAAGGAATTTTTTTAAGTAAATTAATTTAAATCTAAAAAAAATTATTTATATTATATCTTTATATATAAAAATCTCGTGTCACGATGTGCTAATCTCCGAAACCGCTGAACCGATTTCGATGAAATTTTGTAAATGTGCATTGTTTGGTCCAACTTAAAAGATAGAATAGTTTTTATCTCGATAAGTGACCGTCAATATTTTTTAATGCAAATTGTATGATTTTTTTATAGAAAAAGGGTTGTAATTCATTTACGTGTATTGCGCATGAGCTCCTGAGTGCTGTAGGAAATATTTTGTAATTGGCAAATGGTGGGGAGAGGAGAGGAGGAGATGGCGGACTGTCAAATTGTAAAGTTCATGCGATTTTCTCCAAACTTGGTACTTGGGGGTTTTCGGGGTCGCTGATTTCAATCTGACTGTCAGAATTTATGAATTCAAAATGGAGGGCTGTCAAAATTTGAAGTTTATCCATTTTCCACCAAACTCAGTACTTGGGGGTTTTCGGGGTGATTTCATAAACTGGAGATTTTCCTTTTACAAAATATTTCATCTATAATATGTACATATTGTACATATAAGTGAAAGTTGTGTGTGTGCTTGGTACGAATGGAATCCTAGGCCGTTCAACCGATCATCCTGAAAATTTTATCACGTATTATTGAAATTGAAAGGAGTAAACTGACATATGTAGGTTACGTTTTTTGTGTTTGTCTGTCTGTCCGGGCTAATCTTCGAAACGGCTGAACCTATTTCGATGACACTTTACAGACATAAGGAGCAGGTTGACAGGAGTGACATAGGCTACTTTTTTAATTGTTTACTATTGTTAAAATTTACGAAAATCTAAACGCCAGTGATATGTTTATGGAGTCACGGAAAAAGCACTTATCAGGAGATGACTTTTTACGAGCATGTTGCCCATAACCTCAAGAGTGACATAGGCTATGCATTGCAATGGAAAAGGTGGGGTGATAGGGGAAATTTAGAGCAGTACTTATCCGATTGAGATGATATTCTATGGGCACAACCTCCTAAGTGATATAAGCTATGCATCACAATTGGAAAGGGAAGGGGGAAGAGAAGAGAGAGGGAGAAATAAATGTTGAGCAGAGATATGTTTACGGTGAGCGATTGAAAAGAAATTCTATGGGCATGTTGCGTTTAACTTCCTGATTGAAATTTAACAAATTTGAATTGGCAACGTCACATTTTTATGGAAAGTTGTGCCCGGGAACGCCGGGTACGGGTCAGCTAGTATATATATATATATTTTTTTTTTTTTTTCATTTAAAATATTTTGGAAAGGGTTTAGCGTAAGTCTCAAAATGGCGTACAGTCTAGCGTCTGTTGTATACTCATCCAAACAAAAAAAAATGTTATGTTCAAAACAATCATAATTCATGGATGAACTATAAAAAGAAAGATTACATCACTTCCCCTCCTCTCCCCCTCCATTCCCTCGACAACCCACCCCACCCCACTGTTCCATGACTCCGAAAATCCCTAAGTGCTAATTTTCACGTATTTCATTTAAGTTTGTGCAGTTTCATTTAATAACAATTTTTTTTTTAGAGTATAGTGCAAACAAATCTGAAAAAGTTCAGCGATCCCAAAAATCACTTAAGGCATAAATTTTTACATAAAATTTATATTAGGAACATTTTTATATTTTTACTATGTTTTTTTTATACATAAATTCGAGGTGTACTATTACGTTTTGTATAGTGTGATTTTAAGGGTAGGGGAGACGAAAGGGGAATATAGATGGGTTGGGGGAAGGGGGGAAGGAAATATCTCAGTTATAAGGCGTCGTCCCAGGGATATTAATTGTAAACATTGCCCCTTTTGATGGATTCCGCCCTAGGAGAAGTGTATGACGGCGTTTCATACCCTTCTCCCTTCTACCCCCGCCCCATCCATCTGCTCCGCCGTAAGGCTTTAAAAAAAAAAACGTTATACAGTCCTTGAGGGCAGGAAAGCGCGAAAGGCAAGGCGCCCCCATGCATGCAGAAAATCTAGGCCTTTACCTTCTACGATTTCACAAGAAGAGACCACAGTTCATATTCCCAGGAAATTCATCAAAGGCCCTTTGTTTTCACTTCGTAGGGCTCTGGTGTTATATATTTATATACATATTATATATTATATATTATATATAGTTTTTTTTACTTTTATTTTATTTTTTTTATAGTGTACCTCTATCTGATTTTAGCGCCAATGCGGTGTGAATTGGCGACAGCTAGAAAAAGGGAACCCCTGCTGTCGCTCTAGGGCTCTGCCGAGTGTTACCCTCTACTTTTTTTAAATATATATAGGTATATATATACAATAAATATATACTTATGTATATTTTTTAAATTTTTATATACCTATTATTTTTATTTTTTTTAATTGAACCCATTTGCCTTCTCGCACACTGGCCGGGGTTGCATAAAATAACGAAAAATAATAAAAAGGGCTCGTTTAATGCAGAAACAAAAATAAGAACAACACAAAAAATAAAAAAATAACGCCGTCCTTTGGCCGGTGCAATGAAATGAGCCCTTTACTTTTCCCTCTTTCTGAATTTATTTTATTTTTTATTTTTTATATTTTTCTTTTTTGCATTATCGTCATGAAGTGCGTAAACTAAAAGTGCGTTACACACTTGAAAGGACTTGGGGATATGTTTTTTGTTTCTCGCATTTTTTTTGTTTTTTTGTTTTTAAAACAAAAGGTTTCGTGTTCGGCGTTTGAGTTGGGACGGGACATATAGCGTCACATGGCATGAAATAATGCGTTTTATATACATATACATACCTATATATTTACTTTTTATAATTTGTTTCTAATATATATGTGAAATAATATAATATTAATAAATTTTTGAGGTTATGTTACAAATTTTAAAATAACATATTAAGGTTATGTTTATCGATTCTGAAACCCCACATCTGGCACCAAAATTATTTATTTATTTATTTTTATTTTGATGATGATATTTCTTTTTAGGATAGAGTTAATAAATTCAAGTATTGTCTAGGCTTAAACTAAGCTTAAGTCAAATATTTTAACTATGCATTTTATTATGCAATTATAATTTTAAAATGTTTCGAAGTAACGCTACGGTAGCGTCACTATAGCCAGTTGTCACTTAAAATGCATTATAAAAATAAAAGTAAAAAATAAATGTAAGAAGAAAAAATTTAGAGAGTATACAAAAAAAAATAGGGAAAAGAAAGCGAAAAACTCGGGGATATGTTTCTACAGAAAACAGTACAAAGGAAAAGAAATAAGGGATAAAAAATACAATTTTTTTTTTTTTTTAAAAAGGATTGAAGGATTTTTGTATGAAAGGGGGAGTGTGTGCCCCTAAGTCATGAGAAAGGGATTTTTCCATATACATATATAATTTTATTTATTTATTTTTTATTTTTTTTTTCTTTGCATACATATGACACACATTATGTGTGCAATGCCCAACATTTTGTCCTTACAAAAACAAAAAAAAAACACAAAAACGCATGCTGCTGCAACACGCGGAAAAAAAATTGCATTCAAGCCTCTCCTTCAGCTTGCCTTAAGCTTGAGTTCCTGCGTTCGAGTTGAGTTTTATTTTTATTTTTTATTTTATTTTATTTTTTTTAAAGGTTTGGGAGTTCCCTTTTCAAGGGACAACGACGAGACACACGCAGGTGGTAAGGTGGTGAAAGGGGGTGAAGAAGAGGAAGGAGAGGTGCAGCAAAATCGCGCGTGCGATGGTACCCCTTTTCCCCCTCTCCCCCCAATTCCCTTCTTCGTCCAAAAACGAGGCTTGCTGCACATGCACAAAAACTTGCAACGAAGGGAAATTGAATGCACTCGAATGGGGTCTAATTTCACCGTGGGTATATTTAATTAAAAATAAAAGAAAAAACTTATAAAAGGGTTGAAGGAGTTTAAGGGGCTTAAGGGCGGGGGAAGGGGGGAAGGAAAAAAAATATAAGAAAAACGTCTCACGCCTCGGGACACAATAACAACGAGGAGGAAGCCACTGATGGGCGCACATTGACTTTTTTTTTTTTATATATATATTACATACATTGTATGTATATAAGTTTTTTTTTGTACAAAAATAATTAAATTTTACCTCGCTTGCATTCCAATTCATCTATAAAATCTTATAAATATAAAATAATTTACGCTCGAATGGTGCCAGAAGTGGGGTTATGTTATTTCCCGCCCAAAAGAGCGTTTTTAAATCGATTATAAGTAACAATTTTTTATTTTATCCCCTCCCCTTTTACACTTTTTCATATTTTTAATAAGTAAAAATCTATCTGAATACATAAATAAAAAAAAAATATAATAAATAAAAATAAATCAAGTTTAATGTGATTTGTATTCGGGTAGGTCAGACATCAAATTTTATATGTGACGTCATGAAATGCTCAAATTCATGAGACATGAAACAATCGACGCGACGACGAATGACGAAAAATAAAAACGAAAAGAAAATTTTTTAAAAGAGGGATGGAAACGAGAAAATTTAAGTGCGACAATTAATTGAAAATTATCCTCTGATAGGAGGGGAAAGGGAGGGGGAGGGGGAGGGGTTTGGGAAATCAATAAGGGTAAGATGAAGAGGATGTTTTAAAATGATGTGAAAGAAAGTGGTCAAGTGAGAATAAAATGTTATAATTCGGAATTAAACAACTCGCACTTGACCGATTATTTTTTCTTATATATTTACATATGTTTGTTACCTTGTAACACCTAAACTACCGAACCAATTTCAATAAATTACATATCGTTTGATTCATCTTATTCTAGAATATGTCTTATACTATGCAACGTCACAAGAGAAATAATATGACGTATACCATAATCGTTTTTCTAAAACAACTTTTGAAATCATATTTTGTTTAGTATGAAAAAAAATAAGAAACAATCAATGAGGCAAATTGAAAAGAGTTTTGATCAAAGAGACGTTATTTTGTAAATAAGTAAAATATATATTTCGGTTGGTGGTGTTACATACAAAAAAACCTTCATGGGATTACTTTTCCCCATTTTATTTTTTATTTGCCATGTTTTATACACGAAAAATGAAAATAACTTTATTTGAAACGCAACATGGGGTCAAATATGAATTTTATTCTAGGAAAAGAAATCCTTTGTTGTCCTATGTCCCCGTATGTCCCGTGAGCGACTTTCACTTTTTCTCAATTTATTTTGTATTTTGTATTTTATATTTTTTTCGTTATTGTTGTAATAAAAACAACAACAGAAAACATTTAGAAACCAAAACAAAAATATATATACATATATTGTATATATGTATATACAATATAGAAAATGTATATAAAGGACAATCAGGGCAACGGCTACAAGCAACCCCGACTTAAGGTGGTTGGGATTTACTTTAGCCGCCTTTTCATCGGCGGCTCCTTTATTAAATTTCCGACTTTAGCAGAGTTCACTGACTGCCCTTTCTGAACAAGCCCCATTTATTTTTTATTTTTTTATTTTTTTTTTTACTGGAGCGATTCTTGGTTGTGAGGAGGGATGAGGGGAGGGGACTGAGGAGGAGAAGACTCTTATCATCAAAGCAGACAATTTGTATAAAAGGCTCGATTAAATTTTTACTTAAGCTTAAATGAAAATTAAACTTAAGCCTAGTTTAAATTTAAGGTTAAACCTTAAACAAAAAAAAAACTTTATGTTAAACCATTATTAGAATTAAGTTTAAGTCTTGATTAAACCTTAGTTTAAGCCTAGAATTTGTGTTCATTACTTTTGAAGGGAAGTAGTTTGTTATAGAAGTGATGGGTGGTGGGGTGGGGGTGGGTTGAAATACCTTTTATCACTACGACAATTTCCCCTCCTTACCCCTTCCTCCCCTCTCTAAACCCATTTTTATACCTCTTTTACCGTACTACACGCACCATTGTCGTAAGGGTAGAAAAATAAATAAATAAATAAAATAAAAAAAATAAAAAGAAATGAGGTAAGCGAATATTAGAAACACTTGAAAGTTACCCTTTCAAACTGTCGGAGCGGGCAAGGGAGGGGATGCTGCTGAAATGATTGAGGATGACAGAGGGGAAGGGGATGAGTAGTGGAGGGGATAGGGAAGGGGAGTGATGTGATGTTTAGGTACCGCATATTCTCGAGAATTCTCCGGTAAAACCTTCAACATTTTATTTATTTTTTTTTCTTTCCACTCCCCTCCCTTCCCCCTTTCCTCCCCTCTTCTTACCGGTTCTATTCCTTCCGAAGGGAAGAAAATACAAAAAGAAAAAATATAAAGAGGCATGAAGACGACAACGGACGATGACGACGACGACGACGACGACGACGACGACGATGATGGTGATGATGATGATGGGGTTGCTGATGGAAAAGAAGAAGACTTTTAAGTAAACTCTTAAATTACACCTACGTACGTATTTTGCACGCATTTTTTCTAAGCAATATGACGCTGAGGGGGACACACGTAACCTAAGGCTGGGCTATGGAGGGGAAAGGGGTAGTCAAGGGTTGAAGGAGGAGGGGGAGGGAGGGGAGGGGTATTGATGCTCAGAAGTTGTATGTTTTTTTTTTTTTTAAATAAGGCTCTGCCTCTTTTACCGCTAGAAGGGTTACTAACCGATGGGACGAGTGAAGGAAAAAGAGAAAAAAAAACAAAAAAATTGTAGAGGTAGGGCAGGGTAGGACAAAATATCACTCATTGCCGGTACAGGGTACCACTTTTTTTTTCTTTTTTTCTTTTTTATTTACGCATATCGACACGAGGTGGGTATTTTCCTTTCCCATTTAAGGCCTCTTTTATAATAATTATGTAAGGCTTCGCCTGCATGCGTGTGGCACAAGATCCTTTTCCTCCGACTTTTCTATAAAATACAAAAAAGAATAAAAAAACCCTTACCCTACCTACTTACTTTAACACTTATTTTATATTTATACAATATATTGAAAATTGGTACATAGGGGTTTTACTATTCAATTTTTCAGAATTCTAGTAGACAATTAGTAGCTATAACACAAGAGTAGAAAATAGTCACAAGTAGATTAAAAAATAGCTAAACGAGAATAATCCTGCTAACGAAAATGTAGTCATAATTGACTATTAAAAACAGCTGATTCTTGAGCTTCACGGTTTTTATCCTACTACTTTTTATCAAATGTCTCGTCGTAGGCAACTTTAACTATTTTGCAGTCGATTTAACTGCTTTAGCATTTGAAACTGGTGTTGTTTTGTTCATCACATTCCAGAAAATTTGCGATTTAGTTCCTTGTTACGCGCCTTATCGCAACAACGGTTGCCGCTGACTCAGACGGAGGGGGAGGGGTTCAAAAATTGTTTTCCCGAATTGCGAATTGTTGGCTCGTAGAATGTGTCGGGCGCCACGTGGTTTTTCTGTCCTTCGAGAATCGCCAAGAGTGAGGTCCAAACCACGAAAACCTCGAACCGAGAGAAAGAGGAACCGAAGACCCAGTAGAATTCTGATGAGGGGGGAGGGTGGAGTCGGTAGACCAAACAAGAAAACAAGAGTACTCCCAAAACACTTATCGACATATTCTTGCGCTAAGCTTATTCTTTTACAAGTTCTTAATTTCTAGCATGCAACGTGATGAAGTCAGTTAGTTAAGTGAGGTATATAAAAATGAAAAAAAAACAAAATTAAGAATAAGATAAAGATTAAAAAAAAATTTTGATGGAAGGAAAAATAAAATAATATAAGTAATAATAATAATAAATATAAGTAATAATAACAATAATAAATCAATAAAGCAAATAAATCAAATCAGAAATTTAAACAAATAAACTAAATTAAATATTCAAGCAAATAAATCAAAATTAAAAATTAAAGCGTATAAATTAATAATGAGTCAAAGAAAATTAAGACAAAACAACTGATAGATCCAATCAACAAAAAAAAGGAAAATAAGCGAAACGGAAATATGATCCAAAAAAAAAAGAAACCAACCGAATGACTGATCAAAAAACAGTCCAAAATTTGATTTTATTTATCAAACTGGCCTGTTCCTATTCCGGATAACCAAAAACCGCGAATGTAACCGCACCACACCAGTGCCCAACCTATAGACCTGGTAACACTTGTGTCCAAGGATCTTGGACTTGTCACCGATCTGTCAGACTTCGTCGAAGGAGCGCTCACAGATCCGTAAACAAACTCAAATTTAATCGAAAAAAACTAACTTTCTTTTCCTCTTCCAGGGATTCGACTCGACGGGGGAAACCTCCGGGACTGCGCCGCGGGACTTCGTATCCACCGGTGAGTATTCCGTGTGATCCTTCGTGTCCTTAGGTTTTCGTGTTTTGTTTTTTTTTTGTTCGCGCTTCGCGTTTACTTCGGGTTAAAAACAATTACTCGGCAACTTCAAAAAATTTTGCGAAAGCTCAGCCGCACTTGAAAATAAGACAAGAAAGATTTTTTTTTATGGGAATTCGGAGTTTAAATACCGTCCGGATCGCGATTATGGTGTTCCCCCCTAAAAGTGTTTTTCGACTTAATCGCGCGGTTTAGTGGAAGTTGTGGGTGGTGTTAATCAGTGGTGGTTTTGTGCGGTGTTTATAAAAATCGGGATTCCACGGGATTGGAATTCCGAGAAATGATTAAAAGAGTGCATCGCCGCCAAAAGTTCCGGGGCGATCTATTTTTATGTACGGAAACATAAAAACCGCGGCGTTTTGGTGGTGTTACTCCTTTGTTGTTAGGTTGTTCCCGTGTGTGCCCCCATGTTTTTTGTTTTATGTTGTTTTCCCCGCCAGCATTTGAGTCTTTGGAATTAATTATTTACTGTCTTTAATTATTCCTTTATTTTGAGTGTGACTCGGGAATTATTTATATAACATACTAGCTGAGTAACCCGCTTTCACCCGGTGTATAAAAAATACTAATTAGTTAAATACTTCTGAAATGTTGGTACTACAGCCAGATTAGGAAGTTTAGAAGTATTACTAAAATCTGTAGATGTGGTATAGAACCGTCCAAAACTCATTTTGCTACCACCGTCTATATCAGAAGGGCTAATGATCTATTCTGTACTTATATGTTTTCATTCTTAGGTGTTAAATAAATAAATAAAGGTATTATTTTTTTTTTTACTATTTCATCGCTACCTGACTTAAATTCGTAGAATTCCAAAAATTGTTGTCGTCATACTGGTTCCGCTATTTTGAATTTCCAAATTTTGAAAGCAAATTAGAAATTAGTGGCCTCAAAATACACATAATACTAGTTTTCAATTAAATTCGTTGAAGTTCGAAAATTTTTGGTCGCCATATCGGTTCCGCTTTCTTGAATTTCTAAAATTCCAGCATAGATTCGCAATAAGGACCTCCAAAAATCCCTAAATAACAATTTTCACGGCAATCCCTTGAAATTTTCCATCTCTGGCCGCCATCTTGGGTCCGCCATTTTAAAACCCGTGAATAAAAAGTAGCCTATATGTTAAGCCGAAATTTGTAGAGCCTTCGCCATTTTGAATTTCCAAATTCTGATAGTAGATTCGAAATTAGTAGCCTCGAAATACCCATAGTACTAATTTTCAATTGAATTTATTGAAGTTCAAAAATGTTTGGTCGCCATATTGGATCCGCCATCTTGAATTTACAAATTTTGAACAGAGATTTGCAATCAGGACTTCCAAAAACCCCCAAATACCAATTTTCATGGTAATCCCTTAAAATTTACAAATTTTGGCCGCCTTCTTGGGTCCGCCGTTTTGAAATCCGTGAGTAAAAAGTAGCCTATATGTTAAGTCCAGATATATAGTGCCTTCACTCAAAAAATGAAAATAATCGGACTCAGCGTTTAGACGTGATTGAGCAACAAACAAACTTTCAATTTTATATATACATATATAGGGATTTGAGTTGTATGTAAATGAATCTTACAAACTTGAAGTGTGAATTATATTGAATGAAAATAATAACGAAGTTATTTGTCAAGTGTTGCCACAGTACTCCCCTTCCAGTGTTAATGATACCGTTTTGGAATGTGGTCATTCGTCCTCTTCTATTCGTCATTAGTGGTGTTGGGGATGTTGTTGTATTTGTTGATGTTGCGGTTGGTATTGAATCCCCTTTTTCTAGGTTGTCCAGTAGATGAGCCGGTTTGAGTCTACCCAATGAAATAGTGTTACGTTGAACTTTCATGTTAATATCAAGGTGTTTATTTGTTCCTGACAGTACTGGAAATGGGCCATCGAACGGTTGTTGTAAAGGGCGTTTTATGGCATCGTTTCGTACAAAAACATGTGTACAAGTTGCTAGGTCTTTGTGTGTGAAAACCTTATATGCACCATGCCTTCGTGGTTGTTGTGGTTGTAAATCCCTCATGAACTCTTGGAAGTTTTGCAGGATTCCTGAGTTAAGTTCTACTTCTTTTGTAGAAAAGAAATCTCCAGGAAGTTTTAGCGTAGTTCCATAGACCAGTTCAGCGGGTGATGCTTGGATGTCTTCATGCAATGATGTTCGTAAACCTAGTAAAACGAGTGGAAGTGTTTCTGTCCATTCTTGTGTGTTGTGACACTTAATTGCAGCTTTAAGTGTCCGATGAAATCGTTCTATCATGCCGTTGGCCTGTGGATGATAAGGCGATGATCTGTTCTTTTTGATGCCCAGTAATTTTTTCAATTCCTTAAAGAGGGATGACTCGAATTGCCGTCCTTGATCAGTGATGACTTTTTTTGGGACTCCAAATTTGGCTATCCACCCAGACACGAAAACTTTTTAAATACTTTCAGCTGTAATGTCTGCTGTAGGAATAACCTCGGGCCATCTGGTCAATGCAAGTAAGAGCATAGTTGAAACCGTCAGAGTATGGTAGTGGTCCTACGATGTCCAAATGAATATACTGAAATTTTCCCTCCGGGACTGGAAATTCAACTACTGGAGTTTTCGTGTGCCGTTGTACCTTGCTTCTCTGGCAATTGATACATGTTTGGGTCCAGTTGGGGCTATCTCGTCTGATGTTGGGCCAGGCGAATCTTTCAGTAAGCAATTGCGTTGTCTTCTTTACACGTGGATGCGATATGTAGTGTATAGCATCAAAAACCTGTTTCCGTCGTGACGCTGGAATATATGGGCGATCTTTGGACATTGATGTGTCACAATATGTATAGTCTTCTGAGTGAGTTAGGAAACATAATTCTCCTAAAATTGCAAAGATGTTGATGAGTGTAGAAGATTTTGAAGCTCTAAGTCTTCTTCTTGTTCTTTCGCCAAGTCATCATAGTTGATGGGTGATGGCAAGGAAATAGCCTGCACTCCTGATAAGGTGTCTGCGACAATGTTGTTTTTTCCTGGAATATGCTGGATGTTGGTTGTGAATTGACCTATGAAGCTCAAATGTTTGAGTTGCCTTGGTGAAGATTTCTCAGGCTTTTGGCTAAAAGCAAAAGTAAGCGGCTTGTGGTCCGTATACAGAATAAATTGTCTGCCTTCCAGCAGATGCTGGAAGTGTTTGACCGCAGAGTAAGCACCAAGAAGCTCTCGATCATATACCGCTGTTACTTAGTCTATGCTGGCGAGAGTTTTTGAGAAAAGAATCCCAATGGTTGCCACCCTTCAGGCACTTTTTGTTGGACCACTGCTCCCATAGCCGTGTCTGAAGCGTCTACCACCAGAGCTAGTGGAACGCTCGCTGATGGATGTGCCAGAAAAGTTGAGTCTGCTAGTGCTTGTTTGCACTGCTCAAAGCTCCTGGTCAATTCCAGTGTCCAAAGTATGCGGGTTTTGTCATTCTTTTCATTGCCAGAATAACATTGATGAAGAAGTGCTTGGATCCTTGCTACCCAAGGTATGAAACGTCTATAATAGTTAAGCATACCCAGGAACTTTCTAAGTTCTTGTACCGTCTCGGGCTTCTTGTATTCGATGATGGCCTTCATTTTTGATTGAAGAGGCCTGATTGCCTCTTCAGATATGAGGTAACCCAGGAAACTCACAGTTGTTGCCTTGAATGTGCACTTGGATGGATTTATTCTTATTTCATACCTTCGAAAACGCTGAAACAGTTGCTCCAGATGTTCTTGGTGTTCTTCCAATGTGTTAGAAGCAATAAGAAAATCGTCAATGTAAGGGAACACAAAGTCAAATCCCCGAGTGACTTCGTGTATGAAACGCTGAAAAGTTTGTGCGGCATTGCACAAACCAAAGATCATAACCTGAAATTCAAAAAGTCCAAATGGAGTCGTAATAGCTGTGTTCGGGATGTCATCGGGTTCCATGGGTATTTGATGGTATGCTCTTGTCAGATCAATAGTGCTAAAGATCTTTTTTCCTTTTAGCTGATGGGAAAAATCCTGTATGTGTGGGATGGGGTAGCGATCTGGTACAGTGACCGTATTCAGTCCTCTGTAGTCTCCACATGGACGCCAGTCGCCGTTGCTTTTTTTGACCATGTGGAGAGGGCTGGCCCAACTGCTGCTTGATGTACCATAAATTCCCTGATCAAGCATGTATTGGAACTCTTTCTTTACGATTTGGAGCTGTTGCTGTGATAGTTTTCTTGGCCTGGCATGAACTGGTGGTCCTTTCGTCTGAATGTGGTGTGTTACATTAAGCTTGATCTGAGCTACTGTACTGGGCCTGGTGATATCTTCGTATTTCTTCAACAGTGGATATAATAATGCGTTGATAGTGCTGAGTTGTAATGTACTATCAGAAATCCTTATGAGAATCGCTTGAAATTAATTGACCTCCAGCCTCTATCCAACCGCCGCGATGTCGCTGATGTAATCTTTATCCATCAAATTCTGTCCGGCTCCATCGACTGTCCTGAACTTTTACACACCATCTCCCTCTACACCAATCCGCGCAACGTAAGATCCTATCCTCTCTTTCGCCTCGATACTCACTGCACCAATTACGGTCACTTTGAACCAATTACCCGAATGCTACGCAAAGTCAACAATTCTGCCTCCTTCGACTTTCACGTAGACAAAGACACTCTTAGACATGCCCTCCTCAACCCTGTTCTTCCTTCCCAGTCTTCCCTTTCTTAGTTATTAGTGTAGTCAGTTAAGTAGTTTTAAGCCAATTTATTGTAGCTTGTATTAAGCGAAATAAATAAATAAATAAAAAAAAGTGTTGCATCGCAGCCTGTTTTTTGCAGTTTTGTTACGCTATCCACTAGTCGATTGTTTTTTACGTCAACCAATAGGTTAAAGTGCGCCAGGAAGTCTAAACCGATTATGGGCTCGGTGATACGAGCGATGATAAAAAGCCAGTTGAAGTTCCTTCGTAAACCCAGGTTGAGTTGCAGCAATCGCTGCCCGTATGTCGGAATCTCAGTTCCATTGGCTGCGTAGAGCAGACGAGTTGCGGGCTGTCTTCGTTTTTCTTCAAATGTTGTTGGAATTACTGACACCTCAGCTCCGGTGTCAATGAGGAATCTTTTGTTTGAAGACTTCTTTGTGAGGTATAGACGACTGATGTTAGATGCGGGGTAGCTAGTCGCCCATTGCGGCCCGCGGTTTATTTTTCCTGGTACTTGCAAGGTTGTTGACAACGTTTAGCCGCCTTGCCAAACTTCCGATGATACCAGCAAAGTGGCTGGTTGGTGGGTGCCTCCCGTAACGCTGCTGGGGAATGACCTCTGTTGTTCTGCCAACTAGAATTGCATTGTCGTGATGAACTTCGCCGTCTGTCTTGTTTCAGCTGCCCAATTTCAATCCTCAGACCAGCTATTTGCTGCTAAAGTATAGCAATGGAAGGTTCTGGTAATGTAGAGGTGGACAAAACATCGGGGGATGACATTGTTTCAGATATTTTATCAGCCATCAGTGCCAGCTGAGTAATTTCTTGACTAGAGTTTACCACCAAGATAGCCTGAACCTGCTGGGGAAATCGCTGGAGCCACAGGGTGCGCAAAACCTCAGAAGTGATGCCATCAGATGCGAGCTCTTTCATCTGGTTAAGAAGCTGCGTTGGTCGTCTGCCATCTAGTGAAACCTGACTGAGAAGCTTCTGTAGTCGCCTCTGCTCGGAATCCTGGTATGCCAGCAGAAGTTGTTTTTTGAGAGTCTCGTACTTCTCAGTTGCCGGCGGTTTCCGGATGATATCTCAGACCTCCGTGAGGATGTTGGCGTCCAAATTGCCAACCAAAGTGAAGTATTTCGTCTCATCCTGAGATATTCCACTAGTGTGGAATTGGGCTTCCAGTTGTAGAAACCATAGATCCGGATTTTGCTTCCAGAAAGGTGGGAGTCGTATGGCCACCCTTCTAATTCCTTCGGGTAGCAGAACGTCTCTGGGTGCATCTGGCGGTGGCTTGTCGTCATTGGGCTGCATTCCTATAGGAAGTCTACCTTGGATGGGTAGCTGCTGGCTGTGTGTTGCTGGCTAACAGGTACCTTACCATTGGTGGGGGTACCTGCTTAACAATTCCCTCGTAGGGGTCACCACTTTGGAATTAATTATTTACTGTCTTTAATTATTCCTTTATTTTGAGTTTGACTCGGGAATTATTTATATAACATATTTGAGTTGTATGTAAATGAATCTTACAAACTTGAAGTGCGAATTATATTGAATGAAAATAATAACGAACTTATTTGTCAAGTGTTGCCACAAGTCCTTCTTTTTGCTTTCAGGCTCGTCCATGTTTTGCCTATCTAAAGTCGTCCATAGTGAGGGATTTGCTTTCCGCGGTGTTGACGAGTGCGAGGTTGTTATGGCAATGCAGTCTATTAGATCCAATGCTACTGGGCCTGATGAGCTGTCTCCTCGGTACCTCAAAATGATAATGCCATGCATCATTCGAGTCCTGGCACATATCTTTAATCACTGCCTTGCAACTTCTCAGGTCCCAGTACTTTGGAAGCAGGCTCTTGTTGTCCCTATTCCCAAAAAACCCTCAGCCACAACCCCCGGAGACTTTAGGCCAATAAGTATACTCTGTTACCTCAGCAAAGTGTTCGAAAAGTTGATTTACACGCAGATACTTGACCACGTTAATGACGAAGGATTTTTATCTTCATGCCAGTCTGGGTTTCGTAAGTATTATAGCTGTGAAACGGCCATGTTGAGGGTTACCATGGACATCCATAATGCTTTGGACAATGATGAGCTTACCATCTTAACCCTATTAGATTTCAGTAAAGCATTTGACACTGTTGATCACTCGAATTTACTTGATAAACTCTCTAGACAATATTCATTCGCGGCAACTGCTGTTTTGCTGTTGAAGAGTTATCTGACTGAGGGTGGTCAGTATGTGAAGATCAAAGATAAAACCTCTGACTCGGAACCAATTTCTAGTGGTGTACCTCAGGGCTCGATTTTAGGTCCACTCCTCTTTAGCCTCTTTATTAATGACCTCCCCAATGTGGTAAAGGACGTCTCCGTTCATCTTTATGCAGATGATGTCCAGGTATACTTGAGTCATTCCATAAGCTTGATTGAGGACTGTGCAAGTCGGATCAGTGATGACCTGGATCGCATATATGACTGGAGTTTGCTTAAGGGACTAACTTTAAACCCCTCAAAATACGTCGCTATTGCCATATACAGAAAAGAAATTGGTGCAAATTATTTGCCGCCTATCGGATATAATGGTAATAGTATCAACTACGTTGAATCTGTGAAGAGCCTCGGAATGACACTAAACAACTCTATGACGTGCAGTGACCACGTCAGTGTCATCATTCGGAAAGTGTATGGTTGCTTGCGGCAGTTTTGGGTAAGATCTAGCATACTTGCTGTAGACCTTCGCGGGCGGCTGGTTAAAGCTTTGATTATGCCTCACTTCGCTTATGGCAATGTGGTCTTTCCATCACTTGATGCAGCTTGCAAAAGGAGATTGACTGTGGCCTTCAATGAAGTGGTGCGCTTTGTTTTCCGAAAGAGCAGACATGTTCACATATCTCATTACGCCAATTCTTTCCTGGGGTCTCCTCTGCTTACTTACCTGAAACACTGCAGACTTAAATTCTTGCATAAAATAATTTACGTTAAAGAGCCGGCTTATCTTTTTTACAGCCTGAAGGTTCTGAGTTCGTCCCGATATTTAAAATTATTGATCCCCTAATGCCAGTCTAGTTTTGGTGAGCGCTCATTTTTCGTCCAGTGTGCGCGAGATTGGAATTTGCTGCCTGCCAGTATACAGAGGACGACATCCAGTGGATCCTTCTATAAATTGGTTCAGTCTACTGAAATCTTCTAACACTCTGATAGATAATTGCGCCTTTAAGCACTGATTTATAACACATTTTGTTTTTATTTTGTTTTTACTTAATTAATTTTTGTTTAACAATTTAAATTTATATTTATCTCCCTATTATTATTATTATTAACTTAACTCTTACCCATATTGCTTTTTGCCACATGAACTTGTACGTTTAAGATTATATCTTTGTACATAACTAAAATAAATTACTATTATTATTATTATTTGAATTTGATTTTATCCTCGTGTTAAGCAATAATGAAATTGATTTTGATTTGAATGTTTTGACGAGCATTTTGTAGTTGGAAACAATCTTAACTTAAATATCATTAATTATGAAAAATTTATTAGTCCAACTTTGCATTTACTTAAACCGGAATAATGCCAAAAATGTGGTTCAAATTAACAATTTTTAAGCATGGACTTGAGAAAATTAAAGATGAACATGAGTTTAGTAATCTAGTGACTAACTAACTATAATTATTTTATCTAATCAAGTAATTGCTATTCGTAATATAACTAGATTTATTTTTAGCAACGAAAAAGTCCTTTAAATAACTGCTAAATTTGCTAATAATCGTCTTGTCTAGTTTAATTGAAGCCGTAGTTAATTTATTTTAACTAATTTATAGTGATATTTTATTACTTTTTATTTAAAAATTAGTAAATATTATCAGGAACAAAAATAAATTAGTTTTAATCTATTATTTTATAATCAAAAATATTTTTATTAATTTTGCTTTTGTTACCATTGTTATTATTTATTTATTTAATTTTTTTATTTTTTAAAAATGTATTTTAAATCCGCAAATCGTTCGATAACGAGGGCGTCAATTGCGTAATTTATTTCAATTCTTAAGATGATTTTGCAGCATGTTAAACCGACTCCTCCCACGCGCATGATCGTTTCACTAAAGTGCCCTCTAACAAGCCTACCTTCCCTTCCCCCTCCCCTCCCAATTTTCTTCCCCTCTGTCTGCCCCAAAAGAGGATTGTGCAGAAAGTTATCATCTTTTAACCGAAGGACTAGTGATTGGGGAGGAGAGGGGGAGCATCTTTTTCGCCTAACTTTCGATGATAATTGAAATAATGAGAGATCTTATTATGGGGTCCAGTGGATGCTGCGATGATGCGCCATGCTATGCTCGGCGTGATTTTAGCAAATTTCGCGGAGCCTCCTTGTTATATGCCCCCTATGTTTTTTTTTGTTTTTGTTTTTTTTTTATTTATCTTCTTTTCTTAAGATTGCTTCGTGTGGCGCTGAATCTTTGAATCTTTTTCGTTCGTCTTGATTTTGCCATCCCGTTGCCATCGTTTTCGGCTTCATCTTCGTCTGGTGTCTTCTTAGGGCCTGTCGTTTTAAGGCAGGAATGTATTTTTTCTTTTTTTTGTTTGTTTCTTGAAGGCTCGTCTTACGGGTCCATAAGATGCTGCAGCAGTCCAGCAAACAGAAAGATGAAAGGAGGGGAAAGAAGGGGAGGGATGGGAGGGGGGAAGGAGGATCCTCTTTCCGATCTATCTATCTTTTTTTAAATAAAAGATTGCACTTCGTCTGAGGTGAGAAAGATGAGGTAAAACGATCCACATAAAACGGTAAGTGGTGCTGGTGATGGGGTCGATGATTAGTCCGAAAAATAAATCCCTCGTCCTCGTCAGTCAGTCAGTCACGCCGGGTGAAAATTACACGGTTTGGTGGCGACTTATGGCATAAATTTTACGGCCTGATATCTTCCCTGGCATAGCAATGATTATGATGATGATTATGCTGCACGCCTTGGACCGTAAGGAAAATAATAATAAAATAAAATAAAATAAAATAAAAAATAAAACTTCATACAATAGGGCGGATCAAAAGTTGTGCTTTAAATGATTTTAAAGCTATAGAGATTTCAACAGAATCATTAAATTTTCAATATTTGCACAACTTTAATCTTCTCAACCTATATTGAGGTTATGTTAATGCAACTTTTTCGGTCATCGGAAGACACACTTAGGTCATATCTTACGTATTATATAAATAGTTATTTGACGATTAATCGAGCCACTATGATCCTAGAGATTTTTTTTATAGTGCGTTGCTTATATCTTTGAATAGTCTTTGAAATGAGACCCCACTCGACGTATATTAGAATTTAAAAATTTTCGACCTTAACCTAAAAAAACAAACATTACTCCTCTAGCTTCAACTATTCAAAAGTTATACTTTTGAAACGCCCTGTCAGCTAGAGAATTGCACGGAAAAAAGGAGAGAAATCGCTCATGTCATTGTCTTTTGATTTACGTAAAAATATCAATCGAATTTTTCTCATCACTTCTAAACCCCACCCGCACGATAGTATTATTATTATTATTTTGTTTTTTTACATATAAATCTTTTATTATTACCTTCCATTTCTTCTTCTGATTCATCATCATCTTCTTCTTCAGATAAAAAAATAAGTAGGCCAATTATAATTCGTAAGAAATTGCGATACATTCATACAAAACATTTTTTCGCGCGCAAATTATTTACATTTCATGCGCTGGCAAATTACATTTATTTTTTTATTTTATGTTTTATGTAATGATGCATCTTTTCGGATCGAGATAATTTTGTGCCGGGTCACACGACGAATTGATTTCATGAGAATAAAAAATAAATAAAAAAATGATATAATCACTTAAAATTGTTATGAGTTTGTGAGAAAAATCATATTTTATAAAAAGAAATATCTAAATTTATTTAAATTATATAAAATTATATGAAGAAATTAATCTTAAAAATATCAAAATGCCAAATATTAATATCCGATCAAACTTTATTTAGCGATATTATTAATATTTGAATTTATGCAATTTATCATGGCTCTGGCGGCATATTTAACCATGCCGACCTAACTAAAATTCCGAAATGAAAGTCAATTTTGAGCATTTCCAATCGAACAAACTTCTGCCAAAGGTGAAGATTTCTGGTGCTACTAAAGTTTGATGCAGCCCCATCATCGATTCAAGGACCGACCGCCAGTTAATAAAGTAGAAATGCATCAGTTGCATCAATTGCATCAGTTCCAGAGAAGTCCATTCATCCGGGAGGACACTAAACACCGAAATGGCCGGAGGCGTGTGATTGCGATTTGATCTGAACTCTGAAACCAAATGGGAAACATTTTGCAGGGCATATTCAATTTTGATGATGCTCGATAAATTTCAAATTTTACTTCAAATATATAGGGCAAGAAAATTCATAAAGATAGTAAAAGTTAGTCATAGTCAGGGTCCTTGGATAAACTTGGAATTAAATTAAAAAGTTATAATATATAATAAAAAGTAATAACATATCACTATAAGTTAGTTAAGATAAAATAACTACGACTTCAATTCAAAAATACTTAATTTAATCGAAATTACTACCTTTTAGGTAAAAAGCAAGAAAGCATCGCCGATTAATTATTTTAAGTTATATTACTAATAGCAATTACTTGATTAGATAAAATAATTATAGTTAGTTAGTCACTAGTTTACCAAATTCTTGTCCACCTTTAATTTTCTCAAGTCCATGCTTAAAAATTGTTAATTTGAACCATATTTTTGGCATTATTCCGGTTTAAGTAAATGCAAAGTTGGACCAATAAATTTTTCATAATTAATAATATTTAAGTTAATATTGTTTCCAACTACAAAATACTCGTCGAAACATTAAAATCAAAATCAATTTCATTATTGCTTAACACGAAAATAAAATAAAATTCAAATAATTCTTTTCGATTAGATTTGGATTAAACGCTAAACTTAAAACTTTTTGTTGAGGAGACAAATAATTTTTAGAAACCTGATTGAAGTCTGTTTCACCTCTGATGTTAATTTGTTTTAAATTCGACATTTCTAGCGAAAACAATTTTGGTATTTTAAAGGACCACCCTCTTTAAAATGTTCCCACAGTCCACAAGAAAACGATGTTTTGGTTTTAACTTCTCATTAAATAATTCCCGGAATTCTTCTGTGTAAAAGGGGAATAATTTCACTGTTGAAAGTAGGCCTCAAGACTTTTAACATTTTAAGAAAAAGTAGCCACAGTTCGTCTACTTTAGGAACTAAATCGCCAATTTTCTGGAATGTGATGAACAAAACAACACCAGTTTCAAATGCTAAAGCAGTTAAATCGACTGCAAAATAGTTAAAGTTGCCTACGACGAGACATTTGATAAAAAGTAGTAGGATAAAAACCGTGAAGCTCAAGAATCAGCTGTTTTTAATAGTCAATTATGACTACATTTTCGTTAGCAGGATTATACTAATTTAGCTATTTTTAGTTAACTTCTGACTATTTTCTACAATTTTTAACTAATTTCAACTACTTTTCAATGAATGTTTGCATGTTTCCGTTTGTAAGTAACCAACTCTTGACTTTATTGAAAAATAATTAATATTTGACTGCATTTTTCTCTCAAATTCACAAATTTCAGTGAAGTATCAAAATTGAGTATGTGAGGTTTAATTCTCTTGCTTCACATTATCAAACAAAATTTTATTAGAATCCCTTTGTGTCTACATTTTCATAGTTCATTTTCCGAGTTCTTGTCGTCTGCATCCGGTGAAAGTTAATTAAACACTACCTGTAAAAGATTGGAATGAAAAAGTAATTAACATGTTGCTTGTCAACCTATCAAAATGAATTTTTGCGGTTTGTGCATACTTCGCTTTGTCGAAAGCAAGCCAAAGTCAGTCAAAATTCATCAAAAAAGGGGTGCGCTACAAAACTGACCGGTGTGGCACAAACTTAGAAAGGATAAAACACGTTTTCTGAACAAAAAATCTATCTCTGTGTAATTTGATTTGATTTGAAGTAATGAAAATAAATTTTTCAGTTCAAAACTTTGAACCCACCACCCAAAAAGTAGCCAAAGTGCAGATTTCAGCGGAGGAGTGGTTTGGATTTAAAATATTTTTAAAAAATGTCCTCATACTATCCAAAATCAACATTAAATGCAAGAAACCGCAGCTAGCTAACTAATCTCTATAAATTCTGATAGTACCCGAAAATCGGCTTTCTTCTACCGCAGCGGATAGTGCAGATTTTAGCGGGGGAACGGTTTAGATTTAAAATCTTTTTATAAAATGTTCTCATACTATCTATCAAAATCAACATTAAATGCAAAAAACCGGAGCTAGCTGCTAACTGGTAGAAAAGTGAAGCAAGCCACTTATTTTCTCAGTGGGGCGAAATCGAACTGTCTTTAAATCTAAGAAATTGAACTTAAAAAACTTGTGTTACCCCGCCTGCTTCCTGACTTTGATTATTATTAATCTTCTGCCCCAAAATTGGAACTATAAAATTCCCATAAATATCTCAAACAATATCTTTCAGTTTCTAATTACTCGATCTTTTTATTTATTATTTGTTTTTTTTTTCCTTACTTTGGCCGAGGAGGGCACAGACACAATCGGTGAAATAATTAATTGGGTGCTAAAAATCCATAAAAGGCGAAACGATCGAGGGCATGGTATCAAAAAAATAAAAATTGGTATCGTGATCCACCAGCCCAAGGAATCTTTCTCAAATATTTTCTGGACAGTGACCTCTCATCGGTTGAGTCGCACTAACCAGCATCAACTTGAGGCAGTTTGGAGCACCAAAGGATGACCCCCAATCGTAGCAAGGTCTCAGTTTTCATCGTATTTACCTTCGTGGGTCCCAGGTGTGTCGAATCGAATTTAATTGCATTCTTTACTCGTTTTTAATTGTACCAAAACAAGATTTTTAGTAGTCGCCACAGAAGTTGATGGGGTCAAGTCGGGAACAAAAGTTGGGCTACATGACCCAACCGACAATGAAGAGCACGTCGTGACCTTAGCACTTTACTAAAACAAAAAAAAATATATATATCTTTTTTTTATTAACTACCATATAATTCTAACATTTTAATATCGAAAGTTTGTTACTTAATAACGTTTAAACGATTTCTTCGAAATTTGTTATTTTTGTGACTGAAAATACTTAAAGTTCTAATTTAAAATATAGGCTTATTTTTATTCGCATTAAATTTACAGTTACAAAATGGTGGAATAGACATGTCTTTTTTTAAGATTCTTCATTAAAATTGTTGATTATTTAAGTTGATTTATTTAGATTTACCCTAATTTATTTAAAACTTTCGGAACTGCTGTGAAACTATACTTAAAACTAGGCTCAGTTTCTCATTTCTCGCCCTTAAGTGGCAACTTTTAATATAAAAGTAGCTCGAGTAAAAGGAACATACGCGCCCAAATGAGGCATAGATTCGGAGGAAACGTAAACGTGCCCAAACCTAGCGAACAAATACGCCCGCAACAAGAATGAAAATACCGAAAAGTACGCCCTTTTTCAGGCACGTACGGCGCCCAAAGCAGACACGAAAGTTAAAAAATACGCCCGTTTCGATCCGAATCTTGCTTCATTCGGACTATTCTGGGCCGTTAAATTTTTATGATTACAATAAACCGCACCGTGCCTTATTTGGGCTATTTTGGGTGCGTTAGAAGTTATACGTGCCTATGGTGGGCTACATTTTAACTTAAATTTTTACTTCGGCGCCATCGTACCTCATTTGGCCTATGTTTAGAAGTGTTAAATTTTTACTAGGATCTAGCTTTAAAGCGTATTCAGACTTAAAGTCCACGAAATTAAAGAGGCAACTTTTTTTATCTATTAAAAGCTTCTACCAAGAAAAATAAATAGATAAAAATAAAATAAAATAAATTTACCTTCTAATTTTCAGACATCATAAACAATTTAAGGTACTTTGGATAACAAAGTTCCTGTCCTCTTGACGGATCCTCAAAAATCCCCACTCGTCTCTCATAGCCCCCTTCCCCTTCTACCCTACCTTCTCCCCTCTTCCCCTCTCCTCCTGTTTTCCAAACGAATCATATATAGAAAATGCTGTGATAAAACTCTCGTTAAAAAAAAAATTAAATAAAAAGTGGGTATAGAAGAAAACATGCTATTGAATTTGTTCCTACCCTTTCCTCTCCTCCCCTCCCCCCACCCACTTCATTTCATCATTGAAAGAGGTGTACGGAAGTGGGGGGAATAGGGGAGAATGGTTAAAATAAGAAAGTCATACATTAAATAAATGACTCGTAACCCTCAATCAATCTCGAAAAAGCGTCAAATACACCACTTTTACGAAAATGGAAATATCCCAGAGACATGAGAGTAAAAATCCTCAGAATTTCTGTGTACTGAGATACGCGAAATTTGATAAAGTTAGGGACAAAGGTGCAGGCTTAGAATTTGGAGTGGGGGATGGGGGAGGGCAGGGGATGGATGGGGTTGGTACTCACAGTGGCTCACATCCGATCGTCGCCAGTCTGTTTGAAATAACAAAAAGATATAAATCTACAAGATAAAACGACCGGACGGATTGATGAATGAGTAAAATAGATGCTGTGCTGGACCAATTTCTGACTAAGGTAGAATTATAAAAACTCGGATTTTACGCTTCGAAAGATTGGGGAGATAGGGTTAAAGAGAAATTATAACAGCTACCTTTTTATCATAAAATAAACTTTTTAAATATCATAAACGAATATGAATTATTAAGTTAAGCTACCCAAAAAAGTACATAATTTTCAGAAATTTTTAGAGCAAATTTTCAAACTATTTACGTCATTATTTTACGTTTAAAATAGCTATAACAAATATTTATAATGAAAAAATTATTCTATCTTCAATAAATTAAGTATATTTTTAAAATGAAACCAAACCTGAGTTGAAATCTTATTTCATTCAAAAGTTATAGCTGCACATAATTTCGAAAAATGTGAATTTTGAGAAAAACATTTCTATAAATCCGTATAACTTTTTCAAATTTTAAGATTTTTCCAAATTTCTTTCGGGAAATTATTCAGCAAAATTCATATAACGATAAAATAAACAAAACTAAACAAAAAATTTATTTCAAAAAAATACTAATCAATTTCTAAAAACATTTATGCAAAATTTGGAGTACCCCAAGGCAATACTCTTGGTCCACTGCTGTTCATGCCATTCATTAGCGGTATAGTCTAAGTATTTTCTTACAACAAATTATAGTAGTTTTAAAATAATTAATGATTCCATCCGACTTTTCAACGAATCTTACGATTTTCGTTTTTTAATTTAATAAAAATGAATTTAAAAATATAATTCAGGTTATAAGTGAATCAGTAAAGTTGTTATGTAGAATTTCAGTACATTCTTAAATTTAGATTGCTATTCTTGAATCAATGTTTCCAATTTAAAATAAATACCATCAATATGCTCATAAAATATAGGGTTTCAAAATTGCGGACTAAAGATGGCGTCCAGCAATTGTAAATTTCGAGGTGTTGCCTTGAAAATTTGTATTTAGGGATTATTACAGATGCTGATTGTGAATCCGATTTAAAAATTTAAAAATTCAAAATTACAGACTCGATATGGCTACAAAAATATTTTGAAATAAAATTTGTACTAAAGTTATTTTAAGGTAAGTCTGCATTTACCAAATACTTGGCAGATTTTCAGCCTACCGTGTTTTTTTTTAATTATAAGACCGATTTTCAAAATTTTAAGTTCAATAGAAAGGAAACCCTTCAGGGATTTAAGGAAACATAAAGAAAAACATCTCCGGAGCAAACATTTTATACACCGACACCCTAAACCAGGGTTAGTCTAAAAATCAACTAGAAATTACCAAGAAATTGGCAAACTCTTTGTTGAATTGCTGAAAATTACAAGAGAATAACTTACAAAACCAAGTTAAAATTAAAGAAGCGGTTTAGATTTAAGATTTTTTCAAGAAAATATCTTCATACTATCCAAAATCAGTAATGAATGCAAAAAATCGGAGCTTGCTAACTAATTTCTATAAATTCTGATGGAACCCGAAAATCGGCTTTCTGCAACCGCAGCGGTTAGTGCAGATTTCAGCGGAGGAGCGGTTTAGGTTTAAAATCATTTTAGAAAATGTTCTCATACTATCCAAAATCAGTAAAAAATGCAAACAAACGTAATTTTGGTGTCATTAAACTCCCTTTTTGGTAGAAAAGTGAAACAATCCAATTTTGTTTAATTTACCTGTACTTTATATAAAATAAATATATATATAAATGTATTAAATTTCATAAATTATAACTTTTTAAATTTAACAATAATAATTTGCTTCTCTACTAAATAAATTCCCTCTCAGGAGAGGATTCGGGACCTAAAACTAATACGAGATAATGTCAAAAAGTCACCATGAAACGACAAATCCTGGCGGGTAGGTTTTATCTAGGCGCTTAATCAATGCCAGTGAAAATCTTGTATAAGTAGAAGTTTTATTAAAGGTAATAAAAATAATAAGTAAAGTCTATAAATACCCACATCCACCCCCTCGTCCAAGAAGATAAAAAGAAACGTCTTTGAAAGCAGATAAACTTCACATGTTTTTCGTTCTTTTGAGCCTCGGAGGTGGACAAATCCGCTCCTGCAGGTGTTTTCTAGGCTAGAGAAGGGAAAATGACCACCTGGAGAGGGGGTGGCGAAAGTCCGGACTTCTTCCTGGCCGCATAGCCCTGTTTTTATTTTTATTTTATTTTATTTATTTTTTTATTTCAAGCAAAATCGACCTCCAGATGTAAATTTCTTCTTATCAATTCGACATTAATTTCAATTTATCTAAAATTAGAGCAGTATATCGCGACCAGGCAGATAGCCGGTCCGGCCATTTATCTTTATATACATAGTGTTTATATAGTAAATAGGTATATTATTTAAATCGCCACACCGTCCTCGTTCTCGGCAAACCAGCAAAAATTTATTCTGGTACCCCACGTCCCTCCGGGGAAGGCCTGCGACAGACGGCGACAACACCGACGACCACGACGACGTTAAAAAAGATACGCGCGATCGGAAGGTTTTTACACCGGCGAATCGGCCTCCCAACCTCTGCCTCTTCACTTTCTTATTTATTGGCATCATGCGATAAGACGAGGTGCCCGCCTCGCAATATCTCAAAACCCTCCTTCGGTCTGGAGAAGGACACGGACCTTTCGGAGGAGCTCATTTCCTCAATTTAAATAAATATAGTTTCTAAAATTCTACTCGATCTCAAAGTATCCAAACACAAAAAACTTACTTTATTATAGCATCACTATAAAATTAACGAACATTCAAAGAAAGAGGTTCTATCAGTTAAAAACAAAATAACTAGAAAATCCTGACCAAACACACGAAGAAGGCCGACGAAAATTTCGAGATTTTTAATATTTGAATTTTCCTTGCATTGGCTGGTCAGTGAAATTTAAAAAAAAATATTTAAATAAAACTGGCTCCCGGGCGGATTTTTGGGCTGAATCACTTAAAAATAAAATAACTAGAAAATCCTGACCAACAACAAGAAGAAGACCGAAGAAAATTTCGAGAATTTTAATATTTGAATTTTCCTTGCATTGGCTAGTCAGTGAAATTTAAAAAAAAAAATATTTAAATAAAACTGGCTCTCGGGCGGATTTTTGGGCTGAATCACTTAAAAATAAAATAACTAGAAAATCCTGACCAACAACAAGAAGAAGACCGAAGAAAATTTCGAGATTTTTAATATTTGAATTTTGTTGTGAATTGTTAGGGAAGCCCCGGGACTCCGCATCGTCGCTGTCGACTAAAATCGGATGCAGGCTGATTGAATGCATTAAGCCTTCTCTGGAAGGGAAAAAAAAGTAGTTCAACAAAACAATCACATAAAAAATAAGGTGACACACCGATAAAAATCCAAAAGAAGCCCAAAACCCTTTTTATATTCAATTTTATGCAAAAAAGTCTTTGCGCGCTTCTCTGGAGTTCTTTTTGCCTGAATCGAGAGCCTCTGGAGCACCCCCCCTGCCATCCGCAGCCTTTGTCAAAAGATTTTCTTTTTGTAGGCTTCGGCTTGTTTGCATATTTATTTATTTATTTATTTTAATTTTTTTTTAGACTCTGTTTGCACAAATTGCAAATTAGATTTGCGATTTCTTGTCCGTCCGCGCCATCAGTCGACGGAGGCTCCCTCTAAGGTGGCTTAAAGTGCCCCTCCCCCTTCCCTCCCTCGCCAGGAATGGGGCTCTGGTGGGGCTCTCGTGGGGCTCCAGGGTCATGTGCATATTCCTCGGATTGCAAATTTCCTCATCATTTTGTATTCAAGACCTCTGGCTGCATTCGGAGGTACAAAAGAATTTAAAAAATAAAACTAAATAAAAATATTTTAATATATCTTAAGTTATACATTACTATTATTATTACTATTTTTTTTTTTTTTTGCATTTTATAATATTTATTCCATCCTCAGTTGAAAGCCGGAATAAGAAATGAGAAGATAAAATAAAATTGTCGTACCAATCGCTCACAAGGTGGCGTACATACGTCTTCGATTTACAAAGAATTTACATACAACGGCCCAAAGATTCTACCTTGAGGCACTCCAAAAATTATTTATTAATATTTATTTTTTTTTTTACATATGTATGTTAATTTCATTGTATTGTTTCGATAATATTCGAATATATTCTTAATTTTTAATCCGTGATTTAGGCCTAAATATCGTGAAAAACAATTATTCTATTAAAATTTGTTTAAAGGATTTTTAAACTGAAAGATTTTAAATCTCGTTTGGGATATTACAAAACATTTTTTCATTCAAACCCATCATCCGCCTTCTCCTCCTTTTTCTCTATCCCCTCCCAGTATAAAAAAAAAGGAATTCGCTGATGGCAATTACAAGTGAAAAAATATCACCGATGAATAAAAATTTCTGATGATAGCCGAAATCAATTAAACATTTTACGAATTATCCGACAACATTTTTTTTTTAACTTCATTTTTTATTAAGAGGTGGCGAAAGAGGGGAGGAATTTATGTTAACCCCTCCCTCCCCTCCCCTCCACCACTGCTTTCGACAGGTAGGATGATTAAATATCAGATTTTCACAATTTTTTCTTTTTTAATATATTTTTAATAAACTTGCTCTAGCGATGAATGCGTGTATAAGAGGAAAATAAAAAAAAAATTCCATAAATTCCATGGAGTAGGGTGGAGGAAAGAGGTTACGAAGGGGGGGGATAAATTTTGTCTGATGTTGACGAATGTAAAAAATGCTGATGATATTTCAACTAGTCCCTTCTCCTCTCACCACCCACCACAAAAAAACTGGTGGGGGGAAAGAGATTTTTATCGTATTGATGAACCTTTCAAATTAATATAGTAAAAAATGTGATGGAGAGGGGAGTGGAGTGGGGAAGTGGAGGTTTTTACCCTTTACAATTATTATTGGCATCATATCATTTCAATGTGAAGTGATGTCCACTTGATTTAATCCTTTTTTTAATTTTTATTTTCATTTTTCTTTGTTATGCAATTTAAAAATACCTTTGCCAATTCCTGAATATCATCCGTTATCCTCTCACTACCCTTCCCTCCCCTAGTCGCCCCTCCCCCCTCCGACCCATCATCCATTCCTTTCGAAACAATTGTAAAATTTAATTGAATGCATAAATTTATGAATAACTGGCTGAAAATTGTAAATGCCAAGAAATTTTTTAATAGATTTAAAATTGAGACGAACCCAAAATACTCTTAGTACTATTATAATTTTTATTTATCTTACCTCTCTGTCTTTCTGATTGTCTGTCCCAACAGCCCTAGTTTTTTTGTTTTTTTTTTTGATAAGTACAAAAATTAATTTGTTTTTAACATTTTTAGATTTAGTCATTTGTTGTTGAAGCAAATATGAGAAAAGGGAGTTGGGGCAGGAGGGGAAGGGGAGGATACTTCCGATTTGTAGATGTCTTACATACTGAAAGGGTGGGGATGATACATTTTTATCACAATCTCTTTGAATTTTTTATTTTTATTTATTATTATTATTATTTTTTTATCCCCCTCCTACCCCTCGACGTTATGTGGAAGGGATGGTGGGGGTTAGAGGGAGGGGTGGGGGTGATAAAGCGCCAGGTGGTAACGGTGTATATCGATAGGGGGATAATAACGGTAGGGAAGAGGGGGAGAAGGGGATGAAAAACGCTTGAGGCTGCAGCTGAGCCCTAATTCCTCTAACTCGCTCAGAAGCCATGCCGCCAAGTCGTAAGCAATGTAATCCCTTTCCATTCCCTTTTCATTTCCCCTTCCCCATTTACCACCCCTCCCCACTCCCCTACCCTTACCCTTTGAATGATGATGACACACGTAAAGGTGCAATGCATGCAACATTTAATGATAAAGTTGCGTAATATCGCGCTAGTCTCCCACTTTTTTATTTTTTTTTAATTGTATATATATTTTTTTTTTTGCTTTTTACCTGATGGATGAAAGGGAAAGGGTGGGGGGAAAGGATGCCTGGTCTGAGACGTTTTCTAGGATAAAATAAAAATAAAATAAAAATAAAATTTATATTTAGTTATGGCGAGAAAAGGAAAACAGAAAAACGAAATACTAAAAAAGGCGTAAAAAAAAAAATAAAAGTGGATCACTGCTGGTTGTAGACTGTTTGTGGGATAGGGTAGGATTTGTAGGGTTTAGTGGGGGAGGGGGGAGGGGTAAGGATGCATGATGCACATGATGCACAACGCGGGAAGAAACAGAAAAAATAAAAATAAAAAATAAGAAGAAGAAGATGAAGCCAACCCACTCACTCAATTGCATCCAGAAGCAAAAACTTCGTGGCGCTCCCGTTCAACAGAGAAAAATATTTCCCCTCCCCTTTCCATCCCTCTTCCTCCGCCAACCGACAAACAAGCCCACTATAGGCCGAGTTTTTTAAGGGATGCAAGAGGGTGGTGGGTATGGGAAGGGTGGGAGGAAAGTGCTAGGCTCTGATTTCATTTGCAGAAGAAGAAGAAGAAGAAGAAAAAAAAAGTAATAATACAACTCGCACTGTATACGCATATTTTGCAGGAAGCGTATGTAGCGGGGAACGTTGCATTTGGGGTGGGGAGGGGGGAGGGGAGTTTTTATACACTTCATCATCATCCGAACCAGTTTCTGCAAAAGCAAGACGTTATACATTAAAACGGTATAAAAAAAAAAATACAACAACATCATGGCATCTAGTTTCCCCTGATAATGCTAAAAGAGTGGGTGGGGAGGGGGTTGCAAAAAAATGTATAGAATAACTGCAAGGCGGGGAAGGGAGGAGGGGGGAAGGGGTGGGGGTAGCGATGCAGCTTGTGTGATGATGACGATGATTATTATGATTTATGATGCAACGCTCGCCTTAGAAACGAGAAAATGCATCAGGCCTAAAAAGAGTTTGGAGGGGAGGGGTTGGGAAAGGGGACGGAGGGGGGAAGCATAAGAGGGGAGGTTCTTTCGCATATGTGTGCCATCACTACCACCCCTTCACCTCACCCTTTAAGGAAAAAAAAAAACTAAAAAATTCGCATCAGTCACTCATTAAAGTCATTAATGTTAGGATCCATTTTACATGTGTTGTGTGCGAAAAAAAACAAAAACAAAAAAGCAGTAACGCCGGCAATAAAACAAACTACTCCCCTTTCCATTCCCTCTCCCCCTACTCCACCCCTTAACCACTCCCCTCCCCCTTTTCTATTGCTATGCATGCAATTACGAGGGAAAACGATGGGCACATTCTTGTCCTCGTTTTTTTTTGTTTTTTTTTTTTTTGTTTTAGCATATACGCAAAATTACAGCTATACTCCTCCCACCCCCACTCCCCCCTGCTCCACACACCTAAGCCCTATTATCGTCATTTCCACCAAGTCTCGACAAAAAAAAGAAAAAATAGAATAAGAAAAAATATAGGAGATCGACACCACAAAAAACACGTCGACATCATCGACAAAAATTTTGTCGACAACAAAACGAATTAATGCAACCGGGCGACGAGTTCACAGAAGGGGAGGGGGAAGGGGTCGAAGCAAAGTGGGTGTAGGGTGGAGGGGAAATATAAAAAAATGGGGATAAAAAATGAACTTGGGTCATAGGGTTCACGGAATTGAGGTCAAAGACCAGAAATTGTTTTATTTTTTTTTGTTATGAAGAGCGTATGACTAGACATAAAATTTATATCTTAGTCTGCCCTAGTTTTGTTTTATAGTTTTATTTTTTTATATTTTTTTATATATCTGTCTGTCTGTACGTTTGACCGTGTTATTGGAGGGTATGAAACATTTTTTTTTTCTTTTAATTTTTCAACCCTATCATGTTGGGTATCAAATTAAAGGTGATTAAATGTAGATTCCAAAAAAATATAAATATATCAGAAATGGATCAATATATTTCGGTAATATTTTAAGATAATAAATAAATTTTTAATACTTACACCTCCACCACCCGTTTCCTCTGTGTAAAATAAAAAAAATAAAGAAAATTTTGTTACAAAGGGATGAAAGGGGGTGGTTGGGGCGCCGCGGTAATTGGATCCATTACCAGTTCAAATGCACTTTAGGGTATCATGTGATTTAAATTAGCTTCATCTAAAATGCATCATTCGTCCGTGGACAGGACGCCGACCAGCATTCAAGGGTTGGAGGGTGGTGGGGCGCTTCTTGCATTATTAAAGCGCCTGCTTTTAGCAGGATGGTTGGTGGATACGAGAGGGGGGGGGAGAGGGTGGGGAATCGGAGTTAGGCTCTAACTGGCTACCCCTACAATGGCTTTCCGGATTAATTACATATTGATTGGATGGTTGAGCACCACCTCCGCTGGCCTCTTTCTCAAATTTTCCCTTGCCTCCCCCCCCCCCCCCCTTCCGGCAACCAAAATCACTCTATGCCACTGACATTCAATTTTCATCACCAATCACGCCAAATGGAAAAACCTTTTATTTATTTTGTTTCTGAAACCGATTTTCGATTTGATTGTTTTTATTATTAATTATATTTCCCCTTCCTCCCCCCCCCCCTACTACTTATCAACCTCACTTTCGACTCCACTCTACACGAATCGTTGTGAATTTTTGTGTTTTTATGCCCGATAAAAATTTCGGTGTCTCCCAAAGCATCCTTCCCCGAGTCTCCCCACGCCTTTACACATTTTCATCCCTTTCATACCCCCTCCCTCCACCTTCCCCACCCGTAAAATAATAAACCCTTGGAGGATTCGGGACATTTTCAACAGGTGTAACCAGAAAATTTAATTTTTAAAAAAATCGAACAGAAAAATAAAAATTTTTTTTTTACTTTGGGTCCAATATTCGACATAAATTTTTACTTTTATAGGTCTTTAATTAAAATACGCTTAAGCTGCAATTATTTATATTTTGTTTAGACATATTTTATTAACTTAAAAAAATTTTTTTTTGTTTCCTGCAAGAATAGAACACAGATAAGTCGTTATAACTTTTTTCAATGACAATTTAGGGTAATAAGTTAAAATTTATCGAAAAGCTAAGATTTCAGGCTTTTTATTGATTCCTCTAAAAAGTCACTCGGTCCACAAATAGTCGAGTTATTGAAATTTTACAAATAAAAAAATTGGTGCCAGAAGTGGGATTGTAAAATATCTATAATCACCCCTTTTTTTCTTCTCCACCTCTTAAATATCCGACAGTGGAATGTTAGTAACGGTAAATTCTAGAAATGGATTAAGTTTGCCCGAGAAGTAAAAAAAGAAGCGAAGATACCGTTTCCTACCTTTTAATTACACACATTTCCACGCATACGGAGAGGGGAGGGAATTGAATAAAAATATTATAAATAAATAAATAAATAAATAAATAAATAAATGAATAAATAAATAAAAATAAAAACAAGTCGCCGTTGTTTTTCTTATACAAAACACTTTTTATACAACTTTCATTTCCTTCCCCATCCCTCCCCCCCCCTCCGCCTAATGCAAATGAATCCGCGACCCACTGCCTACCCCTGTCCCCACCCCCGCACTCCTTCTCATCCCTTCGAGTTCTTAGAAGAGTTAAGCAGCCAGCAGTAGCAGTTTATAATTTATTTTTTTTTCTTTTTTTTTTTTTTAGCCCTACATAAACTTCTCAACAGCTTGATAGAAGGGGTGAGGGGGGTTTATAGCCAATGAAGGGAAGGGGGATATGGGGTTTGGGGAGGGGAGGTGTAACATAAGTAACATTTCTCTGGCGGTTTTGTTTGTTTTTTTTTCTATAATTTTACTTTCTGTAGAAAGTGCATTTCCTCCCCCAAACCTCTCAATTTCCTCTTGTAAGTTCATCGACTTTAGTCGAGAAGTGCGTACGACATAAAATCGCAGGAGGGGAGGGGGAAGGGAGGAGAGGGATGTGTCAGAGGAGGGAGAAATGAAGACATAAAGAGTAGGAGGAGGGCAGAAAAAAGGTGGTGTAAATCATTATAACACATCCCCTGCCCGCCCATTCCCTTTTCCACCAGCCTACATGAAATTTCTATTCAAAACCCTTAGTTAAACAGACGTTTTTAGAGGGATGAGGAGGCGGGAGGAGGGAAGGAAACGGCTGAATATAAAATAAATTAATGTATTTTAATTATATATAGTTTTTTTGTATGTTTGTTCTTGTATAACTTTAAAATGCATTAATCAATTTGAACGTAATTTTTTTTCATAATATACCTAAATAAATTTAAAACGTTTTAAAGTAATATTTATTTGTGGATATTATCGAAAATTTCTAAATAAATGAAATAATTTAATAATTTAAATTATGGCATTATAAAAATTCAGTCCATGTGGTGCCATCTGTTAACCATTAAAATTTTATTAAAAGGGAATAAAATTCACGAACCAAATATTAATACCTTTATTTCTTCCAACAGATGGCGCTTCAAATAGTATGTATTAAAAATTTATGACATTGACATTTCATATGTGACGTTTTATTTGTCAATTACTGTCAAAAAGTCAGAGTTATATTTTTTTTCTTAATGTTAAACGAAGTTTTTGTATATTTCTCTTTAATTATTTGTATATAAATATTTTTAAAATATTTAAATGCCTTTAAGTGAAACGGTTTTAAATAATTTTTTGATTTTCTTTTTCTATTCCGCCCCCCTTTAATCATTTAATCAAAATTCCCATCCCATTTTAATAAAGGAAATACGATATAAAAATCTTTGCAAAAAATGGACAAACTCCGTCGAGTTTTGAGCGGAAACGATGGAACCGCCGAGGAGGAGAGTAGCATTATAACAAATGTAAAATAATTTGAGCTAGTCATGCCCTTTTTAAAATAAACATTTGTTTTTTATTTTATAAATATGAAATATAAAAATATATAAAAACAGATAGCGGACGCCTCGACGCTCAGTTGGTCGACCAGAATTAAAGGATTTTGCATATGCTTCATAATTGGAATTTTGCTCTCTTTGCTCGGATCTTTTGCCCTTTTCCTCCACAGCGGGATAAGAGTTTTTGCGGTGTTCTACACTTTGGGAAATGTTCTTTCTATGGCCAGGTAAATTTTTAATTAAATATTATTTATTTATTTACTTATTACCCACCTCCCCTCTCCCTCCTTCCACCCTCACGCCTAAATTTATACAAGGTGTTCGGAAAATAAGTTATAAATTCAGATATTAAAAAAATTTTTAGGTTAGTTTTGATGTGTTCTCGCTTAAATTATTATAACTACTTTCAAATATTTCGCAGGGTAAAAATTAAAAATTATTATAAAAGATAACATTTTACGCTTTCTAATGGTACTAAATATTTTATAATCCGTTCACAGGGGTTTGAGTTATTGAGCTTCAAAAAAATTGAAATATTATTTGAAAAAACTAACTACTTATTATCAGAACACCCTTATTTTATATATTTTATTTAATTTATACATTTTTTTTCTTTTAATTTTCTGTTTGTTTCAATTTTATCGATTTATCGAAAATACAAAATAAAAAAAAAATATAGTACATGTTTCCTGATGGGTCCTATGAATCAATTGAAGAAAATGTTTGCATCAACAAGAATTATAGCGACTGGAATTGTAATTTTCTGTTTAATTATGACGCTGTTGCTAGCCATTGTGGTAATTTATTATTTTAAAATTATTATTTTTTTGTTCTTTATCAAAATTTCCTAATCAAAAAGTTCAAAGCGATAAGTTTTTTTTTCAAATTTAAATTATAATTTTAGTGGAAAAAGCCTGGACTTGTTCTACTTTTTATCATCATTCAGTCACTCGCAATGACTTGGTATTCTCTGTCTTACATTCCATGGGCTCGTGATGCTGTTAAAAAAACAATTTCAACGTGTGTTGTATAAAAAAAATTAATATTATTAATTAAACATAAACATTTTTCTTATATATTGTATAAATAAAGCAGAAAATAATTTTTTTTTTTTTTTTTCAAAGAGAAAACATAGGGGAAAAAAATATTTTATTATTTAACAGCGTTTATTATATGAATAAAAATAAAAGAGTATAAAATATTAGAATTATAATCATAAGATTTTTCCTAACTATCTCTTATATAATAAATAAATTGTATTATATACTTACTATTTAAATAAAAATAAATGCTCTTTTTAGTCAAAACAAAACATTTTTCACTGGAATACAAGTAAAAGAAAAAAAATTTATATATATAATTTGATTAATAAATTTTTATTTTCTATTATATCTTTATTAAATTTATTTCATATTATTTTATTTTCACCGCCGCCTATTTTTGTCCTCGTGCTTGTCCCATAATTCGTCCGCTTCACTAATTGTGTTTGGTAGTCGCGATTGTAGCGTTTCCGGAAGGAAAAGTGTCGCTGTTCCGGTTATTAAGAGACCAGTTGCTAAAATTATCATTGGAACGTATGCTGGAGCATACACCGCCTAAAATTTAAAAATAAAAATATAAAAAAATCAATTACATATATAAAAACTAAGCTTAAACCAAGTTTAAACTAGGGCTTAACCCTAATGATATTATTTAAAATTATACCAAAATCATAAGCTGTGGGGCCAAAAGACTTCCGCAACGTGCCGCAAATCCACACAAACCGAGAGCAACACCTCGACAAATTGTTGGAAACAGTTCGCTGCAATAAATGAACATTCCGCAAAAACTAGAGACCGCAAGACCCTTAGCAATTAGGGCAATTACAATTAACGACCATTCTGTGGATTTAAATTAAAATACAAAATTTTTAAAAAATGCTAACAACTGATTCGATGTATGGAGGGCGGGGGGTACTTACGTTTCGCAGGACCCTCATCACACATCGAAAGAAGACCCATCGTAATACAGAGGACTCCATTGATGTATTGGTAAGCGGACATTGGCCACCTTCGTCCCAAACGAGATAAAATAAAATATGCCAAAATGTAGGCCACAGCCTCAATGGCGGCTCCAACCAAAAAATTCATATGCCTCTGTCCGGCAAGGCCGGGAAGAAAATATAAAATTCCGTAGTATGACAGGGTGACACTGAACCAAATGCAAATCATAATAATTAAATGTCTCCGCAGTGGTCTGCTTCGGACCATATCCAAAACTCCAGTCCTTTCTGTCGGTTTCTCATTACCACCACTACCATCGATTATAGCGCCATCTTCATATTTTGCTGTAAGTTCACCCTTTTCTCTAAGCGGAATTTTGCTACATTCCTCCAAAATGTTTTCATCACCATTTTTTTTTGCTATCTTTTGGGTTAAAATGAACGCTTCCCTGTGACGGCCCTTTGCATAAAGCCAAGATATCGATTCAGGGAATACCCTAAACAAAATTTTTATATTATATAAACAACATAATAAATATATTTATTTTTTTTATGAAAATTGGTACCTGGGGGTTTTCAAAAAATGTACTTGAATAAATACTAATTAAATCCTCTAAGACTGAAATACTAGAATTTTTAGAATTAAAATATGTTTCGAAAATCAATGAACCTGAAACCCCCAATGTACTAATTTTGTTTTCTTTTCTTTTTTTTTATTCAAAAATCTTACCAGAAATAAACTAAACTGAGAGCAGTGGGAATGGTTAGGACGAGGGTGAGATCCCTCCAGTCCCGGATAAAATAGGCTGTAGCCCCTAAAATTCCAAGTCCAACGGCCCAATTAAGTTCCCAAAAAACGGCGGCAGCGGTCCGAAAACGTGCCGGACAATATTCAAGCATCAGGGTGTAGGAGCAGTTCTGAAGTCCCTGAATAAAGAAGCCCTGGAGCACCCGGAAAAATACGAACACCTCCAGATTTGGCGTAAAATAAATACAAACTGAAATTAACGCCTGGAGGTACATGCAAACTAAAACGAGATATTTTCGGCCCCACATGTCCGCCAGGGTTCCACAAATCAATGCCCCCAGGGTGACGCCCACAAAGTACAGGGTGTTGATTAAAGGCATAATTAAATGCCTGTCACACACTAGGGACCACTAGAAAAAAAATATCAAAAAGAAAATTTAAAAATATTAATTTCATAAATACAGCAATATTTATCCTACCTCAACAACCACCGACCTCTCGTCCTCCACATCGAACTCGTAGCCACTGGGGCATGAGGTCCCATTAAGGTCCAGACCACACTGCTCCTCAGGGTCATCCTATAATCGAATTTATAATTTTCAGAAAGAAAAAAAAAACAATATTTATATTTTCTTAGAAGTATAAAATTAGGCTAAAAATCGTTCCAAGTGAGATCCACCGGGGTAAAAATAGGCTCTACTAAATTGTTAGAAAAAAAATAATAGTAAATATTTTTAGGAGGCTGCGATTTCCAGGAATTTCAAAATTAGGATAAGTCTGGAGTAAAAATTTCAGATTTTTCAAATGAGGCGCCAAAATTAAATTGAACTAAAAATCGATCAAAATTTTCAGAAATAAAACTCGCTGGTTCTCAATATTTTTGGGAGGTTCCGGGAACATGAGCGGCTCTCTACAAAGTCCCAAAATCGGGCAAGTTTAGAGTAAAAAATTTCAAAAAAAAAAAAAAACCGGACGGTTAAACTTATAAGAAGAGTATAAAATAAAGCTAAAATTTACTCTAAGTGGAGCTCACTCGGTAGAAAAAAATGAATAAATAAATAAAATCTAAGTCTGATATTAAAGAACCCAAAAACGAGGATAGATCTAGAAAATTTAAACCTTAATTAAGAGGTAAATTTTTATACTTACTCGACAGTAAAATTTCGGAACATAGGCGTGAAACGAGGTGATGGTGTGATTGATTCCAACTTGAATGCTATTTAAGCAAATTAAAATGATTAAAATGACTTGAAATCGGCCCTTCTTCTCAATGAGGCTGTTGATAATTTCCTTCAGATTTGTCCCCAGCTGATGATCGCCAGGCGGCGCCACCGGGTAGCCATCTTCGGTTTGAGCGGTCCTGGCGGGGACGACAATCGTCCGCTTTTCGGCACCGATCAAATTTGAATTCATATTCTTTTCTATTTTGTTTTAATATTTAACTATTAAAAATATTAAAAATACTTTAAAAAGTATTACAATTTAATACGATTATAAAAACTTGAAATATGTATATTTTATGTTTTTTTTTTTTTTAATTTTATTTTATTCAAATTATTTATTTATTCTGCAATCGTTCAGCAAATTGTTATGAAACGTTAATATGAAATAAATTAAAGAAAAACAATAAAACTGGATAAGAAACACGAACTTTTTGTGTTGTAAAACTTGAAGATACATGCGCGGCTTACTTAATTTAAAACAAAAACCAAAAAAACAAAAAAAGGAAAAAAAAATAAATAAAAAAAAAAAACAAACCAAGCGCCTCAGGTGTGTCTCAGGTGAAACGCGGCAAAGAAAACTGCGGGAGTGACTATGACTTTTTCGTCGCGCGCGCGCACGCGTTTCTCGAAGGCGATTTTCAACTTCTTTTCTTGCTGCTGCTTCTCGGGATCTTGGGACGAAGGGAAGGGGTTCGAGTCGGTCTCAGGAGACTGAGCTCGGCTTAAAAGTTCAAAATATATATATATATAAATAGTACATATATATATACAAAATTATATATATATATATATATATGTATGCACTAGTAAAAGTATATAGGCAGAGAGGGAGGCACTATCTCCTTGCACGAGAAGTTTTTGTATTTTTTTTATTTTTCCAGTTTATTTATAACCGCGCGCCACATGCACCACATGACGATTAAGAAAAAGAAAATCACCTCAACACATTTTAGTCAAAATTTTTCAAAGTAATAAGTGATAAAACTTATGAAAAATTACAAGAAGAAAACCGCCACCGAAACGTTTTTTAACTTTACCCGCCAGACAGTAGTTTACAAAATGAAATCTTAAAATTTCTTGATCCCAATTTTCTCATCTCTCGTACGAAAAGAAAAAAAAGCAGAACTAAAAAACAACGTTGATAACACCGGCGTTTTGCGTCTTACCCCCTTAAACCCTCCACGTGCGATGGTATCACAACTTCCTTCAGTTAGTTTCGATTTTATTTTAAATCGAACTACGATTAAATCTCTAGCACACGATTTAAATTTACCATTTATTTTTTAGTTTTTTTATTGTCTGAAAAAAGATATTTTCGAAAAAGGTCACTGACCTTGAAGAACTTAAATTCTAAAAAACCGATCACCCGATCACCCGATCGAATCGCTTTAAAAAGCGCAATGCTTTGAATTTTTCATGAACACGATGAACGTGAGCTTAAATTTTTTCTTCTTTTTTATGTTTTTAATGATCTTGCATTATTTACTCTATCAAACATAAAAGAAAAATAAATACTTATATACAATTATAAATTCGTTATCAGCGAAAAAAAAGGCATATTCCATTTTACGTCTTTTTAATCGCGATTACGTCCGATCAATTTTGATTTCATTCTGAACTTTACCCCTAAAAAATAAATAAGAACAAAAACTGCGAATTTAAGAGATAAAAACGCTCTCCTCTGAGCCTACTCCATATAAAAAAACATCCGACAATAAAATCGTTGTAAAACCTCTTATCAAATTGATAAACTTCAGCGTGAAACTCTTCAATAAAATTCAATTCAAAATTATTTCAAATTATGAAAACCGTAAAGCCTCAATATTTTTAGAAGGAATTCAGGATAAATACAACTTTCTAAAAAATTCAAAACCGGGATAAGTCTGGAGAAAGAATTTCAGGAAACGGGGCGCCGGAGTCCCCAGGAGGGTAAAATTGGCTGCAAATCGCTCCAAATGAGACCCACTCGGGTGAAAAAAGTCTCTAAACCCTCAGAAAAAAGTCGCAGCCCCCCAAGATTTTTAGGAGGCTCCGGGAACATGCGCCGCTCCACAAGACGATTAAAACCGGGATAAGTCTGGAGTAAGAATTTCAGAAAACGGGGCGCCGGAGTCCCCAGGAGGGTAAAATTGGCTACAAATCGCTCCAAATGAGACCCACTCGGGTGAAAAAAGTCTCTAAACCCTCAGAAAAAAGTCGCAGCCCCCCAAGATTTTTAGGAGGCTCCGGGAACATGCGCCGCTCCACAAGACGATTAAAACCGGGATAAGTCTGGAGTAAGAATTTCAGAAAACGGGGCGCCGGAGTCCCCAGGAGGGTAAAATTGGCTACAAATCGCTCCAAATGAGACCCACTCGGGTGAAAAAAGTCTCTAAACCCTCAGAAAAAAGTCGCAGCCCCCCAACATTTTAAGGAGGCTCCGGGAACATGCGCCGCTCCACAAGACGATTAAAACCGGGATAAGTCTGGAGTAAGAATTTCAGGATACGCGGCGCCGAAGTCCGCAGGAGGGTAAAATTGGCTGCAAATCGCTCCAAATGAAACCCACTCGGGTGAAAAAAGGCCCTAAACCCTCAGAAAAAAGTCGCAGCCCCCCAGCATTTTTAGGAGGCTCAGGAAACATGCGCCACAAGACGACTAAAGCCGGGATAAGTCTGGAGTAACAATTTTGAAAATTTCGCCGATTAAACGGAGGTGAGATGTTTTGCCAGGGGGTTGTTCATAAAAATTCTAATGTTAATTTTTCACAAGAAATGTATTTTTTTTTTGTGTTTATTTTGTTCATACAATTTTTTTTGCATTAAATTTACTTAATTTTAAGAATGGAGCTTGGAAGTTGAACGCTATTTTTACACGCAGTTGTTGTTGTGCTCTTATTAAGTGACTCTTATTAATTTTGTCCTTTTTTTTTGCATTAAACTCTATTTAAATGTTTTCATCTTTTTTTTTTTTTTGTCTTTGCATCATACATTTTTTTCATATTTTCATTATTAATAAATGCTAATAGTTTTTTTTGTTTTTTTTTTTGTTTTGTTGTCTTTTATTATTAAATATTTAAAGCTTAAAGAAATAGACAAAATTTATTAAGGGATGATATCGAGATATTTCTTCTTTTTTACTTTTATTTTTTTATATTATATATATGTATATAATATATATATATATATATATATTTTTTTTTTAATACCCCCGCCTGCACTCCACTGCCTCTGTTCAGTTTCTCAGTTGTTGTTATTTTGTTTCATTTCAATTTATTTTTAATATTTTTGTTTTGTTTTTTTCTTTTAAATTAGCTACATAATAAAATATATGTATATATAAAATGTATCTTATACCTAATATATACCTCCATATATACTTTAATTATAAAAACAAACTAGGTAAAAGCTATTTTTTTATGTGCAATATTTACAAAGATCTCTCCTCAGCTTGATCATCGATCGTTTTCAATTTATTTCGATTCTATCGGTTGCTTGTTTTTTTTTTTATATATATAAATGTCTATACATATATACGTATTATATGTATATATATTTTTTTTTATAAGTTGCAGTATGTGTTAGATTCTACACGAAGGGAACATTTATTTTATATAAACATGGAGCCATTCAAAATATAAAAATTTCACTTGCTCAAAGTCACATCTATGCAGATTTTGTGGGGACAGTATAAAAAAAAAATAAAATAAATAAATTAAAAAAAAAAATACTTATAATTGACCTTGAATCATTTTATCCAACCCTCAATTTAATCTCACTATAATTTACAGGACAAACAAATTTTGATTTTAAAATTTAAGGAAATTTCAGCAAGGCAATGATCCAAAGCACTACTAAAAAAAACAAAATTCGAATGGATTGGGGCGGGGGAGGGAAGGAAAGGCTTTCGTTTTGTCCGATTTTGTAAAACTGATCTGATTTAGCTTCAATTTTTTTCCAAGATAGATACAATAAAATTTGAATTTTTTGACAAATATAAAAAATTATGGATTTTTAATACCAAGCATTTTTTTTTTTTTTATTTCTGATATTGGTATATAATATATATATATTTTTTTATATTTTATATATATCATATATATAATTTTTTTTTCACATTTTAAAAGTACGTGTAGAAAAATCAAGTGTTCCATTTATGTATTAATTATTATTATAATTATTATATTTTTTCTTTTTGCTTTGCATTGTTTATAGTAGATGGATATAATCACGTCTATAAAGCGTAAATAATGTTTTTTTTTTAAATTTTTTTCTATCTCATCTTAAATTTAAATTAACTTCATATTTTTGTTCTTCCTTGTTTTAACTTTTTCACTTAGTTATTAGTTTTTTATATATTTTTACTTACATCAGGTAGCAGTTTTAAATTAAGACACAAGAAAAATAATAACAATAATAATAATAATAAAATGAAATAAGTTTAGAAGGAATAAAATATTTTATAAAAAATTTAAAAATTTATCCTGCGACTTATGGACGGTTCTTGCTTGCAAAAAAAAATAAATAAAAAATAATATCACAGTATTTTTTTTTTTATACATTTGTAGTAAATTGAGATGTAATTTTCTTGTTTAGCCCTTTTTGTTCCTGGTTAAATATTTTTACATTTTTATTTTATTTTATTACTAAACTATTCTTCTTTATTTAAAAAACACATTGTTTCCAGAAATTGTCGTATACTTTATAAAATTTGTCCCTCTCGTTTTTGTTTTTTGTAGTTTTTTATTTTTGTAAACTTAAAAAAAAAAAAAAGCAATGCAAAGCAAAAAAAAGAACATAATATTTTTTTTTTGTATTAATAAAAATAAAATAAAATAAAATTTTTATGAATTATATCACAATTTTTTACTTATTAGTGTAATTCTACTTCTTCTAGTAAGAGGACACAAAAAAACGAAAAAAAAAACCGTCCACGGGTGCAGTTTATTTAATTATTTTATTTTATTCTTTTCACCGAAATTGAATACGTAAAAATGGAACACTTTAAAAATAAAACAAATACAGGATAAATGAATAAAAAAATATTAATTAAAATATTAATTATTAAATGTCTCAGAACCCATCAAATATTGAACGGAACGAAACGGAAAATGGAACGGAACGAATGGAATTGGAACGGAACGGGCGGAAATGGAACGAATTAAAATTTATTTTCTTTCGATATATTATTGAAAATGGGATTAATCTTTTTGTTTTCTTTTTTTTTACAATTTTTTATTTATTTTTTGCAGGGGATGAAAGCCCTAACTTACGGATCTTTTCGTTTTTTTTTTTTTGTTTAAGTCAAAGTCTCTGTTAACTCGTTTTATGTAAAGCAACCACACGTACGATTTCTTACATATGATTTTATTTTATTATTTATTTATTTATTTTTCTCAAAAGATATAGGAGTTGTACTAGAAAGTCAAAGCAAGAGAATTTCTCACCGTATTTTTTTCTTTTATTTTATTTTTACTTTTTTAATGTCGCCTATTAAGTCTATCGGTTGTTTTTTTTATTATTATATTTCTGATTTTTTATAATTGGTTTTTTTTTTTGTAATGTTTTTTTGTTATTTTCCCTTTTACTACGTAAAAAAGTACAAAAGAACGCCTAGCGGGAGGGGAATGACGCTTGGATGGAAATGGGTGGTGGTGGGGGAAGTAGTGGTTTAGGGTAGTGGGGAACGGTGCGGAACGGAACGAAGGTATAGATTTCTTTTAATTTTTTTTTTTTTGTTTTTTTATATATATATATAGAATTTCAATTTGAAAGTTTTTCTACTTTTTTTAGCTAACAGCTATCGACTATGTGTTGTTAGTGAAACGTTTTTCCTTGGCGCGAACGGTCGTCCGGATCGACGCGTTATGAATGCCTACACCTTGGGCGTTGTTGATGTCGTCGAGGGCCCGAAAACGGACAAACCCATGTTCGGCGACTAACATACTGCCCGAATTTGCGCTCTCCCCGCTGCTTGTGCTGGCAGCGCCCCCACCACCAACACCCCCATTGCCGCCGCCACTGCCAGACGGATGCTGAACATCGGTTAAGTTGCCCCCACTTGTGCTTGAAGTTATACCCGAACCGGAACCGTTGCCCGTTATTAAATTTGCCCGTTCCGGATTTGATGTATCATCGTCAGATGGCAGCATGTACTGCTGCTGTATGGCAGCACTGCTGCTCCGTTCAAGGGATGATCGATGATTTCGATCCCGATAAAATGCTGATTTTTGTACCCCCCCACCCCCGGTGGTTGTGACAACACCGACTCCACCCCCAACACCGGCTGAACCCCCACCACCTCCGCCACCCCCACCCCCAGCTGTCATATGATGATTCATACGGCCAGAATTTTGATTAGGGTTGCCCGATGGCGCTCGGTTGTGAGATGTGCTAAGGGTTTGAACACCAGACGGCCGGGACGATGATGACGATGACGATGAGCTACCGTTACGTCCGTGAATAATGCCCCCAATATTATTAAGTGTTCCACTTTTTCGTACGCCACTGCGCCTTTCAAACGAATTATAACTTGGATAATTTCGTCCGCTTGTGCACGAATGCGTTGAATTGGCGCTCCGCCTTTCTGGATTTTCATAATTTGACCGATCAAGATTATGATTATTGTTTGGTTTTAATTGTTTATTAGATTTATGATGGTCTGATCTTGAATTTGGACGATCCCCACCACTAAATATTGGACGTTCAAAATTTTGAAAATCATATCCAGCCGATGAGCCAACAATATTATGACCATGTGCATTTAATGGCTCTGAATAACAATTATCAATTTTATTTGATCGTAGCTCAAAATTTGGATTTTCATAATGATCAGTTTGTGGATCAGCTAAAAAATCTGAATGATTCCCACTATTACCATCAATTATTTGATTTTGATGATGATTATGATGATGATGATGATGATGATTATGTCCGCCACCACCAGATCCAGAACGAAGAGAGCTTGTCTCGTATGATCGAACAAAATCATTTGAATTTTGTAATTGAAAATCATTCGATGGTGGCACCCTCTGTCCACCGGCAGAATTAACAACTTGACCACCTTGTGTTGCTGTGGTGCCACCTAGCGAATTAAGCGCAAAATTATCATCATATATTGGTTTACCAGTTCGTAAAGTGTATGTATGTAAATTTGTGTTTGCATTACAAACAGCCGGATAATCAGTCTCAAAATGCTCCTGACTTGAGCTTGATGTACAAGGGAATAGGGCAAAACCAGAAACATTATGAGCATCGGCAGTTTTTTCCCTTTGTAATACACCAGATGTGCCACCAGTTTTAAGTCCAGCAACCCAAGACATAAGTGTTATAATTGCAATTTCAATTAATCTTAATGAAAATTGATAGCCCCACTGAAGCCAATCAATTTCTGATGATGATGTTATCAGTGGACGTGTTGTTGAAATTCTAATTGCACCATAAATTTGTAGGGCTGCCAATAATACAAATAGTAGGGCTGTTGCAATTGTTATATGTATAGCATACGATAAATTTTGATATCCATGAATATAATTTTGGCTTTTACTTCGTAGGACACGTTTTAAAATTCGATATATATAAAGGTATAGAAGACCTAAACTTAGGCATACAAAAATGTATATAATCTGACAAATAAGGGATAATACTCTAGGTGGTGGGGGTGGCTGTAATTGATTATTATAACCATTTATGGTGCTACCACCACGAAATCCGTTACGATATAGCTGCTGTTGTTGATAATAATACGGACTATGGCTTGTTGTATAGCTCTCAACATAGTGGAGAGTTATGCATAGCCCTACATGAACACTACTTCCGACAACGACCGTTAGAGGTCGTATTAGGGCTGAATACCGATTATTTTTATGATTTAAGCTACGTATTAGCAAGAATAGGATAAGTACTGCAAATGATATTGTTAAAAATGTTGCTGGTAGATTTAGTAAAATCTCTGAAACGAAAAGATGAAATGATGAATGTATGTTGTATGCATCGTAGCATAGATAAAATATCCTAGCCATACAAATTAGAATTAGAATTAGATGGATACATATAAAATATGATTGATTGAACAAATGTGTTAGCTTATCATAAAATATCATCTTAAAAATAGAATATACTGCCAAAATAGTGAATAGTATTGCCGATAGGTATACATGAATATTCCATGCAACTGTCCATGTGGCAACACCATTTTTAGGTGTCACATCATTTGAATCCTTTGGATGTCCAGGTTGCGATGAACCGCTTGGTGTTGATGTTGTAAGAAGGCTCTTTTCGTTGTTTATATTTGCCAAATTATGAATTATTTGTGTTGAATAAACTCCCTCCTCGTTTGGATTTTCCGTTGATTTAGTGCTCATTTTTATTTTTGGTTGTGTTTTTGGCTCATCCTGATCAATATTTTCATTATTATTGATTGTATCACCAAAATTTGAAAAATTCTCATCTTCTGATGATTGTACAGCGCTACCACTACCACTTAAACCACCTAAACTACCAGTAGTACCATCATCTTGATCGGAATTTCGATTATTTCCTTTATTACTAATACTACCAGTTATTCGATCTGAATCATCACGAGATCCCTTACTTTGATTTATATTCAAATTTTTACCATCTGAATTTTGTGACGATTGCTTAACCGGTGAAGATGGCGGATGAAAATTTGGTAGGAGTGCCTCAGGGAACTCTTCTTTACGACCATTTGATCCAGCCATAATACGTGATATACTTTTAAAATGTGGACCACCCGAATTTGGTGACGTATCATTTAAATTAACGCCACCTGGCGGGACGCTATTGTATCCATCATAGGTATCAACTTTACTGTTAACCTTTTGTGATGGCGTATTTAGGGCCTTTTTTCTTTGACCATCATCAAAATGTGGTTTACTGTTGCCAACCGTTGATCCAGCAGGAACAGATGAACTCATACCAACCGATGTTCCAGAATTTCCACCCCTCATACCGTTATTAAGACCATTATCACCCCCAATACTGGGAACATTAATACCACCCCCACCCCCACCACCACCATTACCCACACTACCGTTTAAATCGGGCGGCCTCAGGGGTATCCTTTCGTGTCCTGGCATTAGACTTGGTGGGGGGATGGGCCTTTTATTCGTGTAAGACCCGGTGTTAATAATTCCTGCATCGTTGTTCGTCCCCCGGAGGGTCGGCTTATCCGCAAACGGATTTTGATACTCTGGCGGTAGTGGGGGTGTGAAAAACGATCTTGCTGGAGGGGAATACGACAGCATGTCACCAGAATACATCGGAATTGTTGGCTGTCCCTTCTTTAAATTGTGTACTAAATCAACAAGAAAAAAATAAATAAAATATAATTTGTTTTTATTAATAATAATAATTAATTACTTGATGGCGCCGGCGTTGAATTAAGTAGATGCCTATGCCGATCTCTGTCATGATTATGATGACGATTTGGATTCGGATACGTTGGATTACTGTTACTTTTCAATATATCCGCATTTGGGGCTGAAGTTGGTAGCGCATGATCACGCTCTAAATCTAGCTCATAATTTCTATGATGTAAATTTATTTGCTGTTGATGTTGTGTTTTCTCTAGATATCTGTCGAAAAATTTATTAATTTATTTTTTGGCATTTAAATAATAAAAAACAAAAAAAATAAAAAAACATTGAACACTTTACATGCGATGAAGAAATAAAATTGCATATACCGCAAGGCACAATTCTATGTCCGCTTTTTGTTTATTTAGTTAAATTAACCTGCCCTTTTTTTAATATAGCTTACAAACTTCAACTAAATTCACTTAATTCTTTCTTAAGCCCCAAATTCTCGATAATCCCTTTTAATTAAGAAAAAAAAAAAACAAATTATAGATGCATTTTTTAGCATTTCTAGGACATCTATCTTAATGCCCCCCACCCCTAATTTTCCCCTAACTCCCCTTCCCCCTAATAACTCCCTTCTATCGTACAGTGTAATTTTTTGGGTACGTCCGTTTTTTTTTTTGAAGAATTAAACGAGGGTGTGAATTGTGAAATGTGAGATTTATCTTTATATATTTATATAATAATATATATATACTACTTATACATATGTATATTGTTTTTTTTTCCTGTCAAGTCGCAACTGGAAGAGAAGGGTCAAGTTTTATGTTTCTTTTATATTTTATTTTATTTTATTTTTTAATTAAAACTCAAGAAGCACTACAACGGCCCTAGAAAATGAAAAGAAAGAAAAAGATGAAAAAACAAAAAAAACACGTTAAGGAGCTGCTTGCCTACCCTAACAAGACTTTTTTTTTTGTTCTCACTGGCATTGGTGTCAAATTTCAGTTACGACAGAGGGTGAACATTAATTTTTCGTCGCACACACTTCTGGGGGAGATATGAAGGGAATGCGGGGGCATGTTCAGAAATTTTCATCGTTTCATTTATCTCTTTCTCATATAAAAGCATCATTCGCGCACATCGCCTTAGGATAATAACAATAATCGAGGTCTTTGTGCGTTCTGAACCCTCCCCCCAGCACCAGCCGCTTCACGCCTTTATGCTTTTTGTATGGCATCTACTTTCGAAAGACGACTAGAAGAAAAAGGATTAAATAAAATATCCTCCGGGAAATTGTACCACCCTGTGAATTGCAGCAAAAGTTACGAGTTGCAGTTGTCTTTTCTAAAAAAAAAACGAAGGCTATCATCCTTTAAACCCCGCCCCTCCTTCCACTTCTTCATAGAATTATCATTTTTTTCACAACAACAACATTTAGTGGAGGGGAGTTGCAAAGGGGAGGGGGGGATGTTTTGTAAGAGAGTGGGAGTGATAGGGGCATTGTGTTTTCTGTGCTTGAATAATTAATTCATGTTATGCCCTAAAAGCATATAAAAAATGCATTTTCTGACCAACTTGACAGGGCATAAAAACGTAGTCTCGTGTGTATTATAAAAATATTTCCTTTGTTTCCCCCCTCTCCACCCCTTCCCCTCTTTTCCTTCACCCAGCAAACGAAATTCAACCCTTATAAGCACCGCAGGATTGTAAATTTCATATAAAAACTTGGTGACAGAAGTGGGATGCCGGGTAAAAATAAAACCAAAAAATAAATAACAATAAATTGTAATCATATTCACGTGGCAGCATCTTTCACAATCAGGAAATTGCTCCTTTCCCTTTGAGACCACCCCCCCCCCCTTCCTACCCTACACCCCCCTCCCCACACGAACGACACAAAATAGGAAAAGAAAAATGGGTCAACAACAACAAGTGACTAAAGTTGTTAGATTGAGGAGTGAGGGGGAGGGGTAAGAAGGAGGGTGGGGGCGGGGGGAGAGGGTTACGAAAAAAAATTAAGTGGAAGGAAGTAGAGTTGCGGTGTGATATGAAAGGGTGGGGGGAATAGACGGGGAAATCTTGTCTTGTTAGGGTTAGTTTAGTTAGTCCAAGTGCCTACTTCACCCCCCTCCCATTCCCCTCTTCATAAATCTAAACTTATAGCCACGTGCTCACGTGCTCCTCCCCGCCCTCTTCTTAAACATTAATCAAAGCACAATTGCACCCCACTATCACGTGACGTGAACCCTTTCACCTGAAGGGTGGTTGCTACTAATTTAAAAAAGGGCTCTTCTACACCTAGTAGTTTTATTTAATTATTTTTTAATTCTTACGCTTTTTAATTAACTTCTATAAAAATATTTTAGTAAAATGTTTAAAATTACTACAAATCTTTTCATATTTTGTAAAATGAAAAGTGTTCAATGTTATTTTACACTTTTAAAAAATCCGAACCATTAAAACCAAATAAAAATTTTTTTTTTAACCAGATAATCTTGACCAAAAACAAGAAGAAGAACGAAGAAAATTTCGAAATTTTTAATATTTGTCAGTGAAATTTAAAAAAACGTATTTAAGTAAAACTGGCTCCCGGGCGAATTTTTGGGCTACATCAGTTAAAAATAAAATAATTACAAAATTCTGAGCAAAAACAAGAAGAAGACCGACGAAAATTTCGAGATTTTTAATATTTGAATTTTCCTTGCACTGGCTGGTCAGTGAAATTTAAAAAAAACTTATTTAAGTAAAACTGGCTCCCGGGCGAATTTTTGGACTACATCAGTTAAAAATAAAATAATTAGAAAATTCTGAGCAAAAACAAGAAGAAGACCGACTAAAATTTCGAGATTTTTAATATTTGAGTTTGCCTTGCAACTGCTCAATGAAATTTAAAAAACATTAATTTCGTAAAACGGGCTCCTCGGATCCGTTTTTTGGGTTCAATCAGTTATAAAAAAAAAGAATAATTAGAAAATCTTAAGGAAAACCAACAAGAAAATTTGTAATATTTAAAATTTCAAGGAAAGTAAAAGTTACAAACAGAAAATGTGTGTAATTTTATAAATTGAATTGGTTTTAATGTTTTGTATTTTTTAAAGTGCCCTCTAGCATTATTTTGATAAACTAAACAAATTGAACTTACCTAAGAGTTGTAAGAGGTGGCGTTGCGATCGTCGTTAGGCTGGGGACGTAACTGTTGTCCGGGATGCTCCGCTTTGTTGTAGATGTGGTGCCATAGGCGACTTTTATAAGAACAGCGGCAACACTGCGCTCTAATTTGTCTAATTTATCAAGGTAGTGATTGGCACCCCCTAAACTGGAGCCGCTGCCGCCCCCTCCTCCTCCGGTGCTTGAGCCCCCGCCGAGAATAGCGCCCCTGCCCTTGCCCCCCAGCGATGTGCCGCCACTGGAGGTGTCACCGTTCGAGTTGGCAACCCCATCAAAAGTGGTTGGATCCGCGAGCAGCGCCCCTGCCGGACTAACGATGAACTCGAGCTGGGCGAGGACGCAGTAAATCAACAAGACGCCGATTTTGTTCCCAACGACGATTTTCGTCGCCGACGAGCCGACAATTTTGTCGGTCCGTTGCCGCAGCCGCTTTTTTGAGACATCGCGCCGGGGACTTAAACTAATTTTATGATCACAGCTCGTTAGCGACATAATTGTTTATATGTTATTTATTTATTTTATATTAATCCTTGATTTCCTTTTTATTTTTTTTTTGGGGAGGGGTAGTTCGCTTTTTATAATTTTAATTTTTAATATATAAATATTTTTTTAAATTGTCCTTTCCAGCCCAGGGCTCCTTAATTTTAAGGAGAATTAGGGCTGAGCCGTTTTTTTCTTCATTAGCGATAGCACGAGAATATCTCGATTGTGTGATTTTTATCGAATCTGCACATTTTCGTTTTATTTATTTTAATTATTATGATAAAACACTTTTTTTATTTTCACATTTGGCACAGTTCGTATTTTGTAATAACTTTTTTAAACGTTGTCATCATGCCTTATTTTCAGTTCTTAAATAACTTAAACAACTTTATAATTTTTTCTTTTTTCCCGCCAAAAATAAATATTTGAATTTAACGAATTTTTCTTAAAAGTGAGTTTTTATGATTTTTTTTTTTTCCAAACTCTATTGAGATAGTCCAATTTTTATGCTGCTACAGGTGAATCGTCCCAAATGAAAAATATTTAGAAGGCGAAAAATAATCAACTTCTGTTTGATTATAATAAATTTTGGTGAAATTGAAAAAATCCCTTTTCAATTGCTCAATTCTTGATAAAATGTAATAATTAATTGGATGGGCGGTGGTCCTCGTTGGTGTTGTCGTCCTTTTCGAGGTGATTAAATTTATTATAAACTGAATATTTTCAGGTAATAATAATAATAATAAATTTTCTATAGACCGAAAAATATTAGTTGTTTTTATTTTTCGTCCAGTTTTCGTTTCTATTATTTCACCATCATCTCCAGCATCAGTTCTGGACCATACAAATTTTTTCGTTTCTAATAATTGTTTCTGTTTTCGCCGTCTTTTTCCAAATAGCACCAGCATCAGCATCACCATAATTATTTCGAGGCAAAAAAAATAATAATAATATCCTTTATTTTATTATTTTTACTTTCACTGCTTTCAAATTTTTCTATCTTCTTCCACAACTTTTTTTAAAACACTCTCCTCTCAAGTTTTGAAATTAAGAAAAATATAAGAAAAAAAAATAACGAATATTTCCTCCTTTTATCTGCAGCAACAGTTGAGTTTATGCTGCACTATCGCCAGCATAATTATCATAATTATGATCATCTTCATTTCGCCTAATGATGCTGCCGGATTCCTCCTCAGCTAAAAGTTAAGAAATACGATTTTTAATCGATCACATCGATTACGATTTTTTTTTAATCGATCATGCAAAAAAAATACCATTTCCAAGCATAATTTCATGCAATTAGAAGAAAAATTTACAATAATTAAGAAGATCTACTTAAATTACTCAGAAAACCATTTAATTCCATAAAACTGTATACTTAAGGGTTTTCAGGGATGCTGATTTTTACAATTAAATAAGGTTAAAAATACAACTTATATATAAATTTGATGCAATACAATTTTTTTTTTTTTTTATAAATTTTCTAAAATCGATCATTTCGAATTTCGAAATCGAGTTCATAATCACCAGAAACAGCCAAATACCAATTTTCATGATAATCTATTAAAGTTTTAAATTTTTGCCCGCCATTTTAGAACCTTATATTTTATCTAAATTAAAACTAGCCTATAATTTAAATTAGAATATTAAGCACCTTCAGTTAAAAAACAAAAATTATCGAACTTTGCGTTTCGGCGTGAAAGTGTAACAAACAAACAAAAAATGGACCATTTTTTTGAGCCACTCACTACCAACTCCTAAGTGCAGCAACCTCAAAAACCCCCAGGGTATTAAATTTCAACAAAATAATATGATATCTTAGAGAGAAATATCAACAAAACATTTTCATTTGTAACCCTACAATGCATAAAATTTTTTTTTTTATTTTTTTATTTCGTCTGTGCAATCAACAGGGTGGCACAAAAATACCACAAACTGAATCCATTGCATGGAAAATGATATTCAAGGCAGATTGAATTCCACCTGAATGAATTTCTACCTGATGACCGACCGTCGGTAAAAGATAGGGTTTTTGGGCAGGGAGTGTACGGGTGGGGGGAGGAGGGGAATTGCTGGTACGTGGATACCGAGCTGAACGATAATGTGGTTAATTACTCCTGTTCGCCTCTACCCCTCCCCCCTTCCACATAAAATTTGCTTCTGCTTTTTCACTGAATATCAAGTGATATACCACAGAGCACCCTTTCCCTTCCCCCCCCGCGGGGAAAATGGAAAATTAAATATTCAGGTATCCACGGTAGCAGCAGAAACCAGCACCGATGGTATTTTAAGCTCCAAAAAATTTTCAGATTACTCATCCAAAAAGTGGTGGTATTTTCAGGTAAAATTTCTATAGGAAATAAAACTTTTATACCCTTCTCAATTGTTGTATCTATGACTGCACCCGTATCTCCTCTCCCCCTCCCAAACATATCCAAAATTCATGTTGACTATTGGTCCAACAAAAGCCAAATTCTGTTTTATTTTCTTTTCATTTTTTTTCTTTATGTTATACCATTTTGAGGAATATGTGTGCCTTGCGCTTGAGAGTGCCAATCCCCGTCCATCCCCTCCATCATTTATAAACCCTTAAAGAGGGAGTGGTTTGCCCAATCCAAAATTGTATCATAAAATAATTGTCCTACTTCATGGACTTCATGTTGCGGAGGAAGAAATTTATTTAGGGAAAGGGGAAGGGGAGGAGGAGGGGCGGTACAAAGTGAACGAAAATAGGACCACAATTGCACTGTATGCAGAAAAATTGCAGAGAGAGGCGACACGCAAGGAGGGATCGGTCTATTATCAATTTTATGTATGCTGCTCTCAAAGTAGTCAGCATAATTTTTGGGGCAGTTTTGATGAATCGTAACATTATCACAGCAGCATAAAATTCCCGCCCCCACCTCCATCTTCCCCTACTCCTTCCCTTTCTCATTAGCATAATGTTCAGTTACATAAGTACCGTAATGATAAATTGAAATAGAAACACTGACGTAAACGAATTAATTCATGATAAATACTTTCGAGATTAAAATTCAAAATGGTGGTAACAAGATAAAAAAAAAAATAAAAAATTGTTTCTCTAAACCCCATAATGTGGGGTTTCAAATAAAAGCTAATTAAATGGACATTCCAAAAATACAATAATCATTTATATATCAATTAATTTATTAAACAAAAACATCAATAAATCACTAAACAAATATAGACAGAGCCCTATTTTCCCCATCAACACCTCCCCCCCCCCCCGCCCCACCCCCTCCTACCCAAATCTTTTGAAACAGACACCAAAACCCCGAAGGCGAAAATTCACAGCATAATCATTCTGATGACGGAAATCAATCAAAAAGTTGTCATCAGATAAAAAAAAGGGCTCTATTGTTTTTATTTTAATTTTTCTTTTTTTTTTTCTTTGTCTGCTGTTTTTCCTAGGACAACACAGTTTTCATGAATTTGCTGTAAAGTCCATTTATCGCAGGGGAAGTAGAAGAGGAGGGGGGAGAAGGGGATATCTTCCCTTAACCAATAAAACCTTTTCTTTTTTTTTCCCCTCTCCCTCCCTCCCTTCCCCCTTGAGTCTACAGTATAAAGAAATACTTGCAATCGAGCCAGAGAAAGGAGAGGGGAGAGGAGGGGAGGGACTTTTGGTTGGTTTAAGAAGAGCAGAGCCTACCTCACCCTGTCCGCTGCATACGCCCCTCCAAACTCATCCTATTTGAGAAGTGGAGATTTTATAGGACTAATGCCCTTTTATGTTTTTTTTTTCTTGTAATTTCTTCTTCGGTTTTAATTAGAAAATAATTTTCACCCCGAAAGTAGGCCTTTTCTATTTTGTATTGTCAGGCTCTTAAAAAAAAAAAAAAAAAAAACTCTTATCCTTTTCAATCATTATTTTCATTGAGGGCATCCCCTCCCCTGTCCCACTACTCCCCTCTCCAACAGCCACCTCCTCCCTCCCCACCCCTGTACGATATTTTTAAATCCTTGAAACATAGAGGAAAAGGTTCCAGCAAAAAGAGCGCGCATGCGTGCCCCAAAAAGACAACAAAAAAATATAACAAAACTTTTTTATTTTACTATATGTCCTTGTGCCCAATATTAAGCGTACGAATGGGGGGGGGGGGGGGGGAAGGAGAGGTAGGGGATTTTAAGGGTGTCTAATTAAATTGTTACTGAAATAATTTTCGGAATTATCCGCAATATCCATGACGACTGAATTTCGTAACTTTTCGCAGAATATTTTTTTTCCGATTTTAATGGCCAATTACGAGGAGTTTTATATTTTTAAAATGAGATATACTCGTTGGGAGTTTTTATAATATAATTTCTTAGCATAGCATAGCATTTCTGCGTAGTAAATTCAATTAAAATTAAAATTTCAAATAAAAATGGTGTCAGGTGTGGGATCATATAAATTTTAAATTTGTTTACCCTTTTCATTGCATATTCAATTCTAAGGTACATAAAACCCTTAAAAATACTTGCCACAAAGATACCATCACTATTTTTTAGTGTGAAAAAAAAAGCATAACAATAAATGAAAATTATCATAACTCTCGGAAAATTCATGATATCAAATGGAATTTGCAAGGGATAATATTTGATTTATTCGAATTCTGATCATGTAGAACCATCCCCCTACGTTCTGAATTTCAAATTATTATTCAGACAGTATTCATAGGTAGGGGTGGGGGGTGGGTAAAAGAGGGAAGGGGCATTTAACCCTTCCATCTCTCTCTTTCTCCATATCTCGACCAAAAATTGCAACTATCTCTTGTAATTTAATATGCAACGCAACGAGAATCCTTGCAAAATCAAGGGTGGGGCTCGATGGATGAGAGAAGGGAGGAGGGGACGAGAAGCGAAAGGGAAGGGGGGGAGTATTATATCAAAATATCTCGTACTTGATAAAGTATAAAAATAAATAAATTCATTTAAAAATTTTACCTTTATTACATTTTTATCGTATAATTGAAATATTTCTCTTTATCGAAAAAAAAAAAAATTACTTCACATGACATACCTCCGGCTTGTATGAGGCATGAAAGAGGGGAGAGGCAGGGAGGGGAATGTTGGGTGGGAGAAAAAGAAATGATTGCCACTTTCTAGGCTTATGGCTGACTGCATTTAGAACGAATTTTCATCCACAAAATACCATTTGCATATTCATTTAAATAAATTTTCCAAAATTGATGGCTCTGCCCTGCTGGAAATATTTAGTGACAGTGGAGGGGATGAAAAGGGATAAGGTTTTGTGGCAAAGAGGAGATGAACAGAAGCAGCACCAGCCATTGTACTGTTCTACATGAATGGAATTTTGAACAGACAAATTATTCCCTTTGAGAATGAGATAAAATCACAAAAATATGTTTTACGAATACGAATTATATACTTAATGTTTTTATTTTTATTAATCGTTCATAGAGCGCAGGGATACCAACCATTCAAGACAAAAATCACTAATCCCAGTTAAAAGCAAAGGACCCAATTAAGAACCTTTTGGCATACCATAAAATTTATTGATTTATTTTATATAGAATTATTTGAACTATAAAATATTAATATTAAGGGTTCGTTCTGTAAATTCATAAGTTTCAAATTACTCGATAAATCTTTGATTACATCTATATTTTACTATGGGACGATGAAAAGAGTTTATTGATTTGTTAAACCGGAGCAAGGGTGATAATCGTCTCTGAAGGTAAATATCTGAACCCTCTCTAAAAATACGACCTTTAGTACCATGCCACTCTCAAGAACCATAAAATGTTTGTTCGGAAAGAGGATCGTACAAGAAAAGCACTTTACCTATTTGTAGACATTATTAGTCCCAAAACCCTAATACCCCTCCATCCCCTCCCAAAACCCTAAAATTATTATGAGCCAAGTATGTGTTTTGAATGTTCTCTCATTTTCTATGCATGGAATTATTTCGTAACCCCCTCCATTCCCGGCGCCATTGCGTAAAGGGGCTATAAAATACTTATTAAAGGATCAAAAGGTGTCTCGATTATTTGCCCTTTTGTTCTCTTGTAAATGTAACAACGATACAAAAATAAACATACATAAAATAAGCCATGCCTGCCTCACCCAAAAACCCACAGTCATGCAAATAATCCCAACATAAATTCTAAAGATAGAGCCCCAAAATCGCAGGGATGGTGAAATATGTTCAGAAAATTTAACAAAAAAAAAAAAAAAAATATGAAAATTACAAAAAAAATAAGGGCAAAGAGAGGTGGATATAATTTTTTTTTTTCAACCTGAACTTGAGACTGTGATTCGCGACAAATAAACAAGAAAAAAAAAACCCTCCTCCTCATCCCTCGCGGGTGGGTTCAGAACAAAGCCCCGAAACGGAACCCTTGTTTACACAACACCGTAACGGTACAAGTGCCCCTCATGTTCCGTTACATTCACAGCTTGTCCCTTAAATTATACGAGGAATTATGATTATACGTAAAACAGGGGCAGGAGAGGGGTGAATATCCGACGCCCCTGTAAAAGGGATGGTAAAAACAAAACAAAAAGGGGGGGGGCACAAATATTTAAAGCAACAAGAAGAAGAGCGCACACAGGGTGACTCAGAAATTTTTAATATAACCCCCAAAAAGTCAGGTAGAATAGCAAAATTGTATTTTTTAGGAGGGAGGGGGGGGGGGGGGCATTTTAAAGATGTTCAATTATTCAATGATCCAAAAAAAACGACTTGCCGCTCCCTAAAAACCCACCACTGCAGTGTGCAATTCCACGACCACACAATCAGCTGGCGATGAAGGGTGGAGAGCTTTCAGGATGGATTCGGGGAGGGGTCCACCATCCAATAATAATAATAAAATAAAAATATCATTACAGTTAGGATATGGCCAGCTAAACACGTTCGTGTGTTATCAACCTTAAGGCTAAAGGCCAACGAACAAATGTATGTGAAATATGTTTTGGGTTTTCGATTTGGGGGCCGGGTGGGGGGAGGTAAGAGGCGTAATATTTCCAAGGATTCGTTCATTCTCCTTAAGGTTGGGTGAGAAAAACAACATGTGCACGAACCTTAGGTTAATAAAACAAAAATAAAAATATTATTTAGTGATGCAGAGATTTTAACCTGCATGATTATGATTCCGTTCCCTCCCCTTCCCCTTTCCCAACTCCTAACAATTTTTCACCCCCATTAATCTATACCCCTCCATCAGCACGTACTCAATTTTATTATAAATTGAGCGACGACGATAAGCCCTACCTTTATTATTATTTTTGATATTATTATTATTACATAAATTGGTTATTTTTCTCCTATCCCCCACTATTCTACTCAAAAACTCCCCCAAAAACAAGATTAAAAAACATTTAAAACCATTGCACCACGGCTGAACTTTTTAATGGGTGAAGATGCAGCCGTGGTGCAGTAGATTTATAAAATTTTAAAGTTTATTTAAAAAGTTCCTTGCACCGCTCAGTTTGTGATATTTAAATTTTATATTGAAAATATTGAGAAATGGTTATTCATCATGTTTATTTTTTTTTTTATTTTTACCTTTTCCTTCTAAAAACAGTGTGTCGGAAAATTTATTAAAACTACCTGCTGTTTCGAAAACTGACCCAAGAATACAAAAGTACCTTAAATAAAAAAGGCCTTTGCCCATGGTATTTAATTTTTAGGTAGGTATACGATTTTTGTGTTTTTTTCGTACGAAACGTATTAGTTTGAAATTCATTCCCTCATTTTCAGGTATGGATGGATCGTTTGTGGTGATAATAATGTTGGTATTAGTTGGTATTAGCTGATCTTTTCTTTACCATCATACCAAAAAACCAGTCTTCTGGGCCACACCGCAACGAAAGTCGAGATTAACAGGCCAGGAGTAACAAGAATAAGAAGAAGATGACGATAGGTAGGTAAACAGGCCTAGCAGCATACAGATAGCGAACCTTAACCAAAATTAGAAGAAAAGAATGACGACGACAACGACGACGATACCAAGAAATAAACGAAAATATACACTCAAAGATGCAGGTATTTATTATATGTATATAAAAATTTCTACCTCACCTCAATACCTCAGGTGGGTTTTCAGATATTGCTTCTTCGATGGGCTAGGCCCCAATCATCGGGCAAACTATTCCGCATCGATTGAGAAAGGCATGCTGCTTAAAAAACAAAAAAATGAAATAAAAATTAAATGAAACAAATTTCGATACCACAAAAATAACCCCTAGGGGTTACTGTGACCTGGTGGCACGGGGTCCGATGATTTACTGTAGCCACAGCTTTAGCTAAAATACCATCCTGCTCCTAAAACCCTTTTTTTTTTTATTTTTTTATATATAACTAATATCATAATTCATTTTACGACAAGAAAATGTAATAACAACAAAAATCCATTAAAAATTATACCGACAAATAAAAATGACTATGAATAATTTCGCAATGATTTCGGTTCGTTGTAAGCAAAAGCATTTTTAATTCACAAACCCCACTTCTGACACCAAAAACAAAAAATAAAAAATACATTAATGTAGTCAATATCTATGCAAAACGTAGGGTAGATAAAATAGGACACGTACAAAATATCTTTTATCCAAGACAGCAGCTGTGGACGAGGAGTTTATTGCCCTGGCATCATCATAGGAACAAAAAATAAATAAATAAATAAGTATATAAAAAAAAATCTCATCCGAAAAATCGGAAAATTCATAAAAGCATTAATAAATAATATGCAAAAGAAAAATCCATTCGAAATGATGGGGATGAATAGAAATGTAATCTTCTTCTTATTCCTTTCTGATTTTGTATTTTTTTCTCTTTTAAAATTTAAAATTCTAAATATCTTGAAGATATTTATGATTATGTTAAAAATGTGGAATTAATTCAATAAATAATTATCAAAAAGACTTCCCACAACAAAAAAACCTTAGTTAAAAATTAAATAAACAATTTTATGACGGTATACCACAAGGAACAGTTTAGGATCCTTTGCTAATTTTATTTAAAATTTAAAATCCTTAATTACTTTCTTGATTTCAAGGTGGTTAAAATGTTTTTTTTTTTAGATAGTATGAGACAATTGCAGATAAATCATGTTTAAAGTTACACAATGAATAAACCACAAAATACAAATTATGGTGACCTTACAAAAATAATTTTAAAAATTTCATCATTCATACCAAACGTATAAAAGCATTATAAAAGCCATAGCGGCAATTTATCAATCATAATTTTTATTGCTAATTTACAGACGAATGATTTCAATGAATTGCAACATAATTCAAGAAAGTTTATTTAATGTAAGATCGATGTTTTTTTTTTTTTTTTTAAATAAGAGATTTTTTTAATATAATAAATTTTAATAACAAAAAAGTAAAATCCCTTGAGGCTTATGTTGCAGATTTTAATTTTCATATCTCACGCGCATTTGCCATCGTTTCGAACGTCTTACCTGCAATTTCCCTCCCCTCGCTCCCTTCTCATTTCTTGTTATAAGCTTCTTTTTATTTATTTATTTTTTTGTTGTTTTTTTTTAAATTTCAATCGCCTGCTGCAATTCTTCGGTCGTATCTCATCGAGTCCATCGACAAAAAATAAATAAAAAAATAAAAAATAAATTCAAATTACAGATACCCGCCGAGAACAGCAGCAGTAAAAGTGAAGCCTTCACGAAATTCCTCTACCAACATACAAACAAAAATGAGACGTTTGTCTTCAAAGAAAAATTTTATGTTACACCTCCCCTCATCTCTCCTTTCCCCCCACCCGACTGAAGACGTAGTGAAGAGAAGAGAAGACAAACCGACGATCTTACACCACACCATCAAAAAAATAAAAAACCTAATCTTTAAGAAGTTCGAAAACAAATATTCCGCGATCGGTGGAGGCCAATACAATAAACAATAAAAAAAAAAAAAAATTAAGGTTTAAGACAACGGCGCAACCGCATGATCAGGTAAAGAAGAGGTGGAGTGGGGTGGGTGGGGAGAGGGAGGAGGGGCAGATCGCCTTCCACTTCTTTTTCGTCTCGACTGATTTTTAAGAAAATTACCTGAAGCAAAAGTGAGAGAGGCAAACTTAAACCAAAAGCAAGCAACCAGCCAACCACCACCCAACCGATCGTAGCGCGGTGGCGGTGGCCGGCGGCGACATTCTCGTCTTCATCGTCATCTTCATCGTTGTCAAAAAGAAGAAAAAACCAAAGCGAAATGAAGACAAGCAGAAAAGTGAGCATGCCGATCGGGCGCAATGTCTTGTTGATTTATTTATTTATTTTTATTTTTCTTCTTCATCTTTGAAAACTTCTTCTTTCTATCAAATTTATCGCTATCCTTTTCTCGCTAGAGGCATAAAAATTGATCGGATTTCCTTCTCTTCCCCTTGTTTCTTACAAAGTTCTTATCTAAAAAAAACAAATAAAAATAAAAAAATAATACATTTTTTTTTTCTTTATAGAAAGTTAGTTGGACGCCCGTTAGAAAGGTCAAAACCTCTCTTTCCCACCCTCCCTTTTCCCCTCATCTCCCCTCTAAACATGCATAGTTTTAATGCGCGCCGGCGCAACAACGCGACGATCGCCCCAAATTAGGATAATTTAAGGTCTTTTCTCTTTTCTCTATGGAAAATAAAAAAAAATAAATTATAGATGAAATTAAATAGAATTGGCCAACTTTTACAAATGTTTTCTCAAATTATGCAACAGAAATCAAATTTTCAGGGGATACGCCGAGGATTTAAAATTTTTATAATGTTGCTATAATGCTGATGATCCCACTGGGGAGAAGTGAGGGAATCCCCGGAACAAGATAAATTTTTATATTATTTAAGGCATGAAATTAATGAAATTTATAAACATTGTAAATGAAAAATCTTGAGTATTTTGGTAATCATGGGAACACCAACGATTTTTAAAATGTAAAATTTTAAACGCCGGTGAATAGTATAACAATCAGCTAGAAATTACCATAAGAAATTGGTGAAACTCTTTTTTGAATTGCTGAAAATTACAAGAGAAATAATCAGTAGCAATTTTCTAATCGACTTAATAAACCAAGTTAGAATTAAAGGAGCGGTTTAGATTTAAGATATTTTTAGAAAATATCCTCATACTATCCAAAATCAACAATAAATGCAAAAAATTTTAGCTAGCTAGGTTTTAATATGCAGCAAATTTTACTAGAAAATAAGTCGAAATTTTAAAAGTTTGTTTTAACGCCATTTAACTCTGAAAATATACACAACAAAAATAATTAAATTGTTAAAATGAAATCTTAGTCATTTTTTCGAAAACGACGATAACAAAGTGAATTTTCTATGTTTTATCTTCATAAAAGTAAAGGCCCCAGAGGTATTTCTATTTTATTCTTTTATTTTTTTAACCCATTTATAATTCAAGGCTTAATCACCATCATCACGATGAGGTAAAAAGAAAGGTTTCGTCGTAGTCTCAACATCACACCGATCCAATTAACCGGAGGCGATGTGTGACTAAAACTATTATTTTTTTCTTTCTTTTTTTCTCATGAAATTGAAATGAACGATGACGAGTCATAGTGAATAGGATTTATATAATAGTTATATATAGGAAATTTCAATTAAAATTGAAAAATAAAATAAAATAAAATCTCCATCCCACTTTTGGCACCAATGTGAGTTAATCGCAAATAAAATAACATAAATTGCAAAAAAAAAAAAGAACAAATATTAGTAAAATATCTCACGCTAGGTGGATGATTGATGATCAAGCAATTCACCATAAGGCGACGACAATCGATTTATGTTGCGCGATTCCACCCCTGCCCGTCCCTTTTCCCGCTAAAATTTATCGTGTTAAATACATACGTAACGCTAAAATGCCATATGTCTCCTCTGATGTTGCACATTTTCTTCTTTATTTTATATATATCGTTTTTTTTTCATTTTTTATTCGCGTACAACCAATTTTTGCCCTTTTATCGCTTCAGATTTTAGCTTTCCTGCCGCACAAGTGACAATTTATCGCCCCCTTTTATCCCTTCAGCCCAATATCAAACCAAAATCAAGAAGAAGAAGACGAAAATAAAATAACCGCCCCTTGTACGATAAGCACGCGTCGTCAACTCCTAAAACCCTATATATATAAAAAAAAAAAAAAATACAACACCCCTGCGCCCTCTTTAGTGCAGCAACAGTAGCAGCAGCAGCCACCGAAACGCAAAACGAGCAAAGAAAACCCCCTCAAAACGAGTCTTTTACCAGGAAGCGCAGATGGTGGATAAAAATCTTCGCCATGCTCCTTATTCTTTCAGTTGTTATTTAAGAGATAAAAATGTCTAACCCCCTCCCCTCCGCCCCCGCAATTCATACTACCCTATATTTATATGCAAATTCCGTCAGCTGTTTTCCTTCCTTGAACAAAATGAGCACAGGTAGGATTCGAACCAGGGATCACAATTAGATTTTTATTATTTATAAAAAAAAAATGTTTTGCATCAAAGGATTAATGACTAAAATAATTTTTATATTATATACAAAAACTACACAACATATTTTATAATATTTAAGCATGCATAAAATAATTAGTAATAGTTAAAAAACAAAACAAACGCAAGGAAAAGTGGTCCATTAATAAAATTTACATCCGATTCCTTTGCATATTTTTTTTGTATTTAAGTATAAAGTTTTTTAAATACAAAAATACAAGAAAATAAATTTATAAACAAAAAAAACAATAATAATAAGAAGAAATAGGATAATAGGGTTTAGTTGGAGTGGAAAGTAGCAAAAATTTGAATAGTGTTTCATTTGCAAAAACAAATTCAGCCATTCAAAAGTAGAGGGCGCTACACAAATCCAAGGACGAGTCGATTTTTGATTAAGCTCCTTTTAAGTATTATTTTCATGTGACTTATTATCGCTTTAGAAAGAGACAGATAGACTGATTACATTCCTTATTTTTATTAGTCCTCTCCCTTCAATTCATTTTATTCGAAGAATTTCATCGAACTGGAATAAAAAAAATGAAAATAAACGAAAAAAGACACACGTGTCAAGTATTTTTTTAAAACCTATCCAATGTCACTAAACTCGACCCCCTCCCCCACCCCATTTTAAAATTTAGATGGCGGGGTATTTATTTTATTATTATTATTTATATTTTATGTTTTTTTTTTTACCGCAGATAGAATAGGGCGCGGTCTGTATAATCTTAAAAAGAAAGAAAAAAAAATAAATAAAAATAAAATAAAACCGAGCCTATCACTAGAATTTTAAGAGATCTTTAAAGGGAAAATGTCCTGCCATCCGCCGCCGCCGTCAACTAGCATCAGGAACAACGGAAAGAAGGAACAACCGGTCCCGCCCCGCCCTAATTCCCCCTTCTCATAACCCCTCCCAACCCCTCCGCCTCCCCCGCCGAACCATAACTAGAATAATATCCTTCCTGATCCTTGCAGTCCTTCGTCCCTTTTTTTTCTTCTTTTTTTTTTTTTTATGTTGAAAAAAGGATGAGAAAACGGGACGAAGGGCAGAAGGGATGCCAACACAACAGAGGCATACACACAAAATTCACCCTCTTTATCATTCTTCAAGACGCAGATTGCGCACCAGAGAGCAGCACTGGAAAAGAAAAAAAAACTGAAACGTTTGTATCAACATCACACTCTCATTCTATCTCTTTCGCACCCATAGAGAAAATCCCCCTCCTACTCTTTTCGCACAGAAAAAGCCCTTCCTTTGCATAACACACCCTCGCACAAGAAAAAATAAATAAATAAATAAATAAATAAAAATAAATTCATGAAATATTATACAAAATTTCATGGATCAGAGTTAGCATCTTATGCGTGTATTACACATTCTTAGATTTTTCTTTTTTCTTAGTCTTGTTCTTACACACCAGAGGGCGAGGTGCAGATTGCCTTAGGGATGGGTGGGATGTAAAGAAGAGGGGATGAAAAGGGAAGGGGATGGAATTTTTATCATCTACAAAGCTATGCCGGCCTGTAAACAATACGTTGGATTTTTTCTTTTTTTTTGTGTTGTATAAGAGTGGGAGAGCCGAATGCTGGGGAGTGGAAGGGATGGTTAAAAAGGCTGTTAAGGGGGTTGGGAAGAGATAGGTGTTTTTACGCGCGTTTTACTTTCTTATGTATGGGGCAGCATAAGGACAACATAATTGTTTCTGGTTTACTGCAGAAAAGATTCGTACCTCTCTCTCCACCACCCCGTCCCCCACCCCATCGTCTTCTACTATTTTCCACAAACTGTACAACAGCTGTAATAAGCGAACGAAGGAGAAGGGATGGGTGGGGGAGGGGGGTGTAGGCAGTATTTTCGAAGCAGAAGAAACATAAGAGAAAAAAATATATATATAACAGTAATAAGCACGCAGGCATGCTGTCAATAAGATGCGGATGGGTGGGGAGGGTGAGGGAGAAGGAGAAGTGATGTAGGGGGGAGGTTTGGTAGGAATACCGGGAGCAAAGTCCGGCCTTGCATACGTAACAACTTTCAGAATCTAGGGAGTGTAACAAAAAAAAAATTCCCTTTATTTACTTCATCAATTGGATAGTTGTAAACCAATTTTTAACTCTATAAATAAATTCCTAGAATATTCGATAAAATTTTTAAAATCATTATGTTGCACACGAGCCCATGGCAGAAACGTAAAAAAAAAGGGACGATTTATGACTGTAAGAAAGGTCAAAAATTAACATACGATGAGAAGAATGTTTTATTTTTTTGTCCCCTGTCCTTGACGGATTTTATTTTTATATTTATTTCTTATTGTTTTTTTTTTCCTTCTTCCTTCCTGCACAAGAAGTTTTGGTTCAGGGAAAGGAGAAGTAACAAAAATAAAAAAAAATAAAAACACGAAACAATTTCAAGGGAGGGATAAGGGTATGATCACATTAACGTGCCTTTCCCCCCATTCCTGATCCAGAGTCCTTCAGATAAAATTTTTTATTGCGGCTTGACCTCGTCAGAGTCATCCTCTATCCATCTAAATATATAAATATATAATGTAATGTATATATGTATGTACCACACCCGTATATAAAAATAAAGAGAAAAACGATACCAAAATGTTGCATATTGAGAGGACACGGACAAACCCCCGACCCTTTCTCATTCCAGAAATACATTTTCCCTTATTTTATAGCTGCGACTTATACAAAAAGGAACAAAAAAACAAACGCCACTTAAATTGTAAATTTTTACATATAAAATATACGAAAAAGATTTCTTCCATATCATAACAATTTAATTAAAATATCCTCCCCCTCTCTCCCCTACCATTCTCTTCACCCCCCCCCCCCCCCCTTCCATTCTCTTCACCAACCCAACAAATCTTATTCCTTATTCATTGCCAGAGTAAAAATTTTTCATTGGGACATACGCGCCCAAACCTAGCCCATATAGCGAATAAATACGCCCGCAACAAGCAATGAATATACCCAAAAGTACGCCCCTTTTTCAGGTACATGCGGGGTTTAAAGTAGACACGAAAGTTGACAAATACGCCCGTTTCGGTGCGAGGCTTTAAATTTGTATGATGGCAATAAACCGCACCGTGCCTCATTTGGGCTATTTTGGGTGCATTATGAGTTATAAGTTCCTATGGTGGACTACATATTAACAACTTAAATTTTTGTCTCCAGCGCCACCGTGCCACATTTGGGTATAAAACGGGCGTACCGGGCGACGTTTGGACTTTCTTAATTTTTATCTAGAAAAATCCTTTTTTTTAAATAACTATAACACATTAATTTAGCATTATAAATGGGGTACCACAAGGTTCTTTATTAGGACCAGTGTTGTTCCTTTAAAAGAAGTTTCTTAGATCATAACTTACATAATCTATAAGACAATTTTATTAATCTTAAAACTATTTTTAGATTGATGTAAAATAAAAATTAGAGGGATAAAGAAATTACATTTTAAAATTGACTCAAATTATAGTTGAGAGCAATAATCTCTATTTTGTACCCACAAAGCCAACTAATTCAGAACCTTTCATTTGCCTACATTCCCTCCCTTTTCATCCTTCCTCCACTCCCTGTTTTATCCGGTTGGAGGAGGAGGATAATAATATTTTGTCAGATCCGCAAGGAAATATAATTGGCCTACACAAATGATACGATATTATAAACCTAAAAAAAAAATACCAAAAAGGGAATATTAAAACTTGCATGTTTTTGAGGAGGGTGGGCTTTAGATGCCGCAAAATTAATGAGAACAAAGTGAAATGTATCATCACCATCAAACCACTTTTTCAAGTCCTTTGAAGTATTACTCTTTTTTGATATTAAATGCGTTGAGTAAATCCCAAAAATCTCTGAACCCCAATCCAGAAAACATTTTTACAGCATCAAACAGCCGGATAAAGGGCAAAGGAAAGGGGGGGATAAAGAAAGATTAAGATACAAATATCATCTGATTTTCTCTTTGTATCTTTATTATTATGTAAAAAAGAAATTTGAACTAGGTTTTAAAAAAAATTAAACATGCCCTTTATTTTCACTATAAAGTTAAATATTTTTTTTCTTTAAATTCCTAAATTTATGATTTAAAATATTGCAGACGCAGAATAACTCATTTTTAATGCAACAGGTTAACAATTTTTAGAATTTTTTTTTTCTTTCAAAAAATAGAATTTTAAAAATAAGTTTATATAGTGCAATGATCTTCCCTCTCTCGAAAAGGTTAAATTAACAGTTAAAAATGTTATTTTGAAGTAGAATTAAATTTTAGTTGCTATTACTGGGCAATTATAATTAATTAATTAATCATTCTGATGTTGTAGGTTCGATTCCCACATGAAAAATAATTTAATTAAGGTGTGTTTTACGGCATAATCCAGGATTAGAGAACAACTTCAAGGATTTTAATTTAATCAGAGGGGAAAAGCAATTAATTTTAGTCAAGTGCTTAAAGGTGACATAATTTCGATTTCAGATAAAACATCTACAGAATTTAATTAAAATTAGTCCAATCCCCTACTATCAGGAAGGATATAAAAACGACACCGAAAAGGGTAAGAGGATATGAAAAAAAATAAAAATACATAAATAAATTAACATAGTGTTAGATAGATTAAAAAATTATAGGATAGAATGAAAATTTTGCTAAATTAATTTCTACAGTAGTTACAACTTTAAAACGTGGGCTATGTTCAGGACTTACCGAAAAAACAAAAAAATAAAACTTTTTAAAGCCAATCCATTCCTGGCCTAGAAGCAATTCCTTTTTTTCCTGTTTATTATTTATTTTATACTTTTGATTTTATTATTATTATTTATTTTTTAAATATGTATTAATTAACACGGCACAAACAACATATTTTTATTATTATTATTTTTTTTTTGTGTACCTAAGAGAAGGCACCAGAGGAAGGTTTTTTCATTTTTATTTATTTATTTATTAATTTTTTTAAATCACTGAACTGAAAATTGAACTGTTACTTAACAATTCCTTTAAAGGTGCGAGCCACTCTTACATTTATTTTTTTTATTTTATTATTTTAAAGGTATAGTTCACTTCTAATTTTTTTTTCTTTATTATTATTAATTTCTTTCTTAAGGCCGGATATCACCTGAAATAATTGGTTTTTTTTTTTTTTTAATTAGATATATTAAATTTGTTTTAATTTTCAGTCATATTTTTTGACGTGTTTTGAATATTATAAAAATAAAATAACAATAATAAATAAATAAAAAACGTTTTTTTTAAAGGAAAATTCATTCGATGCATGCAAATAAACACAGGCACACATACAAAAAAAAAATGAAAAATAAAAAGGTTTTAGTGAATTCCTAAACAGGGCAGAAACACGAAATTCTTTTTTTTTTCCTTCTTCTTCTTCTTCTACATGTTCGAAATCCAGAGGCTGAAGAGAATGAAAATTTTGTGTCGTCGCTTGAAAAGAGAAGATATTTTCCGCACTCGTCACTCATTCATGATTCTTGGTAATAAAACTAGAGAGAGACAACTCTATATTTTGAGTGTTAAACAAAGAAAACGTGAACACATACACCGTTAAGAATGCAAATCCCGGCCTATAGAAATTTCGTGAGGCCTAACCTCTCATAAAATAAAAAAAAATTTGTCTATCTTTCTCTAGCACTCTTCAATTTTGTATACAGCCATTTCCCTTTCGATTATCATTACAAAAAAAAAAAACCTTATTCTAAGTATCCTTTTCACGTGAAGTGTTTTAGAGCAGGATAAAAATGAACAAGGATATTTTTGAGGCATATTCTTTTTAAAATCCACCCTATCTGTAAAATAACAAAAAACTTTTCATGTTTTTAGAATTATTATATAAATATACTATCTATTTATGAACCTATATACAATATAAACTATATTTATTTATTTTTTTACAAAAAGTGGGCGGTGGTAGAGCCCTTTAAATCCTTCAAACAAACAAAAATTAGGATGGAATTAAACAAAAAAGACGGCTTAAGCTGCATTCACATTGAGTGCATCATAATTATAGAAGAAAAGTGGACAAACCGAACAAGATTTAAAACATATACACACAAAAAATAAATAAATAAATAAATAACATTTCACAGAAAGTCCGTTTCGTTTAAATACACTTATAAACTACGGGATCCTCTCTTTGTTTTTTTTTTTTTTTTCCTTCTTCTTTTCTTAGCATTTCTTCTCCTCCTCCGACCAAAAATTCATTGGTTCCATAAAAAAAAAAAAAATATACATAATATTTTTCATTTCATTTCAGTTCAGCCCTTTTTCGTAGGTTTATACCCTAGAACTAAACCGAATCACTTTTCTTTATAAATTTTTATATATACATTTTATTTATATTTCATTTTATTATATCTCTTGTATTCACACAAAAACTAAAAATTTATAATTCGAAATAAATTAAATCGAAGCACTAAAACTAAACAACTGGTCAACAACTCAAAACACTCGTCAAAAAATAAATGAAATAAAATAATTCAATAAAATTATAAACTAGCCTTCGGTAAAATACACGTTATTTTTTTTTTTTAATTATTATTATTTAAAAAAAAAAAAAAAAAGTCCATTATTTTACAGGTCAACAAAATAAATCACACAAGAAAATATGTAAAGAAAATCCCATTTTTATTACACGACGACCAAAATTCCAGCGCTGCGAAATTTTAAACCACGCTCAATCGGCTGGCCGCAAACGTTGACTGCGGCCGAATTCAGCGAGCGGAACTCACAAAAACGCTTGCCTCACACCCACACAAATGTTGAATTTACCCACACAAAGCTGGAGCCAACCAAAAACCCGGCCGGATGGTGTCCGGAGTGCGGCATTCTCTCGTTTTTCGTTTTTTTTTTATTTCATTTTTCACCACTCTCTTTGGAGGAATTGTGGGAGCATATTCAGCGGAATTCAGCTGAATTCAGCAGAACACTCTGAAGCACCTGAGTGCTGAATTTCACCGCAAAGAACTGCCAGCTAGGATTTAAAGACGAACGGAAGTGCCATACCCACGGTATGCCTTGTCTACTAAATTTTAACACTCTATCGTGATATGATTTAAAAACATTTAAATCATATTTAAAAAAAACAAAAACTGTGTTTTATTTAATTTCTAGCTTTCTGACCGCGACTTCATCAGAATTGAGGTAAAAGTGATATTTCTAGACTATTGGTTTAAAATTTAGTACCTATGTTTCAGAGTTATAAAAAAACCAACGCTTTACCAACTCATCAAGTAATTAAACGGAAAAAAATATTAAATAATTCGTTTTGTATCTATTTCTAAGTTTTCGGCAGACATTTTGTTATTAAATTATAAGAATTAGTCTTTTAGTATTCCATATTCCAAATTTTTCTTGTTTTATATCTAATCTACCGTCGAAAATGGCACAAAAACTATCTAAAATTAATTGGGGATTATACCAAAAGAACAAAAAGTGCTCTAATTATGACTTTTGAGTTCTTCAAACAATTATTTACCGATGTAAACCGCATTTCCAGAAGTGAACAGATCGACGTTTTCCTGACAATTTTTCCGGAAACTTTCCCACTGCAAAATTATTTGAGATCTGATACCACATTTAGAGGAATTCGATTTAAGCGTTTAATTTTTAAATTTCCCGCCTTTTGAAGGGGCGCTTATCTCGCTTAATGCGAAAGAAATAGACAGATATATGCGCCCTATTTCTGAACTTTTCTTAGGTGAAAACTGTCAAAAGGGTGCACCATTTGAAACAGAAAATTGAGGGGTAAAAACACGTCATCTTTAATTTCCACTGAAAAAGCTAAAGACTAATTTTCATGGCTTTAACTAAAAAAGTAACAAAATTACCTCTCTTAAGGGGGCAATCGCTTTCAAAAGTGAACAAAAATCGATTTATTTTTTTTACATAACAGTGTTCCTTAACATTATAGAAATCATCTCCCAAAACCGTTTTGAAAAATTAGGATGGCTGATTGGTGGCAATAAACCCAAATAAATTATCTATACACGGTTTTACAAGTAAAAATTATTGTAAAAAAACTTTAAACGCGATTTTCTCAAAACTACTTTTTTTTAACTCGTACTAACCATATCTCAAGTTCTACTCAATGGACTTAAAAAAACTCAAAGAGCATATGATTCGTTGACATAAATACTAGGTCCTAAACCTATAAAAATGCATAAAAGTACCCCTTGTTTTTTTTTATAGAGATAGTTTTCCGCAAAAACATGGCCGATAACAATTTTAAAAAGCGGCCAAGTGCGAGTCGGACTCGCCCATGAAGGGTTCCGTAGCTGCAAGTAACATAATATAAAAGTTCTTGTAGTTCGTTGTAACTTTGATCGATGTTAAATTAAATGTTTTTTTTTTTTTTTTATATTTGAGTTGATTGAATGAAAGGTAAATTGCGGTTTACGATTTATGACGTATTAAAAAAAAACTACTTACTAGATCTCGTTCAAACCAATTTTCGGTGGAAGTTTGCATGGTAATTTACATCATATATTTTTTTTAGTTTTATCATTCTCTTATTTTAGAAGTTAGAGGGAGGGGGGGGGGGGGGGACACACATTTTACCACTTTGAAAGTGTCTCTCGCGCAAACTATTCAGTTTAGAAAAAAATGATATTAGAAACCTCAATATCATTTTTGAAGACCTATCCATAGATACCCCACACGTAAGGGTTTGATGAAAAAAAAATTTTTGAGTTGCGTACCAGCTAAAATGAGACTTTTGCAAGACAGCCTCTGCCGCCGCCAAAACTTACTAAAAATTAAAAAAAAAAATATTGTTGTATTCTTCAATATTCAAAGAATAGTGCCCAAAACGAATTTTTTAAATAAATGTAATAGTTTTTTCAAAAAAAATTCTTGAAAATGTGCTTTTTTTCTCAGTCATGAGGAATTCATTTACAAAAATCCTGTAATACGTGTTTCTTGATTTCGAACTTTAAGGCCAAATACCAATTTTTATGGATTTACCTTGAAAAATTAAGGATACATCCCCTATTTTTACCTTCTTAGGAGAAGAATTTCGTAAAATCCTTTCTTAGTGGATGGTTAACTTTATCGAAATGATGTCAACTTAGATAGAAATTCGAGACATCTAAAAATAAAAAAAATTTATATCGAATTTAAAAAAAAATTATGAGCAAAACAATTCCATCTCTACGCCGCAGGTAGCATTTGTATTTTCCACTTTTTTAAATTCCAAGTCTGAATTATAACGAACAAAAATTTATAGATTTCCGCAATACATCATTGGGAAAAAACGCAATCTATATATATGTATAAAAAAAGACGGACAAGTGCGAGTAGAACTCACGCCTTGAGGGTTCCGTATCGTTATACTTTATAATTATCTATTAAATTTGAATTATAAAAAAATATGTGATGTAACTAAAAATTTAAGGTTTTCGGAATTTTTCCTTTATATGTGCTATAAAACATTGCTTCATGCCAAATTTCAAGATTCTAGGTCGACTGGAAGTACCCTTTAGGTTTTGATTCCCTTGCGAGTAGTTGCGAGTTTGAAAATATGCGGCTTAAATTGCTGTTTCTTTTGATTGCATTGACATAGAAGTTTGATTTTATTACAGCTTAAAGGTATTATAGACCTGAGTATTTGATATGAATTTCAATTTAATACCTCTACGCGTTCATGAGGAAAGGGGTAGTAAGTTTAAAATTATTAAAAATATTTTTATTATATGATGTAACTAAAAATTTACAGTTTTCGCAATTTTACCTTTATCTGTGCTATAAGACGTTGCTTCGTACCAAATTTCAAGATTCTGAGTTCACGGGAAGTACCCTGTAGGTTTTGATTCCCTTGCGAGTGTCGAAAATTTGCGGAAATTTGCGGCATAAACGGCTGTATCTTTTGATTGCGTTGGCTTAGAAGTTTGATTTTTTCACAGCTCCAAGGGACAGTAGACCTGAGTATTTGATATAAATTCCAGCTTGATACCTCCACGCGTTCCTGAGAAAAAGGGTCTTGACAGACAGACAGACGGACGGACGGACGGACAACAAAGTGATCCTATAAGGGTTCCGTTTTTTCCTTTCGAGGTACGGAACCCTAAAAATGAAAAACTGTCGGGAAATCACAGAAACGATTATTTTTGCTAACAAAAAAAATTACAAATAACCCAAGAAAAAGAATATTTTGAAACTAAAGTCTTAAAATTCATATCAGTTCAATAGAAAATAACAAAAGCCTAGGGCTTTTCCGACTATCTAAAATGCAACTTTTTTCGTAGATTAAACAAAACTGGCCCAAAATGGGAGTTTTTAACGCAATCAAAATTACGCTGGAACAACAAAAAAGAAAAAGTTTCTTCAACAAAACCCTAAAAACGGATTCTTTGATATAACCAAAACTAAATGTTTAATTTTAACTTGGTTTTTTAAGTTGATTACAAAAGTGCTGCTGGTTGTTTTGATTCTAAAAAAAATTTTAAATCTAAACCACTCCTCCGCTGAAATCTGCACTACCCGCTGCGGTCGAACACAGCCGATTTTCACGTAGTATCAGAACTGATAGAAATTAGCTAGCCAGCTCTGGTTTTTTGCATTTATTATTGATTTTGGATAGTGTGAGGGCATTTTCTACAAAGATTTTAAATCTAACCGCTCCCCCGCTTAAATCTGCACTACCCGATGCGGTCGAACACAGCCGATTTTCGCGTTCTATCAAAACTCATAAAAATTAGCTAGCTACCTCCGGTTTTTTGCATTATTTACTGATTTTGGATAGTATGAGGGCATTTTCTAAAAAGATTTTAAATGTAAAGCGCTCCTCCGCTGCAATCGAAAGAAGCCAAAAATTCGGTCAATTTGGTGAAAAAATACGGAAAATGCGAATGGACAGATTTCAGCGCCATCTATAACGAACCGAAAAAAAAATTAAAATTAAAAAAACTTTTTTAAAAACAAGCTTTTATTTAAATGCGCTAAAAAGAATAAAATAAACTTTTCCTTTAAAACTTTTACTATCAACTTATAACGTCATTACACAATTTATATGATATAAAAGCTTGCAAGTTAAATAAAAGCTTTTAAAAATATATCAAATAAAAGTTTCATACTTTAAATTATTAATTTTACCGCTCAAATATTTAAATTTTAAATCTGCCGCTCGCCTAAATTTCTTTTGAATTATAAAAAACGAATTGAAAATGGAAAAAACTCGAAAAGGTGGGATTTGAACCCGGGGAAACTTGCGTCATAAGCCAGTGCTCTGCCCACGACACCATTCTTCTTCTTCCTTCGCTCCTTCAGACCAAGTGACGTCAGGTGCAATAAAAATATTTGGGGATTCTTGGGCGTGACGTCGCCAATGTCCTGGGTTCGATTCTGCAACGTCACCACCCGTTTAAAATTTGTGATCCGGCGAAATTTGTTTTTTTTTTTGTAAAGTTTCGTTAAATCCCGGAAGAGTTTAATTTCTTTAAAAATAATTTTTTTTTTAAAAATAGCGTTGAATTTACGTCTTTCGCCGCTTTAAAACTAGAACCAGAAGCAATTTTTTTGCTATTTCTAGGTGATTTTTACACCACCCAACGGTTTGAGGTGCCGACGTTTAAAATTTTTGCTCTGGAGGTATTTTTTTTATATTTTTCTTTAAATTCCTGAGAGGTTTCTTTTCTTTTAAAGTTAAAATTTTAAAAACCACGTTTAATTTGGAGGTTCTGACGCATTTCCGCGCGTTTCGTTTCCCTCCGTTTCAGTTTTTGAATCGCATCCACCGTTTGTTCCCTGGAGGCCCTCAGTCCTGCGGAAATTCTTGCAGTTTTCGTTTCCGCTCGTTTCGAATTTGCAGTCTAATTTACCGTTATTCTAGACGCGTTCCCGCAGTTCGCGACTTGTTTTCGGAGTGGGCGGACGGACATTTTAATTTTTAAATTATATTGAAATGGCGGCGGTTTCGTTTATTCGGAATTTTTAGTGTTAAATTACCTCAGAAAACTTTAAAATGGTGCTTTTATTCTCGAAAGTAAGCCGTAAAAGGATTTAAATTATTTAATATCAAAAAATTGGTTGGAAATTCTCGAGTCGGTCAATTCGTGAATATAAATTTCGGGCGTACCGTGAATTTGCGAATAACATTTTTAGTTACGACGGGAGTGAAAAATCGAGTGATTCATTCTGGTCAGGAATAAAAAAAAAACAAAAAACAGGCTATCCGCGAAATAAATAAAATTATTAACAAAAATCCGGTGGTGTCTTTAGGCAGGTAAGCCACCAAAAGTAAATATTTTGAAATATTGTTTAACAAATTTTTATTCTTTAATTTGCAGTTGCAATCGGCTCAGGTAAGTTTTCAAGTCTTTTAAAAGCGTAATCTTTTTTCTTTTTAAATTTAGTTTTGTAAGAAGAAATTTTGCTGGTCGCTAAAATGGCGGGCGTTTTATCATTTTTGATGTGATCCAAAATATGGAGGTTTTTCTCGCGAATTTATAATAATTTTTCTGGTGAATTTCCACCTCGTTTCCGCTTAAAATTTCTTTTTATTGGCGGTCGTTTTTTTTCCATACGTGTGCCAGTCGTTGGCGCGTATTTCCCCGAAATTGTTTCTCCTTGCCGTGGGAGAATTTTTGTTTGGTTTAAAATAGCGCTGAATTTTATGAAATTAGTTTAAATAAGTGAGCAAAGTTATTAAAATCATTGTCTTTAAGAGCGAAGTCAAGTGTTTTGTGCAAATTTAATGGAATCCGCGGCCGCCCCTGGGAGCACCACGAGATGATGAACCCTTTTCCAAAAAATTTAGTCGTAGATTTTCTCCTGGATTTAGGATGATCAACGCGCCATTTAAATCTAGCCCCAGTGAATCAAAATCGTTAAAATCATAACCCCAGAGGAGCCCTATTTGCCGCAGAGCGCCCCCAGAGTGGCATTTTTCAGGGTCTCGCTTTCTAGAAAATTCTCCTGGGCCCCCCTCGCTCCTTGTCTTTTCCAGGCTCGAAAGGCCGAAATCATTTTTAGAGGAATTAATAATTAAACTCCCCGGCTTAGGGCGCCAGCGTTTAAAATTTTTGCTCCGGAGCTATTTTTTTTATATTTTTCGCTTAATTCCTGAAGGGTTTACTTCCTTTTAAAATTCAAAATTTTAAAATAGCGTTTAATTTGGCGGTTTGCTCTTTTTAGCTGATTGTAAGCACACCGACGGAAATTCAAACTTAAAAACCCCGCATTTTCTTCGATACTCTTCTTGTTTTTGGTTATGAATTTTGTAGTTTGTTTTTTTATTTCCAGCCGATAAGAAAAATAAAATTGGAATTAAAGCAATATTCAAAAAATTTTCGTTATTTTTAGTTTCAAATTTCCGCGCCAGGTGCGATTTTTTCGCTGTGACGTTTTTTGTTTAATTTTTTTGTTGTTGAAGCTTCTTTTTATTCTTTGCTCTGGAAAAAAGTAGAAAAAGGTGGAGGGGATGAGTTTTTGCGAAGGGTGCCATCCCCCGAAGCGTTTGGTTCCGCACGGCGCCGCCAGGTGCGCTCGCTTGGGGTGGCGCACTTCGCTAATTTTACTTAAATTTTCTAATTAAAAAGTGCGAAACGCGTGGGCGGCTGCTTTAATTAATTAATTAATTAAATCCCGTTCGATTCGCGGCTGCCCGGAGGCTGTAATTTGCATGAATGCTTCTTGATTTTTTTCTTTTTTTTTTTCTCCGGTGTGGCAATGCCCTGGCAGGGGAAGTAATTCTAACGGAATTTTAACTGTGTAGTCCCTTGAATCTGAAAAGCGCGTCGGCCACGATTTTTGTTGGTCGCGGTTTTTAGCGGATTCACAGGTGAATTTCTTGATAAAAATTTATTTTTTCGCGTCTCGCTTACTTTCGGTTTAAGTGCCGTTGGAGGAAGCGCCGGCGGTTCGGTTAAAAATGGTGAAATTGTGAAAATTGTGTGAATATTTTTTTTTATATGCAAATTAGCTAGAAAATTCCTTCCAAATGTGAATTTGGGCACAAATTGCCAAAAGCAGAGTCCGTGGCCGTGAAGTGGTGAAATAATAAAAATAGTAGTGAATTTTATTTGCTTGTTTTTGGAATAGAAAGGAAAAAGCGAGTGCTCCGCCCCAGCCGCCGTGGGGACTCCTGAGGTCAGTAGCTGCTCAGCCCGATTCTAGTAATTTTTATTTTTCGCTGGATGCCTTAAATTTTAATTTTAATTGGGGAAACTTCGTTCATTGCCGAAAAATTAAAAAGATTTTTCGGCGAATTTGTGGTCCTGGGTGGCAGCCATCTTGGAAAATTAGTTCCTTGAGACCCTTCAGGTTTTTTTTTGTTTTCTTCAAATTCTCAGAGTCTCGCGAAATTTTTTGTGTTGAAGACACTTTTTCTTTTTTGTTGCTCCAGCGTAATTTTGGTTGCGTTAAAAACTCCCTTTTTGGGCCAGTTTTGTTTAATCTACGAAAAAAGTTGCATTTTAGATAGTCAGAAAAGCCCTAGACTTTTGTTATTTTCTATGGAACTGATATGAATTTTAAGACTTTAGTTTCAAAATATTCTTTTTCTTGGGTTATTTGTAATTTTTTTTTGTTAGCAAAAATAATCGTTTCTGTGATTTCCCGACAGTTTTTCATTTTTTACTCTAAGGCTGAATATTACAAATATTTTTATTTATAGCTGGGGTTCCAAACGACCCCAAAAATTATTATTTTCTCGATTAAATTTTTCAAAAAGTTGTAAAAGTGAGCAAACGTTCAAAAAAATTATAAAGATTTCAATTAAAATAATCGTTTTTTTTTACCTTTTCCTTTTCAACTCTTTTCAGCCCGAGCAGTTTTCAGAGCGATATTTTTATAAAATATTTTATATTTTCCTAAATTTATCGATCTCGCGCGCTGAGGACCTAGAAACTGGAGCAATTTTCAGCGGGGATCTAGCGGCTAGTCTAGCCTCTAGCCTCAGTCTCCTGCTCCTCTGTCTCCAGAGAAAAGTCGCTGCACGGCATGCATTTTCATCTCGACAGTCGCACTGCAGCGGATGCTGGGGCTGGACCCCAGGCAGGAGCCGCGCTCATTTGCATATCTGCCGTGAGGCGCACCTGGAGCAGCGGGGGATCTCTGGATGCCTCTCAATTTTTCACCAAAAGTCGGGCTCCAACAGTTGCTCTGGGTTCGTCGTCGCGGAAGGTTCGTCTGGCGCATGGATAAATTTGTGTTATTTTTTCTGGATTTTTATTTTTTCTAGGTTTTTCTTATTTTATTTTTTCTAGAGTTTTGTTTTTTTTTCCTGGATCCTTTTTTCAAGTTTTGTCTTATTTTTTTCTGTGATTTTATCTTTTCTAAATTTTTCTTAGTTTTTTGTCTAACTTTTTTTATTTTTTTTCTAGACTTTTCTTATTTTTTTGTTTAAATTTTATTTTTTTTTTTCTAGATATTTCTTATTCTTTTTGAATTTTTATTTTTTCAATATTTTCTTTATTTTTTCTGGGAATTTTTCTTATTTTTTTTCTACATTTTTCTTATTTTTTTAAGATTTTTATTTTTTCTAGTTGTTTGTCATTTTTTTATAATTTTTTTTTCTTAAGTTTTTCAAATTTTTCTTATTTTTTTCTGTGATTTTTTCTTTTCTAGATTTTCTTATTTCTTTTTTCTAGATTTTTCTAATTTTTTTTTTCTAGGTTTTTCTTATTTTTTTTTGAGATTTTTCTTATTTTTTTTTTAAATTTTCATTTTTCAATATTTTTCTTATTTTGTCTGGGAATTTTTCTTTTTTAAATTTTTCTTATTTTTTTTCGTACATTTTTCTTATTTTTTTTTAAGATTTTTATTTTTTCTATATTTTTGTTATTTTCATATTTTTTTTTTACAATTTTTCTTATGTTTTTCTGAATTTGTAATTTTTTCCAGATTGTTCTTATCTTTTTTAGATTTTTGTTAATTTTTTGTAGATTTTTATTTGTTCTAAGTTTTTTTGTTTTTATTTTTTCTCGAACTCTGTGATTTTATCTTTATTTTACAAATATTTTAAAATTCCATTACAACTTTTTAAGCGTTTTATGAATTAATTTTAGTTTAATTAACAACTTGTCAACAGGTTTTTAATTTTATTAAATTTTTTAAATTTTTATAAAATTTTTGCGTTTAAAATGAGGCTTGAGCGAATTTCTTGGTTATTTTTTAGATGGTTTTTACTCCACCCCCGGGTTGAGGGCGCCAGCGTTTAAAATTTTTGCTCCGGAGGTATTTTTTTATATTTTCCCTTGAATTCTTGAAGGGTTTTCTGTCTATTAAAACTAAAATGTTAAAGATCGAGTTTAATTTGGAGCTCAGTGGCTTTTAAAGTAGAAAGTGAGCCAATTTCTGGGTAATTTCTAGACTAAATTTTTTGATCGAGCTGCTACCTTTTTGGGGAATAGGACCGAAAAAACATCACCAATTTTAAATCATTTTGAATCTAAACAAGGTTACAAAAAATGAATTAAAAGGCAACGACCTGACGAAAACCAATTTGAAGAAATAGAAAAAGATTTTTAAATTTGGCGCTTTTTGAATGGCAATTTTTAAAATCTGAGTCCCAGATGAATTTGCTTTTTTTTTTTTTTTTTTTTATAAAACTGGTTCTTGATTCGACTAAACATTTTTCCTGTACAGCCGTAGGTGGCGGTGTGTGCGGTTTGTAGGGTGAAGTTGAAGTTTGTCATTTTAATGAAATTTCTTAAGTTTTTAGGTGTTGTTTTTTGTAGAAAGCAGGCGTTAAATTCGTTAAAATCACTTCCAATAAAAATAAATAAATAATTAAATGCAAAACACTCCGAAAAATGCCCCCATCTGGCCAGTCCGGAATCGAATTTTTGCGAATGTGTTCGTGATTTTGCCCATAATCGCGAAATTCGCGCAAAAATAAATCGAAACTTGATCGAAATTTTGTAGATATGTACAGCGCCTTATATACAATTTGTACATAACATTTTCGGAGAGGTGATTTACAAATGGCTGACATTTCTCTCACTAGGGCTAACGGGCACACACACTAATTTTTTTAATTTAACTAAATACGATTAAAAAATAAACTAAAATAAAATTAAGGATTGAAACAGAAAACGGAAAATTAAAAAGCGATTGGTTTTTTGATTCGAAAAACTTGCGTCGTGGAAAAAAATCGGATTCTTTTGGTGCGTGGCGGACAAAAACGGCGAATTTTGTTGGAAAAGATTAAAAAGCAAAAGAAAAAAAAACACAAATAAATTGAAAAGGAATTAAATCAAAACACAAAAGGATTTTTGTTATTTTTTTTTTATTATTATAATTTTTTTTTTATTATTATTATTTTTTTATTTACGAAATTGCACCGGTGGAGTGGAGTGGCCCAAAAGTATTTAAATTTATTTGCGAACGTGTTTTTCATGAAAAAATAAATAAATTTTTTAGTTTTCGGTCTTTTGTTGTATGGTTTTGCGTGGGCTGCGTGTGTGGAATTATTTTTTTTTTTTTAAATGAATTTAATCAATTTGAAAGGATGATTTAAAAGAACGGAATATTTTAAGGTTCCCGTTGAAATTGGATTAAAATAAAAAACAAAGTCGTAATTTGTTTTTTGCGGGATATTTTCTTCTAATTTTATTTTGAAAACATATTTAATTAACGTAGAAAATAAAACGAGAAACGATACTAAAATAATTTACGTGTTGGGACACCTTTTGTTTTTGGATTCATCAGTGGGTTTGTGTGGTTGCGTGCGAATGTGTGTGTTCACCCGGCCGATTCTTCATATATATGAAATATTTTTTGTGTGCGAGAAATTTATTTCAAGTATGTGTGTGTGCGTGCGGAGTTGTGTAAATAAAGTTTAAAGTAAACGTCGCAAATGAGTGGCAGCAGTCGCTGGGGGTGAGCGAGGAGAACTTTTTGATTTTTGTGTGGAACTTAAAACTTTTGATAGGACACAATTTTTTGAATCAAAAAAAAACCCGAACAAAAAATCCAAAAATAAATAATAAATAAAAATATTAAAACACTTTGTGGCCCTATCGAGTGATTTTTTTATTTTCTCGTGCGAAAAATATTTTAATTTTTGCAACATTTCATTTTTTTTCTCTCTCTTCAAAATCAACAATCGTAGAAAATTCATCTTTTCCCCCCTTCCCCTTCGCAAAGTCACTTTCTTCCCCACCCCAAAATTCTGCGCGTAGAACGCTTTCGATTTGATTAAAATATAAAAAAAAAAAGTGCTCTGTTATTCCTCCATCGTTCAAAAATCGTTTTATTGATAAATTTTTTGTGATTTTCAATTAAAATTTAATTAAACTTTTTTTGTTCTCCCGACTGAAACGGAATAAAGAAGAAATTTTTTAGTGAATTATCAAACGAAAATGAAGATATATTACAAAAATAATAAAAATCTTGTCCCCGTTCTGTCAGCCATGTTTTTATTGAAGAGGCTGACAACTAAACAGTTATAAAATTTTTGTGTGGATTCCGAAAACTAAAATACAACACACACATACAAAATTTTTATTAAATACGTGCATAAAATAAGTGGAAAACTTTGTGTCAGTGTGTTAATGCGGCTTATTTTACAAAAAAAAAGAAAAGTGTCAGGTCGAACTACACATCACGTTCCACACAGAATTTATATATTTTTTTATTTTTCTGATTCAAGAAAAGTTGAAATTTTGTCGTCTGTCGTAAAGTTTTTAAAAAGTTTATTTAATATTTTATATGCATATATATTTATCGAAAATATATATATACATATAAATATTCGATTTTTCTCCACCACCCAGCCCCCCCCCTTCCCCGTGATCACTTCCATTTGACAAAAGAAACTAGAGGCCTCTAAAATAAAATAAAATCGAAAAATTGTGCTAAGTTTTAAATCACACCCAGGCTTAAGCTACTCAAAAACTAGCAACCAACCAGAAATAAAATAAAATAGGAAAAATATAAATATATATTAAAAAAAGAAAGAAAAAAACCAGGAAACCCATCAAACAACAAATTTTATTTTATTATTTTTCTGTTTTCTAATTTAAAACAAAAGGACAAAAGGTGTATAAAAAAGAAGTGAATGATGTGAAAAATTAATATATTTAATAAAATATATATAAATAAAAATAAAAAATAAAAATTATCTGTGATATTGGCTTATAACATAAAAAAGAAGTTAAAGAAAATAAAAAATAAATAATTTATCACTTAAGCACTAGGAAGATATTATTAAGCAAAAAAAAATTTAAATAATTATAAAATCGTGAAAACAAAAACGAAAACGGGTGACATGAACTTTAACATCACCTAGGAGGCGGTGTGGGGCGCAGAGAAGAAACAGAAATTTTCTTTTTCTCTTGTGTCAGTAAATTAAACAATATATAAAAACAATATAAACTTTGTTTTACAATTAAAATATTAATTGATAAAATTTGAATTGTGCATAAAAATAAAATAGAAAAATTTTGGGTACCTTACCTAAAAAAGACAAAAAAAAAAATTAAATTAAATTAGACTGGTAAAAAAACCATTTCCCTTGAGTCAGCTGAGGGAATATTTTTGTAATATTTATATAATTGCAATTATAATTTTTATTTATTTTTATTTTTTTCGGATAATCGCAGAAAAAAATACGGTGGTACTTCGCCCCGTGCGTTGTACGTTATCTTATTAAAAAATAAAAAATAAAATAAATAAATAATAATAATTAAAAAATGTTACCCCAGACAAACAATTCTGGTGAAAACGTTGTGATTTTGTGCAGTGGTGATCACGCCGGTGGGGCTCCTCTGGCCGGCGGCGGAACGATGGACGGGAATGGGGCCCAAAATAATAACAGTAACAGCAACAGCCTGTCCCTGGGTTCGCTCTCCTCGTCGCTCGGATCGTCCTCCTCAGCGTCGTCGTCGTCGTCCTCGTCCTCGACGTCCTCGTCGAACCCCTTGATCCAGTCGTCCTCCTCCTCGAGCGTCTCATCGAGCAATGGGCCGGCTGCCGGACGAAAAATTCAGGGAATGGGTAAAGGGGGTAAGTTTTTTTGAGGAATCGATTAAATCAATTTGTTTCTAATAAAATTTTATCTTTTAGTCAAGATCTCCTTTTTGTATCTTATTTCCTTTTTACATTTAATTGTTGTTTACTGCAATTTACAATAAAATCTTCCGTTTTTGGGATTAAAACTAAAAATAGATTTGATGTAGGAGCTCTTCCGCCTGCACACCCTGCTAAGAAATCCGTTTTAATGAGCTATAAATCGATTTTATTTTATTTTGAAAAAAAAAAAAATAATTTCATAGATTTCCTGTTTGAATACTTCTCGCAGATCGGTTGAAACTTCCGAAGATATTTAAAGGTAAAACGCCACTCCAGCTTTTAAAAGTGAAAAGTTAAAAAATAAATTTGTTTATTCCAGTTAAACATTATTTTAATAAATTCTGGAGTGGCGTTTACCCTATTTAAATTCAAACTATTAACAATTATAATTGAAATAAATTGTGAAAAGTTTCGTTTAAAATGGTTAATTTTAAAACTGGTAATGTTTAATTAATTTTAAACTTGTATTTTGATAATTTTTTTAAAAAAAATCGTAAAAATAAAGTGGAATCATAGAATTTTGTAGCGTGGATTAAATTAAATAGTTAATTTATAAATAGTCGTTTTTTAACACTACTTTTCTCGATTAAAGAATTTTTTATTAAAATTTCAAAATAATAAAATAAATTCTCCGTCATGTTAAAGATTTTGTGAATTTTCGTCGAATTTCAGAGATTAGAAAATGAAAAATCTTACAAAAACGCTTCATTCGATCCAAAGGAGTTCAAAATTTTTATTTTACGCGTTTTACACATTCAAATTAAAATTAAATTGCCTTTAATATCAACAATTTCTAAATAAATATCATTTTTTTGGGGCATCTTGAAATAATTTTTGAAGTTTAATGTTTCAGTTATTTTTTCCCCTCTCCCCACTAACGGTACCTTCATTTTCTTTGTGTTTTCCGTCCGTGGAGGAGAGGCGGTCCAAGGATAACGGTAAAAAAATCACAAGTCAGTCGGGCAGTTAGCGTTTAACCGGCGAAAGTTTTGGTCGTCGTGAATTTTATGAAATTTTATAAAATGGTTAAATTGTCACATTTTTTTCCAATTACAAGCGATCCAATAATATTTAAAAAATATTTAATCGATAACGGAGTTTTAAGCAAAACAAGTGGGTGGTCAAAAGTCACTAATTTTTGTGTTTTGTTTTCCATCTTCCAAACCACGTGGTGATGAATTTGATTTATTTTAATTTTTTTCGTTTTTAATTCAATTGTGGCAGTTATCAGTTAATAAAAATAAAAACAAAAAGGAAATTTAAACTTAATTTTGTACAAAAAACAAAAAAAAAAGTTATTAAATTCTACCCTGAAATCATGTCACGAGATTTTGAAATAAAAATAAACCGTTCATTTTTAGATAAAAGTGTGACATGATTTCAGGTTAGAATTTTTTGATTAAATTTAATTTGTATAAAAATCTATTAGTTATCATAATAAAAATTATGAAATAATTAATTTAAAAGTTATTTATCTTATTTTGACTAGACGAAAACATCTATAAGATGGCGCCAGAAGCTGTTGATCCAGCGATTTTAAGTCGTGGAGCTTTGTCCCGTCGGCAGTATACAAAAACTGCCTTACTTCAGCTCCGCGATGAGGTGCTATCGCGTAAAATTCCCGATTGTATTAACGTACCAAAATTACTATCACTTGGCGTATTAAAACGTGGCGAACAATCGAATTATATTAATCAAAACGGTGGAAATGGGAACGGTTGTGGTTCTGGAGGAAATAATGGAACCACCGGAGGCAGTGGAGGAGGAGGTGGAGGAGGTCGTGCCATCAGTGGAGGAGGCGGTCTATTAGGAAGTGGCGGAACAAATAATCAAAAAAATGTTGTCGATCAGAGAAACATTTCAACATCATTGATGCCAGCTTTTATGAAACGTCGAATTGTTGGTAATAATAACAACAATAATAATTCATCTTCGGGCGGGGGAGGCAACAGCAACAGCTCGAATGATCCCAAGGAGCGAATTCGAAAGGATCAGGATTCGGTTGTGACTCTGTCGCCGCAGAGGAAATCTATTAACATGGGATGTCAAATGCCGAACGTGTCCTCATCGCATTCTGAGCGTGAAGGGGGTGGCGGCGGGGTGCGGGAGCGTCGAATAGGAAGTGGACGACTCCCGCCGAGGGACGTTAACTGGGACTATCGGCCGGACAAAGACCCGGGGGCGGAGGCCGAGTATAACAATTATACGAGACCGAACATGATGAACTCGTACCGGGATCACAGGAATTCGGGAAGCAACCAAAATAATTCGGAGCGTCCCACCAACGATTACAGGGAGCGATACGATCGCAGGAATTATAATAGAAATAATGATTACGATCGCGGTGATAATTCCCGAGATAATTCGAGCTACGTTCGTAGATTTATTTCTGATTTAGCTAACCAGCATCCGAACAGTAACAGTGGGGGCGGCAATAGTGGAGTAGGAGGTGGCGGTTCTGGAAACAATTCCGGAGGTGGAAATATTAACGATCGCCGAAGAAATTACAGCGAGTCACGAAATGAGGAGCCTGAATGGTTTAGCGGAGGACCAACATCGCAGCATGATACGATCGAATTGCGCGGTTTCGACGAAAGCGACGAAATAATATCATACAGTGGAAGTGGGAGTGGCGGCGGAGGGAATCATAAGCAACATAAAAATCGACATGAGCAACACCATCAACAAATGCATCATCAGCAACAGCAACAGCAGCAGCAGCAACAGCAGCAGCAACAACAAAAAGGGAACACGACAAAACCTGGAAATAACAGAGAAAGTGATGGGAATCATCTCGAGGATGTTCCTGAGGATGTTGAAACAGGTGGCGGATCAACGTGCACATCCCCACCACCGGCTCGTAGTACGCCAACAAAAATGCACAATGATTCCAACAATAATACCAACGATGATAAAGGAAAAGGGGATGATAAAAAACCGATTGAGGAACGTGAAAAGCATATTGAATTCAATTTTGAGGCATTTCTCAATGTTGATCCGCTCAACAATATTCTTGTTGTAAGTCTTTAAATTTAACATTGTAATATTTATTAATATTTTTTTATTTCAAACAAATATCTAATTTAAAAAAAAAAATAATTAAAACAGGGCGATCCAAAAGCTCGTGATACTGGCAGTTCAAGATTTAGTCAATGGTTCAAAAGGAGCGGCGGTGGTGATCCATTTCAGAGCGGAAAATCAGGAAATGATAGCCGAAGATCGTCACTGCACGAAGATTTAAATAATGTTTTAAATGGTAAGATTTTTGTTAAGAATTATAATTTAAATAGAAATATAAAAATATTTTATTTAAGTTTCTCTTGGCGTTGAGGGGAATTCACCAAATAATCGAATTAATGGCCCAAATACTGGTGGAGATAGTGAAAAATATTTTGCACCAATTTCACCAGCTGCTAATAGTCAAACAAATACTTTGCTCGAGTTCCTACAGAAGGGTAAATTTAATTCGGCTGTTGCAACAGGAATGCTCAATAATATGGTCCAAAATGTTCCTGGATCAACAAATTTAGGTTATCCGATGGAGAAACAAAAACGTTAGTATATATTACATTAAAAATTAAGTTAAATTTTGCCCTGAAATCATGTATTACACATTATCGATTTAAAAACAATTAAATGTTTACATCTACAGGTAAAAATTATTTTGTAAACTAAATTTTATGATACCAAATGTGAGATGTCATTTCGGGGTAGAATTTCATGATTAAACGATTTGTTTTGGAAAAAATTATATATAACAATATTTGTTTTTTTAATTCTAGCTGGGATGATACCCAGCGTTGAGGAGCTAGAAGCACGTATGCGTAAAAATGAGCCAACGGTTGTAAATAATGCGATTAATCCGTTTGGTCAAATTTTAACTGGAAATTTGCATCAACAAATTGGTCAAATTCATGCTGCTGGAAATACGAACAGTGGTCCACAGCAGCAAGACATGGAAGCGTTCAAAAAGCTACTTGAACAAATTGCACCCGGTGTTAAGGGCAATCCGAGCGCTGCAGTTGGTGTTACTGCAATGAGCCAAGCACTTCAGGCCCAGCAACAGCAGCAGCAAATTGTCCTACAGCAAATGATTAATCGGGCCAAACAGGACGAACTAAAGCGGATCTTTCAGCAGCAGCAGCATCAGCTCCATCAGCAAATTCAGCAGCGGAATAATTTGCAACAGCAGCGAATGAATGACCTCCTCATAAAAATTGCTAGTGGAAAAGTGAGTCGTAACGATATTTTCAAGCGGCCAGAGGCTCAAGCTATTGTTCAAGGTATGTTTTAAAAAAAATTTTTATTATGGTATAAGGGTGTTAGGTTTTGCTTTTAAAATAATTCAGGTCTGTTGAGGGGCGAAATAACGACGGGCAGCCTTCAGCAGCTTCTGACCCATCCGAATACCTCAAATCGATACAGAGACATAATAGCTAGTGTTTTGCACTATTTACACTCAAATTCGAGGGTTGCATCGCCCAGTTTGGGGTCCCAGCAGATTCTTTCTCCGATTCCCGGTCAACCCGCGCAGCAACAGGGTGGTCAACAAGTGATTTCGACTGGTGCTGGTGGTGGTGGAGGTGGTAGCGGGGCTGGTCAACAACCCGCTCAACAGCAGTCTCAGCAACAGCAGCAGCAGCAACAGCAGCAGCAACAAGCAGGTCAGCAAACGAATCCGCAATCTCAGCAGGCAACAAATTCAACAACAGGTGCAAATCCACATTCTCCTTCCTTTTGTGGTGCTGCTATTGGCGGCAGTGGGAGTGGTAGTAGCTTAATAATAAATAATCTGGCCCCGGTTGCACCTGGTGCATGTATCGCAATCTTACCTGCACCAAGTGTATGCAATAACAGTATTCAAATTAACAATGGACCTCCGGTCGCTGCGGTCATTGTTGGCCCACAAAAAAATCATGTTCAATTAAATGATATTCACCAAACACACCATCTGCTCTTTCAGCAACATAACGTACAAAAACAGATACGACTTTCGCCACTGCCGAATGGTGGGTAGTTCGGTGTCGGTCCCTCTGTTTAAATGTTGTGATATATCCCTTAATGTCGAAAAATAATAATAATTATTATTATTGCATGTTTACTTATATTTTTGTTACATTATTCGATATATCATTAAAATTTATCCTGAAATCATGTGTCACACATAATTATTTAGAAAAAAAAAAATCAGACATCTATCGGTGAAAATTTGAACTATATGTTAAATTACATTTTAAAGTACAAATGTGATTTATCATTTCAGGGTAGAATTTCATGATTAAGCGAATTTTTGGGCAAAAATATATCAGTTATCGGAGAAAAAAAAATACAAAGATAAAAATGTTTTTTTCACTTTGAAAAATGAAAAATGGCATCTTTCCTTTGGTGTATTTTTATTTTTTTTTTTTAGAAAGCATGTTGTTGGTTGACTGTTTAATATATTTTAAATATTTAAATGTTTTATTGTATAAATTTATAAAAATTACATTCCGATGGAATTATTCTTTGGCTTGCAGGACTGCCTCAAAGGATTCCATCTCCGCGGGAATTGCAGTATCACACCCAAACAATTATGCAGAATGCCCTAATTAAGAAAAAATTAGAGGAACAACAGGAGAATTACCGACGACGACAAGAGACCCTTAAAAATCAGCAACATCCATGCCCAGGACAACAAAATGCAGTTCAAGTTGTTAACGATGATGGAACTGTTGCTGTGCAACCTCTAAATTTTTCTCATGGTTCACCCCCTCCATCGGTTGTTAATAAACAGCAGCAGCATCAACAAAATTCTCAAATAAATTCACCTACACCGCTTGCATTTACGCCGACATCGGTATTAAGAAAAATGACCGCTGAAAAGGATAGTTTTTTAGCAGCTAGTACAGCAGCTGTTGCAACAATAGAAAATGTTAAAAGTTTACAGGCTGCTAACAAAGCGATGCATACCCTGCTAATGCCAAATTTATCACATACTCAAAATCAGGGTCAGGGTCAGGGACCTTCGCAGCCCCGAATGATTTTAGGCGGCGGCAGCAATGTTCAAGCTCAGACCCCACAAAATTCTGGTGCAATTGGGGGTGGAATGGCTCAACCAATTTCACCTGGCAGCAATTTACAGCAGGCAATGAGAAATAATCCAATGAAGTGGAATCCAATGAATTTAAATCAGCTGCCATTAAATAAACCTCTTGGTAAGACACTTATTTAGTTTTATGATTTACAAAAAAGAAAAGGTATTGAACCACAATCCCTTCATTTCGCAATTCCGTTCTTCCGTATTTCTCCATATTTTGCTAATTAAATTAATTACCAGATTTATGTGGTTTAAAAACTTTTTCAACAAATAATAACAAAAAAAAAACGAAACCAAAAGAGACTTACGCAATTTTTTTCCAGGGCGGCCAATTTTAAAGGGTGGTCCAACGCCACCAGCGGCTGCAACAGCAGTTGCTGCTCAACCAATGTTACCGCCTCAAATTTCGTATGGGACTAAAATTGAATTTCAACAAATGCAACAAGCGCAGCAGCAGCAGCAGCAACAACTGCAACAACAACAGCAACAAGTGCAACAAAAGCAGCAAACAGCACCGCAACAATCCCGTAATAATTCACAGCAGCCAAATTTGTTGCTAACCCAAATGCAACAGCAACAGCAGCATCAACAGCAGCAGCAACACTTGCAACAATTGTTCCAGCAGCGTCAACGAGCCGCGATGCGCGCGCAGTACCAACAAATGCAGTACCATCACCACATAATGCAGCAGCAGGTTGCAGCGAGCGGGGTGACTGCCCTACCGAGCGGTAAATAGATATTTTTTTTTATTAAATTTTTTTTGTTATTTCAATATTTTGTTTGTTTTTAAGTAAATGAAACTGCACCGCAAGTGCAGCAGACAACTTCAGCAGCTGGAGGGAGTAATGCAAGTGTTGTGGTCGGAGTCGGCGCAACTGGTTCAACAGGTGGCAGTGGCGGGGGCAGTGCCCCAAGTGGTGGGGCGCAGCAGCAGCAACAGGTTGCGACTGGTCCGCAGCAAACTTCAGCCGGGATCATAAATTACCAAAGGGACGGAGGATTGTCGCCGACGAGCAATCAGCTCGCCCGATGGTTTTCCCCCGAGCTGCTTGCGCAGGCGTCGGCTGGAAAATTGCCCTCACTTAACATGGGCCAGGCCCTCAGCTTGGAGGAGTTCGAGAGAAGCATTCAACATTCCTCAGCCACAGTGCATAATTAAGTCGGAAAAAAAGCGAAAAAAAAAAAAAATATTTTCCATTTCCCCCCAAAAAAACTTCGAATTTTCAATTATTGCTGAAATTATTATATATATATATTTTTTTTTTTCGTTTCCCCCCGATCGTTCCTCGATAAACCGCGGATTACTTTAATCCCCTATGGGGCAGTATCATGAATTTCATTATATATATACACATCATGTAAACTATCTTGAGTTTTGGTATGGGCAAAGCGATCAAAGGTGTGAAGAAAAAACTAAAAACAATGCTATTTCTAAAGAAGACCTCCTCAAGGACTAGTAAAATAATTTCGTTAGATGATAGTAAATATAATCTAAAAAAAAAGAAAAAGAAAAAAAAACGTTATAATATGAAATTGTCATGCCATGAAGTTAAAATCAAAACAAATAAAAATAAATAAATAAATCGCTAATTGTATATATATATAAAAATCAAATACTGCAATTATAATAATTTTTATTTTATTAATTATTATTATTGTAAGAATCTCATCATTGTTTGCTGCGTTTAAAGAGAGAGTAAGAAAAAAGCGAGATACCAATTGGTTCCGATTTAGGGCCCCTATTGAATTGTTATTGTAAATATTAATTAATGAAATGAAATTCCATGAGCACACAAAATAATAATAAAAATATGAAAGAATTATAAAAAACTATGGATCATCAGGAGGAGGACGGAAAAGAGGAGAGAGGAGAAATAAGATCACCCGAAGTGGAGCAACACACAACGGCTTAAATTAAAGTTAAAATTTATCCAGATCCAGAAAAATTTGTTTAGATATTAAGTAATACAAAAAAAAAAAAGAAAAACAAAATATTATGGATTATTTGTTTTTTTCTTGTTTTTAATCAGATGAGCGAAATGAACTTAAAAATTTGTATTTTATTTTATGTTTAAAACAACCGAAACTGTGTCTTTTTGTGTTTTTGTATCAAACCCCTCTTCTCCTTAAACACACCCTGGGGGGAGGGAAATAAAATTATTAATAATAATATAAAAAAAAAAACTAGGTAAAAAAAAAACAAAAAAAAAAAATATGAAATTGCAAAAAACGCCAGCTTATATAAGTCTTTTTGCGAGAGAACTTGAGTATTTTTCAATTATTATTACTTATTAATTACTATTGTAAAATGTATAAAAAAAAACAAACAAATAACTAATTAACAAGAGATTCAAAAAAATAAAAAATACAAAAAAATTATAGATATATATTGCAAAAACAAAAAACAAGAAAAAAAAATGAAATCGTACTAATTTTAAGCAAAAAAAAAACGTGTGGCCGATATGCGAAAAATCAGTTAAACAGTGAAAATTTACTCAGATGACTCGAGACATGTGCGAAAAATACGAAAGAAAAGACAAAAAACTATTAAAAGATTTAACTTAAGACAAATGAAAAAAAAAACGTAAATAAATAAAAAAAAAAATTAAAAAAAAAAGCAAACTGAAACATGAAATTGAAGCGAACGAGAGAAAAGAGCAACAAAATACAATACACATTCAATGAAATCGATTAGTTTTTATTATAAAAGAACATAAAAATACTCCTAACAATTTTCAATTTTTAATTTTTGGGTCGAACAAAATAATTTGAAGGTGTAAACGGCATTTTAGTTATTTTAGCTGCGTAAAATTTGTTCCTTATCTCGAGCTCAACGGCGGTGCCGATTTTTTTATAGTCCTCCTGAACGTAGCCCATCGCGATATTTTTCCCCAAACTGGGGCTCGGGCAGCCGCTTGTAATTTTACCAATTTTATTACCATTCAAAAAGATAGAAACACCACTCCGAGCCGGCGGTCCGCCGGAAGTTGATAAAAATCCGACTCTACGTCTTTGAACGCCGTTTTTAAGCTGCTCGTTGATTATTTTCGCTCCTGGATAATTTTCCTCAGTACGACGACGTTTTGCTGTTTGTTTTTTTTTAAATTAATTTTATAATTTTTATGAGAGTATAAAGTAATAAAATTTACCAACAAGCCAGGCTAATCCAGCTTCAATTGGACTTGTGGTGCTGTCGATGTCCGCTCCGTAGAGACAGAGTCCGGTTTCGAGGCTTTTATTAATTAAAAACTTAGTAAAACTGGGAATTTATTTAAAAATATAAAAAAAAGTCTCACCGCAAAGAGTCTCTTGCCCCCAGTCCTGCCAATTTAATCGAAGCTCCCTTCGAGCTTAGCAAAATCTCAGCAATTTCCGGAGCTTTTTCGGCTGGAATTGAAATTTCGAATCCGTCCTCCCCCGTGTAGCCGCATCGCGTAATTCTGCAATTTTTTACTCCAGCAATTTCTCCAGTTGTTGTTGTCATAAAAAACAATTTGCTTAAATCAATTTTTGTTAATTCCTGGAGCGCTTTAGCCGCTTCTGGCCCCTGGAGGGCCAAAAGGGCGCGTTCAGCTGGTGTTAGAAATTCAACGTAAACATCTTTTCCCTTCGCCTTAAAATTGTTCTGTTAAAACAGAATAAAATTAAGAATTTTTCTAAGTTATATTTATTAAAAAAATTTAAAAACTTACAACAGCCGCCTGCATAATTTCAATATCTTGAATTTTCATTCCCGCATTCGAGACGACGTAAAGCTGATCTTGTGAAATTTTTGTAACAATTAAATCGTCCAAAATGTTGCCATTTTCGTTTGTAAAAACCGTCAGGGAGCCCGAATTTTCCGGCAGGGCCGCAATGTCCGCGGTGCAAATTGCCTCAAAGCACTCGACCGAATCCTTTCCTATTTTATTTTATTAATTCTTATTATTTTAATTGTTTTTAGATTAAATTTAAACACGTTTCTTACCTCGAACAACCGTTTGGAGCATGTGGGAGACGTCGAACAGGGAGCCGTGGGTCCGCGTGTGGCGGTGCGACTGGACGATCGAAAAATCCGCGTACTGCAGGGGCAGGAGGCAGCCCCCGAAATTCACCATTTTTCCGGATTGCGAAACGTGAAAATCGTAAAGTGAAGTTTTTTCCACTGTGCCCGCATCGCTACTGCTTGAAAATGTTCGAAACGAAAACGTCATCCGGCGGCAGAGACGTGACCCAACGTTTAAAAATGACATTTTCTGCTTTTTCGTTTTCTTTTTTAATTGAATTTTATATTGAATTTATTTAATTTTCTAAAAACCACACGCCACAACCGTCCGTCCGATTTTGATTTATTTTATTTTATTTTTTCCCAATCGCTTCCTCCTCTGTCAAAAATTTAATGAACCGTTATCTTCTGCAGTCACCAGTTAAACCGTTATCAAAAAAAAAGGTCAAAGTTTGCAAAGATCACAACGAGGCGAGCTGCTCCCGCGGGAGAAACAAAAATAATAAAATAAACGGAGATAACACGACCCCCCGCTTAAGTTTCGTTTTTAATAGAAAATAAAAATTCAAAATCATGCTAAACATAAAAAATATTCAAGATTTTACAGGGGAGACGAAAAAATCAGATTAAAAATTGGAATGAACTTTTTTTCGCTTTGAAGTTCTGCGGCCTTGAAACTAGAACCAGAGCCAATTTTTTGGTTATTTCTAGGTGATTTTTACATCACCTACGGAGGTATTTTTTTTTTAAATATTTTCCCTTAAATCCCTGAACGGTTTTCTTTCTTTTAAAGTTAAAATTTTAAAAATCGCGTTTAATTTGGGGGCTCTGACGCATTTCCGCGCGTTTCGTTTCCCTCCGTTTCAGTTTTTTGGATCGCATCCGCCGTTCGTTCCCTGGAGGCTCTCAGTCCTGCGGAAATTCTTGCCGTTTTCGTTTCCGCTCGTTTCGAATTTGCAGTCTAATTTACCGTTATTCTAGCAGCGTTCCCGCAGTTCGCGACTTGTTTTCGGAGTGGACGGACGGACTGCAGTCGTGCGTCGGTCCTTTTAATTTTTAAATTCCCTTTAAAATGGCGGCGGTTTCGTTAATTCGGGATTTTTGTTGTTAAATTACCTCGGAAAACCCTTTCAAATTGTGCTTTTATTCGCGAAAGTAAGCCGTAAAAGAATTTAAATTATTTAAAACCATCCATTGGTTGGAAATTCTCGAGTCGGTCAATTCGTGAATTTAAATTTCGGGTGTGAACTGTTTTTTGAACGAGTTGGCGTCGGTTTTCAGCTTCGGAAAATTTCAAAATTTGTTTCTCAGGTAAATTTCACCTGTCCGAGGTTTTCGGTTGTGTTTTTTTTAATCTTTTTATTATCGATTTATTAATTAATTTTTATTGTTAAATTACCTCAGAACACCCTTTAAAATGGCGGCGATTTTTCGTAAACCATTAAAATTACCTTTCTTTAATTGTTTTACGAATTTTTATTATTTATTTTGCAGTTGCCTGACTGGCTAAAGTTAAGTATTTAGTCTTCAGTTCTTTTAAAATAATTGGTTTTTTTTTATTTTCGTTTCTTTTTTTGTAAGAAGAAATTTTGTTGGTCGCTAAAATGACGGATTATTAATTTTTGATATGATCCAAAAATGTCGAAAATGTAGAGGTCTTCATGGAGAAATATTGCGGCTTAAATTCTGGGGAAAGCGAACGAAAATGAGAAAATTAAAAGCATCTTTCGTTGGTCCTAAAATGGTAAACTTTTATCCAGGGAATTTGCAGTGTATTTGCGATGGTTTTTTGGTGCTGCCATCTGCTGTCTCAATCAAATTTTATCGGGCTTAACTTTGAGTGCAGTAAGATTTCTAAAATTTTCGCTTCCTGGCGAGGCGAAAAAGGACTATTTTAATTAATTCTTAATCAAATCCATTCAATTCAATTTTATTCACCTGTCGCGACGACGACTGTGACTTAAAGTGAGAGGGAAGAAGAAGAAATCATGGAAAACTCGTCGAATCCTCCCGATTCCCGGAAGCAAAAAAATTACTCTACGTTTTCTTGAAATTTCAAAAGGGCCGGTGTCGTTTTGTGATATTCTCGCGAATTTATAGCGATTTTCCTGGTGAATTTCCACCAGATTTCCGCTTAAAATATGTGTGTTTTGGCGGTCGATTGTTTTCCATTCGTGCGCCGGTCGGTTGCACGTAATTTCCGAAAATTGTTTCTCCTTGCTGTGAGAGAAATTTTATTTGGTTTAAAATAGTGTTGAAATTAATTGGAATTTGTGTAAATCAGTCAGCAACGTTATTAAAATCACGGCCTTTAAGCGTCAAGTGAAGAGTTTTGTGCTAATTTAATGGAGCACCACGAGGTACGTGTGACCCCTTTTCAAAAAAAAATTTACTCGTAGATTTTCTCCTGGATTTAGGATGATCAACGGGGCATTTAAATCTAGCCCCAGAAAAGGAGTTGGTTTTTTTTAAAATATTTTACGCTTAATCCTTGAAGGGTTTACTTCCTTTTAAAATAAACCTTTTAAAAATAGCGTTGAATTTACGTCTTTTGCGGCCTAAAAACCAGAATCAGATCCAATTTTTGGCTATTTCTAGGTGATTTTTACACCACCCCCCGGTTTGGGGTGTCGGCGTTTAAAATTTTTGCTCCGAAGGTACTTATTTGTTTTTTTATATTTTTCCTTAAATTCCTGAGGGGTTTCTTTTCTTTTAAAGTTAAAATTTTAAAAACCGCGTTTAATTTGGGGGTTCTGACGCATTTCCGCGCGTTTCGTTTCCCTCCGTTTCAGTTTTTGAATCGCATCCACCGTTTGTTCCCTGGAGGCCCTCAGTCCTGCGGAAATTCTTGCCGTTTTCGTTTCCGCTCGTTTCGAATTTGCAATCTAATTTACCGTTATTCTAGCAGCGTTCCCGCAGTTCGCGACTTGTTTTCGGAGTGGGCGGACGGACTGCGGGCGTGCTGCGATTATTTTAATTTTTAAATTGCCTCAGGAAATGGCGGCGTTTTCATTTATTCGGGATTTTCATTGTGAAATTACTTCAAAAAACCCTTTGAAATGGCGGTGTGTAAGATGCAAAGAATTTAAATTATTGAAAATCTCCGCATCGGTTGAAAATTCTCGAGTCGGTCAATTCGTGATTTTAAATTTCGGGTGTGAACTGTTTTTTGAACGAGTTGGCGTCAGTTTTCAGCTTCGGAAAATTTCAAAATTTGTTTCTCAGGTAAATTTCACCTATTCGAGGCTTTCGGTTGTGTTTTTTGAATGTTTTTATTATCGATTTATTAATTAAGTTTTATTTTATTTTTCTCTCTTGAAAGATTGGGATCAAGTGGAGGTGATTTTGAGATTTTGTGCAACCGGCTGGTGAAAATTAAAATTGAGTATGAAAATTAAGAGCCGATGAAGTGAAAGTGTCGTTTTTTTTTTTTTTTTATCGCGAGTTGTGTTTCCGAATTGAAATGATTTTTTGGAGGTGTTTCACCGAAAAAAGGGCTTTTAAAAAGTGACATAAAAGTGGATGTGACTTCATTTTTAAAGTGTTTCGTGGTTGTGCAAAAAAAGAAAGGAGAAAGGAGGAAAAGAACAGGACGAAGCAAGGGGTAAGCGGAAATTTTTGCTTCTAGTTTTCAGTGATTTAAAAGTTTTATAAGAATTAATTTTTTAAGTAGACCCACCCGATTTAAGGTACCTGCGGTATTTGTTTAATATCTTTTCTTAAAACCCTAAAGGGTTTCCTTTCTATTGCTATGAAAAGTTTAAAGTTTAAAAATCGGTGCTGTGGCTCCTCAGAGAAATTTAAAGTAATTATTTTCGTTAAAAGGGCTTCTCGGTTCGGTTTTTTAAACTTAAGCAATAAATAGAATAGTTGAAAAAAAAATTATCCATTAAATCCCATCCGTATTGCAGTAAAAAAAAGTGCTGAAAATCAGACGGATTTTATTTATTTTTATCAAATATTTCACGCGATAATAAATTGCTAAATTTATCGATCTCGCGCGCTGAGGACCTAGAAACTGGAGCCATTTTCAGCGGGGCTCTAGCGGCTAGTCTAGCCTCTAGCCTCAGTCTCCTGCTCCTCTGTCTCCAGTGAAAAGTCGCTAGATTTAAAGGACCTAAAATCTAAAATCTCGAGAGTCGCACTGCAGCGGATGCTGGGGCTGGACCCCAGGCAGGAGCCGCGCTCATTTGCATATGGGTAGTTCTACGTTAAGAGGTACTATCGACGGCTACATGAAAAAATCATACATAATTTGAAAATTTGCGGAAAACATCAATCATATTTAATATTTAATAATAAATAAAGTATAATTTTTTACCAATGAATTACAATATCTAAATTAGCTTAGTTTAGTCATAATTTCATGTTTACCTAGAAAAAAGTATCTACCCTGGCCTGTCCCTTTACTATTCTGTAACAAACTCTTCAAAATTTAAGACATTACTAATTCATTAAACATCTAAGCGTTATTTATTACATAAAGCAGTATAAATAACAATGATGAATATTAAAAAAAACCGGCCAAGTGCGAGTCGGACTCGCGCACGAAGGGTTCCGTACCATTGACTAGGTAAAGCAGCGCTCTCACAACAGTTTATAACTAAATATAAGTAAATTTTCTGTAAAATATTTAATTGTTAAATAAAACTAAATATTTTGTGAATATTTCAAGCGTTTACCTGGTGCTGATTTTAATATCGGGCAAAAAGCGGCAAAAAAATCACTTTTGTTGTATGAGAGCCCCCCCTAAATATTTTTTTTATTTTAATTTTATTATTTATTATTAAAGTAAATATACAATTAAGTATTTTGTGAATATTTCAAGTGCCTACCTGTTACCATTTATTGATATCGAGCAAAAATAGGCAAAAAATGGCGTTTTTTGTATGGGAGCCCCCTTTAAATATTTATTTTATTTTGTTTTTAGTATTTGTTGTTATAGCGGCAACAGAAATACATAATTTGTGAAAATTTCAACTGTCTAGCTATCGCGGTTCTTGAGATACAGCCTGGTGACAGACGGACGGACAGACAGCGAAGTCTTAGTAATAGGGTCCCGTTTTTACCCTTTGGGTACGGAACCCTAAAAAACTATCAAATTACTTTAATTTTCTATTTTAAAAAAAATATCAGTTTTTGTCCCTCATATATTAAGTCTCCTCCCCTGCCTATTTTTCGTTCGTTATAAATGCCGCCAAAATACGTTGACGCTACAAATTTCAATAGGCAGAGCATTTGTTTTTAATTGAAGTTAACGATAAACGTCGCGAGCGCCCTTCGCGTGCTCCCATTGGCGGATAATTCGATCACGCCACTCGGCTCACTCGGACGTGTCAGTGATTGCGGTATCTCCACTGGTAAGTTTTATTTACTTGTTATTTACATCTAAAAGTTTGTTTGTAATATTTATTTACTTTAATTTAAGCTTAGTTTACCGTGTTAAGTAGTTTGTTTTTTCGTTACAACATATTTTATTCTGATTAATCTTAGTTTTTTCATGAAAACGTCTCTTCCGTGCCGTATTTCCCCTGCTTCATGAGATGCCAGGGTAGAGACTTTACGTCCAGGGTAGATAAGGAAGTGAGATATTACTGCTTTCTTTGTATTCATATATTTTTGTTAGTATATGAATTTTGTTTTACGTTAAGCTAAGGTCAGACATTGCAGTTTTTACTCCCCTGCAGCACAAAAAACTGCGAAAGTCGTGGGTTGCTATGTGTGATTGCGGCTGCAACCATAAAAGCTGCGCACGCAGCTTTACTGCAGCGGCTACCAGCAGTTTTAAAAGCTGCAATGTGTGAGGGGAGACAGAGCGAATTGCAGGTGCAGTAAAATAATATTCAACCAGCTGAAACTTTTGCTGCGGCTTAGCTTGCAGTTTTTTCCATGTGATCCGTGAGACTAGTGACTTGTAACTATCACCTTAAAAAACAAAAGGGAGGAATTAAATATATGTACATATATACAAATGGAAAATTTTACCTGTAGCTAGAAATTATCGCTTTGCTCATCCACGTATCTTTTCTCTTTGTAAAAGGCGTTACTAATGTTACAAGTTCATCAAATTCAGGAGGTGCAATTCTCAAGAAATTTGTATATAAACTTTTATCACCCAAACGTAATTCACGCAACAAACAATTCAGTGCCCCGGGTTTTTCTCTATTAGCAATCCAGGGTTTCACCCAACAACTTCTTTTTCTTTTATTATCTGTAATTTTTTTATGCAAAATTACTGTCAAACAGGCCCGCGGCTAGCACTTCTGGATCGTCGAAGTAGAACATTTCGGCTGTAGACTTTGAATTTTCACTGCAGACTGCGATCGAAGGAGAGGCTCGGTTGCGTGATGTAAAAACTGCACTTCACTGTGTGAACAGTTTTGCAACTTTTTTTTAAAAAACTGCAGATATTGGGTTGCGCGCAATAAAAACTGCAGGTTGCAACAACCAAGTGTCAACGGATCATGAAGCTTTTACAGCTGCAACCTAAAATAAGCGCAGTAAAAACTGCAATGTCTGACCTTAGCTTTAGTTTTATACTATGTAGCAATTATTTAATTTTATTTTCAAAATGTTTGAATAAGCTTTTTCATTTTTTTAGATCATGCCTCCTCGAAAAAAACTAACTACTTGTAAAAGTAGATTGATTGACTGGCCATTCATCTACAGCATACAAAATACCTGATTACATAGTATAATGTAGGAAAAGAAATAAATTTTAAATATTTTTATAGTGCCGCCCTGCCTAATATCAGATGACCTCTTAACGTAGAACTACCCATATCTGCCGTGAGGCGCACCTGGATTTTTTTCTTTATCTTATGAACATTTTAAATTTCAATTATATATTTTTAAATGTTTAATTAATTAATTTTAGTCTAGTTAAAATTGTTTTAACTACAAATTTTTTAATGTTATTAAATTTTCAAATTTTCTTCATTTTTTAAATTGTTTTTTTTTCAAATATTTTAAATTTTAGGGTGCCGGCGTTTTTTGTTCCGGAGATATTTTTGTTTTATATACCCCCTGAAAACATTGAAGCGTTCTCTTTCTATTAGAATTAAAATTGCAAAATTCGGGTTTGATTTGGGGAGACTCCGTGGCCCTCGAAGTGGAACCTGAGTCTTTTTCTGGGTAATTTCTAGCTGATTTAAAAAGGTTTACTCCGGTGGTTTTTTTGTTTTCAGAGTGGCGGTGGTAATGAATTTTTGTAGGTAGTTCTAATTAAAATTTCTTATTAAAATCGCTAAATTGCCTTCAGAATGTTTCTTATTAAAATCGACGTTTTTATTTATTTAAATTCGCACCAAACGATGGCCAATTTCGGCCTGAAAGTAAAACGTGGTCCGTTTTAAGTCTCGAGTCGGTTTTGATTTTTCTCTCATTTTTATTAATTTTGCAGGTGAATTTGCAAATCACTTTTTGGTTGTTCGCCAAAAAGTTAAAATTGTGGTTTTGTTAATAAGTTGAAAATTTTTATTTCGATTTTCTTTTATTATTTAACGGCCTGTAAATTGTTTTTGTGAAAATTAAATGAAAACCCTTCGAAAAAAAGGGGTAAGGCTTAAATTCCGGAAAATACTGAGGTAGGGCCCTTTTTCCGAAAAATTTCGTTAATTTTATTTTGGATTTATGAAAGTTAAATTCTCTTGTGTTTTGCTAATGTTGAATTTAAGCATATTTTTCTTTTTCTTATCTCGTTATTTTTTCGTTTTGGTTCCAAAAACTTCTTTCTTCAGCGCGAGGCATAAAAAAGAAAAAACAGGATCGACTGATTCATCAATTTTTGTTACAATTTTTTTTAAAACGAGCGAAAATCACCTTCAGAAAATTTTAAAGTGTATTTTTTTTTTCATAAGTTGAATTCGTTAAAGACGACGAAATTATCTGAACGAAAAATTGCTTTTATTCGGCCCAATTTGAGTAATTTTAGTATGATTTTAATTCTTCTTAAATTGTTTTTACCTTATTTGGAATATTTTTTAATTTATTACCTGTTTTTTGTTCTGCATCGAGTTGGCGTCGGTTTTCAGTTTCGGGAAATTTCAAAATTATTTTCTCAGGTAAATTTCACCTGTTCGAGGTTTTCGGTAGTGTTTTTAGTTTTTATTATTTTTTTATTATCGATTGATCGTTTTTCTTCAGCAGAGGATCCGGAGTTCAAAGGGATCATTTAGTAAAATTTAATTTCTGCTTTTCTCGTGAGAAAATTTTCTTAAGTTAAAAAGTTTTGTGAATTAAAGTTTTGAGTGAAAGGTTCGGCTGGATGAATTTTATATATTTGTTTTTAGATTTTTGTAATTGTTATTTTTACTAGAAATGTTATTTTTTTTTTATTTTATGAATATTTTAAATTTCAATTAAAACTTTTTAAATGTTCGACTACAAAGTTTTTAATGATTTTAAATTTTCAAAATATTTTAACAATTTTTTTTAATGTTTTAAAAATGTTTCGCCTTTAAACTGGGGCTTGAGCGAATTTTTTGGTTATTTCTAGTTGATTTTTATACTACCCTCCAGTTTTGGGTGCCAACATTTCAAATTTTTTGGTCTGGAGATATTTTTTTAAATATTTTTTCCTTAATCCCTAAAGGGTTTACTTTCGTTTAAAGCAACAATTTTAAAAATAGCGTTTAATTTACGTCTTCGGCGGCATTTAAAGTAGAACCTGGGCCAAGTCCCAAATTAAGGTCCTATTTTTAAAATGTTTAACTTTAATAGAAAGGAACCCTTCAGGGATTTAAGGGAGGGTAAATTTTATTCGCTTTTCCTCTGCTTCTTCATATAGGGAGGAAATTTTTACCCTTTTTGCCGCCGTTTCAAACACTTCTCTCAATTTTCCGGCGACCAGCTAATCGTAGATTAAGTATTAATTTTTTAACTTTTTTTTTTTAGCGTAATTTGCCTGCTTCGATTTCCGGCCCCTGTTGCTCCTGGTCGATTTATAACCACTTTTTTTTCCAGGAAAATAAATTAATTGATAATAAATAAAAGAGACTTGCACTTTTTTAGTTTTTTTTAAAAAAACATTGTAAAAAATTGTTTATTTTTTATCTACAGAGGACAATAATTTTTGATGATAAAGATAAAGCCCAAGGAAAGAATTAATTATAATAATAACAAAAAAATTAATTAAAGTAGTAATACAACTTCGTATTTTATACAAATATTTACAATTTTTTTTATTTGATTTGTTTTTTGTTTTTTTTAAGTTTTATCACTTGTCCCTCCGTCGTAAGCCGCACGAACAGGAAGAGGTGGGGCCCGCTCAGGTTTCCTCCGGGGAATGGGGCACATATTTTTATTTAATTATTTTATAAATTCACTATATAGTTCCGGAAAAAATTTATCATTAGAACCATTAAATTAGATAAATTGTTGTAATTCTTTTATAATATTATCTATTTACAAAAAAAAAATTTCTTATGTTTTCAATAAATTAGAACAAATAAAAATTAATTTATAAGGGCGGAATTTGTGAAAAATTTGTATTTAATTTATATAATTAATTTTTTTTTATTATTTTATTTTCTATGTGAGGAACTGTTCTCGGTTGTTTCGCCATTTTTTAATTCTCTAAACGACCAATTTCCTTGTCCATCAAATTCCAAAATATGTGTGTGGAATTTCCTGTATTTTATTAATTAATAATAATTAAATAATTTTTTGTAATTTTAGCTCAACACTCACCACAGCGTTGGCCGGTGAGTTATCGTTAGAAGAGTTATGCCCATATTTTTTGCAATTTCATAAATTGAACTCTCCACGTCTATCGAAACGGCGCTTGTACACTCGTCGAGGAGGGCATATTTTGGTCTAGGTAAAAAAAAAATAATTTAATAATAATAAAAACTAATAATAATAATAATTACTTGTGATAAAATAGTCTCGCAATTGCCATTCTTTGCTTCTCTCCTCCAGATAAAATATCTTTCCAGTCCCGGACAACATCAAAACTGTCTCTGTTTAATATAAAAATTAGTGATGAAATGAAATGAGAGGATATTAAATAAAAATAATTTTTTTTACCTAGCTGCAATATGCTCTAAAGCGACCATTTTAAGTATTTCCCTCAATTGATTTTCATTTATATTTTTCTTAATCATATCGTCTCTTGTATCTGGATAAATAATTTGATCGCAAAGACTTCCGATCGACATGTAGGGCCTTTGTGGTATGTAAAACATGCAGGGAATCCCCTCGACGGGACGTGGTATATGCAATTCACCGCCATAAATTGGCCATAGTCCGCTTAAAATTCGAAATAGGCTAGATTTTCCGCAACCGTTCGGGCCAGTGATTAGCAAATGCATTCCTGGATCTATTTTAAGTGTTAGACTTGGTACAACGATATCACAATTTGGTGTTACAACTGGCACATTTCTCAATTGAATCGACATCTCTTTACTATCCGTAAAAATAAGTTTCCCCTTTGCAATTGGCTGACCATTTCGAAATTCTAAACATCCGGCAGTGTTCCGCGATTCGGCCACTGTTGTTTTTGAATAAATCCCCTTTGATGTTTCCTCTAAAACTTCAAGCATACTGGCGACGCGGTGCGTGTACCCGGCTAAAGCCACAATTTCTTTATAAGACGACATCAAACGTTCGATTGCATCCGCGCCTGATATTAAAAGATTTCGAGCTGTCGTTAGATACTGCGTCCTTTCGCTAACACTCGCACTATCGCTTTCCGTAGCAACTAGAATTTAAAATTGATTTATTATAATTTAGTAATTAAATCCATAGCATCGTACTTTTTACTCGATTTGTTGTTAAAATTGGTAGAGAAATCATCACCATTCCAGTTCCAGACCACACATATTTCATAAAAAACTGCTCAAGCATAACAAACCATAATTTTTGCGAAAATATCGTATTCATTTGGCTAATTAGACGATTGTAGGCCTCTCGAAGTTGAATAAGTTCCACCTTTTTACCAATATTGAAAATCAATAAAATATTATATAAAAATAAAAATTCCTTCCCACCTTATGTCCACCGTAGAAGGCAATTTCTTCGGCATTTGTAATAATTCTAGAATGAATGTGTCTAAGATACCCGTAGCGATTTGCTTCTTCAGAAACTAATTGCCCAAATTTTGGTGAAACAACGCGCAAAATATGCGCCGTTGTTGATATAACTATAAATGCAAGTAAAGGCCCTAACACCCAAAAAAAAACAAAAATAAATATTAATAATAATAACTAACAATTTTCTTATCTTCATTTTACCTGAAACGATGTTCGCCTTCATCTTCTGCGAGGATCTCATCAATGCAAGGCCAATTAAAAGAAGATCGAAGCACGGCTTCGTGAGGTGACTGTAAAGGTGCGCTACGGTGCTAGCAAATACTGAGATGTCTTCTGTAAGTCTGCAAATTCAAACAAACATTAAAAAATGCTACTTTCCTGTACTGTCACACTATCAAAACTCGTAGAAATTAGCTACCTCCGGTTTCTAGCATTTTTTACTGATTTTGGATAGTACGAGGGCATTTTGTAAACAAATTTTAAATCTAAACCACTCCCCCGCTGAAATCTGCACTTCCCGCTGCAGTCGAAGAAAGGCGTTTTTGGGTTCTATCAAAACTCATAAAAATTAGCTAGCTACCTCCGGTTTTTTGCATTATTTACTGATTTTGGATAGTACGAGGGCATTTTGTAAACAAATTTTAAATCTAAACCACTCCCCCGCTGAAATCTGCACTTCCCGCTGCAGTCGAAGAAAGGCGTTTTTGGGTTCTATCAAAACTCATAAAAATTAGCTAGCTACCTCCGGTTTTTTGCATTATTTACTGATTTTGGATAGTACGAGGGCATTTTGTAAACAAATTTTAAATCTAAACCACTCCCCCGCTGAAATCTGCACTTCCCGCTGCAGTCGAAGAAAGGCGTTTTTGGGTTCTATCAAAACTCATAAAAATTAGCTAGCTACCTCCGGTTTTTTGCATTATTTACTGATTTTGGATAGTACGAGGGCATTTTCTAAACAAATTTTAAATCAAAATCACTCCCCCGCTGAAATCTGCACTATCCGCTGCAGTCGAAGAAAGCCGTTTTCCGGGTTCTATCAAAACTCATAAAAATTAGCTAGCTACCTCCGGTTTTTTGCATTATTTACTGGTTTTGGATAGTACGAGGGCATTTTCTAAACAAATTTTAAATCAAAATCACTCCCCCGCTGAAATCTGCACTATCCGCTGCAGTCGAAGAAAGCCGTTTTCCGGGTTCTATCAAAACTCATAAAAATTAGCTAGCTACCTCCGGTTTTTTGCATTATTTACTGGTTTTGGATAGTACGAGGGCATTTTGTAAACAAATTTTAAATCTAAACCACTCCCCCGCTGAAATCTGCACTTCCCGCTGCAGTCGAAGAAAGGCGTTTTTCGGGTTCTATCAAAACTCATAAAAATTAGCTAGCTACCTCCGGTTTTTTGCATTATTTACTGATTTTGGATAGTACGAGGGCATTTTGTAAACAAATTTTAAATCTAAACCACTCCCCCGCTGAAATCTGCACTTCCCGCTGCAGTCGAAGAAAGGCGTTTTTGGGTTCTATCAAAACTCATAAAAATTAGCTAGCTACCTCCGGTTTTTTGCATTATTTACTGGTTTTGGATAGTACGAGGGCATTTTGTAAACAAATTTTAAATCTAAACCACTCCCCCGCTGAAATCTGCACTTCCCGCTGCAGTCGAAGAAAGCCGTTTTCCGGGTTCTATCAAAACTCATAAAAATTAGCTAGCTACCTCCGGTTTTTTGCATTATTTACTGGTTTTGGATAGTACGAGGGCATTTTCTAAACAAATTTTAAATCTAAACCACTCCTCCGCTGAAATCTGCACTTCCCGCTGCAGTCGAAGAAAGCCGTTTTCCGGGTTCTATCAAAACTCATAAAAATTAGCTAGCTACCTCCGGTTTTTTGCATTATTTACTGGTTTTGGATAGTACGAGGGCATTTTCTAAACAAATTTTAAATCAAAATCACTCCCCCGCTGAAATCTGCACTATCCGCTGCAGTCGAAGAAAGCCGTTTTTCGGGTTCTATCAAAACTCATAAAAATTAGCTAGCTACCTCCGGTTTTTTGCATTATTTACTGATTTTGGCTAGTACGAGGGCATTTTGTAAACAAATTTTAAATCTAAATCACTCCCCCGCTGAAATCTGCACTATCCGCTGCAGTCGAAGAAAGCCGTTTTCCGGGTTCTATCAAAACTCATAAAAATTAGCTAGCTACCTCCGGTTTTTTGCATTATTTACTGGTTTTGGATAGTACGAGGGCATTTTCTAAACAAATTTTAAATCAAAATCACTCCCCCGCTGAAATCTGCACTATCCGCTGCAGTCGAAGAAAGCCGTTTTCCGGGTTCTATCAAAACTCATAAAAATTAGCTAGCTACCTCCGGTTTTTTGCATTATTTACTGGTTTTGGATAGTACGAGGGCATTTTCTAAACAAATTTTAAATCAAAATCACTCCCCCGCTGAAATCTGCACTATCCGCTGCAGTCGAAGAAAGCCGTTTTCCGGGTTCTATCAAAACTCATAAAAATTAGCTAGCTACCTCCGGTTTTTTGCATTATTTACTGGTTTTGGATAGTACGAGGGCATTTTGTAAACAAATTTTAAATCTAAACCACTCCCCCGCTGAAATCTGCACTTCCCGCTGCAGTCGAAGAAAGGCGTTTTTCGGGTTCTATCAAAACTCATAAAAATTAGCTAGCTACCTCCGGTTTTTTGCATTATTTACTGATTTTGGATAGTACGAGGGCATTTTGTAAACAAATTTTAAATCTAAACCACTCCCCCGCTGAAATCTGCACTTCCCGCTGCAGTCGAAGAAAGGCGTTTTTGGGTTCTATCAAAACTCATAAAAATTAGCTAGCTACCTCCGGTTTTTTGCATTATTTACTGATTTTGGATAGTACGAGGGCATTTTCTAAACAAATTTTAAATCTAAACCACTCCTCCGCTGAAATCTGCACTTCCCGCTGCAGTCGAAGAAAGCCGTTTTCCGGGTTCTATCAAAACTCATAAAAATTAGCTAGCTACCTCCGGTTTTTTGCATTATTTACTGGTTTTGGATAGTACGAGGGCATTTTCTAAACAAATTTTAAATCAAAATCACTCCCCCGCTGAAATCTGCACTATCCGCTGCAGTCGAAGAAAGCCGTTTTTCGGGTTCTATCAAAACTCATAAAAATTAGCTAGCTACCTCCGGTTTTTTGCATTATTTACTGATTTTGGCTAGTACGAGGGCATTTTGTAAACAAATTTTAAATCTAAATCACTCCCCCGCTGAAATCTGCACTATCCGCTGCAGTCGAAGAAAGCCGTTTTCCGGGTTCTATCAAAACTCATAAAAATTAGCTAGCTACCTCCGGTTTTTTGCATTATTTACTGGTTTTGGATAGTACGAGGGCATTTTCTAAACAAATTTTAAATCAAAATCACTCCCCCGCTGAAATCTGCACTATCCGCTGCAGTCGAAGAAAGCCGTTTTCCGGGTTCTATCAAAACTCATAAAAATTAGCTAGCTACCTCCGGTTTTTTGCATTATTTACTGATTTTGGCTAGTACGAGGGCATTTTGTAAACAAATTTTAAATCTAAACCACTCCCCCGCTGAAATCTGCACTTCCCGCTGCAGTCGAAGAAAGGCGTTTTTCGGGTTCTATCAAAACTCATAAAAATTAGCTAGCTACCTCCGGTTTTTTGCATTATTTACTGGTTTTGGATAGTACGAGGGCATTTTCTAAACAAATTTTAAATCAAAATCACTCCCCCGCTGAAATCTGCACTATCCGCTGCAGTCGAAGAAAGCCGTTTTCCGGGTTCTATCAAAACTCATAAAAATTAGCTAGCTACCTCCGGTTTTTTGCATTATTTACTGGTTTTGGATAGTACGAGGGCATTTTCTAAACAAATTTTAAATCAAAATCACTCCCCCGCTGAAATCTGCACTATCCGCTGCAGTCGAAGAAAGCCGTTTTCCGGGTTCTATCAAAACTCATAAAAATTAGCTAGCTACCTCCGGTTTTTTGCATTATTTACTGGTTTTGGATAGTACGAGGGCATTTTCTAAACAAATTTTAAATCAAAATCACTCCCCCGCTGAAATCTGCACTATCCGCTGCAGTCGAAGAAAGCCGTTTTCCGGGTTCTATCAAAACTCATAAAAATTAGCTAGCTACCTCCGGTTTTTTGCATTATTTACTGGTTTTGGATAGTACGAGGGCATTTTGTAAACAAATTTTAAATCTAAACCACTCCCCCGCTGAAATCTGCACTTCCCGCTGCAGTCGAAGAAAGGCGTTTTTCGGGTTCTATCAAAACTCATAAAAATTAGCTAGCTACCTCCGGTTTTTTGCATTATTTACTGATTTTGGATAGTACGAGGGCATTTTGTAAACAAATTTTAAATCTAAACCACTCCCCCGCTGAAATCTGCACTTCCCGCTGCAGTCGAAGAAAGGCGTTTTTGGGTTCTATCAAAACTCATAAAAATTAGCTAGCTACCTCCGGTTTTTTGCATTATTTACTGATTTTGGATAGTACGAGGGCATTTTCTAAACAAATTTTAAATCTAAACCACTCCTCCGCTGAAATCTGCACTTCCCGCTGCAGTCGAAGAAAGCCGTTTTCCGGGTTCTATCAAAACTCATAAAAATTAGCTAGCTACCTCCGGTTTTTTGCATTATTTACTGGTTTTGGATAGTACGAGGGCATTTTCTAAACAAATTTTAAATCAAAATCACTCCCCCGCTGAAATCTGCACTATCCGCTGCAGTCGAAGAAAGCCGTTTTTCGGGTTCTATCAAAACTCATAAAAATTAGCTAGCTACCTCCGGTTTTTTGCATTATTTACTGATTTTGGCTAGTACGAGGGCATTTTGTAAACAAATTTTAAATCTAAATCACTCCCCCGCTGAAATCTGCACTATCCGCTGCAGTCGAAGAAAGCCGTTTTCCGGGTTCTATCAAAACTCATAAAAATTAGCTAGCTACCTCCGGTTTTTTGCATTATTTACTGGTTTTGGATAGTACGAGGGCATTTTGTAAACAAATTTTAAATCTAAACCACTCCCCCGCTGAAATCTGCACTTCCCGCTGCAGTCGAAGAAAGGCGTTTTTCGGGTTCTATCAAAACTCATAAAAATTAGCTAGCTACCTCCGGTTTTTTGCATTATTTACTGGTTTTGGATAGTACGAGGGCATTTTCTAAACAAATTTTAAATCAAAATCACTCCCCCGCTGAAATCTGCACTATCCGCTGCAGTCGAAGAAAGCCGTTTTCCGGGTTCTATCAAAACTCATAAAAATTAGCTAGCTACCTCCGGTTTTTTGCATTATTTACTGGTTTTGGATAGTACGAGGGCATTTTCTAAACAAATTTTAAATCAAAATCACTCCCCCGCTGAAATCTGCACTATCCGCTGCAGTCGAAGAAAGCCGTTTTCCGGGTTCTATCAAAACTCATAAAAATTAGCTAGCTACCTCCGGTTTTTTGCATTATTTACTGGTTTTGGATAGTACGAGGGCATTTTGTAAACAAATTTTAAATCTAAACCACTCCCCCGCTGAAATCTGCACTTCCCGCTGCAGTCGAAGAAAGGCGTTTTTCGGGTTCTATCAAAACTCATAAAAATTAGCTAGCTACCTCCGGTTTTTTGCATTATTTACTGGTTTTGGATAGTACGAGGGCATTTTCTAAACAAATTTTAAATCAAAATCACTCCCCCGCTGAAATCTGCACTATCCGCTGCAGTCGAAGAAAGCCGTTTTCCGGGTTCTATCAAAACTCATAAAAATTAGCTAGCTACCTCCGGTTTTTTGCATTATTTACTGGTTTTGGATAGTACGAGGGCATTTTGTAAACAAATTTTAAATCTAAATCACTCCCCCGCTGAAATCTGCACTATCCGCTGCAGTCGAAGAAAGCCGTTTTTCGGGTTCTATCAAAACTCATAAAAAATTTTGCTGACTTTGGATAGTATGACTAGATTTATAAATTTTAAAGTTTTGTTTTTAAATTTAAAATTATTAGAAACTTACCTGTGGTCCGCATTTTCTATCCGTCCGTCCAGATTCGAGACGCGGTAATAGTTTTGGTTTTTAAAATACAGCCGATATGAGTGTTTTACAAGTCTTGTCCTGGAATATTTTAGATAAATTTTATGAGATGGACCTCGAGTGGTGGGCTGCGTTTTAACTCACCTAAAAGCTAATGCTAACTTGTTTTCTAGGTATCTAATCATTGAATTAACAAAAGTCGCTGGGATCGCAATGCCGAACCACTTAAGCAGCATCAACGCAAAATTTTTAACATCCTTCCGAACGATGAATTTAACGATGGCCCCCTCGAGGGCGGCCACATAAATACTTAAAAACGTCCTCGAGACAAGGCACACCGTGTGGACCCCCAGGAGCCCCGTTTCGTAGCAAAACGGGCGTGGGATCATAATTTCAATTAATTTTTTAAGTTGAATCAAGAAATCGAAATTAAGTCCGGGCTGCGCCTTCGTTCGGCGTGTTTTTGCCAAAACTTTTTCAGCTTCGGCGATTTTTGTTTGAACATCGTTATTAATATTAATTTTTTTAACAACACTATTATTATTATCGATTTTAATATCATTTGTTGATTTTTCAGATCCTCCGATCCCACCGTAGGCTGCAGTCAGTTGCTTTTTTATTGTTGGGTAGCTTATTTTTAGGGTATAAGCGAAAATTGCCGCCCCCACGATCCCCTTGCTCAGCGCCTGTTTGCTGTACCCGAGCTCTTCGTATTTTTTTATCGTATCATCGAAAATCTTCGAAAGGATCGTCATTTTGATATTTTCGTTTCGAATATTAGTTTTTTTTTTTTTAAATAAAAAAAATATTCCTTACAGTACCACAAGAAAAGGCACTTTAAGCATTCTACATAACTTTTTTTTTCGAAATTTTCGATGTGCGCTGTTAAAAACAGTCCTTTTTCAGCAGAACGAAGTAAAACAGTCCTGCAAATAAAAATAAATAATTGATTTTATTAACCATTATTCAATTAATTTCAATAAATTCGATAAAATGCAAGAACACTTCCGGAAAAAATCGAAAAGTTCTAACCCTGAAGGTGGATAATTTGGCATTAATTTTTTGAAAATAAAACAACTTTCGTTCCCTCAGTAAGGTCAAAATCGAACCGGTGAAATAAATTTTATTAATTAGCCAGATCAATGAACGGAGAAACATTTTATTTTTTTAATTCAAACGACCTCTCTTCAACTAAAATAACTCGAAAGTTGATCGTGTTAAGCGCGTGCTCGAAAAGGTTAACTTGAATTTTAATTTTTTTTAAATCAATTGAGAGTGTGACGATCGAATTTAAAGCGATCAACGATCTTTTCGAGCAGATCTCCTTGAATAAAGTAAGTAAAAATATGATAAATAAATGATTTTTCTAACATTTTTCTAGCCGCAGAGAGAGTTCAAGAAACCCCAAGTAGCCGTTAAGAGCTGTGAATTCGACGGCATTTTCTTGAATTATAATTTTACATCTTTGACCTAGACATTGAAGGTTTTGAGGGCATCGGTAAGAAATTGATTTTTGTTACATTTCATCAGAAATTTTTAATTATATTTTTATTTTTAGATTCGCAGCAATTCGCAACTGAATTTAACCGAATTTTCTCGTTCCACAAAACTAAAGTGTTTGTAAATAAATAAATTAGGAAAATAAAAATAAAACCAGTTCAAAGTAATTAAGGAACCAGATTTCAACTGTCTGCTGACCTTCGAGTGACATTGGATTTTAACTTTTAGTTGACCAAAATCAAGGGCTACAGGGGCTACAAGAAAAACTGAATTTAATTAATTTTATTTAGTGACTCAAAAACGGGTACACTGACCGCGCGCTGCTCTAAATCATGTTAATTTTTGTTTTTTTGTTTTTTTTACAATTTTTAATTTTCTTGCACTTAGGACTGTTTTTCTTAAAACCCCCAAATAATAATTTTCACATAAATTTCATAGAGAGCCAAAACTAAAACTAAAATAACTTTAATTACTTAGACTAAAAATCCACAAATCACATCACCTGAATTTAATTTACCTGTTGAATTTATCGCGATACTCTGGCCGAATTTTCGCAATCGGTGTACCGCGTGAAAAGAAAACGAAGAAAAAAAAAACTGAAGAAAATTGAGCGAAACATTACGCAAAAAATTTTTTTTTTATTGCAAAACCAATTTTAAAAGCGATCTTTGCAAACAAGGAAAATATCGCAATTTCAAGAATCTTCGCAAGATATTTGGAAATTTTTGTTTCGGTGTGATGAAGATTAAAAAAAAAAACTAAATTCGATCAGTTGGAAGGTGGTGAATTAAAATCGCTATTTTTGAAAATTTTAACATTGGGAGTTTTTCGAAAACGTATCATAAAAAGCGATAAATAATGAAAATTAGAAAATTTCTCAAATTCCAAGGTTTCAAATGCGTTACATGAGAAAAATAAAAGCATATTTCTTAAGAGGCATATTTCGAAAATTAGATGTTGTTTTTATCCTCAATTAAACCCGAAAATGACTGGGAGGAAAAAGGCCAATAATTCGAAATATCGCCAGAGGAATTAAGTGATTAATTCGGGCTTGAGCAAATAAGTGGGTCGATTGAGTACGCACCGAGCGGCAGAAAAATAACAAAAATTATTGAAGCAATCGAAGAAAACCACACGCCGTCTAAGACGAAGCATGTTTTTTTTTTTGTCTTTCTTGATTGCCTCCGTCTACTTCACTTTAAGATTTGAAAGTCTCGGAAATTGTACCAGCTTCAGGTTTCCATCGAAGAAAAACCAGAAGAAAAAAAAAATATTATTACAGCGATTTTAAGCGCAAAAGTAAGCCTTACATCGTTTTTTTACCTTTTCTGTTTTATCATCGCACTTTTTTGGGGCCTAGGTAAAATACCAAGAAATCATTCGGTTGTACGCAACCCCACCGGGGGCTCCCGCAGAGTCCCCGTTTAAATCGTCTTAAACGAAAGTAAAAGGCGTTTCCGCGATGTAAAAAAAAAATTTACTCAAACGAACAGCCCATGCGCACCCAGCATTAGGCATTTTTACCAACTTTAGAAACAGCTCAGCATTTGATTCGGATAATTAAACTTAAAAGTTGCACAAATGTTGGCGTCTCAAGCGCTCTGGGTGCAAAATATCCCCGGTGTGTTTGATGCCTTCATCTTCGGGCTTCTTCTCCAGTTTTTTCCATTTACTCTTGATTTTAGATAGTACGAGTGTATTTTTTAGAAAAATTTTAAATCTAAACCGCTCCTCCGCCGAAATCTGGACTATCCGCTGCAGTCGGAGAAAATCGATTTTTCGGGTTCTATCAAAACTCACAGAAATTGGCTAGCTACCTCCGGTTTTTTGCATTTTTTACTGATATTGGATAGTATGAAGATATTTTATAAAAAAGAATTTATGAAAAGTGTGCATCAGGACTAAAAGGCGAATTTTTCTTCGCAGATGTGAAATTAGCTGAAAGCCGGTTAAACGCTCATTGGCTGGGCAAAATTGCCTCATAATTGGTCACATTTCCTCCTGATTAAAAAAAATTCTTCATGCCAAATTAATAAATTAACTCGAAACGATAATTTTCCCCCCTCTCACCGAAAGACGCCGGTGGACAAATTTGTAATTAATTAACCAAAAGGAGCAAAATTTCGCGCTTCATGGTGGATTAAAAATTTTTAAAACGGATCCCAAGATACGGTGAACGAGCATGTCGTTATATAAACCGTAAAGATAATGTTAGCAGATAACCGCTAGAAAAAAATAAAAAATAAAATATAGGATACGAACTTGCGGTTTATTTATTTATTTTATTTTAAGTATCTTTAGAGTAAATTATTTAATTTTTATTAAATAAAATCAAATTTCTTAAGTCAATCAATTCTTCTTTAAAATGTTTTTTATCTACTTTTCCTTTTCCCAGCATCACTTTTTCTATTGTCGGCCTCATTTTCTTGCGTTTTGTGCAAAAAGATTTCGCTGGAGGGAAAGGGGCTTGTGAAGTAATTCAACATGAAAATTATCCCGTGATTGATGTGCGCAATGTTTCAAAATTATGCTCATTTTGATTTTGTAAATTCCCTTTCAAGATGCAATTGGTAAGATAAAAGTTTTGCTATATAATTATCACATTTTTGGTTATATATTAAAAATTCTAAGATTTTAAATAAGAATTCAAAGAAATTACCTTTCAAATGGTACCAATTACTTGGGTAATTTAAATTAAATTTCGTACTTGAAGGTGAATTCTTCAAATTAATTAACATTGAGATATTAAAAAATATCAACAGAAAATAATTCGAACGACCTCGTGGAACATTTAACGTTAAAAAAGACAAAATTACGTAAGATTTTTCGTTGTTTACTCGTCGCTTTTGTTTATTTATTTAATTTTTTTAATTGTTTGTCCCCTCTGGGCGCCGATTAACCTTAAGCTTTAGTACCAGAAATTTTATTTAAAGCTCGTTTTAAAGAAATTTTAGAGGATATTTTTATAAAAACTAGATTCTAGGATTCTAAAACGTAAAAATAAAAAATAAAAAAACTCTCAATTCAAAATTTATTCCATCAAACCATTTTAAAGAATTTTATTTGAAAATTATTATTTTAAATTAAAAGTTGTCTGGACCATTGAGAGTTGTTTTAAATAGTTATATATATTTATTTTTTAAATTAAACATTTTACCGATCGTTTTATATATTTTTATTTTTCGTAACTTCAATGAAGAAGAGATAAAAACGGAGTAAATACAAAAAATAAAATAAAATAAAATCACAATCGCACAGAACAAGGCAACAGAAGCTCACTGAGTTGTTTTTAACATTGATTCAGAAAATAAATAAAAACAAATTAATTTTAAAATGCTTTCAAGTTTTATCAACAGCTGATAGCAAAAATGACGAACGAAAATATGAACCCAAAGTTCATAATTTTCAAGTAGTGTGTTTTTCGCAATTATTTTTGCTGATTAGAAAATTGTATACAATTAAACTTTGACACTATTTTATTACTTTGTTTTCTTTTCTTTTTAGTTTGTTCCTTAATAACACCTAAATGTTTTTAATGTAGAGTTAAGATTTTAACTTAAGACATAGGTTGCTTTTTATTGTAATAAAATACAGGGTTTAAAAAACAAATTTAAATTCAAAGAAAAATATTCTTTTAATATGGACTTTTTCAACAAGACAACAACCCCAACCACACTGCCAAAAGTTTTAATATTCGAATTATCTTACTTTTCTTATTTAGAACACCCTTTAAAAATTAAATAACATTAAAATTGTACACAAAAACCACATAAACCACGTTTTGAAACGAAAATAACGCACAGAAGATTAAAAACAATTATTTAAAACTATTAAAATACGCGGGAATAACAAAGAAGACGTAAACCGCGCACGCGAAACACGCGTCTTCACGATCTTAGAGACTTAAAAGATCTAAGTGAAGATTGTCGTTGGCTAGAGTCCACCACTTCAACTATCTTTAAAAAAAAACAAATCGTGTAAGTAAAATAAAAAGAAACAAACCCACAGAGTCTGAGGTCTGAGGTCTAAAAGTCTTTTAAAGCCAGACAAACAGGGAAAAAGCAACAAACATTTTACAAACGATAAAAAAAGTTATGCCTAGAAAGAGAAGAGAGAGAGAAAAAGAAGAAGAAGAAGAAAAGCATATCTTCAAAAACTTCTTCAATTTTTCTATCTTCTAAAAATCGTCTAATCGGTATAAAAAAAAATTATAAAGAAGCATCTTCAAATATCGAAGCGATCGTCTTTCTCATTTTGAAGATCGGATTTTTGTTTCTAAATTGAAGATCGAAGATAAAAGCAATAAAAAAAACGTTAATTTTTCTCACGGAAGCAGAGGTAGAAAACATTGCAAGATTTCTTTTATTTTTGTTTCTGATCTTGCTGCGCAGGTCGGCTGTGTTACAGGTTTTGAAGATATCTTTCTTCTTTTTTTTTGCTTCATCTTTTCGTCTTTATATTTTTCTTCAATATTTATTATATTTTTTTTCTTTTTTAGATGTTTGAAGAGAAGGAAAACGAAGAATCTGAGGTTTCGTTGGGCTTTCACGCGTTGATTGACCCCAGCAGGGGGCCCCTTCTCTTCATTTTCTAGGCTTAGGCTAGACTCAAACAAAAATACAAAAAAAAGTACAGTAAATTTTCTTAGCAATCTTCTTCAAGAAGCAGCTGAAGAAATAAGAAGCAAACGACTTTTAGCTAGATTTATGCTTTTGTAGAAATTAACCCGCTCGATTCGAGGCTGACGACATTAAAAAATATAAAAACAAAAGATAAAAAAAATATCTTCAAGAAATGCTTCTTCTTTTCTTCTCTTAATTTTCAAAACAAATTTCGGGAAGAGAATCGCTGGCGATTTTTTTCCATAAATTTTCGCCTCTCGATCCAACTAACCTTGGGCAATTTCTTGTGCGACTAGATCGCGATTCTTCTGGAGCTCGTTTCTAGACGATAAAGTCTAACTCTTAGATTTTAAGTTGGCCGCTTAGAGGAAGAACCTTCAAATTTTTCAAACCCGACATGCATTTTTTTTTATAAATTTTTTTTTTTGCAGACAGCGGCATTGACACCACTTTGAAGTCAATTACATGAAATTTTTTCTAGCATTTAAAAATTTAGCAATTACCAGGATTTTTTTATCTAATTTATTTTGAGCTGATTGAACCCAAAAAGGCGGTTGCCCACTGAGCGACAGATGCAACGGAAATTCAAATTTTAAAAACTTCTCAAAAATGTCTTCTTCTTCCTTTTGGTAAAGATTTTTTTAAAATTATTTTATTTAATTAAGTAAACAAAATTAAAATGCTATTAAAATATTTGGAAAAACCCCATTCGAGGATAAAAGATTTAGGGAATTCCAGTTAAAAAGGAAAAAAATACCAAAATTTAAAAAGTATCAAGAGGAAAAATTCCCCTTAATTTAAAAATTCGATTGTAAAGGAAATTTTTTTTTAATTTTTGATAATTGAAAATAGTTTAGACAAAGCGTGTTACGATTAACCGCCTGAAGGTGTTTTAATCTTTTCATTTTAGTAGTTTTCAACCAAAGTGCGAAGTTCGAGGCGAGGAGGCCCCAGAAACGTGTTCTCCGCAGAACTTTGTCCCAGTCGCGTTTTTCATAATTTATATTTTATTTTTTTCTCGTTTTTATCGGTCACCGGTTGTGGGGTTTTAATTGTTTTCACGGTCCTCACTTTCAGAGAGGCAATAAAATCATAAAAATTATAAAAACATTAGCACCGCTCGGCAAAGTGCTGATGGGGTCTCCGCTGTCGTCATTTCGCGGGAGGTCACTTGTTTTTTTTTTTAAAAATTTTATCTTTGGTGATTTATCGGAATCAAAGTATCAAAGTAAATCGATTAAGAATTAAAAAAATATTTAAATTGAATTTTTACCTCTTTTCTTCAAGCCTTCAACGGTTCCGGATGGTTGTGGGAAAATCGATAAATCGCTTTTAAACTCCCCAGATGAATTAACACCACGATATTGTTATTAATTATTAATTTTATGGAAGTTCGGCTTTAGCTTATTTAATTTAAAACACTGAAACCGCACAAATTTTATATTTTGGAAGACAAAATTTTACCAAAGTCTTTATTAAAATTGTTGACAAGAGTCTGACAGAATCTCGCTTTTGTTTTTTTTTTTTTTTTTAACTATTAAACAGACTCCAAGAAATGTTTTATCTTTTAAGAATTTTTTTTAATAAAACGGGCGTATTGTTTAGATGGATGCAAATTAAAGTAATAATAAAGATCTGAAAGATAAAAAAAAATTTATATATAAATAATTTTTTTCTATGTCGACCGAGAACTTTTAGATCTTAGAATTGCATGATAAAAATTTATATATTTTTTTTTATTATTTATCGAATTTTCATATTTTTCGTACGGATGAACAAGCGCCAGCCCAACAGAAAGAAATTCGATTTTTATTTTAATCTATGAATTTTCCACGGCACTCCGAATATCCGACGTACACTTGTGCGATTTGTATATATATACAAATTTTATATATTAGGTACATTTAAAGTATATAAGATTGAGGCTCTATACCCGGACAAAAACTCAGCCTCTACGCCATCACAAGCAATTTCCTCGCGACTGGCTCCGATTCTCTGATTCATCCGCGTTTATACTTTTCAAGATTAAATTAAAAAATATCTCCCGTAGAGAGGAAGTGGTGGAGCCGCTCTGGGCCTCCGTCAGCGGAGGCTCAAGCCCCACACATCACTTAATCTGTTGAGAAAAAAAAAGTAAATAAAAATAATTAAATAAATAAATAAGCTTCGAGCTTAGGAAGGAAAAATGCTTAAAAACTTAAAAATTGTGTGTAAGCCAAGCTTTTTCCAGTTACTTTTAGTTCGTAACTAGAACCGAGATGGCGCTACTTTTTTTAAATCCCAATTTACAAATTTCGACTCACTTTATTTCTCCATTGAAATTTATATATATATTTTTTTGTTTTTTTATAAAAAATCACTTAAAAGTACAATGGAACAAAACTACAAATAACAAAAGTCTTCAAGTACAGCCATTTTTACATATTTTCTGCACTTAAGTGCGGCTATTAACAAACAAAACATCTTCAAGAGCTATAAATTCTAAATTTTGGAAGGTATTTTTTTTTTATTTTATTTATTTGGTTATACATTAAATTTTCGATTGTTGTTTAATTGAATTTTTGTGATGAGATTATGAATTTAATTCAAATCAGCTGCAACACAGTTTCTTTAAAACAAAAAATAAGAAAAAACAAATTATATTCTTTAGAAAAAAAAAATAATTTTAAGACAAATTTTCGAACAGGCCCTCGATGTTATTTTTATATATGTATATATGTTTATATATATATATATATATTGGAAACGATTGAAATAAAAAACAACTTTTAGGTAAAATCAACAAAATATTCAACAGTTATTTTTTTTTTCTTTTTCTGTATATAATGAGGGTTTCGGGCCTAATCACGTTTCGGTTGTTGGACATTGCTGTCCGGCTGTTCAGTGCGAGATTCCGAATCGGTCTGTTGGATATTTTCCGGAATTCCAGCGCCGGTATCGCCGACTGCACCTGAATTTTGTTGCTGCTCCTGCTGTGGTGTTTGAGTACGTTGCAAATTTCGAAGATTATTATTTAATCGCATTTCAATTTCTCGAAATGTATCCATCGCCGCTTGCTGATGTCCAGCAGAAGGTTGTTGAGCTCCTCCACCACCACCGCCACCGGCACCCGCACCGCCTCCAGCACCAACATTCGGAGCTGGAGTTTCTCCTGTTCCAGGACTTCCACCAGATGAGGCAAAATTTAATAATTGCTGACGGAATCCGCTAACAAATTCTGGATATTCGTTTAGCATTTGAACGACTAATTGTCGGCTCCTGTTAATAAAATATAAAATAAAATTAAAAAAAAAAATCAATATTAAATAATAAAAATAACTTACGCAGCAGAAATCATTGGGTCATTTAACATATCACTGATTAAATTTCGTAAATCTGGATTATCAACAGCCATATTTTGCATGAATTGTTGCCGCAAATTTGTAGGTCCCTGATCGCGCTGTAGCTGCTCCTCGCAGACACGAAGATTATTTTGAAAATCTTGATTATCCGGTTCAAGTTCAATTGCTCTTCTGTAAGCCTGTCGTGCCTCTTCGTATCTGCTTAGGTTTGATAGGGCAATTCTGAAAAAAAAAAATATAAAAAATGTTCGTTTCATTAGTTTTAATTGCTAAATATTTTTATTTATTATTTTTTAGTCTTACCCCATACGCCCGTGAGCTTTGCTGTAATTCGGATTATACAAAAGCGACATCCTGCAGTCGACCAGGGCTTTTTCATATTGGCTGAGGCGAATGTGTGCAGCGGCCCGGTTGCAGTAGACGACGGGATTAGTTGCGTCTAAAGCGATTGCCCTGTAAGTAGGATTAAATTTAAAATAATTATTACGTTAAAAAGCAGCAAGTATTTATTTTTTTACCTGTTGTACTGGATTAGGGCTTCCCCGTATTTGCTCTCCCTCATTAATTTGTTCCCCTCGTTCTTCACCTGCTCGGCCTGCTCCTTTCTGGCCGGTGTCACATCGACGACAGCCGTTTGGAATAGCTCAAAAAGGTTGATCTGGTCGATCGGGTTCCCGGTGGTGGGGCCCCCGACAGCACCCTCATCAGAAGCTGAATCTCCGGCCATTCCCGCCCCTTCCGTAGCTCCACCACCACCACCATCGCCCCCCGCCTCCGTCTCGCTATGGATTTCGAATGCAGCCTCAAGGCACTGAATTGCAACTTCTGCACTTTCTGCAGCCTCAGGATTTAAAACTCGGACCTGCTGCTTAAGGAAGCGAACCATCGCTTTAACAAAAAGCACTTCCAGTTCGTTTGGCATTTTTTTATCTTTTTGTGAATTATTTAATTTTAATTTTTTTTTAAATTATTTATTTATTTAATTTTCTTTTTTTGTTAATAATTCTCCGTGGCTCTTCCCAGCAGTCTCTTGTAACGAAAAAAAAAAAAGAATTCCCGATTAATTTTTTTTGGTTTTTTAATTTCAATTATTTCTGGTAAAACGTGAACACAAATATTTTATTAATTTACTAAAGTTTATAAATTAATCAATTTTATGACGAGACAATACGAGAAAACACGAAAAAAACTCCTATTTGCGTTCTTTTTTAGGTTTTTTTTGTTTTTTGTTTAAGATTATTTTAAAGAGAAGCCGGCATAACACGCAACCGCAAACTTTCAACTGAGAAATTCTTGCAACAAAATGGCCGAAATCTTAACAAATTTACCGTTGTAACAAAAAAAAAAAAGAAAAAATGTGACGCGTAAAGATTATTCGTCTTCTTCTTTTTTTAAATTTCGAATTGGTAATGCAGTTATTTTATGAAATGATATTGCAGAACTCTATTTCTAATAATTTTAATATTTTATATACCTTTTTTTAATTATTAATTTAATTATTAAAGTTTTTATTAAAATCAAACAAAAAAAAAACATTATCCTCTTAAAAATGTCGGTTAAACAGTGCTACAAATTTGTTTGACATTTCTGTATTTGCCGCCTGACAGTTCTTTTGCCGAAATGTCAACCTCACTAACACAATGAAATAACGGAATCGTTCCTGTCAGCCCCACAAAAAAAAACTTTTACAGAACGACTGGAACCAGGCCCCGGAATCGGAACGAATTATCTCGATTTTTGACAGATGTCAGTTGTTAATGTCAAAATAACAAGTCTTCACCCAGAGCCAGCGCCATTTGCGGTTGTATGGTTAAAACGCCCCCCCTTCAATTAAAGTGAATTTTTAAGTGAGAATTTCTTTGTTTTTGTGAACGAATTCCGGTGAATTAAGAAATGGTGAGTGAGCATAATTAAATTAAATTTAATTAAACAAGAAATTATCTGGCAAACAGCTTGTTTTAGTTCTCGGCGACATGCACATTCCGCACAGGTGCAGCAGTCTTCCGGCAAAATTTAAGAAACTTCTCGTCCCCGGAAGAATTCATCATATTTTATGCACGGGGAATTTGTGCACGAAGGACTCGTTCGATTATTTAAAAACTTTAGCCACTGACGTTCACATTGTTCGGGGTGATTTTGATGAGGTATTAATTGTTTTTTTTTCTCTTTGTTTAATTACATTTAAATTGTAATAAATAATATTTTTTTTCAGAATCTTAATTATCCGGAACAAAAAGTCGTAACAGTCGGACAATTTCGGATTGGTCTCTGTCACGGCCACCAAGTGGTGCCCTGGGGCGATCCGGAGGCTCTGGCTCTAATCCAGCGGCAGTTGGATGTTGACATTTTAATTTCAGGACATACGCACAAATTTGAAGCGTATGAACATGAAAATAAATTTTATATAAATCCAGGCTCTGCAACTGGAGCTTATAATCCACGAGATACGTAAGATAAAATTAAATTCAAAATAAAATTTATAATACATTTTTTTTTTATCGGTTTTTAGTTCTGTGATTCCGTCATTTGTTTTAATGGACATTCAGAGCACAACGGTCGTTACGTACGTCTATCAGCTGATCGGTGACGAGGTCAAGGTCGAGCGGATAGAGTACAAGAAGAGTTAGAAAGAAAATATATATAAAAAAAACAAAATGTAATTTATATAAAAGAAATTCCAAGTTTATTATCTTTTTCATATATCAAATAATTCCCCATTCATTTAAGACCACTTCAAAATATATATATGTTATATTATAAAAAAAAAAAACAAAAAAAGTACTCTTATTATGTGAGAAAAAACAAAAATGAAGCAATAAAATAAATCCTGATAGAAAAACGGAAGTTAACCGAAAATAAAATGTTTTTATAAAATCCCCTTCCTCTTCGGTTTAATTAAAATTCGAATTTTATATTCAATTTCAGTCTTGTTGGTATTTTTAACACCTTTTTCCATCTGAGAAGAAAGAGAATTTCACCGATTTAGATTTAGATTTTCCGCATTCAAACGAAGAGAGGAAAAAGATAATTTTAAAAAAGTTTTTTTTTGTGGAAAATGTGCGGTAGTTTTAAAAATAGCCTTTCCCCCTGAGAACAAGAAACTCGGAGGGAAAAATGTTTTCTTAACACACGACAGAGAAACATTCGAACGTCTTGGAGGTGAATTTCCTCAGATAATTTTCGTCTTTCTCTCGCGGCGCGTACCTTTGGCACCTGAGGGGTCGCATTGTCGCGAAGAAAAAATATTTGGTTTTTTTTTTTAATATTTGTTAATACTCCCGAATTATTGGTTTTGTTTTTTTTTTATTATATATAATTGTTTATAAGTAGTAAATAATTTCGGGAATTTTATTAACTTTGTATCTTACATCTGTAAAACAACAAAAAAAAAAATACGATACAAAATTTTCTTTGTCGCGGTTTTTAATGTGAATTCTTTCTAAAAACGAAATCGAAAGTGTGCTCCTCTTTCGTCCACCCCCGCGACCCCGCCAAAAAAGTTGTTCAGTGATTAAGACGAAGGGAATTTTCTCTCTTAAATATAAAAAAAAAATTTAATAATAATAAAGGAGTTATTAAAAACAAAGATATAAGATTAAAAAAAAAGAGTTACATACGTAAGATGTTTGAAATTTTTTCGTTTCGGCGGTGCGCTCGTTGTTCGTCAGCGAAAAAATGTGCTAAATCGGAAAAGAGGCTCAACTCGGGCTCCGCTGGTGGTGTCTAGTAAAATTGTGAAATAAATAAATAAATATTAAAAATAATTAAGTAAATAAAAACCGCTTCAAAATGTACATCTACGAGGAAAAGAAGTGAGTATAAAAAAATATTAAATAAATAAATAAATAAATAAATTTTGTACCCCAAAAACGCGTGGGGGCGAATATTTTTTTAACAGGAAAAAATTAACAGCATCATTTGTTTACCGTTAGGTAGAACAAAAAAAAAAACAAAAAAAAAAAATGATTTAGCAGGAAATTTGCCAATAAGCAAAAAAATAATAAAATAAAAAAAAAAACCCGACCTTCCTCGCTTGAGGTCATTTTTCTTTGTTTCTCCAATTTTAATTCTTTTATTTTTATTAATTTTTTCTAATTTCTTAATTCATAAAATCTTAATTAAAAAAAAAGGAATATATTTTTTTTATTTTTTTTTTTGGCTTATTGCGCACAGGTGAGAGAAAATTTCCTGGCAACAGCAAAAATAAATGAAATAAAAAAAAAGTTAAATAAATAAAATTTCTACTCCCGCAGGTGGGTTTCCCGTTATTTTTGGTATCGGTCACGCCGCGACGCATTCGAGCAAAAACCGCTAAATTTAGAAGACGCCTTCTCTCTTCTTATTTTTTTCTTTTTCCTCTTATTTCCTTTTCCCTCTCTTAAGATATTTGAAAGTTCTTCCAGATTTATTTTAGAGAAAATTAAAAGCCAACTAATTAAAATAAAATTCATTAAAAAAAATTAATAAATGTCTTAGGGTCCCAAAAATCGCTAAAACAGAAAATCATCGATCCAAGTGCAACGGCTGTCAACCGCTGACTGTTCCACTCCCGAAAAAAATTTCATTCCATTTCCAAAACTTGCCCCGTATTCCGTTCCCCCGAGGAGGGGACGAAGTGCAGCGGAGGACCTGCGGACCGGCCGAAGAAAGGGACGAGAAACGTCAAAAAAAGCGCAGCGCTCCTCTCGGCCGTCGTCGTCTCGTCCGTCGAACGGTAAATTCTCTCCTGACGGCGCGGTGGCACAGTTACTTTTCGGGGCCCTACATATTAAAAAAAAAAATAATAATAAATAAATACAATTTCTTATTTTTTTTTTTGTGTGTAAAACTACGACGAAAAAAATTTACCGTAAATCATAAAAACATAAGAAAGTTAAAAGGGCACGGCGTGAAAAAAAAAAATAAGAAATTGAAAGAAAAAAGAAATTAAAAGGGAGGTGAAGACGTCGCGGCGGTAAATCGATTTTATTTTATTTTTTTTTATGATTTTATTCGTCCCTCTCACGTGAAAAGGTAGAAAATAATAAAATAACAAAAAAAACGTGTGGTTCTTGTTTTTTAATTTGTTTTATTTAATGTAAAAAACAAGAAAAAACAAAAAAAGAACAGTTACATTGCGGACCAGGCGGGTGCATTGTTTACGGTAAATTAACGGGAGGATCCTTTTTTGCATCTTTTTCGTTTCTATTTTAATTTTTCTGCACCCCAAAAACCATAAATTTTTTGGAGGAGGGCGAGGAGGTCCCAAAAAAGTCTCATGGGGCCTCACAGTTAAAAAAAATTGTTTTTTTTTGTTGTACAGTGATCCAGTTGCAAAATTAATTCGGGGATGTAAAAAAATAATAAAGTGATTAAAATAAAAATCAAACAAAAAAAAGAAAGAAAATAAAATCAATTCTTTTAAGGCGGCGTTCGGTCGTTCGGTGCTCCCCAACCCCACCCCCACCCTCAATCAAAGTGGTTGCAACCCCCACCACAACCACCCCACCACCACAACTAAACAGTGACAAAAGCACAGTTATCATCGAAGGGGAGAAGTGAAAAAATCACGGTAAAAAAAAAATAACTACCCCCACTGTGAAAGGTGCCCCCCCCTTTTTTTAGGGGAGGTTCTACTTTTTAAGGAACTAAAGAATATAAAAAAAAATATTAATTAATAAATAATAAAAAAAAAGTTAGTGACAATTGAGCAATTCTCTCCCCTTTTCCAACCCTGACCCAGTCGAAAAAGGGTGGGGGGCGGTGTTAAAAATCATACACCACCCCTTCGGAGAACTGTCAAAAAATAAGAAAAAACTATTTTTTTTTAACTTCCCCTCGTCGAGAAAGTTACTAAAAAAAAATTTTTTTTTTTTTAAATTTTGTTTTTGGGTGGGGGTTTTGGGGCTAAAACGAGGAAGAAGAAGAGGAAGGTTTTTTAGTCGTGCATAGGCAGTCGCGCGGTGCGGAGGTGCGCTCCTCGGTCCTAATTTTTTTTTTTTTTGAATTTTTATTCTACATTTTATTTAAAATAATTTAATTGAATTTGGTTTTTTTTCGAAAACTTTTTTATCAACTAAAAATGGAATTGAATTTCGGATGGTGATGTTTTTTGTGTAAATTATACTTTTGGGGCTGTTTTTTTTTTTCTTATATATATATAATTTAGTGATATTTTAAAATTAATTTTGTATTTTTTTGTTTGTTTTAGAGATGAAATTGAGTCGAATTCACGTGCTACACCTGGTCTAAGGCCAGGTAACGCACTCCAGCGGTCGGCCACACTACCGGCGAATCCGAAGAGGCGTCCACAGGCGGCTAAGGGCCGGGTCACATTTCGGGTCCGTTCGCCGTCCACGGACCAAAACAATAACAACAACAACAACAACAGCAACGTTAAAATGACCTCCGAGTATCAAAACGACTTGCTCCAGCCGGGCCACGTGGTCAAGGAGCGGTGGAAGGTCGTCCGGAAGATCGGGGGCGGGGGCTTCGGGGAGATTTACGAGGGCCAGGACCTGATCACGCGGGAGCAGGTCGCCCTAAAGGTCGAATCGGCACGCCAGTTGAAACAGGTCCTCAAAATGGAAGTGGCCGTCTTAAAGAAGCTCCAGGGCAAGGAGCACGTCTGCCGATTCATCGGGTGTGGCCGGAACGATCGCTTCAACTACGTCGTGATGCAGCTCCAGGGGAAGAATTTGGCGGAGCTTCGCAGGGCGCAGCCCCGTGGCGCCTTCTCCTTGAGCACGACGCTCCGCTTAGGTTTGCAAATTTTGAAAGCAATCGAATCGATTCACTCGGTTGGATTTCTGCATCGTGATATAAAACCTGTAAGTTTTAATTTTAATTAATTAATCAATCACTCAATTAAAACATTTTAAAGAGTAATTTTTCGATTGGTCGACTGCCGTACAACTGCCGGCGTGTTTACATGCTAGATTTTGGTCTAGCGCGCCAGTACACGACTGGAACGGGGGAGGTCCGGTGCCCCAGGGCTGCGGCCGGATTCCGGGGGACGGTGAGGTACGCCTCGATTAATGCCCACCGGAACCGCGAGATGGGGCGCCACGATGATCTGTGGTCACTTTTTTATATGCTTGTCGAATTTGTGAACGGGCAGCTGCCGTGGCGGAAAATTAAAGACAAGGAGCAGGTCGGGCTCATGAAGGAAAAATACGACCACCGGCTGCTCCTCAAGCACTTGCCATCTGATCTTAAGCAATTTTTAGAGCATATTCAATCGCTGAAATACGCCGATAGGCCCGATTATGCGGTAAGAATTTATTGTTTTAATTTTAACAATGGGGATTTATTTAATTGCTTTTTTAAAATCAGATGCTGGCCTCGCTTTTCGAGCGGTGTATGAAGCGGCGGGGCGTAAAAGAATCTGATCCCTATGACTGGGAAAAGACTGATGCCATTGCAAATTCAAACGCTAGTCAAGGAAACAACGTGCCGACCCAGGCCAAAAACGAGTACGTTCAGGGGCAGGTGACGCAAATGACGGTTGCCGCATCAAATGCAAGTGGAACTGAATATGTAAATTAATAAAAACACCCTGTAGAAAATGTTTTTATTTAAAAAATCAATTTAATTTTGCAGGCAAGACGACGAAATGAAATTGATACTGTTCAAATGGCAACAACAGAACCTGTGAATCATCACAAGGATAAGGTTTTTAATTAAAATATTTATTATAATTTAAATTATAACTAAAAAACTGAATTATTTAAAGGTTGATAAAAATTGCAATGCAACAACATCGCCTCATAATGAAATTATAAACACTGGGGTCAATCAAAACAACAGCTCCCATCAAATGCAGCCGCTGCAACAATTGCAACAGCAGCAGACGACGACGACGCCACACCCTGTGCAGCAGCCTACCGCTCCGGCTGTGAAGGCCCAAAATCAGCAGCAAAATGTTAATGCAATTTTACAAAATAGCACCCCAATTCAGCCAATTAAAGTGAGATATTTTGAAATGACATTTTTATATATTTTGTAATTAATTTTAAATCATTTAAAAGGTGCAAAAAGTCCCAAGCGAGGCAATGATTAATTTATCTTCTCGCGATCGTGATATTGTTAAGGCTCAGTTCCACTCGCGGAGCAGTGATCAGCAGCATAATTTCCAGCAGGCGACGACAGGTGTTCAGAAAAAGTTTGCTGCGACCACCGGACCGAATCAGGAGTCGTCAAATCCGAACCAAAATAGTCCAATAAAGCAGCGCCGGTCGACGTCGCAAATTGAGCCGAACGAAGTCGACGCCTACTACTCGAACGAGAACGTGACTCCGCCCTTTAAGCCCCAGGAGAAGTCGACCTATGGGCGGCTCCGCGTTCTGACCGCGCCCCCGACAAGTGTTCATGAGCTTGTCGCTTCCGAAACTGGCTCGCCCCGGGACAATGACAATTCATCTTTTGTTTTTGGGAACACGAAGGGCGGAGCAGGAGGCGGGGCCATAGAGCTACTAAGAAATCCTACGCCCCTTAGCAGCGGCGGTCCGGGGGGGAGCAGCAGTAGGCGGTACAATTTAAGGCCATCCTCCGGAACCGGCTCTACGCAGCGGTTGAGCGCGGGAAATCGCGATCATTCGGTGACGCAATTTGCCCTAATCGATGACGAAAACGTTTCGGCCCTCCAGCAGGTGACGAAGGGTGGTGGGGCCCTAACTTTAGCTTCACAGTGGAAGAGCCAATTTGACGATTCGGAGGAGACTACGGACAATGAGTGGAAACAGGAGCCACAAGTGGGATTTACTTTTTTTAAATTTACTTATAAATTTTAATAATTCCACCCCGGCAGAGCCCCGATCACCGGGACAAGAGCAATTTGGTATCACAGTCGCAACCTAATTTAGTTTCTAAGCAGGCAAATATACGAAAACATGATGCAAAACGGAAAAGGTGGGAATTTACTTTTTAAATTGAATGATTTTCTTACTATAAATAAAATTATACAGGTGTAATCTAAATATCGCTGGAATAGAAAATTATACAAATTTGCAAGAGCTCTTGCCGCACTGCTGGTCCGAACCCGCCCTAGGGAACATTCTCCGAAGGGACCTTGAGCCCCCGATTATCCAGCAGGCTGCATTTGATGACACTGTGAGTATTTTAATTACTAATTAATTTAATTTAATTTATTATGGAAAATTCACCTCTTCCAGGTGTTCCGGATGGACATCGTTCGAAACGTCGGTGTCCGGGAGCACTGCAGCGAGTCAAGAAATAACAATCCAAAGTTGCTTAAAAAACACCGGAACAGCCTTCCAAATGTATCTTTTATAAATTCAATTTCTGCTGCTGGCTTAGCTACAAAAACTCCGGAAAAAAAAGATTTAGGTGGGGGTGGAATTTGTCCATTAATCGGATTTTTATTTTTACTAAATCGAATCAATCGTCTTTAGGATCTCAGGCTCCGCCCCTGTTGTCGTCATCGTCAGCAGCAGCAGCGCCATCTGCTGGGGTTATCGGTAAAACAGCAATATTTCATTCAAATTGCGAATTAAAATTTACACCGTGGAAAATTGAAACTGCAACTGCTGCAACAACTGCAACAACGGTAAATGACGTCGATGCAGCTGGATGCTGCTTAACTGGAGAGCAACAAGATGAGGGATGTGCTGTTAGTGGACGTTTGGAAATTCGAGTCATTCCGCAAGGTTAGCTCACATTAAATTACCTTTGTGGCACCACTGTGGTGCCACGGTAATTTAAATGTATTATTTTTTTTTTAATTTTAAATCCTTTAGAAAGTCCCAATCCAGATGAATCTGTTTATTTTGATGCTGTAGCGAATGGGACAACAGCGGCAACATCGGTTAATTATAATAAAGTCGAACAAAATAAATCGAATAGCTGTAAATTGAAGGGAGCAGGGGCGGCGGGTGATGATCCCGTCCCCGCCGTTAATATAAAAAAATATAAAGTGGTGGGGGGCAATGATCTTGAGGCTGCCCTTGCCGCTGCATCGGCCCTTCGCTACAGCAATCAGCTGAAAAACAGTGCTACTGGCAACACCCGGAACGAGGACGGTGAAGAAGAAGATGAGGGCGAAGAGGAGGAGGAGGAGGAAGAGCACCCAAATCCGGGATTTGAACCCGTTTCGAGCGGAGACGAGCGTCCAAGTCCGCCACGTCAGCAAAAGCAGTTGCAGCAACGGTTAAAATCCCGGGACGACGGTGTTGTCGGCAGCAATCCAAAATCTAAAGTGCGGTGTAAAGGTAACACTGAAACCAGCGGCGGCGCCAACAACGATGAATCCGGTGAGGGGCCACAGCAGCAGCAGCGGATTTTTGAAACGACCGAGCCCAGCTCGATCGTCTCGCACAAAGAGTCTTATCACAGTGGCGGGAGTGGGGCGGGGGCAGTTGTGGGCGGCCCCTTAGGCGGCCATTCGAGCGGCGCCAGCGCAGCCGCAAACTCTGCAACTTCGGGGAGCAGCAGCAGCAAAATCCCCGTCCTGAATCCAAACTTGCGCCTCTCCAAGTGCGCCTCGTGGGCTGGATGTGATACGGCAACACTGGCCAACAGTCCAACTGGAACCAGTGGCGGCGGCGTTCAACCGTCGCAGCAGCAGCAAACCCCCGAGATGGCGGATCTTACCCCAGGTTGGTTTTGATGTATAAAAAAAAGTAAAAAAATTTAAATTGTGAAACTGTGTTCTTCTTAAAATAATTAATTTACATATAATATAAAAAAAAAAAAAATTTAGGGCAAAACGTTTCAAAAAATATATATTAAAAATATTTTCCTCGATTTTTATACGAAAATTTTTTTTTTAATTACTTTTTTGCACGCATTCAAATTGTGGTATATTAAAAAAAAAACAATTTATTTGAAATCGTGAAAAAAAATTAATAAATCACAGCCCTGCGGAGACGTCGTCAAACCGAAAAATACGTCACTGATCCGTCGCAGTTAAATTTGCGTTTCACCCGACCAAAATCGCGTAATGTCAGCAGGTAAGTAATTAATTTTTAATTGAAAATTAAATTATTATTATTAAAAGCGTACAAACCGAAAAATAAGAAACACCAAAACAAACAAAAAAACTGAAATTTTCTAGAAGTCGCGGAATTCCAACGCACATGTTGGGAACATTCGATGACAACTCCTCGGACAACAGCGGGGGCGAGGAGAGGAAGCAGCAGCAGCAGCTGATTGCGAGCAATCCGCTCGCTTCGCAGAAATCTTCCAGTGGCGGCGGTGGCGGCAGTGGGGGGCCCCATCAGAGCCTGGATTCGAGCTGCTCGTCGAACCTCGCGATGTTCCCGATACCTCCGTTTAATAACGGTAAATGTAACAGTGATGTAATTACCGAGGCGGCGGACGGACGGCCGGATTTTGAGGTTATTCGAAACGACATCACGCCGCCCCCCGGCGCCCCGAAGCCCGAGAACAGCGCCCGCTTGCGACGGTATAGGCATAATTTAGATTAAATCAAATGTTAAAAAAACAACAAAAAACAAAAACAAAAATACTATTTAACGCCGACCCCTTTTTTCTTTCTTTTTTTTAAATACACTAGAAAAAAGTGAGAAAACCAAAGTTTAAATGAAATTTCCTTTTCTTCTTCTTTTTGTTTTGTTTGTTCGTAGAACAAAAAATGTAAGAAAAGTAATAAAAAAGAAAAAGACAAAAAATGTTAATCCTTATCTATTTCGATGTAAGCAGTTATAGAGTAAAAAAAAAAAAAAACATACAGACAAACACAAAAAATACGATTTTTACGCTTTCAGTAAAACTTAAAAAACTAATAAATAATAAAATAAAAAAAAAAAATTATAAACACCGGTAGGGGAAAAAATTATCGCACGTTTTTATTTTTTGGCATTATAAAACAACGTAAAAAAAAGCTATTCTATCTATAAAAAAAAAACAAAAAGAAATCTTTTGTGTAGACCAATATCATTAGATTAAGAAGAAGATTGGACGAGGAGGACAGGAAGGAATTTTGTTAAATTACTTGGTGCCACGGTGACGCCATATGGTGCCACGGCCATTTAAAATCGTTTCTTAGTTTTCCGTTTTGTTATACACAAAAGAGAAGAAATACTCAGCTCCTTCAAAAAAAAAAACCTAATGCATTTTTGCTCGCTTTTTTCTTTTTAATTAATTAATTGTAAAAAAAAAACAAAAATCTCACGTACACTAAAAAAGAACATATACACACACACACACACACACACATTTACTTATTCTAGTCATTAGCTAAGAAATTATATTTCGTAAAAAAAAATGATATTTTCTAAAAAAGAAAAGGTAGATAATAATTAAAAAAAAAATGAAAATCACTTGATATAAAAAAGACGAGTCTATTTTTATTGCAAATTGTGTAATAAGTGAGCGGTGGCGGGGGAGGGCGGAGCGGCGAGAGTTGCTGTGTTTTCGTTATGCGTAAAAATTAGTTAATTTCATTTTAATTAAAACTTGCTACAAAAAAAAAAAAAAAAAAATACCCCTCTTAAGTGTCTATAAAAACGATTAATGCAATAAAATAAAAAAAAATTGTATCCCGAACTAATAATAAAAAAAAAGAAAAAAAAATAGGAATTATAAAAATAAAATTTGTATGTATGTAGCCAAAGAAACGCAGCAACAAATAAAAAAACCTATGTAATCGTTAAAAATAATTAACGGCGTAATGCTCTCTAAAACTCGAATTAATTACCGTGGCACCATATGGTGCCACCATCAAAATTTTCATTATTTCATATTTTTAAAGCTTTATTTATGTTTCTTTGACTTCGGACGACGATAAAAAAGGGCAAGGAACAAAAAAAATATATATAAATATTAATTAAAAATAAATAAATAAAAAAAAAAATGGAAAAAAACACTGTGATGAACGTTCTTGTAGTTCTAATTTAAATAAAAAAAAAATAAAAAAAAATGATTAAATAAACAAAAAGAAAAACTAATTTATTCGTTTTTAATTAGTTTTTTTTAATTAAACATAAAACAAACATAAAGTGTAAAAGAAAAAAGAAAAAAAAAAGCATTTTTATATATTTCATGGAGCTGTGGGCGCATATTTAAAAAGCAAATTAAATCATAAAATTAAAAAAAATAAAGAGACACTTGTTTATAGCTAGCTTTTGTTAGAATTAAATTAGTTGAGGACAAATTATAAAAAAGAAAAGGGTTCGAACGAATAATAAAAATAAAATACGCAATTTTTTTGCTTTATTCACGGAGCAAAGTTTTATTCAATTTTCATTTTAATTACCCAATGGCACCATTGTGGTGTCACGCAATTACTTTAAAATAGAACCTGAGCCAATTTCTTGGTAGTTTCTAACAAATTTTTATGCTAGTCCCCCCCGGGTTTAGGGTGAAGGCGTTTAAAATTTTTGCTCTGGAGGTATTTGTTTTTTTTTATATATATTTTTTCCCTTATTCCCTGAAGAAGTTTCCTCTCAATTAAAATTAAAATTTTAAAAATCGGGCCTAATTTGGGGCTTCCGCGGTCTTTTTATACATTTTTTTTTTCGCCCAACTTGAACTGGAACTGATCTGCATCAAGGAAAATATAAATAACATCTTACTTCAGCTATTCCCCACGAGGTGGCTCCAAGAAAAAAACCGTTAAGGAAATTGTGTTAAAAGGGATTCAAAATTAAAAGTTGAATTTTTCCATTCTTTTAAATATGATTTGAATTTTTATTCAAGTATAAAACATGCGGACGTTATTTGTTTTTTCATTTTTGTTTATTTTGACATTTTAAATAAGAAAAATGTTTATTTTTTTTCTACAATCACTTTTTTTTTTTGGCATACGGGAGGAGGGTCACTTTTTGTTTTTTTATATAATTGTTTTTTATTTTTTAAATTGTTAATCGAGGTGCATTTTGAGTCTCGGAAACGAAATGTGAACAAAAATCGAGCTGGGCTTGAACGCGCCGCGCCGCTTCGACGGCTGAAGATCGACTGAACCTCGTTTGGCTGCTCGGTGGCTTTTTGTCCGTTTTCCGGGCCGTTCCGTTTCGCGCTTGACCTCGGGTGGCGGGGGGTCGAACCACCGGACGACGGTTCCGTTTCAGTTGCTCGCCGGCGCTCTTCGGGTGCGGTTCTCCTCAGGGAGCTCCTCGAGAACTGCGGAAAAGGGTTAAAAAAAGTTGTTTTTATGCGTAAGTTTGATTTTGTTTTTTTAAATTTAAACGAATTGAGCGTTGTTTTTTTATTGTTTTATATAAAAGTTACCTTTTCATCCGATGGACCGCCTACCTTCGTAGCTCTGGGGGAGGGGTTTTTTATGAAAATGTATTTTTTTTTGGTATATATTTTTTTTTTTTGTAGTTTGTTTTGTTTTTGTGGTGTGGAAGTAAAACGATTTGATTTTTTAATATTTTTTGGTTCATAAGTTTTTAGCCAGAACAGAATGCGACTGACAATTTTTTTTTACATAATTCCAGACATATTTTTTTCCTTTTTTTGTTTTTTCCACTTTTACCAGTAATCTTAATCGATATATTTACGAATAGCAGTAATATTTTCATTTTTTTTTTATTATTTTTTAGATAGTATTTCTTTTCTTTTTTTAATTAATTGTTCATTTTCTTCTCACTTTTCGTTTTATTTATTTATGTTTTTTTTTTTTTATTTTAAAGATAAATTTAATGTGTGATGAAAAGAGCTTTTTCTGTTTGTTTTTTTTTTTTAATTAATTAATTAATTAATTATTATAATTTGCGGTTTTGTTAGTTGATTTCTTTGTTTTCTCTTAATTAATTAATAATTAATAAGAATTCTAGCAGTAATATTTTCAGCAGATATTTAACAACAGTTATTTTATATATTTTTAAATAAATATAAATATTTTTTTTTCTCCTTCTTTCCGCTAGGTATATAAAGAAACATATGTACACACATATTTAAACTTGAGCTCTCGCATATGTGCACACATACATGCAGTTTTTTACGTTCAAATTTTACTTTTTCAAAATTTTTATTAATTTAATTAGTTTTTTTTATTTGCATTTTTCAAATGTAATGACTTCAAATCCTAACTACGCTTATCTAAAAAAAATCAAAAAACAAAAAAAAAAAAACAAAAAAAAATGTCCCTTTTTATTTATTTAAATGTTTTTTGTTTTTTTACAATTTTTGGGAGTTGCTTTTTTTTTTTTTTTAAAATTAAAAGATATGTCCGACAAAAGAGGGGGAGGGGGAAATTATAAATTTAAATTTAAAAATTAATTTTTTTGTTTTTTGTTTTTGTTTTTTTTTTTATAAAACTTGTTTCTGTCCCGCTTTATTTTAATAAATTAATTTAAATTCTTTTTAATTAGTTTTTTTTATAATTTTTAAATTTGCCTAATTAATTAATTTTAAGCATCAGAGGTAAAAAACAAAATAAATAAAAAAAACAGTTATTTTATGAACAGTTAAACTACTTATGTTTTTTTTTTTCTAATAGCAACTTTATGTAGTAAAAAGGAAATATGAAATTAATAAAAAATTTTGAGATATTCTTTTTTTTTTATATGTTTTGATTGAAATTTAATATCTAAAAATTGAGAAGAGGATGAAGAAAACTTTCTTTTTTGCTTTCTTTGTATTTTAAAAATGTTTTAAACTTGTTCCATAATTTTTTTGTTTTTTGTTCTTTTACTTGGTTTCCTTAAATTAAAAAATTGAGAAACGAAATTTTTTTATATTTTATAGTTTATATAATATACTTTTTTTGTCATTTTTCTTATTCGAAAAATTTAAAATTGTTTTTAAGAAATGAAATAAAAAGAGAGGATTATTTTTTTTTCATTGAGAGAAAGATTGTTTTTTTTTGTAGTTTTTTGGTTTTTTTTTTTGTATATAAATTTGCAAGATTTTTTTTTCTCAAAAATTCAAAAATTTTTTTCTTATTTTTTAGATATTAAGATTTATAAAAAAAAAAAATAGTAAGGAAAGTGACAAAAATGCAGATGTTTTTTAATAATTTCAAATATTAACGTTTTTTTTTATTTCTAATAGTAGTCAATTTAATATCAAAACATGTTTTTTTTCTTTTTTTTGATTATTCTTTTTTTTTTTTTAAATAGGACTTGTGTAATGGAAATTTTTTTAATTAAACCAAAAACGTTTCTTTTTTTTATTATTATTACTGAAGACGTTTACATATCTATTTTTATTTATTTATTTCTTTTTTATTCTATACGGCCATTTATATCACATAAATATTTAAGCAAAAATTGTTTTCTGTTTTTATTTATTTTAGTTTCCTTTTTTTCTAACAAACAAAAATTAATAAATAATATTTTAATAAAGCATATATATGTATATATATTTTATTTTATTTTTTTTTTGTAAGGCATGTGCACTTTTCATTTACACAGGATGTCCTATCTAAAAAAAAAAAAAATAAACATTTATTTTAATATTGAGATCATTTCGATTACAAAATAGCACGAAGAAAAAAATAAATTTGTAATTATTTTTTTTTAATTTGAATTTTAAAATAAGAGCGCTAGTTCCTTAAAAAAAATAATAATAAATAATTATAAAATAAAATAAGTACTAAAAGACATGGATTTTTACATAAATTCAAATAAAAAACAATTCGTTTTAGACAGGTCATCCCAAAAATTTGTTTTAAATATATTTATCTTTTTTTTTTTTAAATAAAGTTCTCCTTTGTTTTTTAAACTATTATTATTTTTGTTTTTTTCGTATATAATAAAGATTAAAAGGTCTACGCTGCTGCATTTGTTTTTTTATTTTTTTTTGTACAAAAAGGATAAATAGTTTGATATATAGTTTTTTTTTTATTATATATGAACGTTTCTCATTATTTATTTCTTATTTTGATTCATCTTATTCGTTTTCTTTTTTTCTTTTGGGTTTCAATAAAAAAAACACACATAACAACGAAACTCTTGCAAAAATTATTATAATAATTATTATTATGTTTTTTTTTTTTTTAATCATTTCATTTATTTTCTGTAATGCTTCATTTTTATTTAAACTTAAATTTGACTAGTAAATCCATTTTTGGTATTTATTTCCTTTTTAAATCGTTCACCGTTTTAAGGATTTTTGTTCATGATCATTTTAAGGTAATTATTTTTAAATATCTTAACAAATATTCGACTAATCAAAAGGTGGAAAATAAGACTAAAAAGAAAGAAAAATAATAAATTTTCCTAATTATATATCAAAAAAATTTCCTTCTTTTAATCGTAGAGAGTTTTTGTGGGGGCGAGAGAGCGGGTGCCGGGGGGCGGATCTACTTTTGCTGATGATTTATAAAGTCAAAAGTTGTGGCGCCGCTGATTTTTCCCGAGGCGCTCCGGTGGAAGTGGACATTTTGCCACTTGCTGTCGCGCTTGTGCCAGACACGCGTTTCCTCCGATTGGTGCGTGTGGGCGTGGCCTTGTCTAGATGCAAAAAATTTAAATTAATTAATATAATTTCTTTTAATTTTTTTAATTTAATTTCGCTTACTTGTCAATGTATTGGGTTAATCTCACATACGCAATGCATGCGGCATCTTCGCCGAGGAGGTGAACATGCGGATTCAAAATTGTCGTATTTATGGCCTTGCAATTTTTCCCAAGCACTGCAACAATTTTGGAATAATGTAAAAAATTTTAAAATTCCCAAAACCACGAAACAACCGCACGACACCACGATTAAATTTCGACTGGCAACTGTGTAGAGGTCGCCCCCCCCCTTTTATAACTTTTCGCTTGTTCCCCTTTTTTTGGTGGGAATGAATTTTAAAAAATGTTTGAAACGAAACGGAAAACGTTTGCCCCCACCCAAAATTAGGGGTAAAGTGAAAAGTTTTAAAGGGGAAGGGGGACGAATTCCTGACTTTTGTCAGTTGCATCCCGACTGCCGGGGAATGCGTTGCGCCGTTTTTCTTTTAATTATTTGAAAATTTTACTCACCATTCTCAAAGTAAAATTTGTGAAAATCGATGCCTTCAACGAGATTCCCTAGGGCTTCGGGCTCGAATGCCGTTAGGTGAGGATCACAAATTTTTCTGGAATTTTTAAAATTAACGAAATTAGTTGGCCTATAAACGTCAAAGTTGCATCCGTTTCCGTCTCGGATAGGCCCTTAATTAATGCCTAATCAAAAAATGAAATAAACAAAAATTCAACTCACGTGTAGGCGTCAAAATCACCGCTGTTAATCGCCTCGATGAGCTGCTCTGTGATTTTTATGATCTCTTGCCGCCTTGCTACAGGGTGACAATTCGGGGGGGATAATTAAGAAAATTACTCTCAACCATTATTAATTATTTAATTTAAAAACAACAAAAAAGTAAATAATAATAATTAATATTTTTATAGTCCGTTTTTTTTTTTTTTAATCAAATTCAATAAATTTGTTTTAATAGTTTTTTTTTGTTTCCTACATTTTCTAGCAAAATCTAATTTCTGCTACATTTAAAAGTCGGTAAAAGAAAATCAAATAAATTAATAAATTAAAACGACTAAAAACAAAAGTAATCAAATAAAAATGAAAAAGAAAAAGTGCTATAAATAAATTAATTCAATTTTTATACAAAGCCGCTGATATTCGCCAAGATAATTTTTTTTTAAAAAAAAAGCATTATGCATAAAATAGCGGAATATTAGCGGATTATTTTTATTTATGTTTTCTAATCTATTGTATTTTTTTTCTTTTTTTTTTTTAATTCTAATTTATGAATTTGGCGACGAAACAAAAAGAAAACTAATTTTAGTCGTTTTGTACAAAAACAAAAAAATGGCGGGAAAGCATTTATTTATTTTTTTTGGTTAGCACATATAAAACGAATTAAATGAAACAAATGTAATTTAAAAAATTAAATAAAAATGAGGATGAGATATTTTACTTTATTTTATATAAATAGTTTTTTTGTTTTTTTTTTTTATATAAAAAAGACCGCATTTAAAAATAAAAAATTAGAAAGTATATAATAATTTAAAAAGAAAATATATATATAATATATACACAAATCACGCAATAATTAAAAAGTACAGAGAGAGACAGGCATAACATGCTTTTTTTGTATTTTTCTATTTGTAATTTGTTTTTTTTGTTTTTTTTAGAAAATTTCATTTTGCAAGAAATTTTTAAATGTAAAACATGTGAACGATTTTGAGACCATCGAGGAGATGATTTACAAAATTTATTTTATTTTTACAAATTCCCCGTTTAAATATTAAAATACAATTTTAAGCCCGTAAAAAGCAGGTTCATGTAAAAAAAAAATATAAAATTAAATATGTTTTTTTATGAGAGAGAGAGCCTTAAAAAAGGTGCACTTATATATTGTTGTTTTTTTTAGTATAATTAGAGTGCTTTTTAAAAAAATGTATCTAAAATTTAAAAAAGATTATGCACAAAAAAAAGAAGATAAATTTATATTTTATTGGCATGTTCGTTTTTTGGTTTCATTAAATTTTAGGCGTTCTTTTCGATTATGATTCGATTTTAAATGGGGCAATTAACGTAAATTGATTGCTTTTAATTGTAATTAATCTCTTAATTGCAATTAATCTGTTAATTGCTTAACGGTTCTCTTAATTAATTAGTTTTTATACATACCTGAGCACTGCGAGTTTGTGGAAAGCTGGTGGCAAGCCTTCGCCGGACAAGCGATCCTAATTTCTAAGAGAGTCGGTATTTTTTGATTTTGCTTTCATTCAGTTTCGAATATTTTTCTATTTGTCGCCTTTCGACAATCTCTCAAAACTTTCATTTTCAATTAGCAAAATCATTCTTTTTTTATTTTTTGAAAGATTTTCGAAATATAACAAAAAGTGTGTTTTTTTTTTGTATTTTGTATGTTTAAAATAAAAAAAAATGTGTTTTTTTATGTTATTAAAATAAAGAGAGAAAGTAATTTAATTAATTTTTGATTTTTTTCCTTTAATATAAAATTAAATGTTGAATTTATTTTCACACTCTAATTTCATTCAAGAAAACATAAAAGAAATATATTTACAAGTGAAAGGTGTGTAAGTGTGTGATTGTGCTACAGAAAAAAAAATGATTTTTTTAATTTTAATTTAATTTAATTTAATTTAATTAATACTTATCTTTGAGGATGAAAGGAGCAAAAAATTAACAACAATCACCGAAAAAAGGCGTTTATATATTTTAATTAAAAAATAAAATAATATTAATGAATTAATTTGAAATTTAGTGCGTTTTTTTTTTTTTTTTTTTATAAACATATTCAGCTTGTGAGAGAGAGAGAGCGAAAAAAAGTAAATTATAAGAGAGAACGTGAGAGTAAAGAAAATTGTGATGTTAATTAATTAATTTTTTTTATACTCCCTTTATTTTTTTTTAATATTTTACCCGTCGATTTTTCATGTTTCTAGGATTGCAATTTTTATATTTTTAATTAAGAGCAAAAATTAAATAAATCATATTTTGTTAATTACAGCTCCTCAATTCTTTTAAGGAGAGATGGAAGAAAAACGTAAGATCAAGATGCTTTTTTTTTTAATTTTTATTTTTTTTTAAGGGTACTTTACGCTTTTTATTTTACAATTTTACTTTAGTTCAGTCATAATTTTAAAAATTGTTGAGTTATTGCAGTTTTTTGTTTTTTGGTTCAAACATCGTCAAGAGGATGGTTTTAGAATTTTCGCTTTCAACCAACTTCAACAATTTTTCGTTTTATGACTGAACGTCTCCTTTAAGATGGTAAAAAAACAGACAAAAACTAAATAAATTGTGACTCAACACCGTGCTATAAAATGAAAAAAAAAATAAATAAATATGAGACCATCATCCCAAAGATTAAAATTAATAAAATTACGGAAAAAAAGGGAACATTTATTTACGTTTTCTTTTAATTTTTCTTAAAAGTTTGTCAACCAGAATTTTACAACAGTCCAGGGGGAGAGTGGGGAGGGGGTCACTCTGTGAAGTACACGTAAATTTAAAATAGAAAAAATTTTTGTATAATTTACTTTTCTCCTTTTTTTTCTTTTTTTGTGTTATGAATATTTTTATTATTATTTTTTTAATTTTTTAAATCTTACAATTTAACTCACCGTTGTAAAAGCAATCAGCGCCATCTTCGTCGTTCGCGTCGACATCCCCTGGACGGGCGACTGTTAAATTTTCAGAACCGCCCTCTGAATTTTGGTTTTGTTTGTTTTTAAATAAAATTATTGTTTTTTTTTGTTTTGTTGCTTTTAAGATTTTTACTTTTATATTTACTTTACTTATGAAGAACAAAAAAAAAATCGTTTTCTTGAGACTGACATAAATTAATTAATAAAATGTAATCCTATAATTTTTTAAAATTAAAAAAAAAATTTTTATTTTGTATTTTTTAAGTAAACATGTACCATGTGCCCTCTCTTTTTTATTATTTTTTGACGGCCTTATTTTTAATTATCTCGGATAAAAAAATGAAATTGAATAAAAACATAAATCAAATTAAAAGTGTAAACGTTAATTTTAAGCGAAAGCATCAAAACTTTTTCAAGCAAAAAACTGATCAACTACCCTTCGATTAACTCTTTTTTTTTTGTACGTTTGTTTTACTTTTATTTCGAAAAGAGGTTAAAGCAGCAGCAAATGAACAGCGGCTTACTCGTTTTTGGTTCGCCAAAATCCTCAAAATTTTTACCTTGAACGCTTTGCAAGAGGCCGGCGCCCACCTGGCCACCCCCAGAATTTTGCTGGTGCTGCTGGATGTGATTTTTCTGGTGTTGCTGCGTTTGTTGCCCGCCGCCGCCGCCGCCACCGCCGGCGCCGCCACTTCCGCCAGACGCCGGAAGTCTAGAAAAAGCGTTTGCAACAATCGACGACAAGTTTGCCGGCGGCGCCGTCGCCGTCGTCGTCGTTGTCGGCGCCACCGTCGCTCCACTCGATGTCCCCGAATTCGAGTTCGAAATCGAATTCGAATTTGAAGCCGAATTTTGACCAGCTGCCGTCGTTTGAGCTTGAGAATTTTTTGCTGGCGACAGCGGAGGTGATGAAGTTATTGAAGATCCTGACATTTGTTTTTTTAATCATTTCATATTTTATTTAATTTAATTAAAACAAATATTTTCGAATAATTTTATTAGTACAAAGGCAGCTTTCTTTTTTTGTTTTTTTGTTTTTTGCTTTTTAATACTCTACAAATTAATTGTTCACTCAAAAAAAACCCTTTAATCAACAATTGTTATAAAAAAGTCAAAGCTTTCACCAGTTAAAATCGTTTCTGCAATTGCAATAAAAATTTTAAATTTTGTTTAAAGTAAAAAAAGAAAATTGCATTACTTCAACTGCTAGCAATAATTTTATATTTTAATTAATTATTAACAAATTATTTACCTACATTAACTCAAACATTAAAACTAAAAACGGATCACAAAAATTTTAACGTCTGCCCCGACCAGCGGGCGGCTTCAAACTGTTCCGAAAATGAGTAAAAAAACACCGGTCCGTTCCCTCGATTCGCTCCATTTCAGTTTCATTCTCAGTTAAAAAATTTTGAGAACCGGAACAGTGGGAGAGAAAATTTCGAGTCGCGAGTGGAGCAATTTCTAACTAACTAACTTAATTTTAATTCAATAGAAAACACAAAAAACGTAAAAAAAAAAATAATAATAAGAATAGAAATATCAGTCTCAAGTATAATAAGTATTTTTTTTTTTTTTTACGACGGAATTAAAAAGAAATTTTTTAACAAACAAATAAAATTCATGTACGTTTTAATTTTTATAATATTTTAGCGATAAAAATTTTTTTATTTCTATTATATTTGAAGTACCCAAATATTAGCATCAAATCTTAGGTTTTTACCACAATAAAATAAATAAAAAATTTTGTTATAAAAGCGAAATTATTAATATATTGAATATATTTAAAAAAGAAGCGAATAGAAAAAATCTTGGTCTTGTGAAATATTTTAAAAACAAAATGTTGCCTTGTGTGAGAGTAAATTATTTATTGAAATTATTGAAAATAATAAGAAATAGGATCAAAACAGAAAGCACCAAAATAAATTCGAGTGTAAAGTAGAACAAATTTGAAAAAGTCGTTCTCGTTTTGAATTTTTTGATAATTTTTGTATGTTTGTAAATTTACCTTCTGGATCTTTAGCTATTACCGTCGTGCTGCGATCAACACCTCCTTTTTTATCTTCTACAAAAAACATAAAGAAAAAAACAAAATTGGAAAGAAATAATCACGATAAGTTTTCTAAGTTTCTTGGTTTTTAATGTTTTTTGGTTTTTTTTTTTATCTAAATTTATAGATAATTGTTGTGATAGTCAATAGAAGAAATTTTATTTTTGTCTTATTTTCATTTCTATCTATTTAAAAAAAAATATTATAGAAAGGCCAAGCAGTTTTAATGTGGTTTAAGAAAAAAATTAAATTAAATTTGTGCATTGCAATTTCGGGCCTTAAAATACTTTAAAAAAAGAAATAATAATAATAATTAATTTTTTCTTTATATACTTTTATTTTGCGAACATGTCAAACACTCTAAAATTATAAATAATAAAAAAAAATTATTTTATTGGTTAAAAGTTAAACTAAAAGCATAAGTTTATATTTTTTTTTTAATTTTTTTGGTGCAGCGTTTGGAACGTGAAAATTAAAATTAGAAACAAAAAAAAAAATGCATTCAGGTTCAGTGTTTGATGCAGCAATTAATAAATTTTTCTTTTTTCTATACTTAAATAAATAATTTTAATAAATAATTTTTATAAATAAGCAAATTATCTAAGGGAATTGGGGGAGGGGGGGGATTTTGGAATTTTTCTAGGTTATGGAAAAAAATTAAAATGAAATAAAAAAAGCAGTATTAAAAAGCAAACAACAAATATTTTTGTTTTTAAATTATTCCATTTTAAATAAAAAAATAAAATATTGCACTTAAAAAATATCTAAAACCCAAGATATACATATTTTTTTTTTGTCTATTTTAAAAGCGGATATAAATTTTCAAAATAAATTCATAATTTAAGCAAACAGTAAATGAATATAAATATAAAAAATGATATATAAATTTATAACGAACAAAAAATAATTCGTCGCATATATATATAAATTTTTTTTTTTTTTGAGAAAGTAAGTTGTTTTACACTGCATTTTAAACTTATTAAATATAAATTAAAAAATAAAAGCAAGCAAGAATTCGTCGTCTGTTTTATTAATTAATTATTTTATTATTATAATTTTTTTCTTCTAAACATCCGTTTTAGAAAAATTTAAAGAAAAACAAGTAAAGCAAATAAAAAAGCAAACGAAAACAAATCATTTTTATCTTAATTATGTTAAAAAAAAAAACAAAAAAAAAAAAAAAAAAACAATAAAATATATTTTTCATATTTTTAGGACTCACCTTTCACGTCGTCGTCTTCAAGAGTTGTGCTGGATGAGTCCGTCGACTCTTTCACCTGAGATCCGTCACCTTTTTTGGTAATCATGCTTCTGCCTGGAATTGTTTTAATTAATTTAATTAAATTTAATTAAATTTAATTAATTAAGGTGAGTACTTTTAGAAGAGAAAAATAATAATATCAAAACTAAAATGAAATCGCCTTACTTGAAAAGTTTCTTGTGGCTAGCATAGTTGTTAAAATAGCACCCTATAAAATATAAATTTTATAAATATAAAATATAAATAAAAATTTTATTTAACTACCTTAAGTTTACGGCGGGCATTGAATTTCTTGAGGCAGTCGACTGTTTCTTGTCGATGTACAACGGATGCAACACGTTCTCTTTGCTAATTAAATGTTTTTTAAATTTGATATAATAATTATAATTTATATTTAAAATGAATATATTTACGCAAATCCAAGGATGTTTGAGAGCTTCAGCCGCTGTAATCCTTTTGTATGGATTTACAGTCAACATTTGATTAATTAAATTTTTAGCCTCTGGTGTTACTGTGTCCCATTCAGGCGAGGGATACTATTTAAATAATATTAATTAAAATAAATTTCAATACGAGTTAAAATTTGTTTTTTTTACGTCATAAGCTCCGGCCTTGATCTGTGAATATAATCGGTGCTGATCCTCGTCCCAAAAGGGCGGATAGCCGACAAGTAAAATGTACAAAATAACACCTAAAAATGTTTGCTTTTAACAGGGTAAACTAAAAAATAATAAATAAAGCCGGTTACTAACCACAAGCCCAAATATCTACAGATTTTCCGTAGGGTTCCTTCTTTAATACCTCCGGCGACAGATACCCAGGCGTTCCGGCAAAACCAAACCATGCTTGATGATCACCCTGTATCTCAATAGCTAAACCAAAATCTGCTAGTTTAACGGCGGCACCCTTCGCCTTGCTCGCCAGCAGCAAGTTTTCCGGCTTCAGGTCCCGATGAACGACGCCGTTTTGGTGACAGTGATTCACAGATTCCAGAATCTGCTGGATACAGTGGGACGCATCCGCCTCCGAGTAGAACTCCCTCGCGACGATGTCTTCGAAAAGTTCGCCGCCGGTCACGCTGGAAGTTGGGGTAATTTTGTTAAAATTTTCAATTAAATTCGATCTCACCTCGAAGGTGTTAGGAATTTTTAAATTTAAATTTTAATTAAAAGCATCTTACAGGTCAAATACTAAATAGTGGTAGTTTTCCTCTTGTATACTATCGTGCAATCGTACTAAAAATGAAAATGAAACAAATTACACTAATTAAAATCTAATCTTTAAGTATAAAATTAAAATGTAATTCAACATAAAAAAATATATAAAAACTTACCAATGTTTGGATGTTGCAATTTCCGACAAATTCTAGCTTCTCGTTCTAATTTTTGGAAATCTGGATAAAAATACAAAAAAAAAAAAAAAATCAAGTAAAATATTAATTATTAAAATTAATAAATTTTTACCTCTTGCTGTTAACTTTTTTGTGTTGATAATTTTTGCTGCAAATTCAAGGCCAGTCGATTTTTGAACACATCGTTTCACAATCGAGAATGCACCTCTGTAAATAAAAAATTTAAAATAAAATATATAAAATAAAAAATTAATCCACCTGAGACAACAGACAAAATTAAAAACATAACCTCAAAATAATGAAGAAGAAAAATTTAAACCACCTGTTCGATTAATTACTAAAATTTTAATTATCTATAATTGCTTTATACCTTTAATTTTTTAAATAAATAAATAAATAAAGGATTCAAGGGATGTGAGAGGAGAGGGAAAGAGGACTTTTTTCGGATGCTGCGGTCCAGAAGACTTTCATTATTAAAAAATTTAACTGAAGGTAAAAAAAATCCTTTTTTTTTAAAGAAATTTTGGTGTCCATCGAACCACCTCAATTTCTAGGGTGGCAGTGGCTAAAAATAAAATACTAAAATTAATTAATAACTCACTTTCCGAGCTCCTCTTTGATTTCATAGTTGTCCGAGAATCTGGTGCAGGCTGCGGGAGCAGCCATCACGACGAAATCAAACTTATTCCGAAAATTTACAAACTTTCAAGTATTTTTTTATTTATTTATTTATTAAATTTTTTTTATTTATTTCCTCCACACACTTTTTATTGTTTTATATTTGTTTTATAATTTATTTATTTATTCATAACAATTTTAAATGTCACTGTACGAAAAATTAAAAAGAAACGCACTGTTTTCTTAATTTTTGAAATTCTACTTATAATTTTTATTTTATTTTTTTGTTATACTCCTCTATTTTTTTTTTTTTGTTTTTTGGGGAGGGGGCACGGTTTCGTTAATGCCGTACTATTATTAATTTATTTATTGTTTTATTTAAAAATATGTATTTTAATAAAATATCCCGAAAAAATCACAATTTTATTTCAGTTTCTGCGTTTGGATCTGCAAGAGAAAAAAAGTGTGAAATTAGTTTTTAGTTTTTTTTTTTTTTATAAATCGATTTTTAAATAAAACTAAAACAGCTGATAAAAAATAACAAAATTCTCGAGAAAAAAAGGTCCGCAGCCGATGAGTGGAGATCGGTAAAATTAGCATCGATCAAGAGATGTTTTTTTTTTTTATATATTTTTTTTACATTCATTTTATATCTTTTTTATTCCTCGGTTTTGTCCTTCTTTTGTACGTAAAAAGAAAAAACTTGAAAAATTGCTCTCCTTTAACTTCGCTAACATTTAAAAATAGATGAAAAACGAAGGGGGCCACGACGCGCGCGACGCTCAGAGCCCCCGGGAGTCGCAGTCGCTCCCGGCGGCCGCTGCTCGTTTCAAATAAAATTAAAAGAAAATTTTTGACAATAAATTCAAAAATAAGAAAGTTGTGCCACAAAATCACTTTTACTTTTTTAATCACTCTACCAAAATTTTGAAATTTTTCTTGCTGCGGGGGGACCTCCGCAGCGACAGACAAAAACTGAAGTGACGAGAAAAATTATTAAAACCCAGAGCGGCGCTTTTTTTTTTCTTGGTTTTTTTTTTAATTTTTTGGTATTTTTAACACGACTTCAGAGAGAGAGAGGGAGAGAGAAAAGTTTTTTTTTCCATCATAATTCATGCAAAACATAATTTTTTTTCTCCTAAATTCTAAATCTAAATTCCGTTATAAAAAAAAAAAAAACGTTTTTTTCCTGAACCCGACCCTAAAATCAAGGTCAATATCAAAACAACTACTTTTTTTTTTTTCTCAATTTTTGTTTTTTATTAAGGGAGTGGGGGGATGGTGGGGTTGACAACAGCACCGAAAACACTCCTCCCCCTTCACCCCTCTAACAAATTCCCTTCAAAAGGTAGCTGTAAAACCAATATAAAAAAAAAAGAAACAAAAAAAAATTAAATAAATAAATAAATAACAACAAGTCACTTCAATTCCCCTTTCATTCTTCACTTCCCCCTCTCTCACCACCACGGTTCTGTTTCTCGAACGGCACTTTTCTTATCTCCTCCTGTCCGTTTGCTTTCTCTGCCACCTCGCTCCCCTCCCATTTTCATCCCTTCACTTCACCCTTCTCCCCCCAACACCCCTGAAACCCTCCTCCAAGGTACACATGTACCGTTGCTTTTCTGAAAAGAGGCCCGTTGGGATGGTGGAGGGGAAGGGGATGGAAGGGAGGAAATTTTATCGATCCGGTCAAAGTTTTCTCCCCCCCCCCTCCTCCTTTTGCATATCATCGGCCTAATTTTTTTTTTTTTGTTTTTTTTAAATTTTATTTTAAATTCCTAAATAACAAAAAAAAAACCAAAGATCTGATTAGGATAGCTGGACTTTTACTACCCTTCCCTTCCACCTTCCATCCCCACCATTGCTGCTGTTTGTTATTCCCCTTCGAAATGTAACTGTTTTTTAAGGGAATATGTCAAGAAGGTACAGTTAGCTGCAATGACAGGTGGAGAAGAAGAACCGTTCACCTGTCCACTTTTTTTTCTTTTTCTTTATTTTTGATGATGTCCTCTAAGAACCGTTAAAATGGTAACCATTGCGTTTTTTTTGACGGGGGGAAGGGAGGGAGGAGTAAGTTTTTAATTTTTTTTTTAATTAAAATTTTGAATTAAATAAAAAATTTTAAAAAAATATATAAAAATAGTGAAAACATACCTGAAATTATTTTATTTTTACTTTTCTGTTTTTTTTTATCACACTTTCTAACTGTATCTAAAAAAAAAAATATGTGGAACAAACTGCACGAAACTGTGTTTTTTTTTGTTTTTTTAACGGTATTTATATTTATTTATTTATTTATTTTTTTCTACTACCAAAATGCCAGCGACGACCGAACGCCGGACCACGAGTAAAAAAATAAGAAAAAAAATCAAAATAAAAATGTAGATAAATTTAAAAAAATATAAAACAAATTGGGGAAGTAAAAAATTAATATAAAAATGTTTTTTTTCTTTATTTTTTTTTTTTACCTAATTAAAATGCATAGAGAAAGAATTTGATTTTGTTTCTTTTCAAAGGGCTCGGGGGCACTTTTCTTTTCTTATTTTCCGCTGGGAGGAATTTTTTCGTGGGAGTCCACCTGAAAACCGCTCAAAAACACTCCGCCAACTGTAAGAAAATATCGAAGAAAATTTCGCTCGAAACTTTTCTTGTATATATTTACCGCTATTTCGAGAGAGGGGCCGGGCGCTGGGAGAAAGCGCGAGAGAGCGGTGGAGAGGGGGCTTTCCTTTTTCCCTGGGAGCAAAAGCTCAAAAAGCTCAAAAAGCTCCATTTTCAAAACTGGGGGGAGGTGGGGGGGGGGGAAAGCTTCTGACGAAATTTTCTTCAAGGTGGGGCTTTTAAACACAACAAAAAAATAAATAAATAAAAATAAATTGTTAAAATAATTTTCTACTTTAGTTTTTATATATTCAACTTTTCGTCACTAAACTAACAAAAAAAAAACAACAAAAATAATATGGCATCAATTGAAATTGCATTTTTTTTTTTTTAAAACAACCACAAGAACTTTTTTGACAGCAGCATCAAAACATGAAAAAGGTTTTTTCTTTTCTGGTTAATTTTTCGGGCGTTTTTCCGGTTTAAACGTTTAAATTTTAATTAATTTACTTTAGCCCGTGGCCCGGCACCTTAATTTCCTTAATTTTAAGTGGATAAAAACCCCCAAATTTTATGACCTAATCTCACACGCAAAATTCCACGGGAAAAAAGTAATTTTTTATTTTATTTTTATTAATCGCAGCGTGCGCCAGGCGCAGTTCGAATTCTTCATGTGGTGGGGGGAGCAGCAGCAGGGGAAAACTGCAAGAAATCAAAAAGCTTTGGGGAGAGTAAAAAGAGCTTTTGAAGCTTTTAAAGCTTTTAAACGTCACTCGTTTTACGCTTTGTTTACACTAAAAGAAAAAAAAACAAAAAAAAAAAGAAGAAGGCATGCGTACTAAAGAAAGAAAAGCTTTTAGTCCCCTCCCCCAGGCCAACCTCCTGCAGGAAGCGTGGTGGGGACGGAGGGGCAATTTATGCTACATCGAAAATTTTCTCACCGCATAGGCGGCATTTTTTTTTAAATATTTTTTTTTACATATATGTAGTTCGCATGCTCGGTGCGAAAATTTTTAATTTCATAATTTTTAACATACTTTAAAAGTAAATTGTAAAAATAAATTTTAAAATTTATTTTTTTATTTTTTTTACAAGTGCAGAAAATTATTAAATTTAAATAAACAAAAAAAGAAAACCGGTCAAGTGAGAGTATATTTTTTGGCGCAAAAAAACAATATACAAAAATTAAAATTTAAAAAAAAAATTATGGGAGAGAGGCAACATTTTTTCAGAAGCAACAGGTCTGAATTTGTTGTTTGTTTTTTTTTTTATATTTTTATATTTAAATTACTATTTAAAATTTTTATATTTACCTTGCAGGTGTTTTTAATTTATGTTTTTATTTTTTCCTTTTTACCCAGATGGGCAAATTTCTGGGGAAAAAAAATGTCCTCCGTTATTTTGTTTTTGTTATTCTGTTTTTTTGTTTTTTTTATATCCCTTCAGTTTCTCAGGAAAAAATGTTCACCTTAAAACTTGAAAAAAAAATAAAACATTCTTTTATTATTTATTTTAAAAACTAATTTTTAAATTTTAAAAAGTAACTTTTCACTGGTTTTTATTTATTTTTTTCCCTTCCAGGAGCACAGGAATAAAAAAAAAATGGTATCTTTTTGTGCACTTATCCTTTTTTTTCTTATTTTTTTTTTTTATATAAAAAAGATACGAGAAATATTCTTAAAAGAAATTATAAAAATTATAAATGAAGGCGGATGGTGCCGGTGATCGGGTGGAAAAGTGTTAAAATTTGATTTTTTTAAAAGAATTTCACACAAACTCCCATCGAACGGCAGCAGCGGCCTCAGAGGTTTTAAAACCGAAAAATCTTTGCATCGACTGGCCGAGCTCTGGGAAAATCGAGGCTGAGGAGCGTTCGGCGGCGCGACGACCTCTTTCCCCTCTCTTTCCCTCTCTCTCTTATTCTCTCTGGCAATCTCTAGGGAGAGTGGGGCCGTGTCCTAAGCTACAGAGAGAGAGAGAGAGAGAGATAGAAAAAGAGAAAGAGACAGAGAGGGAGCGAGAGAGGGGAAAGTTAGGGCGAATACTGCTTTACAACTGTGCGGGGGGCGGGGGGCGGGGGGCGGGGCCTTTAGGACTGTCATCTCTCTTTTCTGCGTATTTTCCCCCCTCCACCTTAAAAATCGACCCTATCACGGAACAAAAAATTAATTTTTGCTTTTCTGTTCCGTTGGAAGGGAAAAACCCTAGAAAAGAGAAGACAAAAAAATAAATTAATTTTGTTATATCCCACTACAAAATTTAAAATATTTAAAAAATTAAGGTTTTTTTTAATACAATTTACCCCCGCTTTTCGGCATTTCTGCGCCGGACCACTTGTAACCATTATTTTGTATTATTTTTTTGTTGTTGTTTTCTCTCTCTTTTGTTATCTTTTTCCTCTCATTCCTTCGTATCTCTTCTTCTTCTTCTTATTTATTATTATTAATTAATTTTTTCTTTTATACTTCGACAAAAAAAGGGGGCAAAAGTCCTTATTTTAAAAAAGTCCTTATTTTAAAAAAGTCCTTATTTTAAAAAAGTCCTTATTTTAAAAAATACAAAAAATTAAATGTGTATTAAAATCAGATTTTCTCTCTCTCGTATCACTTTTTCTCTCTTATAACAAAGAGAGGGAGAGATAGCGAGAAGATGACAGAAGTGGGGCTGGAGCTGTGTTGACGAGGAGTGGGGGGTGGGTGGAGTTATAATTAAAATAATCGCTGGCTATTCTTGGAATCAAAAAGTTTTTTTTTTTATATTCGATTTAATTAAATTAATTTTAGAATTTAAATAAAGGTAAAGTTTTTATTTAGTTTTTTTTTGTTACTACTTACCCCTTGTAATCTTCTTCTTTTTTTCCTGTCACCATACTGCGCCCCACCACCTTTTTTATAATTTATTTATTTATTTTTTGCTCTTTGTAACATGTGTGAGTTGAATATGCACAAAAGCTTTGATTGCATTCCCCTCCCCTTTCTCCCTCCCTTCCAATCCTTTGTTATTAGCTCCTCCCCCACCCCTTCTCATCAGTCACAGGTGAAAAAGGGTTAAAAGACCTTCACCTCAATTTTCAAGTGACTTTTAAATGGAGTTTTCATGCTTTTTGTATCACGGTGAAGGTGGTGGTGGGTATGAGAAGGCAGGGGGAGGGGGTAAAGAAAAGAGGTGAATTCTGTGGGTAATGTGGAAAGGGGTGGGGATATCTGCGGTATCCGCAGTATTCCACAAATTGTAGAAATTGTTTTTTATTTTTATTTTTTTTTTGTCGCAATTAATTACCCTGCAGAGTGAGATAGGGAAAATTAATTAATTAAGTTTTTTTTTTTTTTTAAAAATGATAATTGTGAGTAAATATTATATATTCGATTTTTTTTTTGTTTTGTTTTAAATATAGCGGAATGATATAAAATATAATTTTTCTTTGTATATAAAATTAATTAATAAAAAAAAGATCACTCAACGGTGACTGATTTTGCCAAATTTCTCGGGCAGTCGACGTCACAACCGCGTAGGACTGCAATGTGATAAGATAAAAGTTGCATTGGAATGACGGTTAAAATCCCCTTTAAAAAGAAAATAAATAAAATTGATTAATTTTATTAAACTTAAATAATAAATTAATTAAATAGAACAAACCTGCAAACAATCGACGCTTCGCGGAATTTGAAGGTATCGCGACGCGTAGGCGATGGTCTCCTCGTCGTTTTCCTCGCAAATTAAAATGGGGCGACAGTCGCGGGCGGTCACCTGCTGGAGGGCGTTGATGCATTTCACGTAGACGGGGTCCCGCAGGACGATCATGAGGACGGGCATCGAGTCGTCGATGAGGGCGAGGGGGCCGTGCTTCAGCTCCCCCGCCATGATCCCCTCGCTGTGCATATAGGTGAGCTCCTTCACCTTGAGGGCCCCCTCGAGGCAGGTCGCAAAATTGTAGCCCCGTCCCATGATCAGGAGCGATTTGTGCTGGAAGAGGTCCTTCGCCAGCTCCTGCACCTTCCCGTCGAGGGTCAGCACCTTCCGGATGAGCGAGTCAAGGTCCGACAGACCCTGGATGATTTCCTTGCGCCTCTGCTGGAGCGACAGCCGATCCTCGCTCATCACGAGCCCGAACATCACCAGGGAAATGAACTGGGAGGTGTACGCCTTCGTTGAGGCGACCCCAATTTCGGGGCCCGCGTTTATGTGGACCCCGCAGTGGGACTCCCGGCAAATGGAGCTGCCGACGGTGTTGGTGATCCCGACGATCAGGGCGCCCCGCTGCTTGCAGTACCGCAGCGCCATCAGGGTGTCGGCCGTCTCCCCGGACTGCGATATGAAAAAGCAGACGTCGTCCCTAAAGATTGGGGTGTTCCGGTCGAGGAAATCAGAGGCCAGCTCGACCATCACGGGGAGCTCGGTGAGCTCCTCCAGGAGCTGCCTCGTCGCGACCGCACTGTGGTAGGAGGTCCCGCACCCGATCAGCATCAGGCGGCGGCACCTTTTTATTTCGGGAATGTACTCCTTGATCCCGCCGAGGGTCACAGTTCCGTTCTCGAAATTGACCCGGCCTCGCATCGTGTTTATCACCGATTCGGGCTGCTCAAAAATCTCCTTCTGCATAAAATAGTCGTAGTTGCCCTTCATAATTTGCTGAATTTCCATTTTAAGAGTCGTTATCTCGCGGGCGTGCGGATCATCGAGGCACTTTTTGATTCTGTGAATGCTCAAGGCGCCATCCTTCACAGCAGCAACGTCGTCGTCCTAAAATTAATATTTTTTAATTAAAACAAGTCCTTCTTTTGAGGTGACTATTATGGTTTTTTTTACCTTTTAAGGTCCCCAAATGTGGCTGAATTTTTACTTTGATTCGAACCTTTCGGCTTTCTTCGGGCACAGCAGATAGTGCAGATTTTAGGCAAGGAGCGGTTTAGATTTAAAATTTGTTTAGCAAATGCCCTCATACTATCCAAAATCAATAATAAATGCAAAAAACCAGAGCTGGCTAACTAATTTCTATCAGTTCTGATAGTACGTGAAAATCGGCTGTGTTCGACCGCAGCGGATAGTGCAGATTTAAGCAGCTTAGATTCAAATTTTTTTTAGAAAATGCCTTCATACTATCCAAAATTAGTAAAAAATCTAAAAAACCGGAGGTAACTAACTAATTTCTATCAATTTGGATAGTACGGGAAAATTGACTTTCCAAATTTTATAGTAGAAAGTGGCTTTCTCGATCCTTGTTTAAATTTTTTCTTCAAATAGTACGAGGCTAAAGTCAATGTGAAAATTCAGCCCAGTTGGTCGTTAAAGGGTTAATTAATTAATAAAATTTACTTACCTCCAGGTAAATCACTCGATTTGTGTGCTCGATCACGGCGGACGCGTCCGAGGCGAAGAAATACTCGACCTCCTTGTCCTCGAGGGGCATAAATTCAGCGGTGCTTTCGGTTCGCGGCAGGACTGGAACATCACGAGCGGTGCCATGAGGGCGGTGTTCTTGTTAGTTTTTTTTGTTTTGTTTTTTTTTTTGAATTTTTTGTTTTTATATTTATGTTTTAATTCATTTTTGTTTTGTTTTTTTTTTGCAATAGCAGCAGTACACCGTGTACCATAAAAAATAATTCAACAGTAGCATCAAGGCAGCAGCGGATCAGCGTCAGCAGAAACAACGATGAAATTTATTTCATTTTTTTTAAATGTTGTTTTTGTTATTATTATGTTTTTAATTGTAATTAATTTTTTTAAAAGTCCGTCACCAAAAAATCGTGATTTTTTTTTTATATTATAATATATGTTGTTTTTTTTTTGCAAAATATTTACAGCAGTTTTACGATTTTCGTTGAGTTTTTTAAGGTTTTTATGAAATGATGAAAAGGAGTAAATAAATAAAAATTAATTAAATTAGTTAATCGATTTATTAAGTTTTTGTAAAAATTTTAAATTTAAGTAAAAATTAATCCTATCTTCCACCTTTAAATTAAATAAAATGAAATAAATAAAACTTAAAGCTTTACGTTAGCAAAAAAATAAAATAAAATAAATAACACCTCATACCAAAAAGACGTGAAGGTTCCTAAAGTTGTCCTCAACCACTGGGTTTTAAAATAAAACAAAAAGAACGAGCGCCAGTTAAAATGAAGCAACATTTTTTGGTTTTTGTTTCTTTTCTTTAGTCCAATATTATTAATATGAAATTCACAAGTAATGTTAATATTAAAATTTAAAATTAACACAAATATTTTATATTACCTTGAGCGTTGGCGGGATCAGCGTCTGTTTTTGCATTTTATTTTGATTTAAATTGCATTTTATTTGTTTTTTATGAGAGCATTTTGAACACATACATAAAAAAAAAAAGAAATAAATGAATTAAACAAAAATTTAATACAAATTCTTATAAAAAGATAAAATAATATCTAAAAAAAACAAAAGTTAAGACCCCACACCTTTAGAAAAAATAAAGTGGTACCAAAGAATTTTAACTACCTGCAGTTTGCTGGTGATCGTCTGAGTGTTGATAGATTTTTTTTTTTATTTAAAAATAGGAAATATTTGTTAAAAACAAAACACATAAATTAATTAGAAGTGAAATTAGATAAAAATCGAGGTGGATTTGGTGATTGTGGTGTAAAAATGTTGGATCAAGACACAAGAAACACAAATAGAAAGAAAACAAATAAATTAAAATAGAATTTAAGGTGGAAAATCAGAATTTTGTTTGAGATAATTTAAAATAATTTTAATTAATCATACCTTTTCCATATAAAATTGGGATGTGATCGGTTGCTAGACGGGTTTTTGTTTTAATACCAACCAAAAGCGGTGAGCCACGTCTCGTCGCGACGCATTCACCGGAGAAATGTTTTGATTTAAATACCAGAGCGAATGCGCCTTCCTAAAAACGAAAAATTATAAATAAAGCATATAAATGTAATATTTAAAATTCTACCAGTTGTTGAATGACTTGTCCGACGAGCTCCCTGAACGAGTACTGGGGGTGCTGGATGTAGAGGTGGTGGATCAACTTCGCGATCACCTCGGTGTCCGTCTCCGACTCGAAGGAGTAGCCCCGCTTCTCGAGGAAGGTCTTAACGTCTTTGTAATTTGTGACAATTCCGTTGTGCACGACGACAAACGAGTGGTCCAAGTCGGACCTCTGCGGATGGGAGTTCGTCTCGGAGGGAGACCCGTGCGTTGCCCAGCGGGTGTGGGCGATTCCCACGTGGACGTCGAACGGCTCCTCGCCACTCGACTTGACGAACTCTTAAAAAAAAAAAGAAATTAATTCAAAATTAATGCAGTTGGGTAGTTTGGGTAATTTTATTTTAACTCACCCTCCGCGATGGCGTCCTCTAGGACCTTAACTTTTCCGGAGCGCTTCACCAAAACGATGTCCTTCCCGTCGCAGGAGTCGATCGCGATTCCCGTCGAATCGTAGCCGCGGTACTCGAGCCGCTTGAGCCCCGCTACCAACAAATCGAGGACCTCTCGACGCGTTTTCGGGTTCAAATAGTTCAAATACGCAAAAATTCCTGGATTTAAAATATTTAAAATGTGCTTTTTGTTTAAATAAAAAAGAAAAACAAAATAAAAATTGTCTCAACTGTCATTTCATAATTTAAACAATTTTTTAAACTATCAAAACAAATTTCCGGTAGGAAAAGGAACGAAATGAGAATCGAAGAACCGGTCCATTCTCATTAATTCCGAGCCAACGCTGCCCGTCTGAATTTTGAACTTTTGTTTTTTTTTTAAAAATTCCCTCATTTAAACCGCTACAAGGTGAAAAATTCAAAAAAAAAAAAATTCGCAACGTAAACAATTTAAAAAGTATTAAAATAAAATAAATTTCTTTAATTATTATTAATTTTAAAAATTGTTTTTTTTTCTTTTCCCGCATGCGACGGAGCGATCCGCCCCCATCGACAGCTCGCAGCGAACTGAAACTGAAACTGAAACGGTCAACTGCAGAGGGGATTTGAATTTTGAAAAAAATTTTCGGTGCATCAAAACGTGAGAAGTTGGGCGAAAGATCGCAGGGGAAGGTGAAAATTTGCAAGGGATCTTATGAAATTTCATCCCTCCCCCCCCCAAAAATGTGGTAGAGCGGAAAACTATAAAAGAGGTGCGAATTTCCGGAAAATTCGCCAGTTTAAACTTGAAAATGGTAAGGTTTTGGCTTTGTGAAAATTTATTTTATGTTCTGGTTTTTAGGAAAGAATGGGAAAATTATCCGTAAAATTTCACCTTTCATCTTTCGGATTTGAGAAGAATCAGCTTTAAAAAGAAAACAGGTTTTAAAATGCAAAACACCTTCTTTTCAAATGTCAACATATTTTTTTCTTTTTTGTTTTACTTTAAGATAATTTTAAGTTTGTTGCCTGGGGTCGAATCAGAGGTAAATTAGAAAAAAATAGTTGAATAAATTGCACACCTATTTTATTTTGATTTTTTTATATTTTTTAAAGAGAAAGGTGTTTTTACATAGCGCCCGCTTCCCCCGCCGCGGCTCAAACACCTCAGGAATTTTTACACAATTTACCTTTTGATTTTTACCTGGAGGCCCCCAAGATTAAAGAGAATTGCTGCAACCGCATTCCTTTCAGCCGCGTTTTTCTTTTATTTTTTCTTTTAAAATCAAGTCTGAAGGTCAAGAAATTCACTTCAACTCTCTTGATCTTGGGCAATTTTCGCTTTTATTTCATTTGACCACATTTTCATTTGTAGTGGCCGTTAAAAGAAATTTTTAGCGGCCTTTCTTCAAATGAAAAGTGATAAGATAATCAAAATGCAATTAGAACAACTAAAAACGATGTTTTTCCGGTTAAGTGTTTAATTTCAGAGATAAGCGGAAATGTTACTTAAGTTTTTTTAAAACGTATCTCGATAGTTTTGCTGTAAATTAAACGTGTTCTTTAGATTTTTTCAAGTACCACTCGAAAAATAACAAGTAAAATTTAATGCAATTTCGCGGAATTCACTTAGGATTTTATGGTTTCCGGCTTTTGTTAATTATAGATTTAAATTTTTGAATTTGAATTGAAAAAAAAATATATCAGGTAACATATTTTTTTTTTTACTCCCGACAACGCCACTCCTCCCATAGTCGTGGAAAATAAATTAAGATAAAATTTATGAAAGTGAAAGTTGTTTTACCTGAACGAGATTTTTTTTTTCTTTTATGTTTTAGATAGGTCAAAATGTTTGTTATGAAATAACAGGCGGATTTTTTTATTAGACCTAATTTAAAAGTTAGATGATGAAATATTTTATAGTACTTACCACACATTTTTTTTTGTATATTTCGCTGATAACCTTTAAAAAACAAAATAATGTTCTTTAACAAAAAAAAAAAAACAACAAAATTGAAAAAGTGTTTTGCCACGTCCATTATTTAAAATCGTTAAAATTAATAAAATATTTAAATTTAAGTATTAAAATAGAATTCTTAGTATAAAAAATGATGGAGTGGCTTTGTTTTTAAAAACAATTATTCTGCACCTGTTTTGTAAAATATAAAAAACCCACTTTTTTTTTTCCTTTTAAATTAAGTTAAAAAAAACTTCGATTTTTTCTTTTAAGGTATTGGAAAAATTTGTAAAACGGCAAATAAACAGCGACGGGGAGAAAAATTAAAACAAATTTTTTTTTAAAGAGCGCTCCACTTTCCTCGGCGGACGTTCGGGCGGGACTGAAAAGCCGCGAACGGGTCGCTCCGCTGGAAACCTCCGACGGCGCTCTGGAGCTACGTGCAGAAAAATCCGGCAAAATCGCGAGGTTGGTTATTTTTTTTTTTTTTGTTAGTTTTATCGATGAAATATTTTGCCACAGTCGCGCTCTGGCGAGAGAGACAGAAAATATAAAATAGAGGGGGCCTGCGCATGCGCGAATGGCTCAAGAAAAGCTGGCCTCAGTAGCACCGGAAAAACGGAGGGGCAAGGCACAAAAATCTAAGGTAATTTTCGTTTTTTAATATTTTACTAATTTATTTTTAATCTTTTTTTGATTTTCGCAAGATCAAATAAATCAAGTTTTAAGCCAAAACTCGACCTTCGGCCAGCGGGTTCTCGTTCACCTTTCTTTCGTTTTTCCGGAAATGCATTCAATTTTCATAAGACCGGTTTTACTTATTTTTATATTTTTCACTAAAACCCCTGAATGTAGAACTTAATTTAAAAATTTTATTTTATATCTCTCAAAGTAAAACTAATTTTTGAGCAAAATTTTTAAACCAATCCCCAAAGTTGGGGTACTCAAAATTAAAAAAATTTGCTCTACCTAGGGGAGAAAATGTTTATTTAATTTATTAAGCGACTTACCGCTTAAATTTTATAAAATAAATTATTATGAAACAAAATATAAAATTTTCCGATTTTACTTTATAAACAAAAAGATGAAAAAATGTTCCCGAAAATTAATGTAATTAATTTTGTTAATTAGCACTGATCTTTTAATTGATATTAAACTAAAAAATTAAACAAATAAAAATTAAGAGAGATTCAATCCCCCCGGCAGAGGACAAACACAACATACAACAAAAAAAAAAAAAAATGATATTAATTTAGCCGACTGCCACGCAAAATTTACGTCAGAATTTGACATTTCGAAACCGGTACAGTACCGTTAGACGTTTCGATTATCGAATTAATTTTTTATGGAATTTCGAAATTCTTATAAGATTTAAAATTTCGCAGTTATTACAAAATTTATGCACTTTTTTAAAGGTTATATTAAAAATTATAATTATTTAAATTGTTTTTGTTTGTTTTTATTTGTTTTTTTTTTTTTTGGTACATTAAAATTTTATATATATACTTTTTTTTTTTAATTATATTAATTAAATAAATTAATTAATTAAGTGTTTTTACTGCTTTTTTTCAGATGTAATGCCGAGCTTCTTTTTAAGTGATTCCGGCATTTCTGGTGGCGGTGGTCGGGGCATTCGGAGCCAAACTTTTACGGCGTCATAAATGAACCACTGTGCGGCGGTGAGAGTGCCGATCATCACAATTCTCGGCATTAATCCACCCCACAAGCCTGAATAATTAAATAAATTTATTAAGAAATTTGATAATTTTATAAATATTTAATTTCTTACCGATCCAGCCCAATTTTTTGGCCACATCAATGGCAGAGGCGCCCTTTTCTTGGTTCAATTTCGAGACGACGGTGTCCGCGGGATGGGAGACGATCGCACAGAAGACGCCAGCGATGTACCCAGCGGCAAATGTGACGACGAGCTGCTCGCCCTTGGAGCAGTCAGCCCTTGGCTTTGGTACGACATACCTTTAAAATTTTAATTTAATTGAATTAATTAATTTTCGTTTTTATTTGTATGGCCCAGAAAATCAGCACAATTTTAAAGTATGTGCCTTCAACTCGACCGAGTTTCATTAGGACACGACTAAACGAAACGAATTTTAAAAATGGCCATGGAATTTTTTGAAAATGAATTCATGTAGCGGCTTTTTGAAGAGGTATTTTTAAAATATTTTTATATAATTGAGAAGCTAAGGGTTGTGGATTTCAGACTCACTTATAAAGCAACTCCAGGGTCCTCTCGAAGCAGGCGAATTTCATCATTGTGTACGGAATTTGCCTCATCCAAAGCGGCACGAGACCTTTGTAAAATGCCGAAATTCCCTCCTGCTGGTTCATTTTTGGTAGGGCTTCGCGCAGGGTGTTTGCGAATCCGGGCGTTGTCTGGATTTTAACTTTTGCCGCCTCCATTGGGGCGAGGGCGATATCAGCGAAAAATTCAGCGGACGCGGACGCGGCCAAATAAAGCGAGGTCCTCCACAGGTACGTGTTCTCCTCGCCCAGCATGTTCGAGTACAAAACTTTAAAAATTTCATAGAATCCAAATTTGCAGAGGCCCTGCATCGAGTATCCGATGAACGTTGGGGCCCAGCCCCGCGAGAGCCCCGTGACCCCGTCCTCGGCCAGGGTCACACGGAACCCGTTAAAGACGCTCTTGTACTTGGCCGGGTCGACTTGAAGACGGCACTTTACCAAATCCAGGGGCACGACCATCGTGTGGGTTGTTCCGCACGAAATTATCCCCCCGATTCCGCAGAGGGCAAAATATTTCATCGATCCAAACTCACAGGAGTCTGAGTTTAAAAACGAAAAAGAAATACAATTTTATTTAACTATATTTTCCGTTAAAAAATTTTAATTTTAAATTACACTTACCGCCTTCCACTGTCGCTGCAGCGGCCATAATTTGCCTATTTGCGACTAAATTTCCACTTCCTTCCGGTGATTTTGGGGAATTTTGAGATTTTTTATCCTCAACAACTGTGTCACAGTGCGCCGTTGTGATCGGGCCCTTAAAGGGCGAATTCAGCGCCGCTTCAATCAGTGAGCTAAACATTTTTAACTATGGGAGCAGATTGTTTGAAAAAAAAATTAATTAAAATTAAATAACTAATTGAAATTAAAAAATTGCTTTCTAATGTTTTGGCGGGATAAAAAGCAAATTTGCATGATGATTTTCAAAATATTAAAAAAATTGATCTTTGGATTCATGCCAAATGTTTTGTAAGACGTTACATGAAAATTTTATTTTAAATTTTCTCTTTTCACGGTCATGAGCGATTGCATAATTATTTAACATTTTTTTTTCTTTTTATGGAAGAATTAAAAATTGAACACTGTTATTATTATCTTTTTTAGTAATTAATCATTTTTTATAATTTTACACGAAAACCGCGCGCTCTCATTTCTTTGTAATCAGAAACAAAAAATAAGAAAATTATATAAACGCAAATTTTTCACACAAAATCAAATTATTAATTAAATAAATTTTAATAATTTGAGAAAAAAAATATCAAAGATAAATAAGTAAAAATAATTACAGTAATTTAACAAAAAAAAATGTTCCAAAAAGGGTCGAATCTCACGTTCTACGATTAATTTTTATTTAATATTTTTTTTTTAACAAAGTTAATCGCACAAACGCTCGAGGCTCACTGCTCAAAAAATTTTTGTAAATTTCCGAAATGAAAATTTTTGTTAACGTTTAAAACTAACACACAACCGTTTTTCTGCACTCACACAGGCGGAAAAAGAAAATTTAAAGAAGTGCGCACTTTCCATCGATGCGAACGTGTGCGAAAAAGGGGAAAATTTATTTTTGGAAAATTCTCAAATTTTTATTTTTAAATTTTTCTAAATTCGCCCACTGAGTGCAATGTCGAGATCTCGACTCTTGCTCTCAGAATAAAAAGTAAAAAAAAAAATAAAATTATATAAATAAAAAACACGTGGCCGTTTTCAATCGAAAATCAGTCCTCTGGTCGAGTTGGGGCCCATTTTATCGGAAAATTTCCTCCAGTCTTATCCCGGTTTTGAGCTTTCTGGAGAGCTGGACATGCCTCCAGAGCCTCCTACAAATTTTGGGCCCTTGCGAGTTTTTTCTGGGAATTTGGGGCCTTTTTTCACTTCCTGGCAGTTTGGAGTCCCGTTTCCCGGAATTTTCCCTCCAGATTTATCCCGATTTTAGGCTTTCTAGGGAGTGGCACATAACCCCAGAGTCTCCTTAAAATTTTGGGGCCCTGCGAGTTTTTCTCTAAATTCTGCAGCCTCTTGAAACTGGAGAGGGCCATTTTTGTAGCAAATTTTTAGTATAATTTTGCGCTTTTCTAAAGTTTGGAGTCCCGTTTCCCGAAATTTTTCCTGGAGACAAAATTTTCCTAATTTCAAATAAAATTTTTAATTTCGAATTGACGCTCGAAAGTTCGTCTGGACGGTGAAATTTTGACCCAGACTATCCGAAAGCGTTTCGAGGCGTCAAGCATGAAATCCGAGCGGAGTTCTCACTCTGAAAATCGTAAAAATTGAGAGAACAGCTACACATAGGCTGGAGGAATGTGTCTGTAACTGTACCTATGTATCACCACGTATATAAGGTGCTATGTGCCTAAACAATTACAGCCTCAAAAATCCAGGAAAGAAATTTTTCCGTGGTGTCGTCGTTTTTATCTTTCAATTTTCTGCAGCGGGAGTGCGTTCAGTTGGTGGGATTAACTTGAATTGCTTGGAGCTGCTGCGGGGGGTGGTTCTGGAACTGGTCCCGATTTAAAGTAAATAAATAAGCCGGAGTCGGTGGGGTGCGAGGTAACCTTGAAAAGTTTCGTGTAAATAAGAAAAATGGCTGAGTTCGGAATTTTTGGTGTTTTTCGACAAACGAATTCGCTTCAATTTTGTGAGATTTCCTTTTCACATTCAGTTTTTTGGGGAGTGCTCTGAAAAGATAAATAAACAAGATATTTTTATTATTTTTTTTCCGGTGGGTCGGGTGTTTTTGTTTTTATAAAAATCTTATTTTGTATTTTGTTGACCCCCACTCGATTCAGAACAATACCCTGAGATGGCCCTTCCGTTCATAATTTAAGTGTTAATTTAGCAAATCATAGTTTAAAAAAAAGGAACAGAAGTGTTCAGAAAGTACGAACCTAAAAAATGGATGATAGCATCATGGGTTCGGCGAGTTTTCTGCATCTTGGGGACGTCGTTTCCCTTTATGCAGAAGGGAGTGTCTGTGGCTTTCTAAGCACTTTGGGGTAAGTTCAAAAAACCGTCCTGAAATTGAATGAAATTACTAACTATTACTATTTTTTAGCCTGGTTGATGATAGAACCGTTGTTTGTCCGAAAGCCGGTGATTTAACATGCCCACCAAAAAAGTTTCGAGGTATAAATTTTTTCTTAAATTTAATTTAGATATAAAAAGTTAACTTTTATATTTTTTGCAGATTGCCTAATCAAAATATGTCCAATGAATCGTTATTCAGCCCAAAAACAATTTTGGAAGGCTGCAAAGCAGAGCGCCAGCTCAAACACGGACACGAATCTCCTTAAAAGGCTCCATGTAAGTTTCAGATTAATTCGGAACCAGGCTTGTCTTAATCCTGCATTTGATGCGAATCGCCAAAATGTGCTGAATTCTCACTTTAATTTTAGTTTTTTTTCAATTTGCAGAAAGTAAAATTTCACATACTATCAGAATTGGTAGAAATTAGGAGCTAGCTCTAGTTTTTTACATTTATTATTGATTTTGGATAGTGTGAGGGCATTTGCTAAAAAGATTTTGAATCTAAGCCGCTCCCCCGCGTAAATCTGCACTACCCGCTGCGGTCGAACACAGCCGATTTTCACGTACTATCAGGACTGATAGAAATTAGTTAGCCAGCTCTGTGTTTTTGCATTTATTATTGATTTTGGATAGTATGAGGGCATTTTCTAAAAAGATTTTGAATCTAAGCCGCTCTCCCGCTTAAATCTGCACTACCCGCTGCGGTCGAACACAGCCGATTTTCACGTACTATCAGAACTGATTGAAATTAGTTAGCCAGCTCTGTGTTTTTGCATTTATTATTGATTTTGGATAGTATGAGGGCATTTTCTAAAAAGATTTTGAATCGAAGCCGCTCTCCCGCTTAAATCTGCACTACCCGCTGCGGTCGAACACAGCCGATTTTCACGTACTATCAGAACTGATAGAAATTAGTTAGCCAGCTCTGTGTTTTTGCATTTATTATTGATTTTGGATAGTATGAGGGCATTTTCTAAAAAGATTTTGAATCTAAGCCGCTCTCCCGCTTAAATCTGCACTACCCGCTGCGGTCGAACACAGCCGATTTTCACGTACTATCAGAACTGATAGAAATTAGTTAGCCAGCTCTGTGTTTTTGCATTTATTATTGATTTTGGATAGTATGAGGGCATTTTCTAAAAAGATTTTGAATCTAAGCCGCTCTCCCGCTTAAATCTGCACTACCCGCTGCGGTCGAACACAGCCGATTTTCACGTACTATCAGAACTGATAGAAATTAGTTAGCCAGCTCTGTGTTTTTGCATTTATTATTGATTTCGGATAGTATGAGGGCATTTTCTAAAAAGATTTTGAATCTAAGCCGCTCTCCCGCTTAAATCTGCACTACCCGCTGCGGTCGAACACAGCCGATTTTCACGTACTATCAGAACTGATAGAAATTAGTTAGCCAGCTCTGTGTTTTTGCATTTATTATTGATTTTGGATAGTATGAGGGCATTTTCTAAAAAGATTTTGAATCTAAGCCGCTCTCCCGCTTAAATCTGCACTACCCGCTGCGGTCGAACACAGCCGATTTTCACGTACTATCAGAACTGATAGAAATTAGTTAGCCAGCTCTGTGTTTTTGCATTTATTATTGATTTTGGATAGTATGAGGGCATTTTCTAAAAAGATTTTGAATCTAAGCCGCTCTCCCGCTTAAATCTGCACTACCCGCTGCGGTCGAACACAGCCGATTTTCACGTACTATCAGAACTGATAGAAATTAGTTAGCCAGCTCTGTGTTTTTGCATTTATTATTGATTTTGGATAGTATGAGGGCATTTTCTAAAAAGATTTTGAATCTAAGCCGCTCCCCCGCGTAAATCTGCACTACCCGCTGCGGTCGAACACAGCCGATTTTCACGTACTATCAGGACTGATAGAAATTAGTTAGCCAGCTCTGTGTTTTTGCATTTATTATTGATTTTGGATAGTATGAGGGCATTTTCTAAAAAGATTTTGAATCTAAGCCGCTCTCCCGCTTAAATCTGCACTACCCGCTGCGGTCGAACACAGCCGATTTTCACGTACTATCAGAACTGATAGAAATTAGTTAGCCAGCTCTGTGTTTTTGCATTTATTATTGATTTTGGATAGTATGAGGGCATTTTCTAAAAAGATTTTGAATCTAAGCCGCTCTCCCGCTTAAATCTGCACTACCCGCTGCGGTCGAACACAGCCGATTTTCACGTACTATCAGAACTGATTGAAATTAGTTAGCCAGCTCTGTGTTTTTGCATTTATTATTGATTTTGGATAGTATGAGGGCATTTTCTAAAAAGATTTTGAATCGAAGCCGCTCTCCCGCTTAAATCTGCACTACCCGCTGCGGTCGAACACAGCCGATTTTCACGTACTATCAGAACTGATAGAAATTAGTTAGCCAGCTCTGTGTTTTTGCATTTATTATTGATTTTGGATAGTATGAGGGCATTTTCTAAAAAGATTTTGAATCTAAGCCGCTCTCCCGCTTAAATCTGCACTACCCGCTGCGGTCGAACACAGCCGATTTTCACGTACTATCAGAACTGATAGAAATTAGTTAGCCAGCTCTGTGTTTTTGCATTTATTATTGATTTTGGATAGTATGAGGGCATTTTCTAAAAAGATTTTGAATCTAAGCCGCTCTCCCGCTTAAATCTGCACTACCCGCTGCGGTCGAACACAGCCGATTTTCACGTACTATCAGAACTGATAGAAATTAGTTAGCCAGCTCTGTGTTTTTGCATTTATTATTGATTTTGGCTAGTGTGAGGGCATTTTCTCAAAAGATTTTGAATCTAAGCCGCTCCCCCGCGTAAATCTGCACTACCCGCTGCGGTCGAACACAGCCGATTTTCACGTACTATCAGAACTGATAGAAATTAGTTAGCCAGCTCTGGTTTTTTGCATTTATTATTGATTTTGGCTAGTGTGAGGGCATTTTCTCAAAAGATTTTGAATCTAAGCCGCTCCCCCGCGTAAATCTGCACTACCCGCTGCGGTCGAACACAGCCGATTTTCACGTACTATCAGAACTGATAGAAATTAGTTAGCCAGCTCTGTGTTTTTGCATTTATTATTGATTTTGGCTAGTGTGAGGGCATTTTCTCAAAAGATTTTGAATCTAAGCCGCTCCCCCGCGTAAATCTGCACTACCCGCTGCGGTCGAACACAGCTGATTTTCACGTACTATCAGAACTGATAGAAATTAGTTAGCCAGCTCTGTGTTTTTGCATTTATTATTGATTTTGGATAGTATGAGGGCATTTTCTAAAAAGATTTTGAATCTAAGCCGCTCTCCCGCTTACATCTGCACTACCCGCTGCGGTCGAACACAGCCGATTTTCACGTACTATCAGAACTGATAGAAATTAGTTAGCCAGCTCTGTGTTTTTGCATTTATTATTGATTTTGGCTAGTGTGAGGGCATTTTCTAAAAAGATTTTGAATCTAAGCCGCTCCCCCGCGTAAATCTGCACTACCCGCTGCGGTCGAACACAGCCGATTTTCACGTACTATCAGAACTGATAGAAATTAGTTAGCCAGCTCTGGTTTTTTGCATTTATTATTGATTTTGGCTAGTGTGAGGGCATTTTCTCAAAAGATTTTGAATCTAAGCCGCTCCCCCGCGTAAATCTGCACTACCCGCTGCGGTCGAACACAGCCGATTTTCACGTACTATCAGAACTGATAGAAATTAGTTAGCCAGCTCTGTGTTTTTGCATTTATTATTGATTTTGGATAGTATGAGGGCATTTTCTAAAAAGATTTTGAATCTAAGCCGCTCTCCCGCTTAAATCTGCACTACCCGCTGCGGTCGAACACAGCCGATTTTCACGTACTATCAGAACTGATAGAAATTAGTTAGCCAGCTCTGTGCTTTTGCATTTATTATTGATTTTGGATAGTATGAGGGCATTTTCTTAAAAGATTTTGAATCTAAGCCGCTCTCCCGCTTAAATCTGCACTACCCGCTGCGGTCGAACACAGCCGATTTTCACGTACTATGAGAACTGATAGAAATTAGTTAGCCAGCTCTGTGCTTTTGCATTTATTATTGATTTTGGATAGTATGAGGGCATTTTCTTAAAAGATTTTGAATCTAAGCCGCTCTCCCGCTTAAATCTGCACTATCCGCTGCGGTCGAACACAGCCGATTTTCACGTACTATCAGAACTGATAGAAATTAGTTAGCCAGCTCTGTGTTTTTGCATTTATTATTGATTTTGGATAGTATGAGGGCATTTTCTAAAAAGATTTTGAATCTAAGCCGCTCTCCCGCTTAAATCTGCACTACCCGCTGCGGTCGAACACAGCCGATTTTCACGTACTATCAGAACTGATAGAAATTAGTTAGCCAGCTCTGTGCTTTTGCATTTATTATTGATTTTGGATAGTATGAGGGCATTTTCTTAAAAGATTTTGAATCTAAGCCGCTCTCCCGCTTAAATCTGCACTATCCGCTGCGGTCGAACACAGCCGATTTTCACGTACTATCAGAACTGATAGAAATTAGTTAGCCAGCTCTGTGTTTTTGCATTTATTATTGATTTTGGATAGTATGAGGGCATTTTCTAAAAAGATTTTGAATCTAAGCCGCTCTCCCGCTTAAATCTGCACTACCCGCTGCGGTCGAACACAGCCGATTTTCACGTACTATCAGAACTGATAGAAATTAGTTAGCCAGCTCTGTGCTTTTGCATTTATTATTGGTTTTGGATAGTATGAGGGCATTTTCTTAAAAGATTTTGAATCTAAGCCGCTCTCCCGCTTAAATCTGCACTACCCGCTGCGGTCGAACACAGCCGATTTTCACGTACTATGAGAACTGATAGAAATTAGTTAGCCAGCTCTGTGCTTTTGCATTTATTATTGATTTTGGATAGTATGAGGGCATTTTCTTAAAAGATTTTGAATCTAAGCCGCTCTCCCGCTTAAATCTGCACTATCCGCTGCGGTCGAACACAGCCGATTTTCACGTACTATCAGAACTGATAGAAATTAGTTAGCCAGCTCTGTGCTTTTGCATTTATTATTGATTTTGGATAGTATGAGGGCATTTTCTAAAAATATTTTGAATCTAAGCCGCTCTCCCGCTTAAATCTGCACTACCCGCTGCGGTCGAACACAGCCGATTTTCACGTACTATCAGAACTGATAGAAATTAGTTAGCCAGCTCTGGTTTTTTGCATTTATTATTGATTTTGGATAGTATGAGGGCATTTTCTAAAAAGATTTTGAATCTAAGCCGCTCCCCCGCGTAAATCTGCACTACCCGCTGCGGTCGAACACAGCCGATTTTCACGTACTATCAGAACTGATAGAAATTAGTTAGCCAGCTCTGTGTTTTTGCATTTATTATTGATTTTGGATAGTATGAGGGCATTTTCTAAAAAGATTTTGAATCTAAGCCGCTCCCCCGCGTAAATCTGCACTACCCGCTGCGGTCGAACACAGCCGATTTTCACGTACTATCAGAACTGATAGAAATTAGTTAGCCAGCTCTGTGTTTTTGCATTTATTATTGATTTTGGATAGTGTGAGGGCATTTTCTAAAAAGATTTTGAATCTAAGCCGCTCCCCCGCGTAAATCTGCACTACCCGCTGCGGTCGAACACAGCCGATTTTCACGTACTATCAGAACTGATAGAAATTAGTTAGCCAGCTCTGTGTTTTTGCATTTATTATTGATTTTGGATAGTATGAGGGCATTTTCTAAAAAGATTTTGAATCTAAGCCGCTCCCCCGCGTAAATCTGCACTACCCGCTGCGGTCGAACACAGCCGATTTTCACGTACTATTAGAACTGATAGAAATTAGTTAGCCAGCTCTGGTTTTTTGCATTTATTATTGATATTGGATAGTATGAGGGCATTTTCTAGAAAGATTTTTTTTTTGTGCGTTAAAGAGTTCAGCGTGGCGCCATTTATTCCGAATTTCACTTTTCCAGCATGCCGCCGAAATAGAGAAGAAGCAAAACGAGTCCGAGAACAAGAAGCTCCTGGGGACGATCGTGCAGTACGGCAACGTGGTCCAGCTGCTGCACTTGAAGTCGAACAAATATTTGACCGTGAACAAGCGGCTGCCGTCGCTGCTCGAGAAGAACGCGATGCGGGTCTACCTGGACGCGAACGGGAACGAGGGCTCCTGGTTTTACATCATGCCGTTCTACAAGCTCCGGTCGAGCGGTGACAACGTGGTCGTCGGGGACAAGGTGATCCTGAATCCAGTCAATGCCGACCAGCAGAATCTTCACGTTGCGGCCAACTACGAGCTGCCGGACAATCCCGGGTGCAAGGAGGTGAACGTCCTCAATTCCTCGACCTCCTGGAAGATCACACTTTTCATGGAGCACCAGGAAAATCACGAGCACATCCTCAAGGGTGGTGACGTGGTTCGGCTCTTCCACGCCGAACAGGAAAAGTTCCTCACGATGGACGAGTACAAAAAGCAGCAGCACGTTTTCCTCCGGACGACGGGCCGCACCAGTGCCACCGCGGCGACCAGCAGCAAGGCCCTCTGGGAAATTGAAGTTGTCCAGCACGACTCCTGCCGCGGGGGCGCCGGCTACTGGAACTCCCTCTACAGGTTCAAGCACCTCGCCACTGGGTACTATCTGGCCGCCGAGCTCGACTCCGATCCCGCCGAACTCGAGGAGACAGGTAAAAAATATGTTTATTAAAATAATAACCAAAAAAAATGAGAAAAACAAACCCCAACTGTTTGTAAACTCAGAGTACGCAATCGCACGGCCGCGTGCGCACCCGAAGGACTCAAAACTCATTTTGCACCTCACGTGCGCGTTCGCTTCTTAACCCATTAACGCCCAAAATCACAAATTTTAAAACCAATCTTTGAGCTCTAAGCTTTATTAGAAAAACAGTGTGAAACTGGATGTAAATAATTCCGACTATTTTTGGGTATGTTCTTTCGATTGCCGGGGTCGAAATTGCATTTTAATGAGACCCAAAAGAAATATGGCGGATTTAAAAAATAAAAACGCGAAAAAACGAATATTTTTCATTTTAATGAATATTTTGAATGAATGAAAATTTTGGATCGCATTCCAACCATGATCAATGGTGATTTTGTAACGTCCGCCATATTGGATCAAAAATGGCGGCATTTAAGCAATCGTACATTGTCACGTGAACCAAACGTGTGCGCCAAATTTCAGCCCGATAGCTTCAGTGGAAGTGGGTGAAATATTGATTGCAAAATTCCAGGACATACATACAAGTGAAGTTAAATAAAAGCTTTTTAAAATTATTTAATTTTAAAAACAAACAGCATTTTCAGAGTCTCAGAACAGTGTGCATAAAATGAACAATCAGATAAAATAAAAATTGCATGTTATTTATTAATCATGATATTTGAAAAACATCCGAATAAACGTTGATCATATCCCCTGTTCAGACCACAACGAAACACCCTGTATAGTTGCAAATTTTGCGTTTAATGAAAGAATAAATTTTATTAGTAAGTGCACTTCAGCGAGTTTTTGGAGATTGTGATTTTCGCCCAAAATTCTCGCAGTTATTTTAGGAATGCCAGAAATATAACTATAAATTCGAGTACGACAATTGCAAAATTTATAAATTTCAAAACAATTTTATTGCAGACAGCCCAAAACCTTGATTATTCTGGAAATAAAGTTCCGGGTGAGGGAACGTAGCCGGGATTTGTAAAAGTTTGGGGGCAAATAAAATACCCTAGATTATTAAATCAACCATTCTAATTTATTTTCTCATGATATTACTTCGAATTGGGCCCATTGTTTTGATTTATAAATTTTAGACACGGATTTGCAATCAGCATTTCCAAAAACTCTTAATACCAATATTAATGGCAATCCATTGAAATTTACAATTGATTGCCGCCATCTTAAGTCCGCCATTTTGAAATTCTGAATTTTATCCCGAGTAAAAATATCTAAATTCTTGAGCACGCCCGCAACGCGCCCGATGTGCACCCAAACATTTACCATTTTTCAAGCCCGTCGAAGAATCACGCCTATATCGCGCCTGAAACAAGCCCGCATTTCCTAAAATACGCCCGCAACAGACCCGAAATGCGCCTGCAACAGGCCCGAAACGCGCCCACAACGGGCCCATTGATATGATAAAAAGCCGAACTTTAAATTTTTATTTTTATTTTAAACAGACGCGAGACAATTGCACTGTATGATTTTAGGTTTGTGATCTATGTACATAAATAAAGTACGTTTTTCCGAAAAGTTATGTTGCCCAGATTATGGCAAGGAGCTCGCGCTCAATCGAAATTTATTTAATGACCACGACAAACATATCCAAATTTGAATTTTTGAATCTTGTTATAATATATAATAAATACTATTAATTTCTTTTATGCATAAATACTTAAATAAATATGTTTTTAATAAAGAAACTGCAATTTTTATGCTTTTATCCCAAATATTAAAAAGTCCAGGTTGACACATCTGCTCGTGTGCTGTGCCTTTTGCAGGCGTAGTTTATAAAAACTTGGCCCTGATGCGGGCGCGCTTCGGGCCTGTTGCGGGCAAGTTTCGGGCCTATTGCGAGCTCGCTTCGGGTCTGTTGCGGTCTTGAAAAAATGTAAAATGTTTGGGTGCACATCGGGCGAGTCGTGGGCGTGCAAAAATAATTTATATACTTGAGGAGTAAACGGGCGTGCTGCGGGCGTATATCGGGCGCTTCTTCAATTTCGGGCGTATTGCGGGCACGATTTGGGCCTACATATTTTTACTCGGGATGTTCATAAAAACAGTGCACCTACAGTGAGCCACAATTTTTGATCATGCTTTTTTTGTATGGGATTAGAAAAATGATCGAAAAATTAAATATTTCCGTTTAAATGTAAAATTTAAATTACACATTTGAATTAATTTGTAATAAAGTTGAAAACTCTTATTCAACCGATATTAACAAATATTTAAAGTCTTAATACTTTGTGTATCCACCACTCGCTCGTCAATCACAGCCTTAATAAAAAAATTTTTATATTTTTCTGGAAGGAAATTTGCCCACGTTGTTTTAACTTTTTTCCACAAATGCTCTAGGTTGACGATTTCTCCTATTTTTGACCTTTTCAGAATTCCCCAGAGGTGATTCGAGTTTTAGCAGTGTGCTTCGGATTATTGTCTTGCTGGAAAACAATATCCGAAGCGTTAACTTCAAATTTTGAAGGACATTCGGGCAGGTGGCTATTTAAAATGTTAATGTAAGAATTGTCCATCATTCGTCCTTGAATTAAATGACTTTTCCTCTTAGGCCTGCAGATCTTAAGATCCTGCGAATTGTTCCCGTCCAAAATTTGCATATTTAGGTCTTATTCGAGAGCTCTTTTAATTTGTATCCGAACGTTACGAACAATCGCACGCTCTTGAACATTAGATAGCAATTTTTTGTACAAAATTTCACTTAAATTCGTAGAATTTAAAAAATTTTGTTCACCATATTGGGACCGCCATTTTGAATTTCCAACTTTTGGGTAGTAAATTCGAAATTGTTTTAATTGGGTCCATCAATTATTTTTTCCTGCCATCTCCAAAATATTCGAAGCGCTTGTTTCCAATGTTTTTATATTTTCATTGTAAACCTTTTCTCCATTCTTTTCCAACACGGTTTCGTCAAAAGTAAATCGACTAATTTAAATTAATTTACTAATTATTGTACTGCCGCTATTGAAGCCGGAATGCAAGTCGACTGTATTCTTAGCAACTTTGGTACGAAATAAAAAATACTTCTAGTGTCCCTCAGGGCAGCCCTCTGGGGTCTTTGCTCTTCATTATTTTTATCGTACTGAGACGCCTATTTAATTCGCACTTTCACAATATTGACTTTAAACTTAACTAAAAGTCAGTTTATTTATTTGTTTATTTAATTTATTTCGCTGAATTTCCAAATTTTGATAGTAGTAGTAGTTAATTTTGGTCTTCCATTATAAACTTTTAAATGTCGAAAGTAGATTCACAATCAGGATCACCAAAAACTCTTATGTACCAATTTTCATGGCAATCCGTTGTAATTTACAATTTTTTGCCGCCATCTTGAATCTGCCATTTTGAAGTCCGCGGATAAAGCACCCTATCCTGGAACAAAAATGTTTGTGCCGTTAACATTTCAATTAAATAATATTTGTGATAAATGAAAATAAATATCGATTGTTAAATTATCGATAATTTTTTTAAATTCAGATCGAGAGAAGCCGCAAAAGTATCGGCTAGTTTCGGTGCCCTACTCAACGGACATCGCCTCGGTTTTTGAGCTCGATCCCACGACGATGGCTCGGGCGGACAGCCTCGTCCCGCAAAATTCCTACGTGCGCCTCCGCCACCTCTGCTCGAACACATGGGTCCACGCGACATCGATTCCGATCGATTTCGATGACGATAAACCGGTGATGTCGAAGGTGAGGCCAAAATCGATGATTTTTTTGGGGTGTTTTAGGGCTAAAACGAGGCTTTCGTTTGGTTTTCTTTTTGCTTTTCTTTTAGGTCTGCTGCTCCCCGATAAAAGAGGACAAGGAGGCGTTCGCCCTGATCCCGGTCTCCCCAGTCGAAGTTCGGGACCTCGATTTTGCGAATGACGCCTGCAAGGTGCTCGCCGCGATGAGCGGGCGTCTCGATGCCGGGACAATTTCAAACAACGAGCGGCGCTCGTTGATTGCCCTGCTCCAGGACATTGTCTATTTTATCGCGGGTCTCGAAAACGAGCAGAACAAGGCGAAGGCGCTCGAGTTGTCCATCAAGAACCCCATCCGCGACCGGCAGAAGCTCCTCCGGGAGCAGTACATCCTCAAGCAGCTGTTTCGCATCCTGCAGGGCCCCTTCCAGGAGACCTCCAGCGGGGAGGGGCCTTTCTTGCGGCTGGACGAGCTCAGCGACCCCAAAAACGGGCCCTACAAAAACATCTTCCGGCTCTGCTACCGGATCCTGAGGCTCAGCCAGCAGGACTACCGGAAGAACCAGGTGAGTGTGGCCCTGACCTTGGGCCTGTATGTCTAAATTTTCGAAAATTTTCGAATCTATTTTAATAGAATTTTAATCTAGACATCTAGACAACTTTCCTTCATTTATTTTCTTCTCTAAAACACAAAAACAAAAAAAAAATGTGCAATAGTTTCGTGTAGAAATCGAAAAATAATCGAAATCGAATAATAATCGAAATCGAAAAATAATCGAAATCGAAAATATATCGAAAAAAATATCGAAATTGAATTTTTTTTAAATAAAAATATGTAACTAACGCTTTTGTTAAAGAATGAATTAAAATAGTAATTAATTAATTAATAACAATTATATGTTGACAAGTGGGAAAAAAAGAAACATGAATTTTGCACGATTTCTAAAATTCTAAACATAAAAAAAAAATAAAAGTATTATTAATAAAACTTATGGCTGTGATGTATCCTCTATAATTTTTTTTTTCGGTGTCGTAGACAAAAAATGTGTTATATGACCAAAAGTAAGTTAAAAAAAAAATTTATTTAAATTATTTTTCCTTTCTCAGTATAGATTTTGTTTTGCTTTGTTTTTTTTTAATTGTAAATAAGCAGAATTTGCTTTTTAAAAAAAACTAGAACTTTATTTTTATATAGCGCATGGATAAAAAATAAAATGCACTTTTTTGACTGCACGTGGAAAATTTCATGTTTTGGATATGGTTTTTTTGAACTTGCTTTAAAAAATATGTGTAAAATAATTATTTAAGACCCTATTTTTTTTCGAAACGACTTGAACCCTTCCAGATCCTAGCACAAAACATAAAAGAAAAAAAAAATAGTATTCTGAAAACTCTCCAATTTTTGGCAGGAATGTTTTCTGAACACTACATAATTAAAACAAAATTTTCGTGATTTTGAATGGTTCAAGTTAGGGCAAATTTTTTGAAGATTTTGCAGGGGGTGCTAAAAATAAATGAATACTAAAATAAAAATTTCTTTATATATTTTTTAAAATCTGAAATTTAGGAATATATCGCAAAGCATTTTGGGCTTATGCAGAAGCAAATTGGCTACGATATTCTCGCCGAGGACACGATCACCGCACTTTTGCACAACAATCGAAAATTGCTCGAGAAGCACATCACCGCCGCTGAAATTGAAACGTTTGTGGGTCTCGTTCGGAAAAACATGAAAAATTGGGATTCGAGATTTTTGGATTATCTATCCGATTTATGTGTATCGAATCGAAAGGCGATCGCCGTCACACAGGAGTTAATTTGTAAAAGCGTTCTAAGTGCGAAAAATGCAGACATTTTAATACGGACAATTATTAAGGAAACTCCAACAATCGATCAATTAATCGATAATTTGGATGGAAAAATGCGATACGATGGAAAATATGAAGTACATTTGGAGTGGCGTGGACAGCCGGTACTTTTACCTTTAATATTTTTATTTTGAAATGATACTAATCGATTTTTCGATTAATCGATACAGCGATCCAGATCGATGGTAGACCTTGCGAGGGGCTTGAACCTGGACCGAGGTGAGGAGGCGGCGATTTTGAATTACTACCGGCACCAGCTCAACCTCTTCTCGAACATGTGCCTAAATCGACAGTACCTGGCCCTAAACAACCTTTCGCCGCATCTCGACATCGATCTTATTCTTAAGTGAGTGCTAATTTATTAATATTAATAACGTCCAAATTTCCTGAATTTTCACTTTGTTTTCAACCTCGAATTATGTGAAGAAAAAAAAAATCAACAAGTGTCGAGAAAGCCACTTTCTACTATAAAATTTGGAAAGTAATTTTTCCTGTACTATTCAAATTGATAGAAATTAGTTAGTTACCTCCGGTTTTTTGCATTTTTTACTAATTTTGGATAGTATGAGGGTGTTTTCTAAAAATATTTTAAATCTAAACCCCTCCTCCGCTGAAATCTGCACTATCCGCTGTAGTCGAAAAAAGGCTGAAGGTACAAGTCAAAGTGAAACTTCGTCACATTTGAGACTTGAGGGGTTAATTAGTAAATAATTTAAAAAACTTTCAGGTGCATGTCCGACGAAGAAATGCCCTACGAATTGAGAGCGAGTTTTTGTCGATTGATGCTTCACCTGCACGTTGATCGGGACCCCCAGGAGCCGGTGACCCCGGTGAAATATGCCCGTCTCTGGAGCGAAATTCCCTCGAAAATGTCAATTTATGAGTTCGTCATCTATTTGATTTATTTTATAAATATGTTTTTTTAAAAAATAACATTTTTTCCCCCTCAGCTACGACTGCAAAAAGCAGCCAGACTGCAATAAAGAAGCAGTTCGGGCGAGATTCAACACGACAATTGCATTCGTTGAAAATTACCTGTGCAACGTTGCTGCTAAAGCGTGGCTATTTACAGATCAAGAACAAAATAAACTTACCTTTGAGGTAAAAAAGAAAAATTGTTGAATTAAAATTAATTAATTATAAATATAAATTTCGTTTTTTCCTCTCCAGGTTGTAAAATTAGCAAGAGATTTAATTTACTTTGGATTTTATAGCTTTAGCGATTTACTGCGGCTAACTAAAACGCTTTTGTGCATTCTCGACTGTGTGTCTGAGGCGGACGCGATCACCGATGGAAGATTTACAAGTAATGATATCGATTGTAAGCTAAAATTAATTAATTAATTCCGGTTAATTAATTACTAAGCTAAAGATTTTATTTTACTCTTTATTTTTCTTGTTACAAGCTAACGAGGAAGATGGTAAGAGGATGGCTACGTTGTAAAAAAAGCAAAAAGAAAAATGAATTAAATAATAGATTTATCGATAATTTCGATATATCGAATTAAATCGATACTTCGATTATCAAATTTAATATTTTTTTATATTATTAAAATTAGGCGAAGGAAGTGTTTTGCGATCGATCGGTGACATGAACACGGTGATGACGTCACTAGCCCTAGGTCCTGTTGGAACAGCGATGGTTTCTCCGGCGATGAACATCCAACAGAGAAAATCTGTAACAATTTTAATGAAAGAATTCCCTTTAGTAATGGATACAAAATTGAAAATTATCGAAATTCTACAATTCATCTTAGATGTTCGTCTAGATTATCGAATCAGTTGCTTATTATCGATATTTAAAAGAGAATTCGATGAAACCGAACAGATGGCAACCGAAACATCGGTTAGCATGAGGCAAAAGAATATCGATTTAGAATCGATTGGTACCCAGGCTGAAGGGATTTTCGGTTCGGATGGGGAAAGTGCTAATTTAGATTTGGACGGTCAGGGGGGTAGGACATTTTTAAGGGTTTTACTACATTTAATAATGCACGATTATCCCCCGCTTGTTTCTGGAGCGCTACATTTACTTTTTCGAAATTTTAGTCAGCGACAAGAAGTTCTTCATGCATTTAGACAAGTGAGGTTGAACTAAAATTTTGTTTTAAATTTTATGTTATTTATTTTATTATTTTAATTTTTTTTAAGGTGCAACTTCTTGTCTCCGATAGCGACGTTGAGTCGTACAAACAAATTAAATCTGATCTCGATGTCCTCAGGCAGAGCGTTGAAAAATCTGAACTATGGGTTTATAAATCTAAAGCTAGTGAGGATGGATTAATTAATTTAACTGGTATGCAATTAATTTTAATTCGAAATAAATTAATTAATTAATTTTATTAATTTCTACAGGTGAACGTTCTTCGGAAAAAGCTGGAATTGGTAACATCAGCGAATATCGCGCCTCTCTTAGTAACGAACAATTACAGGAATATCAAAAAGTCAAGGAAATTCTTGTTCGAATGAATAAATTTTGTGTTACATCAGGTAAAATAATTTTTTTTTTACTTTATTAATAAATACAAAATAATATATATTTTTTTTGTTTATTTTTTGTTTTTATAAAGGTACAAATACAAAACCAAAAAAGCACGAACAGCGACTTCTCCGAAATGTTGGAGTTCATACAGTCGTTTTGGATCTTTTACAAAATCCATACGATGAAAAAGACGATGTTTTAATGAAAGAATTAATGAGTTTAGCTCATGAATTTTTACAAAATTTTTGTTTAGGCAATCAACAGAATCAGGTGCTGTTGCATAATCATCTTGATTTATTTTTAAATCCAGGGGTAAATAAGTTGTTAATTTAGAAATATGTATAAAAAAAATTAATAAAATAATATTTTATTTTATTTAGATATTAGAAGCAAAAACGGTTTGTGCAATATTTAAAGATAATCTATCACTTTGCAATGAAGTCACCGATAAAGTTGTACAACATTTTGTGCATTGCATTGAAATTCATGGGAGGCATGTCGTTTATTTGCAATTTCTTCAAACGATTGTTAAGGCTGAAAATCAATTTATTAGAAAATGCCAGGATATTGTAATGCAAGAGGTAAGAATTAAAAAAAAAATAATAATAATCGATTTTTACAATAATCGATTTTTATAATAGATTTTAGTTTAATCGATAATTTTTTTAAAAAATGGATTTTTTTTTTTCATTTTCAGCTAATTAATGCAGGAGAAGATGTTCTTGTGTTTTACAACGATAAATCATCGTTTAATCAATTTGTAATTATGATGACAAAACAAAATCGAAATGAGCTACTAAAAGATGATAATCCACTAAAATATCACGTTGAATTGGTAAAACTTTTAGCGTGCTGCACGATGGGAAAGAACGTTTACACCGAAATAAAATGCAATAATTTATTATCACTTGATGATATTGTAACTATAATTTGCCATCCCCACTGCATACCAGAAGTGAAAGAGGCATATGTTGATTTTTTAAATCATTGCTACATCGATACTGAAGTTGAAATGAAAGAAATCTACAGCTCAAATCATATGTGGAATCTATTTGAGAAATCATTTCTAGTCGATATTAATCAAATTATTTTATACCATTCGAATGAGAATCGTTCGCTTACAAATTATGTTTTAACCGGTGTTATGAATATTTTGAGTACATTTTTTAATAGTCCCTTCTCCGATCAGAGCACAATCGTTCAAACTAGACAAATTATATTTGTTCAACTCCTCCAGGGGACCTATAATTTATCGCAATGCAAGTGGCTATCACTGGCCGAAAGGTTCAACGTTGAGAATTGCATCCGAACACTTTCCGAATCGGCTAAATCTAGAGGTATTGCGATTCCAGTCGATTTAGAAAATCAGGTGAGATCACTTTTTAATAAATCGGCGCTTTTAACGCGCCAAACAACAAAGTGGCTGCTCGCCTCGAAGCAGCCAAAAGTTGAAAGGTCACAGAGTCAATTGATGCGAATGGATCGAAACATAATCGAGGGTCTCCAGGATATCGTTTCACTTCTCGAGGATCAACTAAAACCGCTTGTCGAGGCTGAATTATCGCTTTTAGTCGATATTTTATATCGATCTGAGCTCCTCTTTCCGATCGGAACTGAATCGAGAAAAAAATGCGAAAGTGGTGGATTTATTCGTCGATTAATTAAGCATACAGAAAAATTATTAGAGGAAAAAGAGGAAAAATTATGTGTTAAAGTTTTACGAACATTAAGAGAAATGATGGCGATCGATGTCGATTACGGGGAGAAGGGGGACAATCTCCGATCGACGCTTCTTGTACGATATTTTGGAAAAGGTTTTTCGATAAAATCGATCGATTCAATTGATGCTAAAAAGAGTTCACAACTATTAATTCATGGACCTGGAGCAAAATATTTAATTCGTGCTGGTCGAACCCTCCACGAGGTTCAGTCCCACCTGGATAAAGAGGGTGCATCTGATTTAGTTGTTGAACTCGTTATAAAATCAGTTCATTCACCATCAATTTTTGTTGAAGCTGTCGAACTTGGAATTGCCCTGCTCGAGGGCGGTAATCCGATTATACAAAAAGGAATGTATAATAAATTTTTAAGTGGCGATTTAAGTCAAGCATTTTTTAAGGTATTCTTTGAAAAAATGAAGGATTCCCAGCAGGAGATAAAGTCAACAGTTACCGTAAATACAAGCGATATGGCGACTAAGGTCCACGAAAATAAGCATGATGTTAAAGATTTAGAAAAAATATCAAGAAAACACGGGGTCAAAAGTAATGGAATTGTTGTAACCGATGACCTGCGAGAGGAGCTGAATAGCGCTGGATTGGCGACCGCCAGGGCGTACAGCAATGCCAGAAATATCACCCCCGGGGAGGAGACCTCAATGATGAACATCGGCAGCGCCCTGGAGGATATGCTGGCTGAAAAATTAGAAAAGCATAAAGACAAAGATGACCGAAACAAATTATCCACAAAAGTTCTAGTCATGCAGCCGATCCTAAGGTTCCTTCAGCTGCTCTGCGAGAACCACAATCCAGACTTACAGAACTTGCTGAGGCACCAGAGCAACAAAACAAACTATAATTTAGTATCTGAGACCCTAATGTTTTTAGACTGCATTTGCGGCTCGACGACCGGCGGTCTAGGGCTTCTAGGGCTTTACATAAACGAAAACAACGTTTCTTTAATAAATCAAACCCTTGAAACCCTAACTGAATACTGCCAGGGTCCGTGCCACGAAAACCAGAATTGCATAGCTACCCATGAATCGAACGGTTTGGATATAATAACAGCCCTAATTTTAAATGATATCAACCCTTTGGGCAAAAATCGAATGGATCTGGTTTTAGAGCTTAAAAACAATGCCTCAAAACTTCTTCTCGCGATCATGGAGAGTCGGGGGGATAGTGAAAATGCTGAAAGAATTTTATACAACATGAACCCAAAACAGTTGGTCGAAGTCGCCTGCAAGGCGTTCCATCAGGAGGAAATTGTCGATGAGCACGACAACGACGACTACAACCCAGAGGATAGTGATGACGACATCGGGGTGTCGCCCAGGGAAGTCGGTCATAACATTTACATTTTGTGCCATCAGTTGTCGCAGCACAACAAGGAATTGGCCGCTCTTCTCAAAGCTGCCGAAACATCGCAGAATTTTGATATGAAAACAAATCAGGCCCTCATCTACTACGCAACGCACACAGCACAAATTGAGGTAAGATTATTTTAATACATAAAAATAGCACACAATAAAAATCTAAAAATGCCCTCATACTATCCAAAATCAGTAACAAATGCAAAAAACCGGAGCTAGCTGACTAATTTCTATAAATTCTGATAGTACGTGAAAATCGGCTTTCTTCTACCGCAGCGGGTAGTGCAGATTTCAGCGGGGGAGGGGTTTAGATTTAAAATATTTTTAGAAAATGCCCTCATACTATCCAAAATCAGTAACAAATGCAAAAAACCGAAGCTAGCTGACTAATTTCTATAAATTCTGATAGTACGTGAAAATCGGCTTTCTTCTACCGCAGCGGGTAGTGCAGTTTTCGGCGGGGGAGGGGTTTAGAGTTAAAATTTGTCTAGAAAATGCCCTCATACTACCCAAAATCAGTAACAAATGCAAAACACCGGAGCTAGCCAACTAATTTCTATAAATTCTGATAGTACGTGAAAATCGGCTTTCTTCTACCGCAGCGGGTAGTGCAGTTTTCGGCGGGGGAGGGTTTAGAGTTAAAATTTGTCTAGAAAATGCCCTCATACTATCCAAAATCAGTAACAAATGCAAAAAACCGGAGCTAGCCAACTAATTTCTATAAATTCTGATAGTACGTGAAAATCGGCTTTCTTCTACCGCAGCGGGTAGTGCAGATTTCAGCGGAGGAGGGGTTTAGATTTCAAATCTTTTTAGAAAATGCCCTCGTACTATCCAAAATCAGTAACAAATGCAAAAAACCGGAGATAGCTAGCTAATTTTTATGAGTTTTGATAGTATCCAAAAATCGGCTTTTTTCGACCGTGCAAATTTCAGCGGAGGAGCAGTGTAGATTTAAAATATTTTCTTTCTTATTTTATTTTTTTAGATTGTACGACACGATAGAACTTTAGAGCAAATTGTTTTTCCAATACCAGAAATTTGTGAATACTTAACGCACGAAACAAAAACAAAAATTCTACATACGGCTGAACGTGACGATCAAGGATCAAAAGTGGCTGATTTTTTTGATCGTACTGAAGAAATGTTTAATGAAATGAAGTGGCAAAAGAAGTTGAGAGGTAATTTTAATAATATATTTCTATAAATAACTTTTATTAATTAATTATTTTAGGACAACCAGCTTTATTTTGGGTCAGTAGCTACATGTCACTGTGGAGCAATATTCTTTTTAATTGCATAGTCGTTATAAATTTAATTGTTGCACTATTTTACCCTTTTGATAACACAGTCCCAGGTGATTTTACTTAATTTGAATTTATATAAATTGTGGTTTTTTAATTATAAACTTAATTTAGAACTGAGCTCGCACACATCGGGCCTATTTTGGGCAATTATGCTATTTTCGTTGGCTATTGTAATTACGCTACCTCGCGAATCCGGAATACGAACGTTAATTGGATCGATGATTTTACGATTAATTTTTTCACTCGGCCCCGAACCGACTCTTTGGCTTCTTGGCTCAGTGACGGTATGGTTTTTGTTTTTATTTTAATTATGTATATTAATGTTATAAAATAATTGATTTATTTAATTTATAAAAACAGGTACTTTTAAAAGGAGTCCACATAATCAGTATAATGGGAAATCATGGGACCCTTGAAAAGAACTACTTAAAAATAATAACTGATTTTCAATTATTATACCATTTTGGATATATTTTCTTCTGCATTTGTGGACTATTTTGTCATCCATTTTTCTATTCGATTTTGGTTCGTTTTAAAAAAATAATAAATTATAATAATAATATTAAAATATTTTTAATATTTCAGCTTTTTGATGTCGTCTACAGAGAAGAAACTTTATTAAATGTAATACGTTCTGTTACAAGAAATGGCCGATCAATCGTTCTAACAGCTGTTTTAGCCCTTGTTCTAGTCTATTTATTCTCAATTATTGGCTACATGTTCTTTAAAGATGATTTTCTTGTTCCTGTTGATGATGAAATTCTTCCAGGTATGATATTTCGTTACTCGTAAATTGTAACTGAAAAATAACACCGGAAATGAATTTGTGATACTCGAGAATATATAAAATGAGACCCAACATGACTATGTTATCTCACAATTTCTAAAATCTAGAATTATAATTTTAGGTTAGAATTTTAATATTTTTAATTCTTATCAGAAATTTGTGATTTTTCAGATGGTGGTGGAGAAGCAGCCTCTTCAGAAAGGACTGATTTCATGATTCCGGCTGGGGGTGGTGGGGGTGACCAGAAGGAGAGGGCTTGTGATTCGCTTGTGATGTGCATCATAACGACACTAAATCAAGGATTGAGGAATGGTGGGGGTATCGGTGATATTTTGAGAGCTCCGTCAAGAAAGGTGAGAAAACTATTCGAATTGTAAATATTAATTTATAATTGTTTCATTTATTTTTAAGGAGCCCCTGTTTGGCGCCAGAGTCTTCTACGATCTTTTGTTCTACTTTATTGTGATAATAATCGTTTTGAATTTAATATTTGGTGTAATAATTGACACCTTCGCGGACCTAAGGAGCGAAAAGCAGCAAAAGGAGTTAATTTTAAAGAATACCTGCTTCATTTGCGGCCTGAATCGGTCCGCGTTCGACAACAAAACCGTCAGCTTCGAGGAGCACATCAAGAGCGAGCACAACATGTGGCACTATTTGTACTTCATTGTCCTTGTGAAGGTCAAGGATCCGACCGAGTTTACAGGGCCGGAGAGCTACGTTTACGCGATGGTGAAGGCGACCATTTTGGAGTGGTTTCCGCGGCTGCGCGCCATGTCCCTGGCCGCGATCGACGCCGAGGGCGAACAAATCGAGCTGCGCAGCCTCCAGGTGAGTCTGGAGGACACAAAAATTCTCGTCGCGAAACTATCAAAACAACTCCGCGAACTCAAGGATCACATGACCGAGCAGCGGAAGCAGAAACAGCGGCTGGGGCTACTTAATCCAGGTAAATCGATTTCAGATCAATCAAAGCTAACTCTCTTTCTAAAAGGGCAAACCGTTTAGTTGCGTAAAATTCGATTCAAGGGATTAAACAGCGAGTCATAGTTAATCCCTCCTTATAACCTAAAAAAAAACACAAAAACACAAAAATGAATGATCCAAATTATCGATTTATCGATTTCAATATCGGGGGTTTAAAAAATTTTATATATAATATAAAAATTGTACTGGATTAAAATTAAATTAATTCACCCTGACCCCTTCGCCCCTTCCCCGCTTTTCCCCCCGTTTCTATAGTTCGGCTAAGGCATAATTCAGAAAAAAAAAAAAAACAAGGCATGGATTTGTAAAATAACTTGTTTGCAATATTGTTTTCTCTATTATATTATTAATAATAGTATTTTTTGTTTTGTTTTTCGTATTAATAAGCCTGTGTTTCTATTTTTGTTTTGTTTGTTTTACCTATTATAGTTTTTAAGTTGATTGTTTTATTTGTAGAAATGCTGAAAAAGAACTGCTGTTTGAGCCTGGCCTAACTTTTTTAGAAATTTAAAAAATAAATATAAAATAAATTTAAAAAAAACAACAACAAAAAAAAACAAAAGCACAATTATCAAATCATTTATGTGTACAGTTAGTTCGCAGAGTTGACAAAATAGATAAAAAAAATATATAAAAATAAAAACAAAAAAATATTTTAATGGTTATTTTAATTTTTATATACCTATTTTTCCTGGTAAATTTGGTCCTGTAAAAAATTCGGATAATCGGCTGCTGCGGATAGTGCAGATTTCAGCGGGGGAGGGGTTTAGATTTGAAATCTTTTTAGAAAATGCCCTCATACTATCCAAAATCAGTAAAAAAAGCAAAAAACCAGAGCTAGCTAACTAATTTCTATAAATTTCGATATTATGGAAAAAAAGCCACAAAACCCCTAAATCAAACCCGATTTTTGCAATTTTAATTTAAAAAAAAAAAGGAAATTCTTCAGGTCTTTCAGGAAAAATATAAGAAAAATACCGACACCTTTTCGTTTTTTACATTTTAATCTCTAAAAACAGAAAAGAACAGAAAATATTTAACAAAACATTGTCGAAATGCGTAATTAATTTATTTTTGGACTGCTTTAATTGCCACCCTGTGAGTGGAGGGTGGCAACGGCTGATCGGTTCCACGATGCAAGAAGCAATTGGTCGTGACCCGAATTCGGGACACGCTGAAGGGGGAAAATCGCTTCGATGTTGGGAAAATTTCCAAAAGTCACCAGGGTCCAGCCCTGAATTTTTGAGTATTTAAAAACGTGGTAGCATCCATCGATGGCGGTGTTTTTAACGATCAAAAATTTTCCAAAGAATTGTGTTAAGCCGCTGATTTTGGTCCTAATTTGAATATTTTGGAATAATTCAAATTGCTGCATGTTTCTGGTGTTCATCGCATAGATGGCGATAGCGTCGCACGATCGACAGGTGAGAATTAAGTGGTATGCGATTTTATCGACTTGAATCAATTCGAAAATGTTGTAAGGTCCGAAAATGTCTTGGATTTTAGTAAAAATTTCATTTTCAGGCTGAAATTCGTAGAGGGTAATTTTTGTTTCGATCGACATAACCACAAAAACCCTTTCTGAAAAGGTGTAGACCTTAAAATTTAAATCGAATCCAACACCTTCTCGGAAACTTTGAATCGGAAGGATTTGATTTTTAGCAGTGTCCAATTTCACGAGGATCACGGGGGTGTTTTTCACATCTAGGACGAATTGAACCAGTAGAAATTTCGTTGGATTGCTCCGAAGATCGAAGGTTTGGAGGTCGCTCATGAAATAGTTGAAAGTTATGTTTTTTTCGTAATACCCAAAATTCCAGGATATGTTCAGCTCCGAAGCAGACGAGTTCCGATCACAGAAATTTTTTGCTACAGCTCCAAAATCGTGGTGGGTATTTTTTAGTATTGGATTTTTGGGGGTGCTTACGAACATCCGTCCAGAGGGTGAAATTTGTAGAAGCAATTTTTCTGATCCGCACAAACATTTCGGGTCTGATGCCAAGCAGTTTGGTCTTAAAATCTCCTCTTTTATCGGATTTTGAACGTATTTACCCCAGATGCCATTAATCGTGGTATCGTACTCTAGGTATAAAAATCGATTATTGAAATTTTTACGATTTACAGTGGTATAAATGAAATTAATGCGATCATTTATCTCCTGAAAATTTCTAAATATGGTTTCATTATAAATTTTATACCAGAAAAGGTATTCATCGATGAAACGATCATTCGCTGTAACTGAAACTTTTATACCACGATCAAAAAATCCATGATTTAAAACAGCCTCGTTAATTTCATAGTCTTTTTCTAGGTTTATAGTTTTTTCATACCTCTCAATTAAATCGATACCATTCAAATGGCCTACGTGAGCTGGTCCTAAAAGGTGCAAATGTCCAGTAATTATTTTTTCTCCATACACCTCCTGTAGGGACTTCGATGATTTTTCGATTATATCGATAATATCGATGTTATTTATAGACGTTACGGTGGTATTACGTGATAAAGAAAGCCGTTCGAATATTAAATTTCCATAAAACTCTTGTTCTACACCTTCTAATTTCGCACGATTACTTAAAAAGTAATTGAAATTAATCTCATTTATTTCTTCAATCGTTGCAGGTGTATCGATTTTAACATCGATAAATCGTACAGGGGGTAGAAACCTTTCTAAATCGTTAATTTCGACAATACCACTTAAATCATCGTTGTTTAATAGTCCGTAAATTTGCAAATAATCGATAACTGGAGGAAAATTTTTAAAAATTTTCTTTCCTAGAATAAAATCATTTTCAGTAAATCGATAAATCGATGAATTGAATCCAAATATATCGATATTATTAACGATATCTACATCTAGATGATTGTGAGATTGTGCTGATTTTATGAAAATATCACTTAAAATTTTCTTTTGTGATAAAACGATCTGTTCTTTGGTAGATTTTTTTAGTAAACAATCTCTGTAGAGGTAATCGATATCATCGATTAAATGGCTGCTATTTATCGATTCGAAAAATATCTCGTTTTTAAATGTAACTCTTCCGGTAATCGATTGATCGATATTTTTTAAAACAGCATTTTTTAATAGGTGCGTATAAATGTTATTTTCTGTAGTAAATTTAGCTGTTTTCATAACTTTTATACTTTTCCAGTAGTCTTTATCGAACCGTGAAAGATCGGTTTTAATTCGATTTATATCAAAATTTTTTTCAACCAAACCGTAGATGCTACCGGAAATTTTTAAATCCTCTACGATTAAATCGCTTTCAATTTTAATCGGAGTATCTTTGGTATCGATCAATAGATCAGTTTTTATACCATCAATCCAGGGAGCTGTAAGATCATTTTTAAAGGTAATTGAACCAAAATTCCACTTATTTTTAATATTTTGATGTCTTGATTTAAGTAGAACTCCTTCAAAAAATTCTTTTATATTAATACCATTAATTTGGGCGATCCTCGCGGTGTCTTGGACTGTTAAAGTGTCTGCAAATGTTTTAATACCTCCAATTTCGGTTGATTCATTCAAGAAAACGATCAATTTTAAATAGTTGTTCCAGTTTAAGTCGTTGATCCAAAACGTTTTGATACCTTCCTCAAAAATACCATCACCTTCCACAGTAATCGTTTTATGGAGGATAATTTTATCGTTTTCTGTAACTTCTAAAATTTCGCTTATTTTCGATATTTCAACATTGTTTAAGAAATCGAAGTAGATATTCGTAAAACTGCTTCTATCAGTTAAAATTAATTTTTTTAAGATCATATTCTTTTTAACATCGATTGAATTTTTGAAAAACTCTTCTAATTTTAAGTCGTTAAGATTTTCAACTTTTAAATGTTCAGTTAAAAATTCATTGTTTACAACGATCGATGAAAATTCTTTAGATCTACTAAAATCGATTTCTTTTAAATCCTTTTTAACAAAATCTTCAACTGGTTTTCCATTAATTTCCTCAGTTATTAAATTATTAATTTTTAATACTTCAGCAAATTCTTTTACACCATCGTAGAAAACGGCTTTTTCCCCTTTTCGAATTGTGGTACTATTTAAATTTATTAATTTTGATGGTAAAATATCGTTTTTGTTAAAAACACTCCCTTGAATCGTTGATGAATTTATAATTAATAGATAAGTTCCTGAAGGCTCGTTTTCGTTTAGAAGATAATCCGATAAATTAACGCCATTTAATCGATCTGTGTGAATTTTTTGGACTTCTACCAAACTTCGAAGAGTTACATCTTCAAATTTCTAAAAAAAATGTTTTTTTATATTTTTTAATGTAGTTAAGTAATTAAAATTAAAAAAAAAAACCTGATCAACGCTCTTCAGCCAGTAAACGTCTTCAAAATTTGTATTAAAAATTTTTCCATCGATGATACTTTGAATTTTAGGATCAAAACGAAGATCGTTGATCGTAAGTACGCCGTTAATTACAACTTTATTTTTGTATAATTGAAGAAACTCAGACCCTAAATTTCGGGCGATGTGACGAACAAGGGTTTTATGATCATTTTTTGATAGGGTCAAACTATTTTCGATTTTTACTGATCTTGCTACGATCGGTGCTAGAAGTAGAATTATCAAAAAATATTTTATAAAATCCGTTTAAAAAAAATTTACTTTCAATAAATCTGAGGGCTTTTTCAGCTGAAGCAACGTCCGTTTCGAACTGAATCCCATTTAAATCGTCCGCCACGATCGAGGCTACTTTGATTTTAGAGGCTAGAATTTTCGAGTTGATCTCTTGGTCGGTTTTTAACGTAAAAAAATCCCCAACTGTTCTATCGTTGACCTTTTCGGTTTCTAGGCTTTCAACGGCCGTAGGACCCCTAAAAATGAGGTCTCCTTCAACAGTGGTATCGCGATTTTTTAGAAAAACCTCCTCATAAAAATTATTCCAATCAATTCCGTTGATTTTTCGAACAGAAATTTCCTCAACTGTTATATTCTCTTGTATAACAGTTTGAAAATTTTCAAAATTAATTCCCTTCGTTTCAACTCTTTCAGACCTCAAAATAATTTTATTTTCAGCTCGAACCGTTTCGATACCTAAAATAAAATAATTTAAATACAAAATTACAAAAATAAATTTCTAACAAACCTTCAAAAACAGTTCCATTATACAGCAAATTTTTAACTTTAAGTGTTTTTAATTTTAAATCATCCCCAACACTTCGCTTCGTCTTTTTATTTATTAAATTTTTCATATATAAATTTTGTAACCGTTCCCTCAGCTGGTCCAATTTTATTTTCAGCTCGGATACACTTACAAAATTTCGATTTTTAACGATGACCTTTTGAATGCTTCCTGATTTAATCGAAGTTGAATTTTTAACGGCTATTTCATTCGATTTTAAATTATTTCTCCAGCCCAAAATCACTTTAAGATTTTCAATTTCATTTTTACGATTTAATAAAATTTTATTTAAATTCAGAAGTGGGGTGTAAACATCTTTTTGCGGCGATTTCAATTCATTTTCTGTATTTTCAGTGTATTTTTTATAGAATTATTTCAATAAAAAGATAAAAAAAATAAAATAATTAAATAAATATAGAAAATTTTATTGAGCACCTTTTTGAGTGAGTTCCGGGGGAATTTCAAAAATTTTTATTTGGACCTTATCCGGGCGAATGTAGGAAATTACCGCGAAACTCGTCCCCGCCTCATCTTCGGTTGCGATTAAATTTGTAGAGGACTCAAAATCGGTTTCATTCAATTTGAATTTAACGAACTCTTTCAATTTCAAATTTTCAAAAATGTAAAACTCTCCTCCTGGGGCCTCGGCGAGGACGAAATTTTTGCCATAGGCCAATTTTATAAAAGTCGTGTTTAGCGCCTCCTTCCCCGCCTCCTCGAGGGCCTCCGCCCCCACGGAATACGACAGACAGACGCTCAGTCGGCTGCTGCAGGCCAAAATAAAATAGGACCCATTTTCCGCCACCGGCAGCACGAGGTTCGAGTCGACGTAGAGGTTGTGGGTGCGCCTCAATTTATCTTCCGACAGCAGAAACGTCTGCACCGAAGTCTGCAATTTCAGTTTTATGCAGCCGTTCAGAAATTTTCGAAATACAAAAAGATAGACCCACCTTTGACGAGCGCCGCCTGGCGTAGCGCACCGAAAACACCGTGGGGCTCCCGTTTTCAGTTAGAACCGCCAAATCGCTTAAAGATTGCAAATTTTTCTCCTCCTGGAGTTGAAACGCGGACTGCTGCCACTTGTACAAGCTGAGGGCAGAAAGATTGAAGCAAAAACTAAAATTTCTTAAAACAAAAATTTTTCTAGTCGGCTAGCAAAGAACCATACCAAAATCCAAATCAACAAAACTCTAGACTATAATTTTTTGCTATTTTATGTAAATAAAATTATTAAATAAATTCGCACAGACCTCAGTCTTCCGTGAGCCTCCGTGAAGTTGGTTCCAATCACGAGAAATAAATCCTCGTGGTTTTTGAAGCCCACCGCCCTAACGAACTTCCCAAAAATGGCGACTTTTTGAACCGGCTTCAGAACGGCGTCACTTTTAACGATTTCGGTGAGGTAAACGTTGAAAAAATCGACGTGAGCCACGATGAAAATTATTCGATTCTCCCACGACACTGCCTAAATTTAAAATAAATTTAAGAAAAGCAAAAATTTTATACATTTTGAGGTTATGTCTAACCTCGAACCCAGTCACATCCTCGCCGACTTCATCAATTTTGGCGACTTGATCGAAACGTTTTTCAGTTTCTGTAATATTCACCAAATAAACGTTGTTTGCAGCCATCATAAAAATTCCAGAAAAAGTTTTCGCAAATTTCGCGCCAAAATTAACCTCTTTGGTAACTTCAATTTCTGTAATTTGCAAATCGGTTGCATTCTTCGGAACAAAAATGGTAAAAATTACTTCTTTACTACCGTCTTTTTAATTTACTCATCAAATTACCTGCTCGACTGCGATGCATTTAACTATTAAAAAAATTATTAAATAACCGCACTTCATTAGAAATGAAAATTTTTCTTTTCTACCGAAATGCACCAGGAGAACTTCTAAACTCTACTGAAAAATTTTACGACTGTATCCTGGTAATAAATCGTCTTTACAGCCTTACCAGGCAAATATTTTTTTTTTTTTTCACAAAATTGAAAAATTTAAGTAATGTCTAAAAGGTTTTTTGGTCATATCTCACCTTCTAGAATGACTAGGAAGCCGAAAAATTTCTTACATTAATTAAACTATCCCCTAAGAATTTTAACAATTAAGGACCTACCTTCACTCCTTCACCTTTTCTAAAAAAAACTTTAAACCTTGATCATATTAACGCAAAAAACCCTGCTTCAGAAAGCGGATTTTAGAAATTCAATTATTTTATTTTTGTACATAAATTGCTTACTAAGAAAATTACCAAAAATGGCAAAAAACAGCGATTTATTTCAGGTTTTTTTGCTATTTCCTTTTAAAGTAATTAGAAACAGGTTAATTAACGCAGAAAACACTGCTCTAGAAGGCGTATTTTGCAAAATCAGTTTTTTAATTTTTTTATAAAAACTGCTTACTAAGAAAATTCCAAAAATTGTAGAAAACAACGATTTTTTTCGAGTTTTTTCCTATTTTCCTTTATAGTCATTAGAAACACGTTAATTAACGCAAAAAACGCCGCTCCAGAAGGCGTATTTTAGAAAATCAATTTTTCAATTTTTTTATAAAAACTAAGAAAATTTCTAAAAATTGTAGAAACCAGCGATTTATTTCAGGATTTTTGCCATTTTCCTTTAAAGTAATTAGAAACAGGTTAATTAACGCAAAAAACACCGCTCCAAGAGGCGTATTTTAGGAAATCAATTTTTTACTTTTTTTTATAAAAACCGCTTATTAAGAAAATTTCTAAAAATTGTAGAAATCAGCGATTTATTTCGGTTTTTTTGCCATTTTCCTTTATAGTAATTAGAAACAGGTTAATTAACGGAAAAAACACTGCTCCAGGAGGCGTATTTTAGAAAATCAATTTTTTACTTTTTTTTATAAAACTGCTTACTAAGAAAATTCCTAAAAATTGTAGAAATCAACGATTTATTTCGGGTTTTTTGCTATTTTCTTTTAAGTAATTAGAAACAGGTTAATTAACGCAAAACGCCCTGGTGCAAAAGTCCTATTTGAGAAAATCGATTTTTTCTTTTGCTTTTTTCCTTTAATGGGGCTACCCTAGAATTGAAATTTTTTATTAATATTTAAAAATTTATTTTTCGCATAGATTGAATTTTGTTAAAAAATTGTATATTAATATAATTTTTTTTTCATTTTTAATAACCCAAAATAGCGGAAGTAAATTTAACATTTCCGGAGACGCGAGTCCAAAAACTGCGTATAATTCAAAAAATTATGGATCAATTCCACTGAAATTTTAAACACACATTCAAAAAAGTTTTCATTTAATTTCATTTTCTTTCAAGTTCATAACATTTATAAACACAATATAAAAATTAATATAACGTAGGCCATAAAAACAACGAACAAAATTAATTAAGTATTTTAAATTATACATTAATTATATTTAAAATAGAGAAGTTCTTTCTTTGGGTTTTGTAGAAATTATTCTGACCAATTTTATCACCAGATTATTTCCGATCAAATCTAGCTTTTATTTATTTTTTGTTTATTTAAAATGAGATGTTAACATTTTCTAATGACTCTGAAAAATTTTAAAAAAAAAAAAAATTTAAAAAAAAATAAAAAAAATTTCTATCACTGATCAATTTAATCAAATCAATTCACTTTAATTACCATTTTCTGAACTTTTAGATGTTATTAATTGGTTTCTTTAAATTCCACCCATGAAGTGCTAAGATCGAGGAGCCTAAAAATAATTTTTAATTCTATAATCGATTAATCGATGAATCGATAATCGATTAATCGCACCAGACTATGTAGATCCAGATCAATAAATCGATTTATCGTTGTGCATCTGCATAGTTTGGTGTGATTAATCGAATAATCGATAAATCGAACGAATATCATTTTTATAATTTTATATGGTATAAACTGATTGCTAACAAAAAAAGGCGATTTATTTAGCATTTTTCCTACTTGCCTTTAAATTTATTAAAAAATAAATAAATTTGCAACTGCAGCGACAAGGACTAAGGCTGGGAAAATCGTCCCCAAAGTTGATTTACCCTAATTTAAATGAAGAAAAATGGTTCTGCGTCACTCCAAAATTAAATATTTGAGCGGAAAGGAATTCGGGGAAAGGAATTCGTTCCTAAAAAGCAAAATCTGAATTGAGGCCTTTTCTTTTTTGTGAAATAATTGAAATTTAACATTAAAAACTAAGGTCTTGAAGCTGAATATCTTAAAATGATGATAAATATTATAATAAAACATAAATTGAAAATTATTAACATACAATTCAGGGCCCGTTATTTATTTATTTTTTTTTTTGTTTAAGCTGATTCCTTCCTGCAGGAGTACTGCACAATTTTCGATTATCGATCGGTTCTTTCATCGATTGCAGCGCAAAACTTTTATACAAAACGATGCCATTTTGAGTGTTGCGCTCAACCATTTCCCGAAGTGATCCGCCATTTTGAATTATTTTTAAATTTTTTAATATTGTCAAAAATTTCAAGTTCTAACGGAAAATATCCCGCTCCAGAAGGCCTATTTTAGAAAAAAGCGTGCTTGTCTTTTGCAGGATTGGACAAATTGTGAAGGTTGGAGTGCAAAAAATAAAATTTATAAGGTCTCAAATTAGAACGAGTTTATTCGTGTATTTAATGGGGGGGAGGGGAAAAAAAATAACTTCGTGCCAACAAGGATCCTTAAAATACGAAAGAAGTGGGATTTCAGAGGCGGTACTTAGCAGCCCTCAGGATGGGGAACTTGTCCCCAGTGCAGGTGCCCCGGAAGTCGTCGAGGGAGAGGTCGAAAAGGGCGATGCCCCCCAGGCCCTTCGCCCTCACGTAGGCGGCCTTGTTCCCGGCGGTGTCGGGGTCTTCGTACCCCACCCAGACGCCGTGCTCCCCGTCGTCGTCGGCCGTGCGGTACGCGTAGGAGCCGAACCTCTTCGTCGGATCGCCAACCTTTCGCAGGGGGGCGTCCTCCTTCTTCAGGTGGGCGTTGCTCGGATTCAGCAATTTTGCACAGACCTCCGGCCAGCTGAGCAGGCCGACTGCTCCGATTTGTGGGCCGGGCGAGACCTCGTTTGTAGTCTCCGGTAGTGGGGGAACTCCCGTTATTCCAGAATCGGCTGTCATTTTCCAGGCCCGCCCATACATGGGAATGCCAACATTGATTTTAGTTGCGGGGGCGCGATTATTCAGCCAATACTGCACCCAGTAGTTGACATTGTCCTCTGGGTTCCGTTCGTTCAGCTCGTAGAGTGGGGCTGGATAGTCGGCCTGCTTCGGGTTCCTATCTGGCGTGTAAAAATCGAACGCAGCCAAATTTACAAAGTCTAGATTGTTGATCACTGCTGGGACATCGTAGAAAACTGAAGAGAAAAATCATTTTTTTTTTTTGGTATAAATTTGAAGCATTTCATAAAAGGGGTAGGAATAATCGAAAGTGGGCGTGGTAAAGGGAAGGTGGTGGGGGAATAACGGCTTACTTAGGTAGGAGTAAATTAAAAATGGCGATTTTTGGCTAATGAAAAGGATGAATGGAGTGGGTAAAAGGTATTATTTTATGGTAAAAAAAAAATTATGGAAGAAGGGTGGGGAGGGGAGAGGGGTTAGTGTTCACTTACTGGTTGAATTAACGTTCGGCAGTACAGTCAGAGACAAAATGTATCCATCAGCCCGGAAGGCGTTCCTCAATTCTCTGACAAGGGCGACAAATTGCTCGCGATGTTCGTCGGCCTTCTCGTCAAGAATCGAATCGCCGGTGAAGATCTTCTTGAAACCCTTCCAAATGCCTCCGAGTGTTGAATGAATTTTTTTTGGCTTATTCGGAGGGAATTGCCATGCCAAATCGAGACCATCAAAATCATAACTGTTTATCATCGTGTGTGCGCTATTTATGAACGCAATCCGAGCGGCACTGCTCTCAAGCATTGTTAAATATTTTTCATGTTGGTAGCCAGTTTCATCGTCTGCCCCCCCTCCAAGACTAAGAATCACCTTAAGGTGGGGAAATTTACGCTTTAATCCGGTTATCGTGTGATAAAGTTTCATGCCCTTATCAAAATCTAAATCCTCATTTGATGATATCAATTTATTTGTTTCAGGATTCAATTTTGCATATCCATAAACCAGGTGGGTGCAAAATGAGAGGGCTGGCTCAAGGTCATTAATTGATAACTTTCCAGGTCCTGAAACATAACAAAAAAAAAATTTCATTTCAAGTTAATCAAAAGATAGTCATGTCGCATATCGTTTTATATGTTCTTTAGGACACACAATCCATTTCTGGTATTAGTTTTTAATTTAATCGTCAATTAAATAAAATTCGTAAAAGTACTTATCCAAAATTGCAGAACTCACGCATATTGCGCATCGTTTCATATAGTTTTTAGGGTACTAACTTAATTTCTGATGTTAGTTTTTACTTAAACTAATTAAAACAAGTTTTAATAGTAATAATAATATTTTTTGTTCGAGTAAATCACATGTTGGAAATGGGGAAATTCTAAATTCCGTCAAACCAAAGTGCTACAAACCGAGGCCAAGCTCTGATTAGCACTTGAAAAATAAAAATTATGAGAGACAAAATAGTAAAAAAAAAAAAAGCTGCGTCCGCAGAATTAATTTGCAAGGCAAATTAAGTCCCACTTTTGAAGGTGGTTTTTTTTACACATCGAGATTCGTAATGACTGAGATTCTTGGAAGTTAATTTGTCTCAAAAAAGTTTTTATTTATCTTTTAATGTATTCTAGTCACACGAGAGGAAGGTGATTATATGAAATGAAATAAAAATAAATCAAGAGTAAATGTGTTATTCACTTTTACTTGTTGGTAACTACATTTCTTGAGGGACATTTGAGACGCAAACGGGGAAATAATAATGAAATATGAATCAGCCTTAATCTAGATTCTAGAAATTGACGGACGACCTTCTAGAAGGCAAACACTTTTCTGTTTTGATTTAGTTTTATGTTTCGATTTAAGTAATTCACTTTACAAAGCAAAAATTTTCCTTCAATATATTTCACACTTGGGATTTTACAAGAGAATGTAAAAGAAACTCAAGGACGAATGTTTAGGATTTCGGACATTTGTCCGAAGTAATTTTGAGGACCATCATACTTTAACTTTTTTTATGTTTTACATTAATTTTGTTAATAATAGTAATTAATTTTGTATGAAACAATTGAATTTCAGAGGAAATTACATAAAATTTCTTCATTAGCTATAAAAGTGATAAACGTTTAAATCAACTTTGACCTTTTAATCGAGGTCCATTTTGTCACTGAATTTGATAACCCCGCGAAAATAATCGGGAGAAGTTATCAGAGAAAACCGATGATAATGTAAAAGTTTAAAAACATTTGTAAAATATATATATAAAAAAAAATACATAAAAATTTCACAAACCTGGTCGGGTGAAACTTTTTGAATTATAGTAGCAAACAACTCGACCGGCGCCCGTTTGCCCATTACCAAAATTACTTAAACAAATTACCCCTAGAAGGGTTAAGATCACGGGGATCTTCATTTTGATTTATTTTTTTTTTTATATATATTAACAGTATTAAGCGGCACTAAATTAAACCAAAAAAAAAAAAAGGAAAAAGAAAAGGAAGACGAACAAAAAAAACCACAACTCCTGTCTTCACTTTCTTTAAATCCACGAAAATTTTGTATATAAAATTTTGTTATTAGGGGTCTTGCAGGCGATCGCACGATTAAAGCGGCTTAAGAAAACTAAGCCGAACCGCAACGGGGCACAGTTATTTAACGCTTTACAGATTCCGTACACAAGTAACGGCCACAATTCGTACATACGGCACGAATGTATGGAAAATTGTGAAGGTTGCCAACGATCGCGATCTGGCCACTTTTCTGTTGATAGTCTGACCAGCAAACATTTCAATTTCATTTTTCTGCCCTCCTCCTCGCCTTATCTTCCGAGAGGCGGGGCGTTAATTGGTTTTCTTGGACCAAAATATGACTCATAATCAGCGACTCATAATCAGCGATGCAGGCTCTCATCCAGTCTACGGATTTCTACAAAATTTCCATCCCAATTATCTAAGATCTAGACCAGAGTTAGTCCACCTTTTCGGCTAATTTTACGTTGCACTGTTCGAAACCCCTGATCTAGCCGCTAGACGCTCAATTTCTGATCTCCAGCAAAAAATGATAAAATACACCGGAACGAAGTTGTCGATTGAATTTTAATTAGAGGCCTCCAATTGCTTGATATCTTCGTCAACAATTGAAATTCAAGCCGATTATGAAAACAATTCCTCATTTATTTAATTTATCATTTTTTACGGCTCCTTACTCTCGACTTTTTGCCACTCAATTAACACCTCGTTGAAAATGATCTCATCTTTTTGGATGTGGATGGTCGCGATCAATTTTAGGTTTACTTAAAATTTACTTAAAGACCTTTTATGAGAATTTAAGTAGGAAAACATTTGCAAATTGGCTTGTAAATTGAATGTAAAAAGCGAATTTTACTTGTTTATCACATGGGTCCATTGTCGACGTTTAAGATTTTTGCTACGCAGGTATTTTTTTTTTCATATGTCTCTTTAAATCCCTGAAGGGTTTATTTTCTTTCAAAATAAAAATTGTAAAAATAGCGTTGAATTTACGCCTTCTGCGGCCTTGAAACTAGAACTAGAGCCAATTTTTTGGTTATTTCTACCTGATTTTTACACTACCCCCGGTTTAGGGTGCCGGCGTTTAAAATTTTTTCTCCGCAGATATTTTTTTATATTTTTCCTTAAATCGCTGAAGGGTTAAAGGGTAGGGGTAAATTTTTTCCCGTCATATCGCGCTCTCTTAAATCTTTTTTATAGAAACGAATCGAAATATTTAAGAAAGTAATTTAAAAAGTACTTGTTAATTTCCGACAATGAGTTTAAACATTTAATTTATAGAATTTATTAATAATTTTTTTAAAAAGTTCTGTCCGGTAATTAAGAAAATGATTAAAGAATAAAAATTTTTTATTATTAAAGTCACTGTTTAAATAAAAACTTAAGGAGTTACCCCAACTTGAGAGTTTCGAAAAATTAAATGAAATTTTTTAAAAAAACTGTAGGAATTTTCATTTAGGGCAAAAATTAACATGCAAAAAAAAATTGTCGGCCGCTTACATTTCCTTAGATGTTTAACTTTAAAACTCTGAAAAGTGATAAATTTTCGCCGCAAATTCTCCATGCTCTCACAATCTTTTGGTGAAAATTTTGGAAAAACTGCACAAGTGCTAAAAATTAGGAAACATTTACTTTACTTCGATTTATCATTTCATACAAAAACATGCGTGCTTGTCACTGTCAATAAATTGAAAAATTGAAAAATTTTAATTCGCTAATTTCAAACATTTTTTGATGAATTTTTTTGTAATGAAAAGGTGAAAATGTATTTAATTTATGGTATTTTATATAATTTGCAACAATATTTTATAGGTATTATGCAAAATGTAATTTTTTGAAAATTTAAAGTTAAAAATCTCGGGAAGTACAAATGACCAACAAATATTTCTTTTTTTTTTTTTTTTTGTATATCCATCACTTTTGACTCCAAATGAACACTCCTACAAAATTTTATCAAAATCCTTCTTTTTTTTCACATATAAAAGTTTTTTTTTATTGTTGAATCAAATCTACGAAACTTAATTTAATTAAATTAAGCTTAATTCCGAATTTATGTAGCCATATGAAAATTTTTCTTTCGTTCGAACTTGATGTTGCTAGAAAATTAGCCAATGTTTTCTTACATCTGCAATTTAGTTCGCTTGAAATTTGATTATAAAAAAAAGAGTTAAATAAATCAAACATCATAATCTTATAAATTCGTAACGTAAAATGCTTGAGTAATTTTTATTAATTCTTGTCTAATAAAAACAATTTAAAATATGATTCTGATGGTTTTATGCTGTTCCAAGCCGGGTTTTGTTTTTTACATTTGCACAAAAGTTTTCGGAAAAGTCATAAAGGTAACTGAAATATTTAAAAATAGTTGATTTAAATTAATTAAGCAATAGATAGAAGTTAGGATCAGCTAAAAACTAGCTAGCAAAATAACGCCTACATTTAATAGTTGTAAAATTGTTAAACTTTCAAAATGATTATTTGAACAATTTTCAGAATACAAAATGGGGGAAAAAATAATTGTGATATTTAGGCCGGGCTTCTCTGAAAACATTTTTATTATTAAAATAATGAATTAATTCAATTTTATGCTTTCCAATTAATGTTATGACTTATCATTTTGTATTTTTTTTTAAATTTTTGTTTTAATAAGAATTTTCAATTTAGTTCCAACCAGGGACTGTACTGATTATGATAAAAAAAAAGATATATAAATTACAAAATAACGATTATCAAGTAATTTTTTATTTTCCGATTGATTGGTAACGATCAAATAATAATTAATTATTAAAAATAACAAAAATAAACGATTTTTAAACGAATTAAGAAGAGGCTATCATTTCGAAACGTATTCATCATCGTTATTAATTTATAGTTTGTATTTAACCGAAAAATAATTAAATCAAATATTATTGAATCTAAGTAAAGCTACAAATGAAATGTTTTAAATTTCAGAAATATTTCATTATTTTCAGTCCCTGATTAAAACCGCTTCAATATTTTTATAGTTTGTTTGGAATCTTATTAAAATATTTAGACTAAAAAAGCAAATGTGTAATCGATTCGAAAATGTTTTCGAGTTGAAAATGAAGAAAAAGTTGTATTTAATTCTATTTCTCTTACCTTTCTCGCTTCGAGAAGATGAAACGAATTGCCTTTTATGTCTCTTAATTGCCTCATTTCAAGAAGTTGAATTGAATTATTTCCGTTTCTCTTACTTTTTTCAATATTCTTTAACGTTCTATAAAAGGCCACTATTTTCTCGCAAAAACCGAGTCGTTCAGGTAATTTTGAAATTTTAAATGAAACCCTGAAATGAAAATCTCATAAAAATGTTTGTTATTCAATTAACCAAAATATATCGACCCATTTTAATCGTTAGGACGATTTATTTTTAGGTAATATCCACATTTTTATAATTTGTTGTACCCGCCACCGGATATCAACAGAATAAAAATTGCATCATCACCTTCACCAGGACAAAGAATTCTCGCAATTGCAATCTTTTGTAGCTAAAAATTATCACAGAGCTTTTAGCCAACTTCACCAAAGCGAAGAAAATTCTTCTCCTTTTCGTGACTTCGCTTAGCACGTTCCGTGCCAAGTTTACCAAAAACTCGAATCATAGAACGCGTCAACTTTGCGTTGGGTTGCGTTTTAAGTTGAAATGCAAGCTTTATGTAATAAGCGACGCATGGGGACGCGGAAAAAAAATTAAACATACACTCAGTGACAAAAACGCGATTTAGAGGTATTTTTGTATAGAAGGGCATAAAACTTTTGCAGGTAGGCGGTCCCTCCGTTGTTTAAAGGTAATTACGAATTTTCTTTGGAAAATTTTTAAAAAAACTACGGACGGAGATACAAAGCCTGCAAAAAAAATATGCCCTTTCTGTTAGCGATGAGAGGGTTTTGTTACGAGAAGTTTCAATTCAACGAACGTTCAAAAGAAACTAAGGAGCTGCCAACGCCGTCTAGCAGAAGCAGCACATCTTCAGAGGAAAAGGCTGAAGAGAAAACCTCGTCTTCACCAAGGTCATCGTGAAGTGCTGGAGAAAGGTCATCTGTTCTGATGAAAAGAGGTTCTGTCCTGATGAGCCTAACGGCTTCCAACACTTTTTTCATGACCTAAGAAAGTACGAATTATTTTCAAAACGGCGACAGCAAGACGGTCGGTCGTTTGAAAGTAGTAAAAGAGGATTTTTAAGTGAAATTATTTAAAACTTTTTATGGCTTGAGATTTTTTGGAGTTGGTCCTATTTTTTTTTTTTTAATTTTATTATTTCAATCTTTTTCAGTGCCACTTCTCTAGTTTTTTATGATATTTTTTAAATTGGTTAAGAACCTTCCTTTTATTATGCAGTCGGTTTACTTGTCGTCCGCCATACTGAATCCGCCATTTTGAATTTCCAAGTTTTGATAGCAAATTCGAAATGATCATGCCCAAAAATTCCCAAATTTTGATTTTTATGGCAATCCCTTGAAGTTTAAAAATTTCGGTCGCCATATTGGATCCACCATTTTAAATTTCCAAATTTTTTTATAGTAAATTTGCAATCAGGGAATTCAAAAACCCCAATGTATTCAATTTCACTGCAATCATTTGACATTAAAAAATGTCGGCCACCATATTGGATCCGCCATTTTGAATATATACACACTTTTATTTACTAAAACCTACCCAGAAATATGTAGATTATACCAGCGAAAAAATCATCAAATTCGGTCCAGTGGTTTTTGGGAAAATCGCGTACAAACAAACAAACGAACATACAAAAATACGGGGGCAGCACAGAAACTCCTTTTTTTGAAGTCGATTAAAAATAGTTTTTAACTCATTAAGATCAAGAATGTTAGAAATAATTGAAAAGAATGGTGGCCACACACATTATCAAATAAAATAATAATATTTTCTGTAAATAATTTGTGTTTACTTTTAAAATTATTTCCTCTGTGCTATCGACTTGTCGCGCTCTAATTTAAGGTAATTGGAAATTCCCAGAATGTGAGTGGAGCAGGAGAGGTAGAAAATTCGTAATTACCTTTAAACAACGGAGGGAATGCCTACTTGCAAAAACTTTTATGCCCTTCTATACAAAAATACCTCTAATTCGTGTTTTTTAAGAGGTTGTGCTATCCACTTGTCGCCGAGTGTATTTCAACTTTTCACGCTTCAGCCAAAGCTTTCAAGCTTCGTCACAAAAAGCGTTCAAGCTTTAACTACTGACCAACGAAAACGTCGCCTTCCCTCCAAAATAAAGCGAAACAAAGCTTCTGAAAATAGAAGTCCTATTAATAGATATTTACATAATCTTTTAATATCCATCGATGTCCTATCAATAAAAATTGCTTTTTTATCAAAAAAGTCGAGATGAAGGATTATGGGCCATCCGCCCACCCCTCGTGACCTCGGTACTCACGCCAAGAAGTAAATTAAAATATTTTTATAAATCAGACATTTCAGACAAAATGCTGGAAACAGAATTCAAATTAAGCAGCAGCATCAAAGCAGAGAGTGGCGGGTATTTTTAGTAAGTCATGATTATTTTTATTTGAAATATTGTTAGAATTCAAACGCCTGCCCTAACTGATCAAAAAATTATCTACAATTGGATTAGAGATTTTTCAAATTACCACCAACCTAACCGACTTTGTCTTTAGAAAGCTGTGTGCCTTGGAAAAAGGTGACGAGATCGACGTCATTGTTACCAATTTCATTAAGGCGTTCAATAAAATTACATATGAATTAATTATTTTCAAACTCTGCTCCCTTGGCTTTAATCAGCTTTTCCTTTCTTGGATGAAGTCTTGTCTTCATCAACGCCAGTCTGTGTCCTCCAACTCTTTCGTGGCTAATTCGGGAGTCCCTCAGGGTAGCCACTTGGGTCCTTTACTTTTCATTCTGACGATTAATGATGTTGAGTGTATTATTAAACACTCGGATCTTTCTATCCACGTCGATGATATGAAAATCTCCAAACTAATATGCTCCACAACTCCCGACTGCTACAAGAAAATCTTCATAACTTTAAAATATGGTCTAAAAAAAACAAAACTCTCTTGACTTTAATAATTTATCGAAAATCATTTTTTATTTATCCTTAAAGTAATTAAAAACAGTTTAATTAACGAAAAAAACCCTCTCTAGAAGGGTTATTTTTAAATTTTTTATGGCCTGAAGCTGCTTACTAAGAGAATTACCAAAAATGGTAAAAAACGGCGATTTGTTCAGGATTTTTTGGTATTTACCTTAAAATTTATTAAAAAAAAAAATTAATTTGCAACTGCAGCGACAAGGACTAAGGCTAGGAAAATCGTCTCCAAAGTTGATTTAGCCTAATTTAAGTGAAGAAAAATGTTTTTGCATAACTCCAAAATTAAGTACTTGGAGGAAAGGAGTTCGTTCGTTAAAAGCAAAATTAGGTTTAAAATCGCGTGAATAGCAAAGAGGGGATGAACCTTTTTCCCCAACTCACTGAAATTCAAAAAATTTAGACTTCTATTCCCCTCGATATTAAAATTAGTTCATGCGTATCTCAAAACCAAGAAATTTAACATTTGTTACCTCAATTTTTTTCTCCAACTTCATTAAACAAATTTTCCAAAAGGTACAGCAATTCTTGTATTCGAAATTCGAACAAAATTCGTTTGAAAACCGGAACAGCAAACCGAGCTTTGCACAGCCCAAAAAATCAGCTGATAATAAAATTGTACTTTAAAAGATCGAAAACCCTTTCAACAGAAAGGGCCTTAAGGGAAAATAAAATAATTTAATTCACTTTAATTCAAGTCTCTTTATTTTCCATTTCCACAGTTTGTTCACAATTTGCTACATTCCTGGAGAAGAGAGCATAAAACGAGGAATTCGGGGCATAAATCCAGGTAGAAATTAAATAAAATCTTTAAAAATCGCTGATCGCCTGAAGGTTTAATTTTCTTTTTGTGTTTCACCTACAGAATACGTGTGAGCTGGAATTCACCCACACGCCCACATGCTGCACCACCACCAAGAAGGCGAAAATCCACCCAGCGAGCCGAAACATCGACCAGGCGCAACAGGCGCCCAGAAAACGCAGCAGGCAAATTCCGCAGTCAACAAGCGGCTGCAAAAAAAGAAAAAAAACAAAAACACGCGAGATGCAGGGAAAATCCTCGTTTAAAATTCCGGCAAAATGAAGGAGACAGCAGGAGTTAAAAAATCAATAACTGCGATCAGCTGATCGCACAACCGAGACGGGTGGAAAAATGGTCGGTGGTGTGAAAAGGAGCAGCGTATTGGTCGCCTCTCGAAATACAAATTTTACAGTTAGAGAGTAAGAAAATTGAGAGAAGTGGGTGAAACGACGATAAAAATCCCCTCCTATCTGCTGAGGCAGAGTAAAAGTGTCGGAAATATCGCGGAACAGAAGTGCGTAAGTGTGAGTGTACTAAAACCCCGAGCTGTCCGTTTGAAGTGTACTAAAAGAGAATTTGTGAAACAGACGTAAAAAAAATCCCAAGCAGAGTGAGGGAGAAGGGCATAGGTGTGATGTGTTTACTAATTTTTAGGCCGCCATTTTGTAAAGTTTGTTTTGAATTCAGTTTATCACGAACCGGTGTGCCGTGGACTCGCTTTCCTCGCTTAATGCGGGCAATTTCAAGGTAGAAAATTTATTAAAAATAATTACAAAAATAGCAGCAGCGATCAAGTGAGGAAAATTCGTTCGAAGGAAGTTTTCCAAGGCAGAAAACAGAGAAAAAACCTCCGATGGATACTTCGTGAAAGCCACGCCCCTTTCGTTTTTGACTTTTTCAGCAGCCATTTTTTAAAACTTGTTTTTGAAGTTCAGTTGATCGCGAATCGGCGGATGGAGCTGCTCTTTTCGATTAATTCGGGCGATTTCAGGTTAAAAACAAATTTAAAACAGGAGCAGCAGACAGCGGAAAGCAGCCAATCACCTCAAAGCAGCGATAAATTAAAGAAAAATCGACTTTTTCTAAAATTTGTGTCCAAAATTGGCGAAATAAATTAAAGGAAATTGATGCAGTGTTTTTTCTTTTTATATTTCTAAAATTGCAGCGCTTCCCCATTGATGCCCCTGTCTTTAAAATTGCACAATTGCTGTTTAAAATATTTTTGTTCCGGCGGTATTTGTTTTTTATGTTACTTTAAACCTCTGAAGGGTTGCCTTTCAATAGAAAGGGCCTTAAGGGAAAATAAAATAATTTAATTCACTTTAATTCAAGTCTCTTTATTTTCCATTTCCACAGTTTGTTCACAATTTGCTACATTCCTGGAGAAGAGAGCATAAAACGAGGAATTCGGTGCATAAATCCAGGTAGAAATTAAATAAAATCTTTAAAAATCGCTGATCGCCTGAAGGTTTAATTTTCTTTTTATGTTTCACCTACAGAATACGTGTGAGCTGGAATTCACCCACACGCCCACATGCTGCACCACCACTAAGAAGGAGTAAATCCGACAACAAGCGGCTGCAAAAAAAAAAAAAAACCAAAACACGCGAGATGGAGGGAAAATCCTCGTTTTAAATTCCGGCAGAATGAAGGAGACAGCAGGAGTTAAAAAATCAATAATCCTCGATCAGCTGATCGCACAACCGAGACGGGTGGAAAAATTATCGGTGGTGTGAAAAGGAGCGGCGTATTGGTCGCGTCTCAAAATACAAATTTTACAGTTAGAGAGTAAGAAAATTGAGAGAAGTGGGTGAAACGGCGATAAGAATTCCCTCCTATTTGCAGAGGCAGAGTAAAAGAGACGGAAATATCGCGGGACAGAAGTGCGTTGGTATTAGTGTACTAAAACCCCGAGCTGTCCGTTTGAAGTGTACTAAAAGAGAATTTGCGAAACAGACTGAAAAAAATCCGAAGCAGAATGAGGGAGAAGGGCATAGGTGTTATTTATTATCGGTTTTAGGCCGCCATTTTGTAAAATTGCTTTTGAAGTTCAGTTGTTCGCGAGCCGGCGGGACGTGCGCTTGTTTTTCTCGCGTAGTTCGGTCGACTTTAGATAAAAAATTAATTAAAAATAGCGAAAAGCACCCGATTGCCGCTGAGCAGCGATTAATTGCGAAAAAAGCGATCAGCGAAAGTTCTTTAAGACCGAAAATAGTGAAAAATGGCATAGTCTAAGCCACGCCTCCTTCGTTATTGATTTCTTAGCAGCCATTTTGCGAAACTTGTTTTTTAATTCAGTTCCTCGGGCGATTTCAGGTTAAAAATTGATTGGAAAATAATTACAACATTGCACCAGCGCTTCATTCAAGAAAAAGCGACCGAGGAAAGCTCGTGAAGACAGCAAACAGCGAATTTAACATCCTTTTGATCGTCGATCTTTGGGCAGTAATCTTCCGAAATTCGTTCATTGTTTGGTTTTGATCGCGAACTGGCGGATTGAGGGGTTTTCGGCGTTTAAAAACAGCAGCAGCAGCCAGTGGAAAGCAGTTAAAATTTGCTGAGCAGTGATAAATTTAAGAAAATCGATTTTTGTTAAAATTGTTGCCGAAATTAATAAATAAAAATTAAAAGAAATTGGTCTTTTATTTTTTTCTCAAATTTCTAAAAGGGCGGCATTCTCCGCTGTCTTTAAAATATCAGAATTGCTGTTTAAAGAATTAAATTTTCATGATTTTCAGCCATTCTTCACGTATTTACACGATCAAAATGAGAAAGGGTTGGTTTTTCAGGCGGCCGCCATTGCAGAAAAATTTGTTCTAAAAGAGGCGTGGTCTAGGTTTTTTTTAGGAAATTTTATGCGAGCCACGAATCACCGGGACATTCCCACCCAAGACCTGAACCACCGTGCAGTGGGGCAACAACCCGGTTTTGCCCTACTGCTGCTTCTGGGCGCCTAGTGCTCGATTTCGATTTCCTGGGGCTTTGCAAGCGCGGCGCGGTCTCCGGATTTGGAGCCGGGTCACAAACCACCGTGTAGCGGAGACGCGACCCGGTTTTGCCCTGCTACCGCTTCTGGGCTCCTGTTACTGGATTTGGATTTTTCGAGCGATTTCGGCCGTGCCAGCGCACCTCGATTTCCTGGATTTTGGAACAGGGGCCCAGAAACCGCAGCAGGCTCATGCCTCGAAAAAAAACTCTCAAAACAAACCGATGCCACGCCTCTTTTATTAGTCAATTTCTTGTAAAGGCGGCCACCTGAAAAACAAACTTTTCTCATTTTGAACCTCTGGAAACATGAAGAAATGGCTGAAAAACATGAATTTTTTTTTTCAAACAGGAATTTTGTGTTTTCAAAGACAGGGGCATCAATGGGGAAGCGCTGAAATTTTGGAAAGGTCAATAAAAAAACACTGCGTCAATCTTTTTCAATTTTCTTTCATTTATTTCGCTAATTTTGGACACAAATTTTACAAAAACTCAATTTTTCCTTAATTTATCGCTGCTTTGAGGTGATCGACTACTTTTCGCTGGCTGCTGCTGCTGTTTTCAATTTCTTTTTTACATGAAATCGCCTGAATTAAACGAAATTCGCTCAATCCACCGGTTCGCGATCAATTGCACTTCAAAAACAACTTTTAAAAAATGGCTGCTGAAAAAATCAAAAACGAAAGGGGCGTGGCTTTCACGAAGTATCCATCGGAGATTTTCACTCTGTTTTCTGCCGTCAAAAACTTTCTTCGAACGAATTTTCCTCATTTAATCACTGCTGCTAATTTTGTAACTATTTTTAATAACTTTTCTAAGTTTAATTCGCCCGAATTAAGCGAGAAAAACAAGTGCACCGCACGCCGGTTCGTCGTCAACTGAATTCAAAACAAACTTTAGTAAATGGCGGCTTAAAATCAGTAAACACATGACACCTATGCCGTTCTCGCTTCCTCTGCTTAGGATTTTTTTCAGTCCATTTCACAAATTCTCTTTTAGTACACTTCAAACGGCCAGCTCGGGATTTTACTACACTAACACCAACGCACTTGTGTCCCGCGATATTTCCATTACTTTTACTCTGCCTCTGCAGATAGGAGGGGATTTTTATCGCCGTTTCACCCACTTCTCTCAATTTTCTTACTCTCTAACTGTAAAATTTGTATTTCGAGAGGCGACCAGTACGCCGCTCCTTTTCACACCACCGATAATTTTTCCACCCGTCTCGGTTGTGCGATCAGCTGATCGAGGATTATTGATTTTTTAACTCCTGCTGTCTCCTTCATTCTGCCGGAATTTAAAACGAGGATTTTCCCTCCATCTCGCGTGTTTTGGTTTTTTTTTTTTTTTTTGCAGCCGCTTGTTGTCGGATTTACTCCTTCTTAGTGGTGGTGCAGCATGTGGGCGTGTGGGTGAATTCCAGCTCACACGTATTCTGTAGGTGAAACACAAAAAGAAAATTAAACCTTCAGGCGATCAGCGATTTTTAAAGATTTTATTTAATTTCTACCTGGATTTATGCACCGAATTCCTCGTTTTATGCTCTCTTCTCCAGGAATGTAGCAAATTGTGAACAAACTGTGGAAATGGAAAATAAAGAGACTTGAATTAAAGTGAATTAAATTATTTTATTTTCCCTTAAGGCCCTTTCTATTGAAAGGCAACCCTTCAGAGGTTTTAAAGTAACATAAAAAACAAATACCGCCGGAACAAAAATATTTTAAACAGCAATTGTGCAATTTTAAAGACAGGGGCATCAATGGGGAAGCGCTGCAATTTTAGAAATATAAATAGAAAAAACACTGGATCAATTTATTTCAATTTTCTTTCATTTATTTCGCCAATTTTGGACACAAATATTGCAAAAAGTCGATTTTTCTTCAATTCATCGTTGCTTTGAAATGATAGGCTACTTTTCGCTGGCTGCTGCTGCTATTTTCAATTTGTTTGTTAACCTCAAATCGCCCGAATTAATCGAAAAATTATTTTCTAAACTACGCCCGCTGGAGCATTTTGGGTAATTTTCTTGGTAAGCAGTTTTTATAAAAAAATTAAAAAATTGATTTTCTAAAATACGCCTTCTAGAGTAGTGTTTTTTTGCTATTTCCCTTTAAAGTAATCAGGAAGAGGTTAATTAACGCAAAAAACACTGCTCTAGAAGGCGTATTTTAGAAAATCATTTTTTTAATTTTTTTATAAAAACTGCTTACTAAGAAAATTACCAAAAATAATTCTTTAGTTGTGCTTTAAGAAAATTTTCACTGTATAAAATGGCTTAGTTAAGAAATCACCAAGGAATTGGCTCAGGTTTTACTTTAAAACGCCGCGGAAGCCCCAAAGTGTGCCCGGGTTTTTAAATTTTAACTTTAGTAAAAAGGTCACAGAATTACAAGGAGCTGTGTGGGACCCGGGGGAGGAGGCGTAGCCCGGAGAGGAGTAGTTGCCCCCTCCGTTCGCCGAAGCAAACCCGATTTTCGCCATTTTAATTTTAGCTGAAAGCAAACCCTTCAGGGATTTAAGGAAAAATTTTAAAAAAATACCTCAGGAGCAAAAATGTGAAATACCGGCACCCTAAACCGAAGGTAGTGTAAAAATCAGCTAGAAATAACCAAAACATTGCTCTGGTTTTAGTTTAAAGGCCGCAAAAGACGTAAATTCAACGCTATTTTTAAAATTTTTGCTTTAAAAGAAAGTAAACCCTTCAGGGATTTAAGGAAAAATATAAAAAAATATCTCCGGAGAAAAAATTTTAAACGCCGGCACCCTAAACCGGGGTGTGGTGTAAAAATCACCTAGAAATAACCAAAAAATTGAATCTGGTTCTAGTTTTAAGGCCGCAGAAGACGTAAATACAACGCTATTTTTAAAATTTTTACTTTAAAGGGAAGAATATAAAAAAATACAAAAAATAAATATGATGGTTTTTGTAGTCTAGTAGAAATAATTAATAGCCCAAAAATAAGCGTTTTTTAGTGAAAAAATTAATTTTTACTTAAAAAAATTCGACATTTTATAAAAAAATTATCAATAATCAATAAATGCGTCCGTTAAGTACCAGGGAAATTTAGTTTCGTAATAAACCCCGTTGGTATTTTGATTTTAAAATCAATCCAGAGAATAACGCACTTCTTTACAACTATTTTATCATAAAACAATTAAATAATGCGATTTCCAAATCGCAATAATTTATTTAATGCAAGTTCTAAGCCCATTTTTGGGTCTTAAAAATTCCCTCGGGCCGTGAAGAGGCGGCCCCTGCGAAGAAATTTTGTTGCACCTGCGCAAAGACGCCGAAGTCGGCTACTGGCACAAATTTTTCAGCTTTGTTTTGAGTTGCGCGCGCATATTTTGCAGCACCAGCAGCGGTGGCGGCGGCGCAGAATAGCGGGACATTGGCGGCGCAGCTGATTTTAAATTCGAGTCAGTGGGTATTCTTCGTTTTCTTCTTCGTCTTCTTCTTCGTCTTCTTCTTCCTCCTCGCTTCGTTTCGCCGACTTTTCATGCATTCGTAAGTTTTGTAGGCAAAGAAAGTTTCCGAGAGGTGTTAATTTACTGTTTTTTTTTTTTTTTTTTGAAGCAGGTTGTCTCGCTCGTTAAGAAGAAGAGCGCAGTGGCGTATCTACCGTAGGGTAAAACAAAAATACTTTCAAAATAAAACCTTCAGGCAATTTGGACATTTGACGGAATTAAATAGGAAAGGGCCCAGAACGGATCTTTGCGGAACTCCATGCAGTGAAGGTACTTTGTGACGTCACGCCTCGAATATTTATTTAAATTTGAATGGTTTAGATCGAAAAATTTAAGATCTACGCCACTGGTTGAAGGGGCACAACATTTTTTGGGAAATGATCCACCTGAGCCTCACCTGGACAGGTGTTGCCTCTTCAAGGGGGTCTCAGAAGTTGCTCAGGTATGTCGCCGCAGGTAAACGAGGCTATTTTGCGGCACTTTTCTTCTTGTTTTTTTTTTTCTTCTTCTTATAAATGAAGAAATGTTCATGGTAGGGTAAGAGAGAGGGGGTAAAGAGGTGAAATGGAAAATTTCCTTTCCTTTCTCCCTCTGCTTTCCGAAGATAGAGTCGGGAGGTGGGAGAAGAGGGGGGCTAGAAAAATTCTAGCGGTTGGCTAGAGCTCGATCGTTTGATCGAATCTTTCTAATTATAATTATTAATTTTTTTTTTTCTTTTCATAATCCCCCCCTTCCGATTGTCTGAGACCCCCTCAAGAGAACCCCACACAGACGCAAACTCTTCATTTTATTTCTTCTCGGTTTTATTTCTTTCTGCCGGAAAAGCATCTTTAAACCCAGCCCCAGTGACGGGCGGCATTTTAGTCGATCATTTCACGGTATTCCCTGAGCACGGAATTTTTTGAGCACGACCACGACTCAAAACATCTGGACAAAATTATATACAATTTTATTATTGTTTTGTTTTATGTTTTTGTTTTTGTTTTTTTTTTTAATTCCTATTTTATTATAATTATAAAATAAATAAATTAAATTTTTAATCGCACAAGTGTGAAGTTTTTTGTTTTACGATATTTTTTATATATATAAAATTATTAAATTTTTGTGATTTCATTTAAAAAAAATTAAAAACGTTGTGACCTCAAATGAAACACGAATGCCAGAGGTTTTGTGACAAATTTTTGTGATTTATGTTTCATTAATATTATAATTAATATATTTTTGTTTTTTTAAATTGTGAGTTTTATTAAATAAAAAAAACTTGCACAGAAAATAGACATCTATCAAAAATAAATAAATAAATAATAATTATAAAATCAAAGCCATAATCAAAGCCAAAATGTCTTTGTTAAGTGAATTTTGGAATAAAACTGAAAAATTATATTTTTCCTGCAAAAAATAAATAAATAAAAAAAATAAATAAACATTTCAAATATAAAGACCAGGTTAAATAATAACAAAAGACGAACAAATAACTACCAAAATATAAGTGAAATATTTATTTAGGATCCAAAAAACGCACGGCTGGACGCAATTTTTTTAATTGGATAAATCGTGTAAGTAATTTGAAAGCAACTTTTTATTTGAAAAATTCTCAACATTTTAAAAATAAGTATTTTCCTGAATTCCTTTCATCACTACTTTTAATTTGATACCCATGACGGGAGGGGGGGTGGGGGTCATTTAATATAAATTTACATAAAATTATATGTTACAACCGTTATGTAACACGCCATCTTGTGGGCGAAATTATAAAATTTTATTACTGTACCCCCTCATGTTGGGTCTCAAACAAAAGGGAATAATGCAAAGAATTTCAAAAATCTATCATCATAAGAAAAGAAAAAAATTACTTGCTGGGTGCGGTGGTGATTTTTAATTTATTTCCTGGTACCTGACCGTGAGACGTTCGCCGAAGCCTCCTAAAAATTAGCATGTTAGCACACGTTTCCCCCTGGAATTTATTTATTTATTTTGTTTATTTTGTTTTTTTTTTTTCATTTTCCATTAAATTGAAGGCGCTAATTGCAAGTGCACACAAAGCCACCGGACTGAGATTAAGAAGAAAAAAAAATAAATAAAATACTTAATAAATAAATAAAGTAAACTTCCGTTTCGAAATCACACCCGCAGCACTCAATTAGTGTGCCCCTCGGAATGTTTTATTAATATTTTATTTTTTTCTTTATTAAACAGGATGTGGGTTTTAACAATTAAAATTTGTTAGAATGATGCAAAACTATTTTAATTTTGAAAAATATCCGCCAGGCGGTAGATACGATTGAAATTGTATTTTATTTTTATAATGGGTCTATTATTTTAGCCCCCACTGTATGTTTGCTTGTTCGCCTTTTTCTCAGGAACCAATGGACGGATTAGAATGAAATTTTTTAGAATTGAATTTAATCGGTGTAGGGCAGGTTTTAGGTATAAAAATAAAATCAACAATTATTAAATTAATTATGATACATTCAACTCACAAGAAGCCTATCTTTAAAAAAAAAATAAAACGCTTGAAAGAAGAAGAAAATAATAACAACAAAACACACTTTCAATTCGTTAAAACATTTTCACTTTCATTCAGACTTTTAAAGGAGAGAAAGAAAATGTTTGCCCCGAAAAATTAAAAAATGAAATAATCAAAAAAAAATTCAAGCTTGATACTGAGCCCGATTTGGGGGGATACCCCCAGCAGCAGTCGAAGAAATGAAACCATGAAATCGACTAAACCGAGCTTAGATAATATAAAATAAAAAAAAAAAAATTAAGATTATAAGAAGATAACAAAACTAAAAATATAAAAATAATTTCAAGGCGACCAAGCTAAAATTAGAGAAGTTAAATTAGTAGGTTACAAAAATTAAAGAGGGCGCCACAATACCTTTAAAAATGTTTTGGCGGTTATGAGGGCAAATTCGGGCGCATAATAAACGAAAATGAAAAGGAAAAAATTATTACAGAATGTCTCGACGCTGTCGTCATCGTCACCGCAAAAGAAATAGACGAAATTTGATATTTATTTATTAATTTTTCTTACCTTTTTTACCGTGACGACGACGACGACGCACTGCACAGCCGCGGCGGAAGTAAATCGTGTTTTATTTTTTTTTTTGCAATGCAATCAACGGAACCGCGCGCCGTTGTATCATTTTTATTTATTATTTTCTTTTTGTTTGGGTAGGCAAGCCAAAAATCATGACGTCTTTATAAAACTTTCTCCAAGCCCATTTAACTTCGTTTTATTTTTTATTTTTCCTCTTCGCTTTTTATATCTTTTGCTCTGTCAATCACCTCGCCACTTCTCAATTTTGTTTCTTCTCTCCTTTGGATGACTTACACAAAAAATATTCAAGCGATGAACTTGATTTGATTATATGTATATTTTTTTTTTTCTTAAAAAAATTTTCTTGTTTGTTTGTTACTCAATCCCGCCTCTACACTCAGCTTAATTTCATTGATTTATTTTTCTGAAATAACTACGTATTATTGGTTAAAATTTAGATTAATTTTCTATTTATTTAAAATAAACGATAGAAATACCGGACGATTTTAATGAAAAAGAAAATTTTTATAACATACCTATCCGCCATATTGGATCGACCATTTTGAATTTTGAAAGTGAGGTTAGGTTGATGTGGATATTTCGGTTATATGACAAAACAAACTTAGGCAATTTTATTTTTCTATATTTTTCTAATCCGCTAAAGTCCAAATCTGAAAAATATTTCAAAATAAGTGACACATCAGCAAAATTGTGGACATTTCATTGACATGTGACGCATCATCGTCACGTCACTTACGCGACGCCCCTTTTCAAATGCTTCTTCTTCTTCTTATTATTTTTTTCGCTTGCGTGTGTCACATACCAACGAATTTGCCTCATTTATTTTTTTGTATTATTTATTTATTTTTTTTTTTTTTTAAGGTTAATCGATTGAATTCACTCATTTCATGAACGAGTGCCGCTTTGCATTTGAATTTAATTCGGGATGTGACTGGAATTTAAAATTTTTTTGACCGCTATTTGCTCAACTCCAACTTTGGGGCGCGGACTTTGATGAAATTTGTTTATAATTTAATTTTATTTTATTTTATTTTTGTTCAATTTTTTTTTTCATTTTTCTATTGCACTTTGAAATTTAAAATCCCACTGCTGACACATATAAAATAAAATAAAAAAGCAAAAAGTCAAAATTTAATTTTAATGGTGCCAGAAGTGGGGTTATGCAAAACCACAAAATTTGTCTATGATTTTAAAACAAAATAAAACAAAAAAAGAAGATATTAATTTATGAAATGCTCCTGACCGAAATGACGTGTGGTTTTTTCTTATTTATTTTTTTCTTTTACAACATTTGCTGCATCTTTCACCCCAAAATGAGAAAATTGAGGGCAATGTCGTCGCAGAGTTTGCGCTTTAGCACCTTTTTTGTATTTATTTTTTGTATTAATTTCGAATTTTTTTCTTCGGTCTTTTTAGAAGCGTGACCCGTTGCCATCTTCGATTTAAAAATTATTGTGGTCAAGGTCGCGATGCTGCTTAAGATCTGCTTATTTTTTTATTATTATATATTTTTTTAATTTTTTTTATTAATTTTTATCATCCGCATCTTCAGAGCCTTCAGCTAGAAATTTGCGGGGGTTTTAAAAATGAATTTCATTCACCAATTCAATTCCTAATTACTGAAAAACCTATTTTTAATTACTTGTAATTGTTTTGGTAATTCTTATTCGAATTAATAAATTGGAAGGCGAGAGGAGGGGAAGGGAGGGGATGGTAAAAGTAAAAAATTAGTTCACTGCGCATGCGTGTTATACAAAAGTGCCCTCGATTACCAGCGGCGACCTTGAGGACTATTTTAAAATATTAAATATTTAAATAAAACACTTATTTTTACTAATGCTCGATTAAAATTGAAATTTGGACGAGTTGTGTGAAAATTGTAGAAAAACTTATTTTGCAGGAATTTGAAATTAAAAAACTAAAAATCGTATGCCGTAAGCCAGAAGACATAAATCTGGGAAACGAAAAAAAAAAAAAAACAAAACGTCTCTGCAAATTGCAAAGCAAACAAATCGAGCGGCTTAAGTAAACAACAAATTTTCGTTTACTTTTAAATGAAACACGAAAATTTTCTTCAGAAAGACGGAGTTTTTTTTTCTTTTTATTTTGTACAAACGACGACAGCGGCGGCGTGACGATGAATGGACAGTGGAAAAGGAGAGGGGGTCAATTTTTTTTTATTTAATTTTTTTATTAAATAGGGTGGGCAGTTGTGAGCTTCTTCTTTACTTTTCTTCTTCTTCTCATTCGCCGGTTGTGTCACAATTTCGCAATAATTTTATTTATTTTTTTTTACTTTTTTTTCCCAACCGAAAAGAGAGAAGAATAAAATAAAAAAAATATATCGAAGAAAATTTTTGTGGGCAGTGATGCCCTTGTCAACGAATTGGAAATTGAATTTGCATTGAACTTAGGTTTTTTTTTTTTTTAATTAAATCGTTTTATAAAGCCACAGATTCGCTCTAATTCTTTAATTTAAGTTTTCATTAAAAAAAAATAAAAAACAAAAGACTTAAGTGACGAAACTAAATCCCCTTTTACCCCGTGACCAATTTTAGGATTTAGGGCTTTCTAAAAATTATCTACATCTTATAAAATTTCTTAAATTTAAGGGTATTTTTTAAGTAACCCCCCATATCACTTTAAGGCGGTTATTTTCCGACTGGCAATAGTTTTGCATTTTCATCCCTTTTATAGTTTTTCAGTTAAACGGTACTTTTTGAGTGCTGAATGAAGGGGAGGGAGAGGGGGAAGGGATGTGGTAGGAGGCGAGTAGTTCTGAGAGAATTCGAATTTAATTTAAACCGATCGTAAGTTAGGCTTAAACTAAACCTTTTATATATTAATTAAACTTAACTTTTCGATTAATTTAGGCCCTCCACCACACTCTAAAAATATCTGCGATATGTTAAAAATCAAATATTTAATAAACAAAAAATAAATAGCAAAGGATCTCGAACGGATCCTTGTGGAACTCCAGTTAAAAATTTAATGCTGGGATCAATTTTTATTCCCCAAAAGGTGGAATACCAACGTTAGAAGATTTTAAAAAAAAAAACATAAAAAACACTACAAGGCGTCTTATTGCGCAGACTCTCTCTTTCAGCGCGCGGGCGCACAAGCGCGGTACAAAACAATGTGCAGCACACCGCGCCGCCCGCCCGCCGTCGCGACTTTCTTCTTTAACAAACATATGAAAAAAAAGCCTCCGAATGGTGGTTACGGCGGTCGGTCAGTCCGTTCAGTTCGACTGGTGGCTCTGGTTCCACGCAACGGCTACGTGCGCCATGTCTCTCTTATAACATAAAAAAATAAAAAAAAATAAAATAAAAATATATATTCATATATTTTTTATTTTGATTTATTTATTTATTTTTTTTTTTTATTATATTCACCTGGTATAAAATTATAAAATTATATCGCGGGTTGGTTTACACTAAAAATCAGTGTCCGTTTGAAATTCTCTGTAATAAAAGCGTAAAAAAGAGACAATTTTAAAGTTGTTAAGTGTAATTTGGAGCATTTACCTGTTGAAAAAAATAAATAAATAAATAAATAAATTTAAATTTTTAAATTTTCTTCAACCAAATTTTTAAATTATTTTTATTATAAAATAACAAAGCGGAAATACCTACCCTAACACCCCTGCACTTCTCCTCCCCCTCCCACCCGCCGGTATCCACAATATTTATTTATTTTTTTATTTTTTGGTTTTCCGCTTTCTTAAAAAAACAATAAAAATAAATGTTACAATAATATTAAATAATAATTAATAATTATTTAGTGAAAGAATCAGTGTTACCTGCTCTTCGTGGTTTATGTTTGTGTGCGCATGCGCGCGTGTAAAATTTTTATCCCACCAGAGGGAAGTCGCTTGAAGAAGCCCGTTATGCTTTTTATGCCGATCGGCGGCAACACTGTCATCATTTCATTTTTATCGATTTCGTTGGTTTTTTTATATATTTTTTATTTAAAAATCGATTTCGTAATTTAGAGACATAATAATAATAATAGAAAATAAAAAAATATAAGGAATTAAATCAAATAAAATTATGACGGGTAAGAATTTAACGTTTTTATTTTTATAAAATTTAAGTTATGTATGCAACGGAGGGGAAATTAGGGTTTGGGATGCGTTCGTTTTATTTCAGTTACCCTCCCCAAGAAATTTAACTTTTAACGGTTGAGTATTTGTTTTTGTAAAATCGATTGAAAAATTTGTAAAAATTGTAAAAATTGTAAAAATTTAAAAGCGACAGCGCGCATTCATTTACCAAACCATGTGTAAATAGGCGCTAATTTAATATGCGCATATTTTTACTTTAAAAAAATTTCATCGTATCGCTGCATTTTTACATCTTTTACATTTTTTTATTATTCTTTTTTTTATATATTTTTTGTATTTTGCTCCTCTTGTTTCTGAGGCGAACGCGCGCGCGCGCTTGAGGTAAGTGGGAAAAATTTTTGTTTATCACTTACTTTCATTTCCTTACCTCTTTAATTACCCCCCAGGTGTGTTTTTTCGTCTTATTTTTTATCTATGCACCTCAACTTTAAAACGTAATTCGATCCATGAAACTGGCTGAAAAATTACTCAATCGTGAAAAATTGTTTTGAGTTTGTAATTCACAAAAATTGGTACGCCTGCCTGGGCACGTAAAACATTCAGATGCAAAAATTTCTTAGAAATGTTTACAGTGTGCTCATACCTCAAAAAATTTTATTTCATAGAAAAAAAAAACCCCAGGGATTGATTTTCATGTTTAAAATTTTCTATTTAAAGAAATTTAAAAATCCGAAAGATACCTACAAAAAACTTAATATAAATTTTTATATATCGAAATCTTCTTCTTTTAATATATAAGAGGTTTTGCTGCTTACAAATATATGAAAAAAAAAGTAATTAATTAAATAATTTTTGAAAAAAAATTTAGGTCAATGATAAAAATCACCTTCGATGCAGATTTTCAGGTTATAAAAAATAAAATGCATCTTCGAATTTATGTGAAGGGGTTATTTAACAAAATTAAAAAGCGCACATTTCAAGGATATCAAGAAATTCATATAAAATTCATATTTTAATTAAAAAAAAAAAAAGAAGAAAAAAAACGGGTCAGGTGGGTGCCCTTCGCGTGGTCTGAGAGGAGCCCCAAAATGACGCAAAAATGCACCTCAGGTGCATCCAAGGTAAAATGGAATTTTTTTTTTATTTCTCACTTTCATCTTCATCGCGGGTTTTTTTTTTATAAGTTTGCAATGTAAGAAAAAAAAATGATGTTTTTCTTAAAAAAGTTTTTAAGCAAAATTTTAAATGTGCATCTCACCCGATTTTATTTATTTATTTATTTATTTATTTATTTCATTTTAATTTTAAGGCCGTCCAGCTGAAGGTCTCAAACCGCTGAGTAAGCGGCCAAAAAACTCGGACAACTTCTGTCTGTAAAACTGAAAATAAATAAAAGAAAAAAAAAATTTAAATAAACAACGCGAGGTTTGCTGAGACCGCGAAAAAAAAAATCACCAGCCGCTCGGGGCGTCACATCTTACATAAGAATTTTTATGAAAATCTTCAGTTCCGCTTAGAGACGACATTTTTCTTCGGTTTTTGTTTACTCTCAGTTTTTTTCTGTCTTCTCGATGTTCTTTCTTTAAATTTATTTATGTTTTTTTTTAAAGACGATCCGCGATTTAGCGGTTTATTGTAACACCTGGCGCCCTCTCTTCTTTCTGGGAGAGGCCCCACCTGGTGGGATGCTTCGGCAACTGAATGGGGGGCCTAGAAAAAATAACTTGAAACTTTCTTGTGCTGTGGGGGGCTTGTTTAAAACAATTTTGCTGCTCACCACAACGAGGTGAATTTCGTGGAAGAATTTTTTATACCTTTGTGGTGAATGTTTTAGTGGATATTCTATTAATTAATTAGTAATTAATTAGTAATTAAAAAGTAATTAAGCGGTTTTTTTAACATTTCTAATTGTGAAATAATTTTCTTTTATAATTTAAATTTTATTTTATATTTCAGGTCAAGAGACGGAAAAGATGCAAATTCAAACAGAAATTGGACCCGAAGAGAATCTGACGACGCTGCAGAATTTCTATTATGGCACAAACATTTTAATTACAGGGGGGACAGGATTTTTAGGAAAAAGTACGGATTAACTATCAATTTTAATTTTTAAACAATTAATTTTTATATAATTTTTTTTTTTTTATTTTATTTATAGTGCTCTTAAACAAATTGTTCACATCGTGTCCAGGAATAGAAAATATATTTTTACTAATTCGAAGTAAAAAGGGTAAAGACGTTCACTCTCGAGTCGAGGAAATATTCGATGATCCTGTAAGCATTTTTTTTACCCCCCGTATAATTTAATTTATTTTAAGTAATTAAAATGAAATTTTTATGAATTTATTCAAGATATTTAATATAATGAAACAAACAGTGCCAAAGTTTCGTCATCGCGTCCAAGGAATTCCTGGCGATTGTATGCTAAATGGATTAGGATTAACCACGTCCGATCGACAAATGTTAATTCGTCGCGTTAACATCGTTTTTCATATGGCGGCGACGGTTAGATTTGATGAAAAATTAAAAATAGCAATGCAAATAAATGTCCAGGCCTGCAAGGATATTATGCAAATTTGCAGCGAAATGAAAAATTTAAAGAGTGCTGTTCACGTTTCAACCGCCTACACGCAGTGTCCGCTCAGAAAAATTGAAGAGAAATTTTATTCGCCGCCAATCGATTCCGGGAACATGCTCCTTTTGACCGAATGCGCACCGGAAAAACTCCTCGAGAGCATCACACCTATGTAAGTTGCCTTAAACCTAGCTTAAACCTGACTTAAACTTAACTTAAACCTGATTTACAAACCTAGCTTGAACCTCGCTTACAAACCTAACTTAAACATAGCTTAAACCTAACTTAAACCTAGATTAAACCTAATTTAAACCTAGCTTAAACCTATTTTAAATTTGGATTAAACCTAGCTTAAACCTAACTTAAATTTGCCTTAAATCTAACTTAAATCTGGATTAAACCTAGCTTAAACCAGGCTTAAGCCCAGAATAAAAATTATAATTTTTTTATATTATTTTTTCCTTACAATTTAACAGACTTTTAGACAAATGGCCAAACACGTATACATTCACAAAGGCAATTGCGGAGGACGTAATTCACCAGCATGGAAAATCAATGCCAGTTGGAATGTTTCGGCCGGGAATTGGTAAGTTTTCAAACCCTATGTTGTTTTTCAAATAAAAGAGTAACCTATATTTTAACCAAGAGTTCTAGCTACCTTCAGCAAAAAGAATTAAGTGAATCAAACGAAACGTTTAGACGCAATTGAATAACAAACATATTATTTTTTTTTTTTAAATTCATAAATTTCCTATTTACAGTTATTTCAACATACAGAGATCCCGTGTGTGGGTGGATTGATAATTTTTACGGGCCGACAGGTGCGATCGCAGGTGCTGGGACCGGTGTAATCAGGACCCTGCGATGTGACCCTAACGCAGTTGCAAACATGGTACCAGTCGATTTGTGTGTTAATAGTATTATAGCGGCCGGATGGGACATTTCGCAGAGATACAGGTAATAAAAAAAGCAGTGGTCCTAGTTTATAAGGTTTTTTTTAAAAAAAAAATATTTACTCTTTTTAGTACAATTAATGTAAATCACGAGATACCCGTTTACAATTTTTGTACGGCAAAAGATAACCAATTAACGTGGGGTGATTTTACAACGAAAACCACAAAATACGGGTTGATGTACCCGACGATAAAGGCCATGTGGTACCTGTGCTACGCGAACAACCCCAACAAATTCGTCCATTTATTGTCGATATTATTTTTGCATTACGTGCCAGCGATAATTCTTGACGCATTCTCGATTTGCATCAGAAAGAAGCCGAGGTAACAGCAGTGGACCGAAACGCGAACCTTGTGGAACACTCCGGAATAAAAGTTACATGGGGTGCCACAAGGTTCGCCTCTAGGTCCTTTCCTGTTTAATTTCGAAGCGATTTAATTGTGTTATTCTCCAGGTTGCTGAACACGTACAAGAAAATCCACCGGTTCATGCATGTCATCGAATATTTCTCGATGCGCCAGTGGGAGTACAAAATGGACAACGTCCGGAATTTGTGGCAAAAACTGTCGGACCGCGACAGGGAGATCTTCTTCTTCGACATGAGCCAGCTCGACTGGGACCTCTTCTTGCAGCACTACTTCCGCGGCATTCGCCAATATTTGCTGAACGATCCCCTCGAAACGATACCAGAGGCCCTGGTCAGGTGGAATAGGTTCGTCTTTATTTTTTTAAATTATATTTACAATTTTATAATTTTTTCAAAACATTTTTCTAATTTTTTCTTAGGTTATATTGGTTGCATCAATCGATAAAACTTTTCGTTGTTGCCCTCCTACTTAAAGTTTTTTGGTCGGTATTATCGTTATTTTTTAATTTTACTAATTGAATTGGATTCATTTTCAATTGATTAAAATGAAATTAAATTTCGGGGGACACGGGGGGAGGGGAGGGGAAGAGGGGGCAAACATCCAGAGGAGGGGTAATCTGCGCACAGCACCTGCACATATTAAAACAAAATAAAAAAAAAACAAAAAAACTTTAAAATAAAATAAAATTGATTAATTAATTAATTAATAAAAGGTTAATTGTTTGTTAATTGTTTTCCACAAAAAAAAAAAGAAAAAAAAAACCAATAAGTCTATTTTTTTATTATATAAATTTTAATAATTTTTTTTTTCTCTTTTAATCTTTTGTTAATAACAAATAAATTTCTTATTAAAAATAAATAAAATAAAAATTAGTATAATAAATTAGTAAAGTATAAAAAATTAAAACTAAATTTTAAAAATTTTAAACAAAAATAAAAAAGAAATACTATTTTACTGTATAAAGTTAGAATATAAAAAAAAAAAAATACAAAAAACAAAATTTGCAAAAAAAAACAAACGTGTTTTAATTTAAAAAAGTTTTACAACTTACCGAATATTTTGGCACGCTTTTGGGACACTTTTGCGACGTTTTTGGGACGTTTTTAGGACACTTTTGCGACGCTTTTGGGACACTTTTGGGACATCGTTGGGACACTTTTGCGAAGTTTTTGGGGACACTTGCGAAGTTTTTGGGACACTTTTGGAACAATTGTTTTGTTTTGTTTTCTTGTTTGGGACAGACGAAAAACTGCTCCGTAAGGTAGTTAAAAGTATTTTATTAAACCAAATAAATCGTCACAATCTCCACAAGTTTTTTTTCTTTTTCTTTTTTTATATAATATATATATATATGCATATATATATATAATATATATATATATATATTTCGGCTTATTTAATCACATTTCCAAAAAGTATTTTGGCTTAATAAAAAATAAAAAAAAATAAAATATGTTTAAAAAAATTTGTTAAATTTGAGGTGAATTGTAGGGTTGATTTTTTTTTTTTTTTGTTTGTTTGTCCTAAATCTTAAAATCGCTCATTAGCTTCCGTCGCGTGGGTGTGTCTTGTGTCCTAAATTTTGTTTTGTTTTCTTTTGTTTTTCAGTATCTTCTTCATTTTTATTGGTGTTTTGCAATTAGGACACTAATTTTAATAAATTTTTTTTTTCTTTTTTATTTCATTTATTTATTTATTTTTATTTATTTTTTTTTTAAATAAGTACGTTTCGTGCACGGAAGAGGTCTCAAAAATCAGGTGACAGAAAGAAGAGTGAGGGAGGGGGAGGTGGAGAGTTGAATAAGTGGTAGGAGGGGAGGGGAGAGGATATCTAGCATTAGTATTAAGCCTATACATGTATGTGTATATGTATGTATATATATATAAATATTTATTTAAAAAGTCATTTTAATTTTAATTTTTTTTTAAGACGTAAAGAGTATGGCACTTGAAGCTTCATTATTTTTTTTATTTTTAATTTATTTAATTATTTTTTAATGTGTATGTTTTTGTGTATATATATATGAGTTTGTGTGTGTGTGTGTGCATAAATACAATTTTTTATTAAATTTAAATTTTTGTTAATTTTTGTATTTTTTTTTTAATTCTATAACCCCCCCAAAAAAAAGGGGATATTTTTTTGATCGATTTGTGATTGGTACTTAGGGTTAGAGAGGGGGCCGGGGGTAGGGGAGGGGAACAAGAAGTAAATATTTTATTGCGTTCGTGTGTGAGCCCCTTAGGTTTTTAGTTTTTTGTTTTGTTTTTTTCTAATTTATATATATTTTATTTTTCTTAATTTAGCTAAATTTATTTAAAATACAGTTAACTGGACGTGTGCAGAATTGTTTTTAATTTTGTTTTTTTTTTTTTTGAATTATTTATTTATATAATATTAATAAAAAATAAATAAAAAATAAAGAAGTTATGTTTTTTTAAGCACATGCGCTGCAGAACTGGGAGTAAATGCAAATTATGAGACGAGAGGGAAGTAGGGGGTGAGGGGGATTTGTGGGGTGGGAAGGAAAAGTTCAGCCGTGGTGCAGCCCAAGAAAAATTGTTTTGTTTAACAGTGTAATCGTGGTGCGGGTACACTTTAAAAACCACACTGCCTCCCAGAACTGCGGCGTTTGGCTGCTTGAGGCAAATTTTCGTGTTTAAGATTTTTTGAGACTTTAGTTTTTATTTTATTTTTTTTATTTTATATAAGATTTTCATTTTTAAGTCCATTTTTATTATTTTACCTAAAATTCTCTTAAATATTTAAAAAGAGGTGAATGAAGTCACTGTGAAGAGTTTTATTGCTTTTATGATTTTTAAGATTTTTCGCATATTCTTTTAATTTTTAAAGTACGGTAGCATAATTTATTTTAATTTGTATAATATACTGTTTTTTTTTTTTAATTAAATTAAAAAGTAACGTTTCCTCCCGGAAGAACCCGTTTTTAGCCCATTTTTTTTTTTACTTATTTATTTAATTTTTCTTTTCGGAGGGCGGTTTTTTGTTTTTAAATTTTTTAATTTATTTAGCCCCAGCTCTCGAACCATCGGTTCGTGTAATATTTGTTTTTTTTTGTTAATTTAGAAATAAAATCTTGAGCCGCTTTTATTTACCACTTTTACTACTCGATAAAAACTTTGAAAAAAAAATAAATAAAGAAAAAAAAAAGATATTTATCTATAAAACGTTCTTCCAACAAAAAAATGTTTTCCTGATAAGCACGCATTTTTTTATATTTTTATTTATCACAAACGCGTGCTTGTCACCCACATAAATTTCCTCGTAAATACAAAATAAATAAATAAAATAAATGCGTGCTTGTCAGCAAACAAATTTTTAACCAATCTAAAAAAAATAGGTTTAAATTTTAATTATATCTTTTTATTTTCATCTAATTTTGTTTAACCGATTGTCTAAAGTTCTAAACTTAATTACAAAAATGATGAAAATTTGAATTTGTTTGGAGCTCGTTTTATAGGTAAATACCGATTTAATTTAATTATTTTTATTTTATTTTATTTTTTGTATTCTGCTGCCGTTTTCTGCTTCTTCTTCTTCTTCTTCTGGAGTGGAGCTCAGAGGTGATGACCTTGACCAAGGACACAAAAGTCAAAATTTCGAGGATAATTTTATGGTTTTTGTTGCATTTTTGGATTTCATTTTAATTGTTTTTTTAATTTTTTTTTGTTTTCCATTTTATCTCTCTAAAAGCTTCTTTAAATGTTTACTTATATACTTTACTTATATATTTAATTTATGTAAAGAGAAACGGAGAGTGCTCTAAATTATTTTTATTTATTTTTGTATTTTTGTATATATTTTTTGGTATTTTTCATTTTTTACGAAGAAAAGTAAAGGAGCTGATAAAAAGTAGAAAGAAAGATTCGAACGATTTAAATATATTTTTTTTTTCTTTTATGTAAATCGACTTATATACTTACTTTAGTATTTAACTGCAGCTTCTTTGTTTTTTTTTAGCATTTTCAACTATTTAAAATTCAAAAATTCTTAATAATTTCCACTGCAATTTAATTGTAATACATAATATATATATATATATTTTTTTTTTTCATTTTTCTCCTTTATTTAATCCTCAAGTCTTAACTTAGGGTTCTTATTTTCATTTATTACTTTTATTTTTTGCTTGTTTTACTCTTTAATTAAGTTTAGTTTACAATTGTTTTAAATTCTGAATATTCTTAAACTTTTGAAATTCAACGCCTTTCTTCTTGATTTTTTTTAGTTGATTTGTTTTCTTTTTTTTTTCTCCCTTCATATTTTTAATTTATACACAAAAAGAAGAAGAAGAAGAAGAGAAAAAAAGTTGATAGCGTGTGAAAGTAAATTTTTTTTGTTTTGTTGTCTTGTTGGTTTTTGTTTTTTGTTTGTTTTTTTTTCTTTCCTTTTAAGTTCACGACGAGTGGTTGTTTCGATTATCGTTGATTGATGTAACCGATGACGTCACCTTCTGATCATCCCCCGGAGTGTGGGGGGCGTCTTTCCGGGGGGGCATCCTTTCATTGATTGCGTCAAGTCCCTTCGCCTCAGCAAATGACGTAATTTTGTGATTTGGCGAGAATCCCTGAAGAGCTGGAAAATTATTTAAAACAAATAAAAAGTAAAAAATTTATAATTTTTTCAAATTCAAATTTAAAATTTTCAGTTAAAAATGTTTGACCAAGTTCGCATAGGTTTAATCACTTTCGAAGGGGTTTCATCAGGTTCGAAGAAGTTTCCCCATGTTCCGAAGAGGTTTGATCAAGTTCACAGAGGTTGAATCAGGTTCGAAGCGGTTTTATCAAGTTCGCAGAGGTTTAATTCGATTTAATTTTAGTTGAAACAATCGTAAAAATCTTAATTTATTTAATTTAAAAACTGATTTTAACTTACCATTTTTAAGCGATGTCTTGCCACCAGACAGCGCACCGAGCGGTAGGGCTCCAGTTGGTGTTAAACCCTTCAGCTGAAGCACAGATTCTGACTCCTCCCTGAAAAAAAAAATACGAAATTTCAAGTAATTTGTATTTTTCTCGCTGACACGCACGCATATTTAACCAATTAACAATTTCATTTATTTTCTCACCTGAGCACAGAGAAGACTCGTGCCATTTTTCCAATTGCCCGGATTTTGTTACGTATGACCTCCTTCCGCAAATTTGCTACGTTTGCTGCTCGTTGTTTTTTTATATGAATAAAATTTAAAAAAAAAGAAAAAAAAGTTAATTTCTATTTAATATTACATTAAAATTATTTTATAAAAATGTTAAAAATACTCATTAAATTTCGGTATTTTAAAGTAAAAAATAAAAATTGAAACCAAAAATATTATAAAAATGAAATAACAAAATAAATAAATAAAATAAGCCTAATTCCGTAGATTTTGTTGCTTGCATTCGAATAATTTATACCTACTTTGATATTTTTGCAATTATTAAAAAACAAAAAAATAAAAGATCTCATGCTCTTGGAAAATTAAGCGAAGCAAAAGCTGAAAAAAAATACGGCTGTAGCAGAGGAGAGGGAAGTGTAATTAAATTTGAAGTCCCACAGGGTTCAATTCTAGGATCCCTCTTATTTTTTTTTTCCTCAACAATTTTAAATCACAATGGGACAAATAGAGGGTTTTTGGTAAGGGGATGGGGAAAATGAGCGATTTTCCTAATTTTTATTACTTAATAAAATTGCTCTGTGAAAAATTTTCTGTGATAAAATAATTTATATTTTTTTTTTTTATTCTATTACCTATTAATACTTTTTTTTTGTTTTTGTGGTGGGATAAAAAAAAAAGGCAAATGAGTTCTACGAAAAGCGCGTTTTCAAAAATTCTATAAGCGTAAAATATTTTCATATTAACCGAAGTTTACAACTTACCTTTCACTTTAAATTTTTTTCTTTAACCTAAACTCTTTTTATTATTATTTAAATTTTAATAAGTTTTACCAGCCAGATAAAATAATAAAGAATACAAGAAATTCAAATAAATAATAGAATTCTTTTTTTCTTTGGGGTACCGCAACGTTCGATTCTAGGTCCCTTATTCTTTTTCATTTTTATTTTAGAAACAGATTTAAGAAGCTTATTTACAAGCCGAAAACAGTTTAACTGAATTTTAGCGAAGGGCGTACTAATTTTTGGAAAAGTTTGGAGTGCCCCAGGGTTCAATTCTACGGCCTTTGCCTAATTTTTTGTTTTAACAACAACATGCAAAAATTACTTCATTTTATTCTTAGGGAATCAAAAAGTTTTCTGTTTTCAGTAATATTTATAATAAAATAATAATTTTTTAAAAGCTAATTTTTGGTTTCAATAAATTTTGTACTTTAACAGGTTATATGTATATAAAAAAAAAATTAAAAAAAAAAATATAATGTGAAAAAAAACAAAACTTTATAAGAAAAAATAACATTTTTTTACTTACCGTTCATTTAATAAGCATCGCAGAGCAGTTAGAGGAGGTTTGCGCATATAAAAAATGTAAATCAAACAAGCAAAAAACAATTTTTTTAGTGAATTTTCAGTTGTACACAAATTTTTGTTTTTGTTTTTTTTTTTCATTTGTATTTATATAAATAAACCTAAATGAGGGCCACAAAAAATATGTTCTAACTTTTGTAGCCTTCCTGCTTAAAAATAACAAAAAAAAAAAAAATAAACACGCCCTCCAGTCACTTGAAACTGCCTCAAAATTACTCGTAATTATTTTTATAAAGTAATGCTAGGTAATTTTAAGTAAAATTTCGATTAAAATATTTCGGCCACTAACTTACAGAGGCCGCTCGCTGTTCAAGTGACTGATGGGCAAAAAATTCAAAATTTAAACAAATTTTTTTCCTTTTGAGAAAATTCAAACAACAAGAACACTCCATCGAAAATTTTTGTATCTATTTATTTTAATAAAAACTGTTTGTTTGTTAACCACTTTTGGCAGGTTTTTGAGTGTTCAAAAATCCCACTTTTCAAAATCAATTAATTTAGAGCGCACAAATGCGTGCTTGTCAGCGTGCAAAATTATATCAGGATGGCACAATTTTGAATATTGAATAGGGGGATTTCATAACTAAGCCCGTTAAAAAAAATATATAATAATAATAATTATAATTAAAAAGGGAGCGTTCTAAAATTTAAGAGTTTTAAGTTAAAGGTTAAAAAGTGTAAGCAACTTGAAAAGAAACCTTTTTAAGCGTTATAACATACAAAAATCGAATTGATTAATTTAATTAATGTGTTTTTCGTGTAGCACTATTTATTTTGCATATTTTTCAGAATTTTTTATTTTTTATTTTTTACTTATGCACTCATCTCAAAATTAACTGCGAGAAATTCAAAAAAACCATTTCGTAACACAGAACTTGCAAAAAAAAAAACCAAAAAATCTCAACGAAATGCTCAAAAGCTCTTAAAAAAGTTTTTAACGTAAAGTTAAAAAGGTAAAAGTTTAAAGATAAAACGCAAATTTGAAAAAATCCAGAAAATTTTAACACAAAAACGTAAAACAGTCGCAAAATAAACGACTTACCAGGACCAGTTTTTACAGGAAGAAGAACAATTTGTTTTCGGATAGCTACCTCGAGTCACATTTTTTTTTTAATTTTGTTTATTTTTTTTTTTTTTTGTTGTGCATTATTAATCAATTATTGTAATCATTATTTTTTAATTGGTTGGAGAGCCAGCGTTAAACCAGGGCCATTAATTGTATAAAAATCGTCCCGTTTTGGTTTTCATATATTTTTTTTTATATATTTTGTAGTTGAGATGCAATAAATATACATATATATATTGTTTTTTTTTTGCATTTTATATATATATATTATATTTTTTGTTATTGTTGTTTGATTGGATTTTTTGGCGGTGTTTCGACAAAACATAAAAAACACGAAGAATGTTTTGTTTTGTATATAAAAAAAAAGAGTGAGAAGAAAAAAAATATATATATAAATAAGTAACGTTTAATTTTAACTGGAAAAAGTGTAAAAGTAGTTAAAAACCAGAGCTGTATATTTAATTACTTTCCATTACTTTGCATTAAAATTGAAATATTTAAAAACAAAATAAACCCCCCCTCCATTACCGAATAATTACTCAAAATTACTTTGTAATTACTCAGTAATTATTATACTTTAATAAATATACGGCTCTATTAAATAATAAAAATAAATAAAAAAAATAAATAAGCCACAGTTAACAAGCGTATGATGAATGTAACGGAAATTGAAATAGAAGAAGATTAATTTTAAAAATTAACGCTAAATTAGCTTAAAATTTTAATGCAGTTCAAGAAGAAACGAGAAAAAATATTTCTCTTTAAACATTATAATTTTAAAATATTTTTTTTTTCAGGAACAAGTTAAAATAGATGGAAAATAATGGGAAAATATTTCTTTACCGTAAACCTCTTAATATACCTTTATTATTTTTTTATTTTGTAGAATACGTGTTCTTATATTTTTTTTTCAAAAAACAAAATTAAAGAAAATAAAACGACTAAAGAAATATGTAAAATAACAAAATTTAAAAACCAAGAAAATTCATACGATGGCAAAATAAAAAAAAATAATAATAATAATATATTTTTGTATATATATTTTTGTGTTAAATTTGTTTTTTTTTCTTCTAATCTTGATCTTAATAAATAAAATCAAATAGAAGCCCATCCGCAGCTCTAGACTCCCCATCTTACCGTCAGCTGATTCAATTCCAAATGTGTAAGCAATTTTTATAAGAAAACATTAATTAAAATAGATAAACAGATAAAAGGTCCGTCTTTAAGACGCGCGACGGATAAACGAAGTTATAATTTTCAAAGAGTTATGCATAATTTGAAAAGTAATGAGTAATTAAAATTAGAATATTAAAGTTTTAAAATACGTGCAATGATAAATGATCAATTTTAATATAATTTATATAATTTCAAGAAGTAGATGCATACCTTCTTCCAGGGCGTCGTCACTTTCCGACATTAATTCATCATCGGAGCAGATGTTCAACACGTTCACCAGCATTTCCGTTACCTGCGTAATTACTTTTTAATTACTAGTCAATTACTTGGTAATTCGTACCTTTTCACCAACAAACGGCAGAGACCACGTGAACACATCCATAAAATTTGGAAGCCAGTAAGGATGAGGTGAACAATTAAATTGCCTTATATTCATCACATTATTTTCGTATTTAAGAACTGCTGCCTGAAGTTGAAAGTAATTAAAATGAATGAATTAATTACTAATTAATATTAGTTTACCTTATTATTATAAACGTCCAGATAATTTGGAGCAGAAAATATTGTTATAAGCGAAGGAAATCCTGTGGTTTGACTTTTTCTATACATCCTATACCTGAAATTTAATTGCAATTAATTAATTAATACTTAATTAAAATAATTAAATTTATTTACCCAGCATCCTGTGCTTCGTGGGCTCTGATAATCGATAATAAGTTATTATTTTGTAAGAAATCACAGCAGGCTGCATAACTGAGATTATGATGAGAAAATTTTATAAATTTTTTTATAATTATTTATAATCATTATTTTACCTATAAAAATATGAGCAACCTCTGACCGAATTATGTGAGTAGAAGTCGGCGTTTTTCTCATTTCCAAAATCTTCTAGAGGATCTGACCACAGTAAATCACACATGGGGCCGAAAGCTGGGGGCTCTTTAAACCTATCGAGCTATATTTAAAAAAAAAAAAACCGTTTTATTTATTATTATTATTATAATTATTTAAATCTAACCCTTCTAATGTCATCCAACTCATGAATTTCAGGTGATAGACCGCCGTGAACGCAAAGAAATTGTTGATTCATAAGAGCAGCTAATGGGAGGCAATCGAATGCATCCATGCAGGCATCGTACACACGTTCTGAATATTTTATTTTACCTTTAATAAAATAAAAATAATGTTAAAAGAATATCTTAAATTATAAAACAAACAAATTCAAACTCACATTCTTGCTTAAAGGTGAAATATTCTGTTAGATGCCGACACTCGTGGTTGCCCCGCAACAAAAATAGCGTATTTGGATAACATAATTTTAATGCCCATAAATATAGAACACACTGAAACAAAAAAAAAACAAAAAAAGTTAAAAATAAAATAAAATTTTCGAAAAAATTTCGAATTTCGAAAAAAAAAAATTTTAAATTTCGAAAATTTTTCAAATTTGGAAACTTAAAAATTTTTTTTTTATTTCTTTTTTTTTTTTTATATTTTCATTTTGATCAAACCTCTATGCTAAAATAACCTCGGTCTACGTAGTCACCAAGAAAAAGGTATTTTGTGGTCGAGGGCGGTCCGCCGACTTCGAACAATTTCATTAGATCATAAAATTGCCCATGAATATCACCGCAGACTGGAAAAATATTAAAAAAATTTAAATTTAATTGTGAAACAATTGTAACATTTACAAATCAAGTTTACCAGTCACTGGAGCTTCAATGTCAATCATTGTTTTTTCTGCCTTAAGTAGGGCAGCCCCCTCCTGAATGATACGCAGGGCGGGGGCCTCCTCGATCCGCCCCTCAAGTATAAAATGTGTTTTAAGTACATCTGGATGAGGTTTGCCCGTCCGAGCATCGAACACTTCGGCAACTGTGAGCTTATGACTTGGCGGAAAAGGAACACCTGCACAAATTTATTTTTTTAATATTTTTATATTAATTGTTATTATTTAAATTAATCCCCCCAAGCAAATTCACAAAAACAAAATTACTTTTCATATGACACCCCACTTGACCCAACTCCTCCCCCACCCCTACCAAAACATTACATCTCTCTCCTGCCTCCCTACCTTACAAAACGTCTTTTAATAGTTACCCCCTCCCCACCACCTAATCGAAAAAGGAGGTTGTAGTATTTAAGGGGTGGAGGAATGGGAAGGAGCATTTTTAACAGCCTCCTCCCCTTTTCTTAATGACTCCACCCTCACACATCACTCCCGTTAACATAACGGGAAAAAAAGGCGCCATTTATTTCGTAAATCAACGTTTGTTTGCTCATAAGGGTTGGACAAAATAAAATTAAACCCTTCTGCCCCTTCTAACCTTATTCACAAAAAAAAAAAAAAAAAAACCTACAAAATTACATCAATTACATGCTCCCCTCCCCTCGCCACAAAGAAATAAAAATACCGAAATTTTCCAACTTAACTGTTCATATAACGGTCATATGCATACTAACATTACGTGCTAGGGTAGTAGGGGAGAAAGGGGTGGTAGTAATCGGTAAATTACTTTATAGCCTGAATAAGCCAAGAAGGGAGGGGATCGCGGAGGGGGGAGGAGAAGGCTGAGAACTGGCAAGAGGTTTGCATGACAATAATTGCCCTAGAACTACCCTTCCCCTCCCTCACCAATCCACTCTCCTTCCACAAGTCACTTCTTTCAGAGTCTCGACCCTCTATCATAACTGTTTACACAACGGAATATGTCGAAAGTGGATGAAGGGGAAAGGGGAGGGGTTAGGGAGGGGATTAGTTCGGACTTAACGACGCTTTTCATTTCGTTTCGCTTCAAAAGGCTGTAAAAAGGCGTCGTTATGGTTCCGTTAGTTAGATTTGAAGGGAACTAGGAAAGGGGTTTAGAAGGAGGGGGAAGGGGGAGGGATGTAATTAATTAAGTAGGGCCAGTCAGGTGAGCTTCTTACACAAAAGAAAAAAAAAATTTTACCACATTTCAACCACAGGTGATAAGAAATTAAATTTAAATGTAATGCGATTTTCATGAAATTTGGTATCTGGGGATTTTTGTTTTTTTTTTTTTAGTGAATTTGATTGGAGGAACGTAAACGTCACTTTGACACTTACTGTCTATAACTCGATCTGTTGTCGATGTTTTCTTCTGTTGATTTTGATTCTGCGGGGGCGACGGCTGCTGCTGCGGCTGCGTGCTCTGCTGATTTTGCGTCTGTTGCTGCTGACTCGGCTGATTTTGGGGCTGGGCTGTTTGACTATTCGAAGACATTCTGAACACTCTCTAATTACTTCCCTTCTCTCCTCTCACGCTCTCTGTCTATCTCTTTCCTTTTATCGGATATATATATTTTTTTTTTTACTTTTATTTTTTTTTATTTCTTTTTAATAATTCACTTATCAAATTTTTTTAAATTTTATTTTAAGGCTAGAAACGAATTTTTAGTGCCTCCCCCGCCCTTTTACCTAAAAATGACACCGGACTTTTTTATTATTGTATGAATTTTTGTGTTTTTCCCGCCAAAAATAGAAAATTAACATTAAAAACTTTTTGATAATTAAGTAATTTTCTTTGTTACAAATTTACATGGATAGCGTGGTGGAGGGAGGGAGAGTTGGAGAAAAGAAAGGGGAGAGGGGCAATAACGGCACTAAACGGAACAAAAATAAAATAAAACAAAAAAGAAACAGAAAATTTTAAAGCGATTTTCTTCTCGCGGATTTATTTTTAGTTTTCTCAATTTCTAGCGGTGCGGTTTTCGGGATAAAACGAAGGGGCGGTCAAGGGAGGGGAGAGGGAAGGCGAGATTTTTTTATAAATAGGTATCAAGCTGAAAATTGTTTGATGTAAATTTTTTATTTTTTTTATTATCTTCATATGTAATAAAATAGTCAGAAAATTATCAAAAAAAATGCGTGCTTCTCAGCGGTTAATTTTTAATATTTTTTGGTGTAGAAGACAAGAGCGCAATTTCTCGAAATGACAGAATTTTTAATTTTTATTTAAGATTTTATTTATTTAATTTTTTTTTTTTTGGAAAATTAATTCGAGTGTGTCTCGATTGAAAATTAAAGAGACCTTGTCCAAAGGGTGGGGGATGGGGCGGAGGAGGAGGGGGGGGTGTATTGGTGGGGATTGCCCTACTTTAAAAAAAAAAAATGGTTTAAATACGCTTTAAAAAATTGATTCACTTCCTGCCCCCCACCCCGAAAATGTCCGGTGTGTGAGCTTTTTACCATGGGCCAAGTGGAGTAGATTGGGATTTTTGTGTGTGGGGGGGGGGGGGGGGGGTGCATAACATCAACACGGGCTTAGGCTTTTCTACTCCCCTCTCCCCTCTCCCACCTCCATCCAATAACAATAAAAACGAGAAAAAAACGATATGTTGGAAAAGGGTGACGGTAGGGAGAGGGGGGGGGGGGTGTCCAAGCAAAAACCCTGGCTCAGCCCTAGTTTTTGTTTTTAATGGGTTGTTTCATTTTACTTGATATTTTTATTAAATGTTTATTTTTTAACACAGCACAATTTAACTTACTTCGGTGAGACCCTTTTTTTTGTTATAAAAAAAAAAATTTATTTGATTTTTTAAAGAGAGGCTTTTTGGGACAATTTTTTAAAACTGTTGCTTGAAATCACGAGCAACTTCACATTTTCTTTTAATCGTTAAATTTTCTCTTCTAATTTATTTTACTTCATTAATTATTTAAATTTATTTTTTTACTTATTATTTTATTTATTTATTTAGTTTAATTTATTTTTTATTTTTTATTATAATTACTGAAACCGTTAAAATACCGTTCGCACACACCACACACACGTTTTGTTTTTAATGAGGTCACGTTTTTAACTGAGGTTCGGTTTCTCGGTTGCCTCACCGGGGTGGAAAAACATTTTTCTGGCCTCCTCTTTCAGGTCCCCGGGAATAAGAAGAAGATGACCAAGAAGAAGGATGCGAAGAAGAAGAAGAACAAGAAGAATACGGTCAACAAGAAGAGGAGGAGAAAACGAGGGGATCTACACCCTCCTTTCTCATCATAAACAAATTCACCACTCATTCCTAGTTCCCTCGCCACTCCCCCCCGCCATCCCATCAAAATCAACAAACCTATTAACAAAATTTTTATAATTCACTTGTAATTTTTTTTGTTATTTTTATTTTTTTCTAAATATTTATAATAATATTTAAAATAACGGTAACTTTTTTGAATTTCAAAAATTTTTGTTCGTACTTTAAAAACAACGGGAGGGAGGGGCTACGCGAGGGGAGGAGTCAAGTTGCCGAAAGAGAAAGAGACAAAAAAAGATGAAAAGAGTAAGAATAACAACTGTTTTTTTTATTCACCACACTTGTCCCAGAAAAGTTGTTGCCCCTCATTTTTATTCACCAAAAACCCAAAAAAGAGAAAGAGAGGAAGAGAGAAAAACAAACAAAAAGCTTACGAGACAGAAGTTAATTATTGATTTACTCACTAAAATTGTGGTGGGGAATTCTGGGGCTTTTCACCTTCACCACAAAACTTTCTAAAATAAAAACAACCTCAAGAAAAGTAAATAAATACGGGGAAAGTATGGTGAATTTCTAAAACAAAGCTTAAAGTGCGCATGATTTTACCCTATTCCATCAGAGAGAAAAAAAAAAAAATATATAAATACAATAAAATAACGGGATTGATTTTTTTTTTATGTTTTTTTCGAAAATGGAAAAAGCTTTTAAATACTCACCAAAAGAAAACCACAAAAAAGGACAAACGAAAAGAATGAAGCCAAGTGAAGTGTTCGGGTTGCTACAACCGGAAGGGGGGGGGGGGGGGGGGGAATTGTGTAAGCCTCAGGGAGCACGTGGACCAGATTGTGATAGTAAAAAAGAAATAATAATAATAAAAAAAAAACAATTCAAGGGTGGGTGGGATGTTGCCTAAAACTGCATTTTGTATCTCCCTCCCCTTGCTCCCCCACCCTTTTCCCCCCTTTCGCACTAAAAGGGTTAAAAGTAGGGCTTTAAATCCCCATCCCTCCCCTCCTCATGGTCTATTCAAGGGATGCATCCATCCGTAGAGGAAAAAAAAATCGATTTATAGGATGCTTAGAGGGACAAGTTGGAGGGGGGGAGGATGGAAGGGTGGGGAGAGAAAAACTTTTTGCAGGGCATGAACTTTTCTTTCCCCGAAAAAAAAAACATTTATGTTTGTTTGTTTTTAAATGTGCCCCTTTAAATTGTCTACGCCAGTGGAGAGCTCCCCGTCGCACTTTTCCCTCTAGCTGTATTCGTGTGTACATAAAATAAATAATGTATGTAAAAATTTTATATACACACACGTGAAAATATGTGAGACACGCACTTAATCGATTTCCATTGTACACGCACTTTCACCAGATTAACCACACACCCCCCCACCCCCCCACCGCAAACCGCCCCTTCTCCGTTGCTCAACCGAACCTAAAAAAAAACGATGGTTTCGAGCTTTTTATTCTTTGACGAAAGCAATGCGTTTTTACAAATTTTGCGTTTTTACGTTTTGTTTTTAAAAAAGAAAATTCAATTCAAGCATTGTCCAGACATTTTTAATTTATTTCTTTTGCGTTTCGTAGCCAAAGTTAAAAGGAAAAAAAATGGCTTTGAAGAGCTTTTTTTTTTCATGTGTTGTTGTTTGTGTTATCTCCCATTTGTGCGCAAAATTTAAAAGCTAAAAGAGCGAGCTTTCGAGCGAGCCATCTGCCAGATGGTTTTTTTTCGTTTGTCCTTTCCGCTCCCCTCCGCCGGCCTATATCAACCAGCTACACAAGTTGTTGAAGGGAGGGGCGGGGTGGAGGGGTTTGTTGAGAACATCGCTTGAGAAAAGTTTCATCAGCCAGATGAAAAAGCTTTTTATATTTTATTTTATTTTTATTTGATTTGAAGCAGATTTTCTAGTTTGTTTCGTACGCACTTGAAATTGTAAAATAAAAATAAAAACACAAAAATAAATTCAAACTTTAATTTCCCCCGCCCTCCCGCCATTTCTCACCCTACTTTTTTCGACCGAAAAGCGCGCCCCACCCAAATCCAAGTTGATGAAAAAAAAAAACTTGTGAGCTTGAACGAAGCTTTTTTAATTTTTTTTTTATTTTTTCTATTACTCCCCCCTTTTCTATAGAACGGGACCGTACAAAGTTTAGATAGAATTAGGCCTCTTTCCCCCACTCTCCCTGTATCCTCTTACCTCCTTCCCCCTCCCCACACACCCCTTTTAAAGGTATGTAAAACTCGTGAATTTGTTCCATTCTTTTTCTTTTTATTCAAAAGAAAAATAAATTAATAAATAAATAAAATTATAAGCTGAATATTTTCCTGCAAACGGAAAAAATTCTCCTCCCTTACGGTGTCATGGTTCCGTAATGCCAGAAAAAATCTACGAAAAAAAAAGTAACAAAAAAAATGCGACATATTTTCTTCATGAAACAAGAAAAGTTCTTTTTTCTTTTACATCTTTTTTTTTGTTTTAGATTCAGCGGCGGAGGATGGTACGGTCTAACGACGGGGGGAGGGCGAGGAAGGGCACTTGTTCAAAATCTTTGCCAAGAAAATACCCCTTCTCCTCCCCTTTTGTGAAGTATATAAAAATAATACATATGTATAATAAATATATAAATAAATATGTATAAAAATAAAGCTACAGTTTCGTAGCATCCGAAGTATTTTTGTTTTTTTTCTTGTTTTTGTGTCTGTCGCGTCGCATCGCAAGAAAATCTGTGGAGATCATCTCATTCCCCTCCCCCCCCCCCCCCCCCACTCCTAAATCGAACCTAACTAAGCTGAATTTGTGAGTGCGGTTCTCCTCTCCACGTCTTCTTCTTCTTCTTGTTCTTCTTCTTACCAAACAAATTTTTTTTTTTAGTTTACTTGATTATTTTTGTGTGCAAAAAGCGCACATAGAATTTACAAATTAGATATTAAATTTTGTTATATTTTTATTTTTATTTTCATTTTTTTTTTAATTATACTTTTTATAGAAATTCTGAAGATTCCATTAAAATAATTCTAACGTTACCTTCTTATCCAACTAAAAAAAAAAAGTGCACAAATCGTGTCCTCCAAAATTGTGCTTTCGAAATACAAAAAAAAAAAATAATAATAATAATAAAAATTAGAAAATATTAAAACAAAAATAAAAAATTGACATGACCCTCCTCGTGGTGGGAATCGGGCAAACTTGGGTTGATTTTAAACCGTTATTTTGCAGAAGTAATCCTGGAGGAAAAAAAAAAACATGTACACATTTCGAAAAGAAAAAAAAACAAAAAAAACTATCGAGGACACGATTCGTATTTTGTCACTTTATTTTGCAAAAAAAAAAAAAAAAAATATGATAAAAAAAAATGGGATTTTCGCGGAATTTAAATTGCACTTTTTTTTATTTTATTTTATTTTATTTCATTTCATTTATGTTAAGTGTTAAATTTTTCTTAAAATGTTTACCTTTTGTATGCTTGTTTTTATTTTTTTTATTATATTTTAATTTTGATTTAGTCGAAAATCTCCGGAGCTAACCTGCTGCCTGCGATGACCGAAAAAAAAATAATCACACACAACCCGACGAACTCTCGCGCGTCAGCAATTTTTGAGATCTGTTTTGCGACTGACTCGAACGGGACCTGAGGTGCGACTGAGCTCCCCAGTGAGCGGCGCCGGAAACTCTCCTCCCCCCGGGGAGAGAGAGAGCTCCACACTACCGCCCCCCACCACTCCACAACCGTTTCAAGAAAATTTTCCCCTCAAGCGACATGGGCCAAGTGAAAGTCTCCCCAGCGAGAGAAAAAGCTTTGAGTGTGGAAAGCTTTCGCACGAAATTAATGAGATTACGAAGCTCGTGTAAGAGCTTTTTGTGAGATTTTTAACTAAAATAAAAAAACAGTCCCCCAGAAAAGTTTCGATTCAATTTTTTATGTCGAGCTTTTTTTAAAAGCTTCCATTTCGATGCCGAACTTCGGGGAGAACGGACCTGATTTTGTTTGAAATGTCACCTGAATAAATGAAAAACTAATCAAAAATTACAGTAAAAATTTTTTTTTATTTTTTACTTTAAAGAAAAAAAAAGAATTTCTTGTTTTTAAATATTTCCATTTTTCTTCTCATTTCGAATATTTTAATATTAATAAAAAAAAAAAGAAATAAAATAAAGTAGAAACTAAAAACAAACATTCAACATAAATCCTTACAAAGGAAATACTTAAACAATAATAATTTAAAACAATTTTCTTCTTCTTTTTTTCCGAAGAATAGGGACGGAGAGAGGCGGGAAGCAGGACAGGGTGACCGAAAAGTAAAATTTAATTATTTTTTTTTAATATTTTTTAATATTTTCTTTTTTTTTTTTCTTTCAAGTAATATATTTTTTTGTCTTGTGAAATTTTACCGTTTTTTTTTGTTGCTCTTTCTTTCTTTTTTATGTTTTACAAGATTTTTTTTTTCTTCTCTACAATTTTTATTTTAGTTTTTAGATTTTCAGCAGAATAACACCGAGAAAAAATCGGTTTTTCAGTACAATTTTATTTTATTATTTCTCTTCTTTTTTTGTTTTTTTTTTTTATGTATATAATATATATATACGACAAAAAACCCTCTACTGAATTTAATAATAGCAGCAATTTTAATGCAAATGGTATAATATTTGCTGTATGGTATGAGGGAAAAAAGAATAGTATTTTAAAGTAGATTTCGCAAAAACCAAATATTAATTTATATAGCGAAATCTACTAATTTTTTGCATTTATAAGTTTTAGATACAAAAAAAAAATAAATAAATTAAAAATTACCGAGCAGAAATTTGTGGTTTTTTGAATTCCGAACGGTCTCCAGATTTGCTTGGAAGTAAATATGTATGTAATATATATATGTACATACATATATTATATATTTTTCTCTGGAAGCTGTGGACGAAAAAGGATGCAACATGAGAGGATACAGGTCTAAAGTTAGAATGATAATAGATTTTTTTGTTGTTTTTTTTTAGTTTTTTTTTTTAAGTTTATATAATAGTGTGTGTCGTATTATATTATAATAAACGTACTATTGAGAGAAACTAAAAGTAGAAAATAATGATATTAATCAATCGATAACTACATAAGGCAAAATGGTTAATAGTTCGTCATTATATGAGCCTACTTGGAGCACTTCGTGCCACTCTTTGAACTGTTGAGGTTTGCCAGTATTGCTATCAGTTCGACATCCAGTGCGATTCGAATCGTCCAGGCAATTGAAGCTTGGTAGGAGCTCGTTGTTATCCTCTGGTAGAATCGGATCATCATCTAAAATATTTTCATCTTCATATTTAACATTAATCGATATCGATCCGGATGAATCATCTTCATTTAATTGGTCTGTTTGCAATTTAAATTTAATTTCATCATCATTTGTATAATTTTTAATCAATCCTGGACTAGAACATACCGCTGTTATAACCTCAAAATCATTGTATACCTCTTCATCATTTGTTTCAGAAATATTTTTTCGATCACCAAAATCGTTATCTTTAATAAAAACGCTTTTAGTGTCCGTCAGTTCGATAGATAAATTATCTTCATCCATCGATATTTCTGTTATCGATATTTTCGATATTATCGTTTCCGCCGCCTTATCAGTTTCTTCTTTTTCTTCTTCTTCTTCTTCCTCTTCTGTTGCCGTCGTTTCATTTGTTGCTGCTGTTGTTGCTGGTGTTGTCGCTGTTGTGGCGGTTGGGATTTCAATTGAAGTGACCCTCTCATTCCAGCCGGAAATTGGTACGTTATTACTTAAACTATCAACAGTATCGGGTGCCACAGCCATTTCATTATCATTATCATTACTATCGCTGACTTCAATTTCGATATTATCACGTTTATTATTATTTTTGCTAGTTCCCGCCTTATCAGTGCATTTAAATGACAATGATATTGGGGTTTTTTTAAGTGTTAAAACAAGCTTATTACCAACGGTCGATGTTGACCATGTTGATTCCGGTTTAACGACTTGTACTTGAAATTTTCCATGATCCTCGTCTTCGTCGTCCTCGTCGTCGTCCTCGTCATCGTCATCGTCGTCATCGTAGTAAATGCCGTCATCATCTTCGTCCCCATCATCGCCGCGATATTCTGAGCAATTGTCCTCTACGCTATTTTCGCCGGATTCTTCAATATTGTTGCTAATATTATGACTAACGGTTATATTCGGCACTCCGCCATTATTGCTACAACTTAACGTATTACTTAAATTTACGCTAGAATTGCTACAGCTGCTGCCGCCTCGGCTGCCGCTGTTGCTTGTCTGATTGCCGCTGATCGGGGGAAAAATTCTGTCTGTCGCAGCTACCCCCACCACCCCCATCCGGTCGTCATCAGTGCTGCCATCTATTGGCTGTTCAGGGCTACAAATAACGGCCGCTTTATCACTACAATTGCTCAAATTCATGTTGCTATCGAAACCGTCGTCCATTTCTCTTTTACCGACCGTTACAATGTCCTTGACCGTGTCAAGGTCGGGTGAAGGACACTCCCGTTTCAAATGCTTCAAATCCCCCCCGCCATCGTCCGGGCCGTTCTCCGTTGTCTCGCTCCGCACCCGCTTCATACGGCGGCGCGCCTCCTTTAGCTGCTTCATCCGCTGGTAGTTCCGTGCGAACTTCACGTGACTTAAATCCTTCGGAATTTTGTCCGTAACCAAAAAATTATACTGTGGCACAACACGTTCATAAAGTCCGTCCGGCGATGTTTCTGACTCGACCCTCTCAAGGTCATCTTTGTCCTTTCCACAATCTGACTGGTCCCAGTTACCGTTAACCCCAGGCACGTATCGGTTATGCAGTGTGTGAACATGAAATTTGGTAATGCAGTTCGTTTGAATTTCGTACCGCTGACGCGCCGGACAGTTGGGATCCTCGACAACTTCAAATTGTGGAACATTTTCGGGCGGCTGTTGCGGCTGGATTTGTTGAATATCGCCAGAAAATGTGATTACATCTGATTTTGGCAATTGAGCAGGTAACGAAACAGAAATAATTTTCTCATTCCTATCGTCATCCTTTTCAGAAAATTCTGATTCTGTAATCGGAACCGTTGAGGTTTCAACCCTCACAGTTTTTGCCGCCTCAACAAAACTCCTAAGGGGATCATTTTCCTCGTCGTAGTCCAAATCGAAAATTGATTTAATCGGCTTTTGTGGCATCTTCACTTTACCCGGTGATGGTGACCTTTGAACTTTTACTGATATACCCCCATCCGGCTTTGAAATTGATCGAATCTCGTTTTGTGGCGGTTTTACAACAACTTGAAATTTAATATCCCCAACGTTTCCGTCATTGGCTCCTCCCTCGTCCTCGTCCTCGTCCTTTTCGAGCACAACTCCATCCGGCTCGAGTTGCGGCTCGATCTCTTTAATCGTGCAGGTACAAATTATTTCCTCCCCCATGCCCCAATCGATTTTATCCCTTTTGATTATCGGCAGGGAACTCATCAGCCTTCGAATTTCGTCCTCAATCGAAGTGGTAACCTCGTCCCCCTTTGATCTCCCGTGATGCGATTTAACATCACCGCCATGGGGCTCTTTTTTTGTAGCAGCTACAAGCCCCGATCCGCTCAAATTGCTTCCGGAATCCTCGTCAACGCCTGGGCCATTAAAAATTACAAATTCATGTAAAATCCCTAAATCGATATAAATTTTAAGTACCTGAGGGTCGGAATGGCGCTGTTAAGGCAATATTTTTATCAGGAGTCGATCGAGCAACCGTTGAAATTGTTGCATTTGTCGAGCAGGCGTCTGAAGTGCTGGCCGAGTGCAACGAAGGTTCTGATAAAAATAAATGTACCATTAATATTAAAAAAAACTAATATTTAAAGTTTTAGAATCAGGTCCACATCACATAAAATTCTGAGGCATACGCAGAGAAAAGATAAGCAAACTATATTTTAAGATTAACCTCGGTTTTGAGTACCGGCGTTTAAAATTTTTGCTTCAGCGTTATTTTTTTTCCGTTTGAGAGATTCTCCTTCTACTAAAATGAAAATTGCAAAAATCGAATTTGATTTGGGGCTTCTGCGGCTCTCAAAGTGGAACCTAAGCAAATTTCTAGCTGATTTTCAGCAAACCTTGCGAGTTAAGGCACCGGTGTTTTTTTTCATTTTTTATTTTTACAATTAAAAATTTGAAATGTGTTGTTAAAACCTATCATTTGATACCAAACAAATTATATTTTAACCCTTTGCTGCACGGTGGGACTTGCGGTGTCCCACCTTCTTTAGAATTCATTATCTCAGAAACTTTTCGAACTTTTTGGATGAAAGTCGCTTCCCTAGGGTTTTGCGGGTCGCTGATTACGGATCCGTCGTCAGATTTTCAAAATTCAAGATGGCGGACTCAAAATGGCGGATCCAAATTCGAAAGTTGATGCAAAATATCGTGAAAATGTATATCTGGGGGTTTTTCGGGTCGCTGATTACGAATCCGTAGTCAGATTTCTAAAAATCAAGATGACGAATCCAATATGGCGGATCCAAATTCGAAAATCGATGCAAATATTCTGAAAATGTATATCTGGGGGTTTTTGGGGTCGCTGATTGTGAAAATGGAGACAACAACCGCGACGTCCACGTTCGTGTCTCTAGATTTGACTGAGTGCGACGCTTTGTGAAGAAAATTCATCAAGCGACTTTTGCACTTCTCTCCGCCATATTGAACTTTGGAATTCTGAGCTCAGATTTTTCATCAGCGACCTCAAAAACCTCCGAGTGCCCATTTTCACGTTCATCAAGCTTGTTGCAATTTTGTCCGCCATATTGGATCCGCCATTTTTAATTTTGAAATTCTGGGCTCGGATTCGTCATCAGCGACCCCAAAAACCCCCGATTAACAAATTTCAAGCCCATTGAACCAAAGGAAAAATTTATGCAACAAAGGGTTAAATTAAAAATGTTCAACTACTTTAGGAGGTATGAGGCAACAAACAAACATTCATACATACAAAATTAACAATGTTAAAAACTTAAAATTTAATTTTTAATTTTCTTTTTCAACCAACACCCGCTTACCTGAGGAGGTAGACGGTGGTCTCGACTGAAAAGTGAGCGTCGGCGAGGAGACAGTCGATTCAAGTTTGCGATTTTGGATGTCGGCGAGGAGCTCCTTCGTGGTTTTGACCTTTTTACAGCTCGAGAGGGAGGCGAGCGAGAGGAGCTTGGAACCTTCGAACAGCTGATTATTGAACTGCGCCAGCATGGCGTCAGCGCCCTTTGAGCCCTTTTTCCGGCCCCGCCTTTTAGGCACTTTGTTCTCTTTGGGAACTGGGGCCTCTTGGGCCTCCGACGCCGTTGTCTTGAGCTGGCCCTGCGCAGCCGTCTGCGTTTGCAGCAGCGGCTGCTGCGGCTGTTGCTGGGGGTGGATCTGTTGAATCTGTTGAATCTGTTGCGAGGGTAACGCAGTGGCAATTAGCCGATTACCAATAAAATCAATGCCCTCACTTTCGTGGTTAACAACCTCAATTAAATCCTGCCCCGAATTTCGGCTGGACGACGACGTGCTATCGTTTGAATTCCCCCGGATCGGGGTAAACGGGGAACAGCTCCTGCTCTCGATTACAACGACCGAGCTGCGGCCGTCATTTCGCTTAGATTTTTTCGCCGGATTTATCACAGTTTGATAAGTGGCAGAAGCTGCGGCTGTAGCAGCAGCAGCAGCATCCTGACCGTTTCCCACAAGATTTTGTGTTATACCATCCTCTAAATTTTGTATATTTTCTCCATCATGATCGGCAATTATCATCATACCGTCGACAACATTTTGAGGACTTTTTTGTATTTGAATGATGCTCGATGCGATTGGTGATTGGGTCTTTTTAAATTTTCCAGCAAATGTTAGATCCGATTCAATCTTTTTTCCACTATTACTAATTATTCCCCGATTGCTGCTCGCCGTAATCGTGATGTTTGTGCTCGTGCTCGGGAATCTGCTGAGCGAACTGTTCGACAGGGACAAAGTTTCTTGAATTGGAAATGAATTGTTATTACTGCCCCCGCATATTTGTGTCTCATCACTTAATAATTGATTTTGATCATTTCTAACATTTAATTTATCATCGGATGGTACACTGCCTGCCCCCTCGTGTAATCCACGATCCTGTTTATGTCGTCTTTTATCTTTTTTATGCTTTTTACTTTTTCGATGTTCAGATGATCGATTCTCGAGAAATCTGTGCACTTCGATCATCGATTCTCTTAAGCTTCCGATCATATTTGAATTTGAATTAGAATCGTTTAAATCGATCGATGCACCGCCATAATCGCCGTTTATTAATCGACTACAGATACTTATCGTGTTATTGTTAATAACTGTTGCAGCTGGATTAACAACAGATGGATTATTTAAATTAATTGATCCACCGGGGAGGAGAACATGCGATGAGCCATCCTCCCGGCTCGGATTAGAATTTTGATCTAGATCTAGAGGACTGACCGAGTGATCGATTATCATTGGCGACGATGTTTGTCGATCACGAGGAATTCGGGGTATGCGCGGCAGTGTTAGGGGTGACTGCGATCGATTATCATCGACTAAAAACGATGATGGCCCTGGAACAGTTCGATTATTTGATCCGCCAGAAGTAGATCCTCCTCCGCCACCTCCGGGGGGATGTAGCTGGGATTCAATTAAATTAGCAAAACTAATCGGCTGCCTTTTTGTTTGGAGGCTCTTAATCGATGATTTACTAAAAATACCCTTTCCAGATGGGGCCTTATTCGATGATCCCTGCGACGACTGCTGCGACTGCTGCTGCTGCTGGTGGCCGCCATTTGATAAATTTAAATTTTGCTGATTCCGCTGCTGTTGCGTTTTTCTACTTGTACTTGGAACGTTCTTATTAATACTACTGCTACGACTGCCGCTGCAAGGGTACTCCGGTAGCGAGCTGTTCTCGATGTTTCGTGGCTGTCCGGGAAAATGTCGAGATGATTTTTGATTATTATCGCTTGACTGAATCGCCGGCGATGTCGGTTGCGACAAGGAAACATGATGAATTTGATGATTGTGATGATGATGCTGCGGCATCATAGACATAGTCGTTGTCGTCGTCATCGTCATCGACTGACTCTCCGACTGGGACTGGGACTGGTTCTGATTCTGAATTGATGACGATTGCTGCGATAATCCACTCGCCGCACCAACCCCGCCCATACCAAGTCCAGATGTTGCAGCCGGTGTTATTACCATATTTCGCCATTTTTTCAATAAATTTTTGGCACGGCGAGCTAAAGATTCCGACCAGGTTCGTCTCCGCAAAAGATTTATGTATTTTCCCAATCGGGTGGCCTCCAGTTGCTCTTTTGTAATCGTTGTTTGCTCAAGTTGACTAATGACAAGAAGAACTGCAGCCGTGTCAATGACCTTTAAGAATTAAAATATTTTTTTTTTTTTTTATACTTTAAACTTGAATAGCTCCTTAATTCGAGGGAGGAATTTAATTTTGGATGGATCATTCGAATCGTGAGCATTGCGGATTTATTAATTATTTACTTACTTCATAATTACTGTTCAGAGCGGCCAGTAATCGATTGGTCAACTGCTGAATATCGCTGCTCATTTAAAACCTCTTCGGTTAGAGCTGTTGGCACTTGAAGTATCCTTTTTTTTTTTGTTATTTAATTCCTTAATTATTGGTTTATTTATAATTATTTTATTTATTTAAATAGCCCTTTAATCGTTACTATATTTGAATTTTTTAATAAAATTCTGTTGTTGCTCAAAGTTTCGGTGGCACACAGCACAAAATTCATGTGAAGGAAGTTTTGGCAGTTTTTAAAATTCTATTGCTTTATTTTATTATTTTTTTTTTTTGTATGACTAGTTTTAGACGAAATATTTTTTTTTTTCCAGCTGTTCTTTATTTTTTTTTATAATCACTTTTAAAGGATCACTTCCCGGCTTTTTTTACGTTTTATTTTTTTTTTGTTTTAAATAATCGAAAAGAAAAATAATTTTAAACTCATACGAAAATCAGAAGGGGATTTTATTCTTTTTTTTTTGTGTTCTTGTTGTCTGTTTTGAAAGAGGTGTGGTGAAAATTATAAAGAAAAAAATAATAATAAAAGTATCACGCACTTTTTTTTTTTTTTAAAACACCTCACTTTTTTTTCCCAACCACCCCCTCGGTTTTTTTTTTTTTTTTAATTATAAAGTTTTTGAGTTAAAAAACGAATTACACATGATAAAAATATAATAAAAAAAATAAAATTTTCGACTGAACCACACACCACAAAATGTCAATAATTTTTTTTTCCTTTTTTCCAGCCCTTCCCCCTCTGAATTAAAATTTTTTTTTTTTTTCATATAATTACATATTTTTCGTTTTTGCTACCGTTGCACACATCGTGGAAAATTAATAAGAAAAAAAAAAAAGGTAAAATTATTTAATAGATATAAAAATTAGAGAAAATAAAAACGGGGCCGAACCACGGTGATGAGAGCGACGAGCAAAATAAAAGGAAAAAATACATTTTTTATAAAAGATAAATATCCATTTTACATATTTTCTTATTATTTTTAAGTGTTTACTTTTAAATGAAATTGTTCATTATTATTATTAAATTTTTATAGCGATTTTGTTTGGTGACTGTATAAATAAAATAATTTCTTTTTTTTTTTTTTTTTTGTATGGATATCTTTTTTATAATTTTGTATTTTTCTTAAAATTTCGCTGCGGCCGCCTGAAATTCGTGTAAAACACTCTCCACCTTGATCCCTTTTACCGAATTGTGTGTGCGATTTTTGTGAAAATCCGAAATCGACTCGCTTTTTGACGTTTCCCAGTGTAATTTAACGTTTTGAAACGCGTGCAAAAATGCCAGTCGCGTAATGGCGGACAGACTGCCAACATTCGGACTGGCCCCAGTCACTGACGGGCCGCGCACCCATACACACGCAGCTGGTCTTCTTCTTGGCGGCGTTGTGTTGTGTTTTCCTGTTTAGAACATGAAAATAACGGAAGTGCTGAAACGTGGAAAAGTTGTGTGCGGGCGCCCAGGACGCAGCGGTGCTCTAGAGGAGCGCGGAAACACTTGATCGAGCGAGACGGAATGAGAAGTTTTTAGGCAAACCGAAGAACGCAATCATTTCGATCAGCTGTTCGTGTGGCCGTGAACAAGGACGGCGTTGAAAAATAAAATAAAACGGGGGGGGCGCTAATGCAATCAAATTATGGATTTAAATTCCCTAAACATTTTGAATAAAATTAAAAAATAATAAAGGTATCAAAGGCAGTTTGTCATTCCGTTCTATTGAAACTAACATTTTAAAAATAGCGTTGAATTTACGACTTCTGCGGCCTTAAAACTAGAACCAGAGCCAATTTTTTGGTTATTTCTAGCTGATTTTTGCACCACCCCCCGGTTTAGGGTGCCGCCGTTAAAATTTTTAATTCGGAAGTTTTTTTTTCATATTTTTCCTTAAATCCCAAAAGGGTTTTCTTTATCTTAAAGCAAAAATATTAAAAATAGCGTTGAATTTACGAATTCTGTGGCCTAGAAACTAGAACCAGAGCCAATTTTTCGGTTATTTCTAACTGATTTTTACACTACTCCCGGTTTAGGTTGACGGCGTTTAAAATTTTTGCTGCGAAAGTATTTTTTTTATATTTTACCTTAAATCCCTGAAGGGTTTACTTTCTTTTAAAGAAAAAATTGTAAAAATAGCGTTGAATTTACGCCTTCTGCTTCCTTAAAACTAGAACCAGAGGCAATTTTTTGGTTATTTCCAGCTGATTTCTACACTACCCCCGTTTTGGGTTCCGGGGTTTAAAATTTTTGCTCCAAAGATATTTATTTAAATATTTTTTCCTTAAATCCCTAAAGGGTTTACTTTCTTTTAAACCAAAAATTTTAAAAATAGCGTTGAATCTACGACTTCCTTTCCACGCTAAGACTTCGGTTTACGATAAATTTTATGCTCTTGACCGCTTTTCTTTTTTTATAAAATTCAACTACTTTACAATTCCGTGAGAGTCTCTAAAAAATGCCTTCACTTTGACGCCTGTACTGACGTTTCGCATACTAAAGCACGAAAAACTCACACATAAACGATTTGTGTACGCTCATACGCTTGACAAGCGGCGCTCATGTTCTAAGGTCCGATCTTCGGGTTTCGGAGCGAAATACGGCGGAACGGCTGACACATAAAAAATTTCACGGTCTGCCTCGCATTCTTTTGATCATAAGAAACACAAAAATGCCTAAAAAAATTCGATACTTGCCAAAGGCATTCTGCTGGTACCGCTGCACTTTTCAAAATTTTCTCCTGTGCCTGTTAAAATTCTTCTTTAAGTCAGTCGATTTCGGTGCTTTCGACTCCATTTAAATTTAATTAAAATAAAAGCATGCAAAAACTTAGAATTAAAATTCTAAAATTATTGCGCAGACTAAGTAAAAATGTTCTACTTTCTAGAAATAATAAAAACAGGCTCTCAAGGGAATATTTTGAGCCACAGGGTGACAAAATTGTCCACAAGATGCGAGACGATAACACAAAGTGATTTTATGGGAAATGTAAATGCATTTTTAATTCCATAGATTTTATAAGTCGCCATAATAAAACAGAATTTATTTACATACATATTTCTTTTAAAGATATAAAGCGACTCCATCAATTTTAATTATGCCCAAAGTACGAACATCACATCGGCATTCCCGGGTGAGGGGGGTGCTGCGGGGACATCTGATGGTCTGGAATTACGCCATCATTCCTTAAAAACGGATAATTTCCGGCTGGACTTGGAAACATTGGTCTAACGGATGTTTGGGGCGGAGCACCCCCACCTTGCTGCTGTTGCAAAAACATCTGCTGCTGCATCTGTGGACAGGGGGGTGGCGGAGGTCCAAAACTCCGGGGGAATCCCAAATTTGGACGGTGCATTTGCACCGGCATTCCGGTCGCATTAAATGGACCCGAACGCGGTCTCGGGTGGTGGGAGAGGATCGTCTGGGAGTTCGGTATAAAACTATCCCCCCCACCGCCCATCATTGGGGTGTTACTCCTCGAGAATTGTCCCCCTGGCGGCAGTATTCCACTAGATTTTCCCATTAAAATCGGAATATTTTTCACATTTGCCGGCGATGTCGGCGGTGTAAAGCCAGAATTTGAAAATCCAACTATCGGAGAGCTCATCCCACCGGGTGGGCGAAGCGCCACAGTCGGTGTCGCAAAACCGGGCATACCGCCCGGATTTGGTGTAAAAAGTTGCACTGATCCCGACGGTCTCATGCCTCCAACATTTTGCTGAATTGGCTGAATTGGCTGAAAATTGGACATCATTGAAGGGCTCTCTCCGCGCTGCTGCGATCCAATGAACGGTGGGGGAATGTTCCGATTAAAATTAGCCACTCCCCCAGGTGGGCGGGGACCGAACGGGATGCTCGGGTGTCCCAAAATTTGCTGCTGCTGCGATGGCTGGGGGCTTGGAGGGGGCACTGGGAAGTCGGAACGATTCAAATTCCCTGGGGATGCCCGCAGGAGCGGTCGATTAAACATAGAAAATCCTGGAATAATTGGGGACGGAGGTCGAAATTCACCCCCTCCGGCCGCCGCCACTGCCATCATCATCGGGGGCATGAACTGCTGCTGCTGGGGTCTGAATCTTCTTTCTGGATGCTGAAGGGGCGGGACTATCGCCGGGGGATGTTGCATCTCCCCCAATTTTGGGGAGGGGCAAATTTGCGGCTCATTGCTCAGCTCCCTCGGAATAATAAAGCAGCCCTTGGCAGTGGCGGTGGCGGCGATTTGAATCGGCTGGATAGGGCCATTTCCTCCCACAGGAATGTTACTCTGATTAATGCTATTTGAATTTCTCGGAGCACCGGGGGGTGGACCCATCTGTGGGGCAACATTCGATTGAACCCCTCGGGTAAGAAGTCTCGGGGGCATGGGAGTCGGCGAATTTGAAATGTACATTGAACTGACGACTGGATCAAAATGAAAATAAAGAAATTGCTCTGGACTGGGAGGCTTTAAAAGGACTGGCTGCGGCAGATGAGCCGGCGGATCACCTGGGGGTGGTGGAGGTGGCGGCAAATTATCAAGTTCTGGATCAACCTTGAAGCAGTCGCCTATTAAAGCAGTATCAATTCCCTAAAGTAGTTTTTTTTTGTAAAATATAAATTAATTGTATAAAAAATTTTCAATTCCTCACCAGAGAGACGACTTCATTCTCCTTGTTCTCCTCGCCCTTACGACGGCGGCTCCTCTTTTTCAAACGGTGCGGAATGCCCAGCCGGACAGGAGATGAATCCTCGTCGGACGTTGAACTGCTCCTTCCCGGCGGTATTCCGTCAGCGAATATTACCCTTTTCTTTTCCCGAGGTTTTTCTCTGTTTTAATTTAAATAAAAATAATTTTACATTAATAATAATAATAATAATAATAATAATTGAGTTAATATTGTAGGGGGTATTTTTGACGTGATAACGTCTTATAAATCGATGAACGGCTGCACTCACGAAAAAACATGACTCATTGTCACGTTCCGCCTGAGCCGAGCATGCAAGCGAGAGCTCGGAACAAGCGATAGAGAGGCACGATCGGCCTAAGCGTTTTATTAAGGTTAAATAAAAAAGGTTTATTATTTTTTGCTTTTCAGTTTTTTCGGCGGTTTAATTTTTTTGTTAAAAAGTTTTTATTTTATAATTTTTTGTGGCTATAATGCAGAGACTGAGGTCTACACACAAGAGATTGACAGGTCTAAAGCTCATTCATCGTGAGGTTTTTTTTCATATTAATTGTAATACACAACTCAGCATTAAAATCTGTGAGTGAACAATAAATCACCCCTATTTTCCCACCCTTAAGGTAGGATTTTTTCCAAATTTATATGGGACCAACTTCGAGGTATATCCTATCCAATAAAAAAAGAATTATCAAAATCGGACTACTCTGTAAAAAGTTATGCGTGGTCATACCTTACAATTAGTGAGTGAATAATCAATCATCCCCTGTTTTCCTACCCTTAGGGTTGGAATTTTTTTTCCAAATTTATATGGGACCAACTTCAGGGTATACCCTTTCCAATAAAAAAAGAATTATTATTATACATAAAAAAATAAAAAAAAATAAAATAAAAATATACGCGTCGAATTAATAACCTCCTCCGTTTTTTTTCGTCGGTTAAAAATGCTCTACCACCGATTTAAAAAAAAAGTTGTGAAGTGAAAAGTTAATGTGGTTTCCATTGTTTTTTACAACAACAATTGCGGCAAAAAAGGTAATTAATTCTTGCATTTTAAGAATTTGATGTGAACTGTTTTGTCAACTGTTTATAAAGTGAAGTGAAAAGTTAATGTAGTTTCCACAACCATCGATTTGACTTTTTCAAGGCACATTACACTTGAAAAACTCCCCTTGATTTCCTACTTTTTCTATCATCGTTCTATCCTTAACAGAATAACGCAGATTAGAGGATCTTAAATATCACACATGTATATAAGTTGTAAATAAATTGTTAATAACACATTCTTACTTGTACTTAATCTGTATAGTTTAAGTAAAAAAATATTTGAATTAACGAGTGCAAATAAATGTTAATTTATCGAAAAAATTGTAATTTTCAATTAACTCCTTCTTTATATTATACAAAATAATGATAATTCAGTGATAATAATTCAATTCAATTCATAAAAGTATGCAATTTGCAACAAATTGCTTTCGCTTAAAATTCAAATTTTTTAAATAATTAAATTAACTTACGTAATTGGTTTATTGTATAAAATTCCCCGAAGGGTGCCATCGTCTTCCTTGTTGAGTCGCAAAACAGCTGATAGAATGTGCCTTTTAGCAATTTCATCTTCCCAGAGGACAAAATCCTGACTCTTTCGCTTTTTTCTCTTCTTTTCGTTTGCATTCTTTTCGACTTTAAGTGCGATTGGCATTTCAATTTTTCTATCGTTGCCACTTTCATTCAGTGGCTCGTCGCCGTCTTGATTAAATTCCGGCTCTGATTTTATAACAACGGCCGAATGTTCAATTTGCACCGTCTCATTTTCATATGAATTACTGTCGGGCAATTCAATTTTCGGTATAATCGAAGTCGGAACAATTTCGAGGACATTTCCCTTCTGGACAACAAAATGTTTTTTGTCAGTTGTGATCCCAGACCCAGGGTCAAGTGGAACTTGTTTGATGTTGTTGTGGTTGTTGTTGGTCTCCGGATGCTCACTGGCTTGTGGGTTGTGGGAGTCGTCAGCAGCCTCGAAATCGTCGTAGTAGTAATTCCCACCGGCCGAGTTGATCACCGGGATGCGGGAGTAGCTGCTCATCGGCTCGGGGCCGACGTATTCGTTCCCGTAGCTGTTCGCGTAGAGCCCCATGGTCTGGTAGTCGTAGTTGTAAAGCCTGTAGTTCGGGTGGTAGAACTCGCCAGGCTCGCAGCTCGGCCGGGGCTTCTGAACGGCCCCCTGGACGGGGGAGGGGATGTAGTAGTAACTCTCATTGGTGGGGTAGTAATTTCCGGTTGAATCGTCCGACCACGAGTAATTTGGGGCGCTGGGGCCACCGTCGCTGTCGAGCCGGGAATTCCGCTCCTTCTGGGGGCTCGTCGATCGTCCCCGAGGCGGTGGCGATTTCGGGGACGGCGGTCGGAACGGGGGACTCCTCGAGAACCGCCTTCCGTAGGGGCTGCGCGATCTTTTCCTAATCAAGGGACTCAACGGCCACCGGTGCGAGCGGCTGCCCTTTTTCGAGTCTCCACCGCCAGCCCTTTTTCGGTTCGACGGATTGGGGCTGTAGTGGCGTTGTCTTTTCGAGCGCTTCTGCTTCTCCCCCCACTGCTCTCTGGAGCGTCTCGTAGGGCTGATGGAAAGGGAACGACCTTTGCGAATCGATTTTTGGCCCTCCGGCGATCGGCTTACAGATCGACTAAATTTCCTTTCCCTCTTTTTCCTCTCACCACCCTCGGAGTGGTCCTTCGATGGCGTTGGGGCGGTCATCTTTAAGAGTTTCTCGGTAAAATCCTGATCGTCCTCCTCCAAAGGGGTCTGTGCCACAGTTCTTGAGGATGATTTTTGTGTTTTTGGTGAAAATTTCAACTTAACTGCCTCACGATTCACATCAAAAATTTTATTCGCCTCCAACTCATCGGTGGGGTCTGTTAAATTTTTAACACTAATTCGAGGCGGTGTCACCCCTTCGGGGGTCTCGGTCGAGTCACAGGGGGACGGAGGGTCACGCAATTTCAGCTCATCGGTGAGGTCCCTGGCTACGTCATATTTTCGCATTAAAAGATTCTTTTCCGCTTCTATCAGCTTCTCGAGGCCCAGGAGACACTGCTTGTCCTCGTCATCCATAGCGTCGCTCTGCTCCTGAAGATTTTTCAACATTCGCGACCTTTCGTGAAGCGATCGCAACTTTTGCGTATCCTCCGGCGATAGGATCGATGGCAAATTGTTTTTTTCAATATTATCAACATTTTCGCAATCTTTTACTTCAGACGATGATGATAATAATAATAAATCGGGCTTTTTCTCAGCATTCGGCGACTCTGAGGAAGTGTCCGTTGTCGTCGTCGAAGACGTTGAGCTGGCCGTGTCCGAGGACGAATCGGTGGGCGTTGATGATCCAGATTTTGGTGACGAGGACACTTTTTTTGGAAGGGTATCATCTAAATTTTCATGTATCTTCCCACCAGTTGGTGAGGCGTTCGGTGTAAAGCTGCACTCCTCCTCGTCTGTTGCATTGTGCGGGGGCACCTCTGCTCCGTCGATGGTTTTTTTTAGGGCTGGTTGACTGCTCAAGGAGAGCTCGATGCCCGCCTCGCTGACTGACTGAATAAACTGCTCGTAAATCACCTGCATGCCGAACAGGGGGCTCGAGGGTATTTTTGGGGTCATCCCATTGTTTTTGGGCACCTCAAAATCGTCATCCTCCTCTTCGTCGACGGCGACGACTTGTTTCCGCGTCGACGGAGGGACGGGAGGAGGAGTTGTGTCCTCCTCGGATCCAGGAGTTACCCCAAGCATTTCAGCTGGTGGGCTCGGATTGACATAAATCGGGGTCCCAAGACCGTCTCTCATCTCAGACTCGAATTGATCGTGATCAATTTTTTCAGGAGTGCTACTATCACCGGGGAGGGGAGCGATTTTTGGGGTATTTGAGCCCTCCGGAGTCGTTTCCTGAACTGTATCAACTGCTGCTTGCCCTTGAACCTTAGCGGCTAGAATTACCGGCTTTTTCGGAGTGCTGTCGATGCTCACGGAAGCCGCAGCAAAATCCTCCTCCTCCTCCCAATTGGCCATGTAATCGTCGGTATCTGGACTGGGGCTCTTCTTGTTCAGCTCCTCCTGGAGGCATTTCAACTTGTTCTCGAGGGCCGCATCGTCTTCGTCCTGCTCCTCGATCGGCTCGATGCTGTCCTTGCTCAGGGGGAACACCTCGACATCTTCCTCGGGAAGGAATTCATTTAAATGAAACGATAACGCCCCACAAATTTTATTTGGATGATTCTTTTTATTTCTACTTCTCCTCCTATTGCGATCCTTTTTATCAGTTTTATCTTTTTTACTGCTAATCTTCTTCTTTTTCTTACTCTTTACAGATGAAATTGATCGCTTTTTTGAGTCATCCCGACGACTCTTGGATCGACTCTTTTTCTTTGGTTTTATTTTATTAATACCTGATTTATGTTTACTCCTTTTTCGAGTTTTTTTATGCTCGATTATTGAAGGTGATGGTTTATTAATATTTGTATTTATAGAAAACGTGATCACTGGTTTCGTTTTTGTATACCTTTAAAAATTTATTTTTACTTATAATAAAAATAAACAAATTAAATTAAACCTACATGGTTCCACCTTCACTGAGTATTTGTGGCAGTCGGGGGAGTTCACGTTGTAATCTTAAAATGTAACCTGTTAATTCACCTTAATTTAAATATATTTTTGTCTATTTTTACCTCCGATTGGGATCTTGAAATTTTCGAATATTCCGAAGGTGGGGATTGAATCGACTTCGGATTATTTTGTCCCGTCCCCTCATAGAAAAATTGTGGTGCTGAATGTCTCCAGGGCCGCGAAAAAATAATTTTCGTCTGGCCTGTTTGTAATTTCGGATTATTTCGCCGCAGGGTCCGGCAACTCGGTGGTGTTGGTGCTGGACGTGGTGCTCGTTACCTGGCAGCGGTTCGACGCCCTGAGGGGGTACTTTTACGTAATTTTTAACGTTATCGGAACCCTCAGGTACCTCGTCTTGGTCCTCGTAGTTCTTAATCGCTTCCAGGGAAGCGGTCAGACATGGTCCCGCCTTGCTCAACGCAGCGGAAGGTGCCTTTTTTTCGGGGAAATCAGCCCGAATGTGGTGAATCATTGCGGCGTCGTAATAGAGGCAGGGAAGAGCGCAATCTGGTTGATTTATTTTGGAAATTTTACCTCTTTGTTAATTCAATCAGATAAATAAAAAGATCCGGGAATTACCTTGCTTCTCCTTGAGCTTCTCAATTTCCTCCTTGGTTAATTTCGCCTTCTCGTGGGGCGTCGGGGGCTTGTCCTTTTTTGAGCCGGAGCCCCCCGAGTTCTTCTCGTGGGACTTCTTCCTGGAGACTTTATCCGGCCGGGACTGCTTCGACTCCATTTGCATCCTTTTCTGAATTCCGATCGCCTTCAGTCGCTGCTTCGCCTTTTCCTTCCCTAAAACCGGCTTCGAGGAGGAGCCGCTTTTCTCCGACGAGGAAGTCGTCGCCGTCACCGTCGCCGCTGTTGGGGTTTTTTCGCCAGCTTCCTCCAGATCACCGGAGCCCGAGACTCCTGCGCCGGGAACCTCTTCCTCCGGTGGCCCCACTACCGGCGGGGTGTCGTCGACTATTTCTCCCGCTTCCAGGGAATTTGAGTCGTTGTTAATCGCACTTGAGGCGTCCAAAGTGGTCCCACTCGCCGTAGCCACCGATTCCTCATCCATTTTATTTTTATTAATTTAATTTTTTTCACTTCTTTCAAATGTCTCCGCTTCGTCGTCGTTGTTTTCTTTTTTTCACGGCGGGGGAGGGTACCGCTAACTCACTTTACCGCAATATTTTTTGTTTTAACTTCACTTAAAATGTCAAAACATTTTATTTTTTTCCCCGCATAGAACCACATAAAACGAATAACTTTTTTAATTTAATTCCTTAATTTCCTCCGAAAAAAAGGGATTAATTTATAAAAATTAACATCTTTATTTTATTTATTTATTTCCCTTTTTTATTACTTGAGGAGGGAAAAAATCTTTTGGTTTTCACCACACCGATGACACGAGAATAAAAATTCACCTCACAACTAAAAAAAAAACAAAATTTTTTTTATGTGCGGTTGTGACAGTGGTGAATCTGTCAGAAACTATTATACCGTTTTGACGTACCACAAGCCTGATTGACGTTTATCTGACATTTTACTGGCTGTGCTTGTAACTGTAACGTAATTACGTAGCTATTTTAGAAAATAAAACTTTTTTTTTATGGAAGATATCCTGCCAGAAACCGTTATACGGAATGAATGGAATTTGGGATGTCATTAAAACAGCTGATTTCGATCAGATGCGAGTGGAAACATCAACAGAACAAAAAATTCGCTTTTAAATTGAGTTTTCCTGAATGAGGCAATTAATTAAATTGAATTTAATCGAAAGTTGAGAGTGTTACAAACCTAATTAAGTGGCATTTATAAAAGTATCTCTTTAAATTCAGTGAGTAAAACACAATGACATCATCAAAATAAAAATGGCAGCATGAAAACTCTTATAAATGTGACTCCTGTCAAAACTTCGTATGTGAAAAAAAAACTAAAAAAAAATTTCTGTCAAAAGCGAACTGAAGGAGGCGAAAAGAAGCAGCCACCCGTCAGTGAAATGTCGGATGACGTTCTGCTGATTAATTTCCCGAGTTCTCGCTGTTGTCGATCTTTAAACAAGACACGAAAAAATCAAATCGAATGATTCCGCTGAGAGTTTTCCTGTATGTAAAAAGAGAACAAGCAAAAAAAACTAAAAAATTATAAAAATAATCGGGCGCAATTGACGCGGTTTATTTATTAAAATAAATTTCATTAAAATTAAATAATTTTTTTTTTTCTCTAAAAAGAAAATCAGAATGCGTTGGGGCGAGGAGGGAAAAGGGGAGGCTGGGACATCGATTTTAACTTAATTATTTTTATATTTTGTAATTTTTTTTTGTTTTAAAAATTCACTACAAAATCGATCCTTTTTTACCTTCAAACCACAAAGTGCTGCAGGCGGGGAGGGGGCGGGGCTATTGACCGGTGCCCTTTCTTCGATTAACAAAAATCTAAAATAAAAAAAAATAAAAAAAATTAGTTGAATATCTAAAAAAACAAAAACCTAAAAATTAAAAAAAAAAAAAAATTCGGTGAAAAAAAAAAATCAAACATATGATTTCTTTCCACGAAAAGAGGGAGGGGTGGCAGGGGTTGTTTCGTCACAAGAGCCACACCAACACAACCAACACACCCAAAAACGTACACACATTCCCCTCTCTCACTCTCTCTCGCTCTCTCTATCTCTCGATCCCACTATCTCTCGAGCTGTCACTTGAATTTATTTTATTTGATTTTTTTTTTTCCAAGTAGTTACCCCTCCGTCAGAATACCGTTTTATTATTAAAAGCAAAAATAAATCGCAGTTTTGTGACAGTTTTCCATGCAAAAAATTGTGTAAAGTGTGATCGATTTTGTTAGAAAATGAACGGTAAAACCGTGAATCTATAGTGAGTTTTATTACATATATATTTATGTACATAAGTGTATATACAAAAAAAATTTTTTTTTTTTTCGTTTTTTGTGATCTCCAGCCACCCCGCCCCACGTTCCCCGCCGACGAATGAGTTTTTTGGAATAAAAAACTATTAAAAAATGTATTTAAAATCATTTAATTAACACAAATTTCATATTTCACTAAAAAAAAAGTGTCAATTAAGTAAAAAAAAAAAAAAAAAAATTGTTCCGAGTAAAACTTTCACGACAAATTCTCCTCACCCCTCTTGCCCTGTTCCCCCCTCCCCTTGCATTCTAACGAAAATTTTTTTTTTGCCCAACCGAGGAAGAGAAAATGGCCAAAAAAAACAAAATTTTTTCGTGTTGTTTTCTTTACACCAAAGGGGCGTGCAAGGGAAGGGGAGGAGTCACTTAAAAATATTAGAAATAAGGGCTAAAAAAAATTAATAATGAAAAAATTATTTCATTTTACACACACACCCACATAAAAATTATTATAATTTTTATAGCGTGCAGTGGTGTAGTGGTGGTGTTTTCGAAGAAATTAGTGTGACCGTTCTGCCCGTAGAAATAAAAAAAAAATCGCCTAAAATAAAATTAATTAAATTAAATTGTTTCTTTTTTTTTATTTTCTATATTTTTCAGATGTTTACGCTTATTCAACAAATTGAATTTAAAAACAGCAGCAGCAGAAGCAGAAAAAAATAATTGGATCAAGGGGGAATAAGAAAAATCACAAAACGAGCGTACCAACGCTAAAATAATAACAACAAAAGCTCCGCCCCTTCGGCCCCGCCCCTCTAAGAACATAAAATAGAAAAAAAAGGGTGCTGCTGACAAAACGTAGAATAAAAAAATAAAAAAATTATAATATTTCAAAAACAGGGCTCCGATTCGACTGAGTGTAGATCGTACTTTAGAAATTAAAAGAAAAAAAAAAGAGAATTAAAACTAAAACTAGAAAAAATTCGCAAATGTGATACTCAACCACAAGGAGGAGGTTTAAACTAAACTTAGTCATTTTTTTTTCAATTTTCTGTTCTCTTTTTAAATTCAAATATTTAAAAAATAATTATAATAATAATAAGCTCAACTTCCAAAAAAGAGAGAAAAAAAAACACTGATATTACGTCCAATGAATTTTAAGTGCAGAATCCCAAAAACCCCCAAGTACCAAATTAGTTAAAAATTCCTCTTTTCTTTCTCCATTTATTTGGTTAAAAAAAAAAAGAAGCTATTTAGGATCTAAAATAAAAAAAGACCACCCCGAACGAAGCAAATAAAAAAAACAATAATAATAAAAAAGAGAGAAATAAAAAGAAAAGGAAGAATAAAAAGAGGGAAAGCGAAGAGTTCTGCAAAAACCACATTTTTACAAAATTGGTCAAAATCTGTGCGAATTGGGTCAGCGCCAGGGAGAGACAAACGGACGCCGCAATAATGCGGCACAAAGAGGCTCAGCAGCGGCAAAGGGAGCTCCCTTCACGAGGTAGGCCCTTTTTAATTTCTAAGTTTTAACTATTGTTTTTATTTTGTCCCCGCCACTCCTCTCCATCTCATGAATTTTCCCATTTTTAGGCTAGATAATAGAAACCAAAAGCAAAATCGACGGATGAGCGGAACCGCGCCCCACGATCCCATGAAATTACCCTGCATGAGTTTTACAAAAATTCAAATTTAGCAATTAATTCCTTGTCCTTCGCCATTGTTCCAAACATCTTCCATATTTAGGAATCTTTAATTAATTTAAATGCGATCTGACACTGCTCAGAACTCTAAAATCCAAATTTTGTGAATTTCCTGATCCGCAGAGACATCTGCTGGTAGATAGCAAAAACACAACTACTTGCGATATCTATGGGCTGAGTTTGTGCACATAAATTTTTATTGTAGGATGCACCAAATACGCAGGCGCCTCCCCTCATCCGACGATTTTTGTTTTAATAATTTTTGGCAGCCATATTGCTTCAGGACTGCCTACTCTCAAACTAAAGAATACAAAAATTCCCGTTTAGACTTCCTTTTGTTGTTGCTGTTGTTGTTGTTTTTGTTTTTGCTTAATTAATTTTTTTTTATATATTATTATAAAATAAGTAGGCTCGTTTATTATTATTTTTTTTTTTATAAATTGCTTGGTTGAATCTTTGATCATTGGAAATAAATAAATAAAATTCCCAAAAGAAAAACAAACAGAATCCCCTTTTTCTTCTTGACAAGATGTGCTGCCATCGATCCGATAAAAAAAAAATACCTTCGAACTAACAAGCGTCGTTTTTGAATGAGAATTTACTAAAAACACAAAAACGTTGGTGATCACTTCTCCACCACCCCCACCATTGTAACAATGTGGTCCTTTGTTGTTGAAATGCATTTTTTTTTGTTTTCACCAACTGTCGTGTGCAGTCACAGTAGTTGTAAACAGTTATTTCTTATTATTTATTGGAATTTGCTTTTATGCTGGAGAGGTCTAATTGGGCAATCGACAAAAAAAAAAAAACCAAGAGCAAGAACAAAATCAACAGCAACAAAACAAAAAAAAAGTTAAAAATATTTCAACAATCGTAAAAAAACAAAAAAAAACATAAATTTTTAAGTGATCAACAGCAACACCGGTCTAAGCAACAACAACAACATCAACAAGACGGAGAGCTTCACCAATCGCAGAAGCACCACAAAATTTTGTACCAGGGGGAGAACAACGCAATTAAATTGGTGCCAGGGAAGCCGGCGACACTTCAAATTGTTGAAACCGACCGAATTGGCGAATCGACCGTTGGTGAAATAACGTCATCATCGTCAGTGAACACCAGCAGCACATTCAAGACTACAATAGTTGAAGTTGTCGGCTCCCCGAAGGTCATTCACCACAACATCGTCGCAGCTCGATTTCACCAGCAGATCATTTCAACAACGTCCTCGAAGAAAATGTACGAGGAGAAGCCGTTGCCGCCGCCGCCGATGTCAGCGCCATCGTCGACGATTACGACAACAACATCGACCCAATTGGGGGGGAGCGGCGGCGCCCGGAAACAGGGCGTCTTCACAATGGGGGCGAACAGTTCACCAATTGTTGCAATTGGCAACACGACCAATTCAACAAGCGGCGGCGGAGGTGGAGCCAGTGCTGCCAACGCGAACGGTTGCGCCCCAGCGGCAAGTACCGGCACTACGGCTGCGTTGAGCGCCTCAACGACGATTGCCCGCCGGCCGCATCTCGTGAGCCGCGGAACGGAATTTTTAGCCCACAATATGCCGCCGCCCGGACGGAACAGTAATGCCAACGTAACGGTGAAACGTTCTCAGAGCCACCAGAGAAACAGGTGTGATAATAACATTTTTAAGAAAAAAAACCAAAAAAAAAAAAACAAAATAAATCGGCATTATTTTTAAATGTTTCGAATACACAAATTTATATATTTTTTGCACTTACATTGTACAAACAGTAGCTTTGCACCTTTTTGTAAGTATACCTACACCTTTCAATACATTTCAACATCGTTCAACACCCTTCAACATTTCAATATTTCAATGTTGCTCACCTCAAAATGTGGTTTATAAATAATAATAACACACTTCTTCAACATTTCTCTTTCCCTCTGTCACCATGTATCTCCCCTTTTTTTTTTTATTTATTTTTGTTGCTTTCCACACGCATGCGTATTTTAATGGACAACATGCGGCCCATTTTATTTTATTTTATTTTTTGTTGAACCGTGGAAGAAAAAGGAGTTGAAACATTATTTATTTACTTTTCTTTTTGGGAATTTTATATGACATTTGCTTTCGTCTAGCTGTTCTTTTTAATTTTGCGTGTTTGTTGTTAAAATTGTTGAAATTCACAGGAGTTCGGGCAACACGATCAACAACAACAACAGCACCAGCAGCAGCAACGCGGCCGTTTGCTCGAGGGTTTTAGCGCGCCAAAGAAAATTGGGAACTGTGAATTTTCCGTCGATGCAATACCACCAACAGCAGCAACAGCAGCAGAACGACAACATTCAACAGCAACAGTCGGGTCAACAAAATTCAATTTTGTCTGTTGGTGAAAATTTGTCAGCGACGGGGAGCTTTTTAAGTCGAATTGTAAATGAATTGCCGCCATCGGCGGGTGCTCTGACGTTGCCCGCAACAACGCCACCGACGGCGGCCGCAGCAACGACGACAACGACGGTGGCGACGCCACACTCGTCGTCGTCGTCGTTGTCGTCGCGATCAACAACATCGACACTTTCGAGCAACAGCACAACGACTCCGACGCCTGCGATTGGTGGTGGGACCGTTGAGACCGCAGTGCCACCACCAAAAGTCGGTGGGGGGAAGAGGGGGCCGGCTCGAAGGGGCACTGCAGAAAAAGGGGGCGTGGCCAACGGTAGCAGCAGTAAAACCGTACAAACGGACGATCCAATCGAAGTTGCCGTTGAGGCGTTACCAGTCCAAGAGGAGCCACGCCCCCCACCCCCACCACAGCAGGGTGGAAGTGAGGAGGAGGGGCGTACCGATGATTCAAGCCCCGCCCAGAAAAGCGAAAAAACAGAGCAGAGCGAAGAAGCCGTTGAGGTTGTTAAGCCAATCATTGAAGATCTTCTAAAAAATTTGAACGTAAATGGAGAGGCAGTGGCACAGAAAAGGGAGGGGCCTCATCAACCCCTCCCCGATCCTGCCGTTCGGGAACCCGCCCCTGCGATGCCGCTGCAGCCAATCGCCGACAAGCCTCAACTGCAGCAGCAGCAGCAACAGAACGCCCCCCCGAATTGTTCGAATATTCGATTTATTCGAAAATCGGTCGATAACACGATGGTCGTTTACTCGAAGCACGCCTTCTACGACTCGGATATCGAAACCGAATACCCGAGAAATCTCGACGATAATATCGAAATTTTGAGCCGAGAAGCCGAACACCTCGAGGAGCAGTTCAACAAAACAACCGAAGACAAACTCGTGCAGTACGGCCCTATTTTTGACCCTGAGAAATTCGAGGCCCAGCGAAAGCAGAAGGAGGCTAAAAAGGAAATCGATGAGGACGAACCGATCGGGATGTCCCCTTGCGGGAGATTTTTTAAGTACGACAAGGAGGTGGGAAGGGGCTCTTTTAAGACTGTTTTTCGAGGCTTGGACACGCAAACCGGAGTCGCTGTCGCTTGGTGTGAATTGCTGGTAAGCACGCATATCGATCATTTTTAGATTTATATTTTTGTTTTCTTAAAAAAAACACCATCTCAATTTATTTTACAGGATAAAAAAGTGAATAAGGCTGAACGTTTGCGATTTCGGGAGGAGGCTGAAATGCTGAAAAAGCTCCAGCACCCGAACATTGTGCGATTTTACAACTATTGGGAGACGAACGTTGCGAAAAAGAAAAATATTGTTCTAGTCACGGAGCTGATGCTTTCCGGTACGCTTAAGTCGTACTTGCGACGCTTTAAAAAAATTAATCCGAAAGTTCTTAAATCGTGGTGCCGACAAATTTTGAAGGGTTTGCATTTTTTGCACTCAAGATCGCCCCCGATAATTCATCGTGATTTAAAATGTGATAATATCTTTATAACCGGTACAACTGGAAGTGTTAAAATTGGCGACTTGGGTCTGGCCACGCTAAAAAATCGCAGCTTCGCCAAGTCGGTGATTGGCACCCCTGAGTTCATGGCCCCCGAGATGTACGAGGAGCACTACGACGAGGCGGTCGACGTCTACGCGTTCGGGATGTGCATGCTGGAGATGGCGACCTCCGAGTACCCGTACAACGAATGCTCGGGCCCGGCTCAAATTTACAAGAAAGTCGTCTCCGGCATCAAGCCTCAGAGCTTCGACAAGGTCGAGAACCCCGAGGTCAAGGAGATCATCGAGCGGTGCATCCAGCTGAATAAGGAGGACCGGCCGAGCTGCAAGGACTTGCTGAATTCGGAGTTTTTTGGCGAGGACATCGGGATCAGGCTCGAGCCGACCTCAACGGAGGCGTTCGTTAAAAATCCGGATTGTACAAAAATCGAGTTTCGCCTCCGGCTGCTCGATCCAAAGAAACGTTCCTACAAACACAAAGAAAACGAGGCCATTCAATTCGAATTCGACACGAAAAGAGACAACTGCGACGAGATCGCGAGCGAAATGTACAAGGCGAACCTCACCAACGAGGAAGACTCGCGGGCGGTCGCTAAGCTGCTCAAGGTGCAGGTCTCCTCCCTCCTGAAGGAGCGCAAGGAGCGCCTCACCCAGCTCCAGATGGAAAAGGAGAAGGCGCGCAGAGAGCAGGAGGCGCGCGAGGCCGCGATCAGAGAATCTGAATTAATCCAGCAGCAGATTCAGCAGCAAATCCAGCACCAGCAGTCGATCGAACACCTGCAACAGCAGCAGCAAGTTGCTCAGTCCCAGCTTACAGCCGTTCAGCAACAGCATATTCAGCAGCAGCAGCAGCAGCAACCACAAGTGCAATATGTTTTATCACCAAACCAGCAGCAGCAGCAGCAGTACTACCAACAGCAGCAATATCTCCAACAGCAGCAGCAGCAATCCCAAAACTTAGCATATGCTGTCCAGCAACAAACCCAGCAACAGCAGCAAATTTACACGACGCAAACTGTTTACCAACAGACGCCAATTGGCAATCCCCCGCAAGTTTACAGTGTCCAGCAAATTCAGCAGCACCACCAGCAAGTCATAACGCAGCAGCAGTACCAACAGCAGCAGCAAAATCAAATACCGCAAATGATGGCACAGCTGCAGCAGCCAGCACAAAACATTCATTCGCTGCAACAGCAGCAGCAGTCGCCGCAGCAGTCACAACATCCTCAAATTATTCCCACTCCTCAGCAACAGCAGCAACAAATCCAGCATATTCAGCAGCATCAAGTAATGCCACAGCAGCAAATTCATGTTGTACAGCAGCCGCAGAATGTTTACGCAGCGGCCGCAGCTGCAATTCAGCAACAATATCAGCCACAGGCAACAATCATTCCAAATGCAGCAATGGTGCAGCAAGATCATAATGTTGCTGGAATCCAGCAGCAACAAATTCAGCAAATGTATCAGCAGCAGACACCGGCAACATCAGCAGCTGTTGTTGTTCAGCCGATTGTTCCTATTCAGCAACAGCAGCAGCAACATAGGCAATCTGTAACAAGTAGCAACATGTTGCAGCAACAAATCGTTGCTCAACCACAAATGGTTGTTCAGCAGCAACAAATTATTCATCCACAGCAGCCAATTCAGCCACAATCACAGACCCAACAGCAGCAGCAGCCGCAACAGCAGCAACAGCAGCAGCCACAACAGCCGCAACCGCAGCAGCCACAACAGCAGCAACAAAAGACTCGATCGAAAAGCAGGCGTACCAACAAAACGGAATGTCGAATACCAAAATTGATTGTGCTAAATGTGACCGATGGGACATTGATTGACTGCCAAATGGAAAATAAGCCAAAGACGATTACTTTCAAGTTTGACATAACCGACGTTAATCCTGTAGATGTCGCGAAAGATTTGGTAAGGGTGGTAACTTAACAAAATAAAAAAATAAGCTATAATTCTATCTTTTTCACTCTTCCGCAGATAGCACAAGAGCTTCTCGCCGAGAATCAGAGCGCTGTTTTTGTTGACATGATTAAAGACATCGTCCGCCAGGTGAAGTTGAACCCAAACCAAATTCCCATACCAACAGCATTCCGACGCAGTATTGAAAAAGTGAGTATAGGCCACCCCCCCACCCCTCCACCGCACTAAGGCCCTCTATCTATAAAAATAAATGGGAGGTTCCTGAATTGTTTTAAAATTTTTAACCTGTAGAGAATTGATCTAACTAACCGATTTTTAAATAATAAAATCTTTAAGAACAAAAACCAGAAACCGATTCAAATTTCTGTTTAAAAAATTTCTGGTTTAGGTGCGACATGCGTCACTAACTCGTCAGCGGTCTGTGTTCAAAACCCATCAAAGGCATCGATCAGTAAGTTAAAAATAAAAAAGAAAACAAGAATTAATTAAAATTAAAAAACGATCTCCAGTTTGCCGCGAACAAATTCTGCTGCTTTTAAACATATTTCTTTTGTTGCACCGTTTGTTAATTGTTTTTTTATTTTCGCCTCTTAATTGTTTTGACCACGCCCCCTGATTGCATAGAGCTTTTTGTTTTCATAAAATCCAACAGTTGCTGTATTTCAACAAAATTCCGATAGATGGCGGTAGAGTAGTAATTATTAAATTACTGTTGGCTTTTATTCGATTCGCAGGCTTTGTTTGCTTTTAATTTTTGTTCAGCTCCTTTCTTAATTTTGGACGTGTTTCTTTTATTTATTTTTTAAATCACATGTTGTGTTTAGTGCAGATAGTTTTTGTCCAAGCCCCCCCTATTGCAGTTTTGGATTAATTTTTTAATTATAACGAAAAACCAGATCTACAGAATTTTAATCTTAAACATTTTCTTCCTATTAAAAAAAAAAAAAAAATAAATAAATAAAATAAAAATAAAAGCGAGACGAAACTTCGACCCTATCGAAAATGTTCGATCCAACGATTTACAGCCTGGAGCCCTTAGTGACATCTGGCGGCGGCGGCGGTCATCCCGGACAGAGACCCCAAAACGACTCGATCCAGCTGCGGAAGGCGGGCAGCGATGATCCGATGCGGACAAGCTACGACGATCCGAATGTAGAGGGCGCTGCCACCGTCGGTGACTCACAGTCGTCGACTCCACCGCCACCTAGCGGCGAGAATTACATTGGCGAGGGGGGCATGGGATCCGGTTCGATTTCTCGGAAAACTTCAACAGCTTCCGAGTATACGTCACTTTCCTCGGATTACACCCCTGATAACACGGTGACGTCATCCTCCTCCCCGTCAACTGTTGAACAGGCAGCTAGAAAATTGCCCCATGACGAAAATTCCCTACTTTTTGTTGCTCAGAGTGGAGGGGGGAAAGATGAAAAATCTGCTGGAGATGCTACAGGAGATGGTGAATTGTCGGCGACAAAACCACCATCTGGTGGCGGTGGCGAGAAGCCAATTGATAGTGGTGATGCAGCGAAACCGAAGGCGGCCAGAAAAATTTCCCGATTTTTAGTTAGCCCAGTCATATCAGGGACAGTTGACTCATCGCCGTCTATTGAAGCAACACCAGCAGCAGCCACAAAGTTGCCAACAACAATAGCAGAAAGTTTGGTGAGTAGCACGCCATCTAGTGTGCAACAGGGACCACTACCAGAAAAGCAACAGCAGCAACAGCAACATTATCCTTTCCTTCAGTCCCAAATGTCGATAAACCAGGGAGATTTATGCGATGTCGCGACAAATGTTTCCGCAACAAATGCCGCTGGGCCACAGGGCAGCAACACCCCGGTAACATCGACACGGCCAGAACTGGCGGCTCATCCAAAGCCCGTCGGTCCGGAGCACATCAACACCCTCGAGCAGCTAAAAATCGGTCTCGAAAATATAACGCACGCGCACGTCCAGGTGAAACCGATGAGTGGGACACATGTTGCGGCCGCTGCCGCTACCCAAGAAGTTCACAAGTTGCCCGGCGGCGGTGTGATGTTGGCTGGTGATGTTGCTGCGACAACAGTCGTCGAGGAGACTCTCCAACATCAGCAAATGTCGAATGTTGCAGCACCTGTTGGAATTGTTCCATTCCCGGATCCAGCAGCAATTCAACAGCAGCAGCAGCAACAAATGGCGCACAATGTTTCAGCAATAATTGCCCCGCAGCAGCAGGTTCACATGCAGCAAATAGTCCAGCATCAAGTTAATCAGCAGCAAACAATTGGGCAACAGCAGCAAATTGTTCAACAACAAATTCAGCCAATTCAGCAACAAGCTCCGCCTCCTGTTCAGCAGATTATGCAGCAAGTTGTTCAGCAGCAGTCTGTGATCCAAGCAATTCAAAATTTCTCCGGTGGTGGCGTTCTGCAGCAGCCGCAAATTGTTCCAACAAATTCGGCCCCGGCCCCAGCCCCCGTCAGCTCGTCAGCCTTCAGTTCGCGAAGATCGTCGCTGGATAACAGCGGAACGGCCGCCCAGACCCCAAGCGAAATCGCCGAAATTGTAAAACGTGTACCGCAGCAGAGCAGCCTCGAAAAAGCGGAGGGGTAAGAAGGGTTTTCATGTGAAAAACAAAACAAACAAAAATTATATTTTTCCCTATTCCGCAGAATCATTCAAAATTCTCTAGCAAACCTCCAGCATAAGTTGGCTCTTCTAACGTCGTCTGGACAAATTCAGGCCAGCTTGGCCAGTCTTGCAGAAGTATGATTAAAATCAAAGTTGCTAGCAACATGTATCTGTAATTGTTCTATTGTTAGGGCCCAATGTCGCCTACTCAACACAATTCGCCGCAGATGGGCTCATCGTCGTCAGTTGTTCAATCTCCCGTGCGGGCCGACCAAACAGAGCCACAATTTCCAGCGCCGCCTAGTGGCGTAGTTCAGCAACAGCAGCAGCAGGATGTTGCCCAGACGTCGACGACGACGACGACACCTGCCGGCGGTGGAGCAATGCCAAAGCTAACGCAATTAGCTGACCTCCAAAATGAGCTGGCAAAATTGAATCAGCGCGTCAACGTTTTGGTTACTGAGCAGCAAAAGCAGGAGCAAAATCAGCAGCCGGTTCCGGTGATAACGCAGCAAACGATGACTGAATCTGGTGACGGAAATGGCCATGATGTTTCGGCAACATCAGGCGGCAGCATGCATCAACAACAATTGGATCAGTTTGGTGGAAAGCGAAAAGTCTCACGATTTCAAGTTAGCGTCGTTAACGAGGGAGTTAAGGACACTGCGACCGTGACTACGTCACACATTGATGCAGCAACAAAGCCAAATGTTGCTGGTGTTGGTACAGCCGGCGATCCGGCAATTGTTGCTACTGTTGCGACTGGAACGGGAATTGCAGCAACGAATTTAATAAGTGATGATGCTGGGAAACACGTTGAGGATACAACTCAACATTCTGCTATTAATAGCAACATGTTGCAAGCGGTTCAAATTCAAAAGGAACCCACGCCTATAAGTATGCAATCGCAGAATTTTGAAAGTGGTACGTACTACTTTATGTTAGAAAAATTTAATTTAATTATTTTGTAAAATGTTACGAGGAGCAGAAATGAAGCCGGACGTTCGTGGAGTCCGATCAGCTGGTTCTGATGAGCAACTTTCGCTAGCTTCAACAAATCCCTCAATGCTTCCTTCGATGGTGCAATCGGTGAGTTTAATTATTAATTTTTATGTAATCGATTTGAGCTTTTTATTATTATTTGAGTTGAATTCCGACCTGTTCACATTTTCGAGTTAGGTTAGAAAAACAAACAAGCAAACAAAAACTATATACAAATAGCTTAAAAACCGAATTGTTCCTAAAACTTGTAAAGGTCCGTAAAAAGTCATCAACAACAACTCCGGCTGTTGCCAGCAACAATGTTGGGATGCTGCCCGCGCCCTTGCCCTCCCAATCGGCGGGGAAGACGAAATCCCTGTCCCAGTCCCTTCAGCAAATTTTCCAGTCGTCGTCCGCGTCCCTGAAGGGCTCTTTGAGCAGCCTCCTCCCCCCGAATCGAAGCGCGCTTGACTACCAGGAAAAGGTGCAGCCGCAACATCGCCTGAGTGGCGGCAACATGTTGCGCCCGTTCTACGGCATGCCGCTTCTCAACAAATCGGCGTCGTACTCGAGCGACCGATCCCCAGCCCGAGCCTCGCTGATGGCCAGCAGCTTTGAAGCGAGCCCTCGCGCGTCTGGTTACGAAGTACAAATTCTGAATACTGGCGGCAGCACTATCAGCAAGAAGAGCAAGTTAAAGGGACTGCCGCTGTCGATACAGCGCCACAAAGTTTACTATGTCCCCTCGAGCAGCAACGAGCCCCCCGGGAAGGGTATTAAAATTCAAAAAGACTCCTCGGAATTTTCGATACCGAAAACAATCGAGGAAAACAAGAAGCTGATGCGAAGCTCGACCGATTCGCGCGTCCATCAGCTGCTGAAGAAATTTCCACGTCGAGAGGTCTCCGCTTTGGAGGGTGCTGCAGTAAACCCCTCAACAGACCTAGCAAGAAAACTCGTTAAAAAGAAGCGAGTCAAAAAGCGGATGAAATCCACACCGGAAAACAGATACCACACTCTTAAACAGATATCCGTCGATGGATCTGTGACGGCGTCAAAGAAAATCGCCGGGTGCCCCAGGGGTCTCAAACAGACCAGTGCTAGTTTGGATAATTTGCTAATTGGGCACCGTTCGAAAAAGTTCACGAGCTACATATCGCGCCGCAGGAGGGCCTCGAAAAAGAATTTAGCAGAGGCGTTCTGCAACGAGCGGAACTACTTAACTTACCACGGATTGCCCGAAAAGATCCACCCCCTGCCCTACGAGTGCGACCTCGATGAAAACTTAGGCTCCTACACCGATGACGAGTTGCGGCTGCTCAATTCGAGCGACACCGGCGACGCGAGCGACGTTTCCTCAACAACATCGTCGGTGGGTAGCTCGAATAATTTTTGCGAAATGTCCTCGACACAATCGCTAAATAATAACCCTAATAATGTGAAAAGCGAGTCCGTCCTCGACGGCCGAATACTCTTCCATCCGATGGGCCAATCACCGATTACATTTAGCGAATTTTACCCGAGACGCGACAGTGCTCTTTTCCAGCATCGCAAAACAAAATCATCAGACGAGAGCTGCCGCATTGGGTGCGATTGGAATTTTGTTCAATCGTATCCCAACAGCAGAATGAACACGGCTGCTTCACTTGAGGAAGCTGCGATTACAGCGACATCTCTCGGCGGTGCCCTACACCCATCCATAGTACCCTCAACAGCTAATAATTTATTCAGTGCCCTGCCGAATTGGACTAGCCCTGTGGTAAGATGTCTACAAATATACACAAAAAAAAAAAATCAGAAAGCATCACAAATGGTGGCAGGCACAAAAAAAATATATATACAAAAAAAAAAAGGTGGTGGTTCGAAGGCATCCAGTAGAAAGTAGTTTTCTCTACCTTTATCTACTTTAACAAATTCTCTTTTGTTACTAGTGTCGCCATCTCTTTTCGAGAAGTGACTTTAATTCCTTTAGCTCGTTCTCTTTTATGCTTAGTGTCGCCATCTCTTATCGATTAGAAGTAACTCATATAGTAACACATCCCATCCGCTTTTATATTTTGATATTTTGAAAATGCATCGCTTTATTTTATTTTATTTATATAATAGAAAAAGTCACATATAATTTTTTTTAGGATATTAAACATAATTTGGATACCGTGCGAAATCAATTGTGCGGCCTACGCTTAGAAACAAACGTCCGTCAGAGACTTTTGCTCCTTCTCCAGCGGCAGCACATCGAAGAGGAGGAGCTGCGACTCAAGCACTACGTTGAATTGGAGAAATTTCAAAAGAATCTCCGACCAAGTGAGCATAGAAAATATAAAAATAAAGAAATAATTAATAATTCTTATACCAACAGCTGGATACCAGAGTGATTCTGGTAACAATGGTGGCATATCTTCACAACAAAGCTTACAGCAGCAGCAGCAGCAACAAAGTCCTGAGCAGAATGTTGCTCAGCAACAACAATTTCAGCAACAGTGGCAAACGTACCCCGATGAAATGACCTTGCAACATTTAATTATGAATGCAACAAATGTGGCTAGCAACACAAACATCATGAACGAGAGCTACCCAATTCAGCAACAACCCCAGCAACAGCAGCAGCAGCCGCAGCAACAATTTAACAATTATCCCCTGACACATTTGTTGAACATATCTCAAACAAGCGGAGGGGTGGGGAGTGCAACAGCTGTTTCAACTGTTCCACATCCAGCGGTAACAACAATTTCGGGATATTTTTCCCGTCAGCAGCAGCAGATGAATCAGCAGTTAGTATCAAATGTTCCGACGACAACAACAACAACATTTTCATCGTTAAATAATCCAATTTTGTCGCTACCGCTGGGCTATCAACATCCGCAGCAGCAGCACAACTTGTCTCATCAACATCAACAGATTAACTTAGCATCTCAGCAGCATGTTGCCGCAACACCGAATATTTCTATCCAGGCACAGGGAGGCTCTGCGGGTCCGGTCAGCGCCGAACCTCCTTCGCTCTCAACATCATCGTCAACATCTTCAGCAACATCGTTCGCAACATTATCAACGTCATTGACCTCCACAAATGTTACTGTTACTTCTAGTGCTAATTAGTTTGTATCCACCCCCCCTCCCCCCCCACTCTCTTAAAATTTCCGCTGGGGAAAAGAGAAACACCCGCAAATATTTATTCAGTTGGCTCCTCCCCTCTCATTTATTAAGTATTACGTAAATGTTGAGCAAAAAAGCGCCTATCTCCCGTTTTAGAATCAAAAAGCAGTTAATTCACATACTTTTTTCTTCTTACGGTGATCTAACGAATTTAATATTTATATTTATACACGACGCGCTTTAGTTTTAATTGTTTATAACCGTTACTTTTAAAGTCCAGTTATACTTTTTGGATAACCTATAAATCGGCAATTCATTATTATTATTATTATTATTATATTTTTGTTTTGTTTTAAGAATAAAACTGCGCGACTAGGGCAAAATAAAGAAAACAATTGAATAAAATAAAATTAAAATAGTTTAAATAAAGCAGCAACAGCAGAAAATACGTAAAAAAGCTCGAACACATCTATTTTGGTTTTTGTGGTTTCATTTCAATCCCAAAAAAAAGCATATTTAAAAAAATATATACGCGTGCTTGCCAGCAAACAATTTTCATAAGAGACAAGCACTCATTCCAGATGGTGCTCAGCGCCATCTAGCGACAGCTACGCGAAATTTCCCAGATATAAAGTATCACCCACTCCCCTACCCGTCCCCTCCCCCGCAGACATTTTTTATAGCACTTGCGGTGTCATTTTACATAAATAAAATTTAAAAAAAAAAAAAAAAAGTAATAACATAACTTGGGCCATTGTATTTTTTAGGTTAGTTTAGGAGAAAAATAATAAAAATATATATAAAAAGAAACAAGTAAGAAATATTAAATGAAATTAGCGTTAAAACGAGAGCAAGAGTTTCCCTGTTTCATTTCTTTTTTTAATTTATAATTATTTAAGAAAAACTATTAAAAGAAAAACAAAAATTGGTAGTTTTTTTTTTAAAGTTTTGTTTGTTCTAAAGAGAAAAATAACAGAATCAAATTAAATAAAAAGAAAATACAAATGCTTTTTGATTACGTAGATTCCCACAAAATCAGCGATCCAAAAAATCCCTTCGTATTAAATTTCATCGAAATCTCAGTTTCCGTTCGCTTGCGTTCGTTTCCGTTCGCTCGCTCTTTTCTTTTTTCGCGAGACTAACATAAGAAAATTATTTGAAAGGTGAACGAAAGCGAGGAGGGGTGAGGAAGAATTGGAGCTGGTTCCGCGCATGCGGGTGTGTACCCGCCGCCCGGGCTCCAGGGACACCACAAACAAATTCAACTTTATTTTCCTGGAGTGGTGTGGCTGGGGAGGTGGTGATCAAAATCTAGAGCGGCTGCCCTGGAGCAGCCCCTCTCTTTTTCCTCCCTTTTATTGGTCCAGTAACGAGCGCAGCAGGAGGATGGCGGAGGTTTGGGGACAGAGCAGCGGGAAATATTTTCCTGATCCAAACTTTCTCAACACATCTGAAAATTTTTTAGTTATCCCTCGAATCTGAGACTGGACGGATGGTCTCGCGAGACGAGGAGTCCCGGAGACAGCGCAGGGCGAGCGATTTCACTCAAGAAAATAAATCACATTTACTTTTTTTGTTTTGGAGCCGAAACAGTGAGCCTATTTAAAAACAAAACATAAATAATTAAATAAAAAAGCCTTTTCCGGTGTGTGCAGTGCAATTTGTCTTTAAAAACGCAAAAAAATATTAGTAGAAAACGGATTTAAAGTAAAATAAATAAATAAAACGGGTGTTGAACACTTGCCCTACCCCCTTCTACCCCTCCCCCCAACCCTTACTCCGCAGCAGCATCCGGCGAGGACCAAATCATTTTAAGATCCTTATTTTTAATAATAATTTTAAGATCAACAAACAGAGGGGGCGACCATTTCAAACTAGCGCCCTCTATCGTCCGGTCACAGCGATTCCAAGGATAGGGAAGAGGCTGCTGCTGGACCAAATTTCTCCCATCCCCAACTCCTCCGCTTCCCCCCACACCCCAATCGAATTATTTTTTTTTAAGAACTAGAAACGGAGAAGAATTGAATCGTGCGTCTGCGTGTTTACTCGTGCTTTTATATACATTTATATATATTTATTTATATATAAATGTACATAATTTTAAATTATATCAGATCTGACCACCAGAGACCTCTGTACGCTGTCCGGGGGATACATTTCTTTTACCGTTTTGTATCCCCTTCTTCGTCCAGCGGTCATAATCCGTTCTGACTCTAAAAACGACGAAGAAGAGGAGGACGACGACAGCGACGAAGAAGAAGAATGTCAGTGAAGGTAGGTGTGCCACCTCCCTTTACCACCCTACCACCCCCTCACCTTCACTCGCACACACTTACACAAACACATAAAATTTTCTCAATCAAGTGATTGTGAAAATTTCGCTTTTTATTGATTTTTCTAGGCTCCACCCAATAAACAAAAAAACAATCCGAAGTTTCTACCCCCAACCCCATAAGTGGTATCGGTCTGAAAATGTTTTTATCGTTTGACGTTTTTATATATCTTTAGATAAGACATTTTCTTTTTAAATCACCCTGTAATTAACGAACGAAACACCTTGTGGAGTTGATTTAAAATTAAATGAATAAGATACCCTTAGGGCTTTAATTTGAGACCAAAGTCACTTCGGTAGCTCGTTTTGTTCCAGAATTATGAAGAATTTTCTGTGTGACCCAAAAATGGGTCACGCTTCTAAAAAGCCAAATAATAGTAAAAAGTACTTCATGTGGGGTATCAAAAGAAAAGTGATGGTGAGTAGATTTCAAAAATGCAAATTAAAATATTAACAAAATAAAAATACGACGGATAAATGTTAAAAAATAATTAAATAACGATTTAATCGCAAAATGTTTTTGTTGAGCAATCTTCACCCTGAACCAATTGAAGATAATTTTCAAGTATTCTCTAAAGTGACCCCACTCCAGAAAGGCGTAAGCTTATTCCATTTTATGGCCTAGATTTGAATAAATATTTGCGGAGAGCTGAGCCCCAATGCCGCGCCGCGCCTGAATTCAAGTGCGCATGGGCAAAGTGTTTAATTTTAGAATTTGCCTGCGAATTGATGTGAACAAAATGAAAAGAGACTCTCCAGCCGAATTGATTTCATTTAACGGGGGGTTGCTTCTCTTATCTGTGGCCCCCCGTGCCCCAGGTTATTTTTGGATCGGGCTTTGTGGCGCGCTTTTTTATCTCCCGAAAAAAAAAAGCCAAATTCCAATTCGAACTTGATCAAGTTTTCGTGAACTTGGCCAAGAGGCAACTGAAGGCGAAAATTAGAATTGAAAAAAAAACAATAATTTGTAGAAAAACAGTGTGAGGGGGGCGGATTCTAGATAAAGTGAGAGCACTTTTTTGGTCCAGAGCATCCCCCTCCCGGGGGAGTGAATTCAATTCGCACATTTTATGCAAATTTCCCAGCTCTCCGGGGAGTCCGCACGGGTCACATTTGAATTTGTGACGTTCAAAATAAACAATTTAATTTGATTTGTGCCTCTGTTTTTTTCCCTCATTTTACCGCTGTGTGTACGCTGACCGTTCGGGGTGAAAATTAATAAAATTAATTTGTGAAAATTGAAAAAGCAACGATCCCGCAAAATATTTGCAATTGAGCATTTTGCGTTTAATTTAATTTAATTTAAGGACAGACACACGCAAACAATTCGCTTGTTTTTGTTTTTTTTTCGCAAGGTGTTAATTTGATTTTTAAAAGAATAATGGTATAAAATAGTTTAGAAAGTGATCCTGATCAGCGATTATTCCGAGAACTCTCCATAAAAATCAATCCTTTTCTCCCTTCCGCCATCTTCAGAATCTATTTTTAAAAAAAATTAAATATTTTTACCGTGGGGTTCCGCAAGGTTCTGTTTTGGTTCCACTCTTGTTTAAAATTTACTTTAATATTTCGAAGTGTTTTACGCTGTCTGGCTTAGTTTTTGGTATCTTAGCAGCTTAAACCAAACCTAAGTTAGGCTTAAGCTGAGATGCAACTAGACTCAAACCGAGCTTAAGCTAGGCTTAAGCCAGGCTTAATCGAAAAACTCTTCTAGATGACGCGCTACAAGCAGGCAGAATTTGCCGACGAGGACTCGAGCTCGATCGGAACGATTCAACTGAACGAGGCGACGAGCAGCCCCGCGATGCACATCCGGTACCACGCGGCCCGGGTAAGTGTTGTAAGTGGGCGGTGTCTGAAATAATAACGGGACTCTTTTAACCCCTCTCCCTTCCCCCAACTCATCTAGGGAACGTCCCTCTGGCGGACGAGGAGCAAACTAGAGAAGTGTCTCTTAGTCACAACCCTCTTCATGGGGATCTTTTTGTTCACCCTGATGGCGATCATTTTGAGCAGTGACACAGAGGGCGCCACAAGAATTTTACATGTTCAACCCCATCAAAGAAGTGAGCGAAACGAAACCATCTTCACAAAATTCTCGATATTTTTATTTAAATTTATTTTCATTCACAAATGTACTTTTTTTTCGTTTTGTTTTTTTTTTTATCCAGATCGGGTACCTTGCTTAAACGAGCACTGCATCCATGCAGCAAGTGAAATTTTGAAATCAATTGATAAAACCGTAAATCCATGTGACGATTTCTACGCATTTTCGTGGTAAGTAAAATCAATAAAAGAGGGGTACTTAAAAACAAAAAATATAGGGTAAAAGTCGAAAACTAATAACACAAACCCGATCATGTTGGGTCTCATTTAAAAGGTCTTTTTAATTGCTATTTTATGGCATAATCAAAAATCAAAAAAATCTTTTCAGCAATCAATGGATTAGAAATAATCCAATTCCAGATGGTAAATCGATTTGGGGTACTTTTGGTAAGCTGGAACAGCAAAATCAGCTTGTAATAAAAAATGTTTTAGGTAAAATAAATATTTAGATGATTTTTTTTTACAATTCTATTTATAATATATTTCTTTAAAGAGAGACCAAAATCGATGTTTAAATCAGAGGCGGAGAAAAAGGCTAAAATGTATTACGAGTCATGCCTCGATGAGGATGAAATTATGGAAAAATTGGGTGCAGCACCGATGCAAAAGTTTTTAAGAAACATCGGAGGATGGAACATCACTGCAAGCGGGTTCAATTTGAGGACATGGTCCCTGGGGGAAACCCTCAAGCGACTGCAGAACGTCTACAACATGGGCGGCCTCTTTTCGTGGGCGATTGGAGAGGACGACAGAAATTCGTCGAGGCACGTTATTCAAATCGATCAGGGCGGCTTAACCCTTCCGACCCGAGACAATTACTTAAATAAAACCGCCCACGAAAAGGTTCTGACGGCGTACCTCGATTACATGACAAAAACAGCTGTACTTTTGGGAGGTAATGAAACCGATTCCCGCAGACAAATGAACGACGTAATCGAGTTTGAGACTAAAATCGCAAATATAACAGGTAAGCTTCAATCGGGCTTAAGCTCAGCTTAAGCCAGATTCAAGTTTGTGCACGAAGCTATGCTAACTAGCTTAGTTAAAGTTAGATTTAAGTCCGGTTTAAGTATTTAACAATTTCTTGATATCTTCTAGTTCCTGCTGAAGATCGCCGAGACGAGGAGACCCTCTACCACCCGATGACCCTAGCCCAGCTGCAGAAGAAGGCTCCGTTCATAAATTGGACCGATCACTTCGCGGACGCAATGAAGCTGGTCAACAAGAAGATAACTGAAGACGAGCGGGTTGTCGTTTACGCCCCCGAGTTTCTAGAAGCCCTCACGATGATCGTTAACAAGTATCAGGAGACCTCCGAAGGGAAGATGTAAGACGCCGGCTTCTAGATCGTCTTACAAACTTTATAAATCTTATTTTATTTTTATTTTTCTTAAATTCTAGCGTTCTTAACAATTATTTAGTTTGGCAGGCGGTCAGAACTTTGACGGCCTGCCTTTCGAAGCCGTTTCGGGACGCTTACAAAGGCGTCCGGAAGGCGTTGATCGGATCCGATGGGGGCGAGGAGCCCTGGAGGTACTGCGTAACAGACACAAATAATGTGATTGGATTTGCGATTGGGGCGATGTTCGTTCGCGAGGTGTTCCACGGTGAGTCAAAGCCTCAAGCTGAGGAAATGATAAATGAGGTTAGGACCGCTTTCAAAAGTAACCTAAAAAATCTTGGATGGATGGACCGCGAGACGCGGACCCTCGCTGAGGAGAAGGCTGACGCAATTTCGGACATGATTGGATTTCCCGATTGCATTTTAAATTCAACAGAATTGGATGGAAAATACGCGGATCTAATGATCAGTCGTTCTGAGTACTTTGACAACAACATTCGGGTGAATAAGTACAATTTGAAAAAGAATCTGGAGAAGCTCGATCAGCGGGTGAATAAGACCCGTTGGGGGATGACACCGCCAACGGTAAACGCGTACTACACCCCCACTAAAAATCAAATTGTCTTCCCCGCCGGAATTCTCCAGCTGCCGTTCTACGACATTAACAATCCGAAAAGCTTGAATTTCGGGGCGATGGGCGTGGTCATGGGCCACGAGCTGACCCACGCCTTCGACGACCAGGGCAGGGAGTACGACAAGAACGGCAACATGCACCAGTGGTGGAAGAACCAGACGATCGCCAGATTCAAGGAGCGCACCGACTGCTTCGCGAAGCAGTACAGCTCCTACAAGCTGAACGGGAAGAACCTGAACGGGAAGCAGACCCTAGGTGGGTGCAAGCCTCTACTTAAAATTGAAGTGAATAAATACAAAATTTACCTTCAAACAGGCGAAAACATCGCTGACAACGGGGGACTTAAGGCTGCTTTTCACGCTTTCATAAACTCAGAGAGCAAGAGGGATGTCGACCTTCTCCCTCTACCAGGGATTAATATGACTCATCGTCAGCTGTTTTTTGTCTCATTCGCACAGGTAAAAATTTAGCACCTGGGGGTTTTTATTAAAAGAATCAAATTTTTTAATTTCAGGTTTGGTGCTCATCGGTAACCGAGGAGGCATCTAATTTACAAATTGAAAAAGATCCCCATGCTCCGCCACAATTTCGTGTTATTGGACCATTATCTAATTTAAAAGAATTTGCCGAGGAATTTAAGTGCCCTTTAAATTCAAAAATGAATCCCCTTAAAAAGTGTGAAGTCTGGTAGGTAAGTTAAATAAAATAATAAACAAACAAATTTGCTGTTGATTTTGAGGTTAGAGAAAAATACAAAACAAAATACCAAAGAATAATTTCTCTCTTTTTTTTTGTTTGTTAAATCCATAGTTTAATTTGTTAATTTTATTTTAAAAGTTTATCTTACGGCCAATGTTTTTACTCTATACAATAAGAAAAAAAAAACATTATATAAAGGGGTTTGAAAAAAAAAATAAAGTCCTAAATATGAGGTTCCAAATAAGAAACAAAATAACATTTTTAATATATAAATATATATATATATATATATATATATATAATGGAAAATAAAGCAAACAAAAAAAAAAAAATAGTTTGTAGCAGAGCACGAGGCAAAGATTTAAAAAGAGGAATAAATAAAAAAAAAATATATTTTATAAGTGATTCGTGCGAGGGATGCCGTAAAAATGGGTGTTTTTATTGTTCTGGGTGTAAATTAGAATAGTCCGAGAATCCTCAATAAAATCATAAAAAAGCTACGCAGATAAATTTTTAATATCTTGCATCTCAGACCAGACGGAACCGAAATACAAAAAAATATTAAAAATACACCTTCTTTAAAATTTCACAGAGGGAACTACGCAAAAGTACTGCTTACGACAGAAAAAGGTAAAGTGATGTAATTAACTAAAATAGCTCTAAAGCAAAACCAACAGCAACAAGAAATTCGCACGTAAAAGCAGTTTCCCGCCATTAAATTATGACCGACTAAAGAAAAATTTTAATATCAATTCCAACTGAATTCATCAATAAAAATTATCAATTTTTTTTTTTTTAAATGTTAACTGCTACCTGCCTTTTCAACTTTTTCACTCACAGCTTCTAATTTGTCTCAAGTCCAAACGGTCATAATTTAACGGCGGGATTCATGTAAAAACATTTTAAATGAATATTTTCTTGATATAGTTTTATATAAGAAAAAAAAAAAAGATTTAGCCTACAACAATTTAAAGAAAAAGCTTTTTAATTCGCCTGCAAAATCTTCATTGAGGGAGGAGTTTGTGTAAGTCCACAAAAACAAATCAAGAACAAATTTCTTAAATTAAAAATTTCAGAAATCAAGAATCAAAAGATTAGGAATCGATTAAAAAAAACAAAACACTTACCAAAGTCGTTCAGGACGTAATCTGTAAAAAGAAAATAAATTAACATTTAATTTTTTCAAACACATATCAGCTGACTTGGATGTTTTATTTTATAGAAAGAAAATTAACAACACAACTTTTAATCATATATCATTTTTTGTACGTTTTAAAATAAAAAAAAAAAAAACATTTCATTTAAAAACAAACACGCAAGATATAAAATGAAAAATCTACTAGAAAATAAAATTAGTGTTTAAATTTAAGACATCTCCCGTATCTCTTACGTAAAATTGATGAAACACTAAAAACAGATTATACCAAAAAAAAAACATTCATCAACACTACTGTGATAATTTAATCCAAATGTGTATTTTAGCGTATGCATTTCAAAAAGAAAAATTGTATACTGGACAATTAAAGAAATAAAGAGAAAAAAAAATAAAATCTTTTCGTTCCCCCCAGATTTTACGGATGTTCCACAGGGTAGCCGTCTCGGTCCCTTGCTATTTATTTTTTAGAAAACAAAGAGTCGGGGATCTGTCCCCTTTTTGACTGCCAGCCGGGGTACCTCAGGGATCTTCCTTAAGGAAAACATTTATAAAAACAATACCGCCGGATCAAACATTTTAAACGGCGGCAACGTTTTCTTTTTTTTCTTAAAAGGAGTTCTGACGACATTTTCCGGTCGAGACGGAAAAGTTCTGGAGTTCTCGAAAGTTCCAACAGAATCTGCAATCAGAACTTTTTTTTTACAAAACCCCCCGTATTTGTTATTAACAATTCAAAGTCGAATCCCCGAGTTCCACAGTTTTCGCGCTACGTAACTAAATCACAAAATGCATTTTGCGAGAGTTTTGAGTAGCGCTCAACGAGTTCTACGAGAATATGCAAATAAATTTGTTGAAAAAAATTTTTAAATTTCCCGGAACTCGTTTGAAAAACCATCGAGAACTCCGGAACTCTTCCGTCTCGTTAGCGCCATGAAATTGATTTTTTTCGATTCTAAGTCTAATTTACTGCATTAGAACTCTAGAATTATGCCTTTTCTACCGAGAATTCATAAAAAAAACACCGCGCCAACTTCACACGAGTCAACTCCTGCGGATCTTTTTGGGATTGAAAGAAAAGACCACAAAGAAATGGAGTGCAATTTTATATTTACATACATTAATTATAATTATAGCGATGGGAACAAGTTAATTTTATAACTATAACTTTTCCACGCCTTATTTTCACTTAAATTCCATAGAAATATAAGAAATTTTAATAGAACAAATGTTTATTTAATTCGTATTCGCTTTAATTTTAAATTTGGTTTTTTTAGCGCTTTCATAAAAATTGCGATCTTAATGTCGTTAATTTAAATTCATATCAAAAGTCATCACGAAGGTAATCTACCCAAATAAGGACCATTTGATTGTTAACCCTCTAAGTTTAGTAGAATCATTGTTTATTGAATTATCTTTAGAAAAAACACCAGGGACTGAAAATAACCATTATTTTGTATTTTTCAAATAAAAAAATCACAGAAAAACAATCTTTTCGACTTCAAGTTATCTACTGATATCTGATATCTAAACCGGGGGGTGGTGTAAAAATCACCTAGAAATAGCCAAAAAAATTGGATCCGGTTCTAGTTTTTAGGTCCCAAAAGGCGTAAATTCAACGCTATTTTTAAAATGTTTATTTTAAAAGAAAGTAAACCCTTTCAGGGAAAAATATAAAAAAATTCTTGCAGAGCAAAAATTTTAAACGCCGGCATCCTAAACCGGGGGGTGATGTAAAAATCACCTAGAAATAACCAAAAAATTGGCTCCGGTTCTAGTTTTAAGGCCGCAGAAAGCGTACATTCAACGCTATTTTTAAAATTTTTACTTTAAAAGAAAGTAAACCCTTTAGGGTCGCGCAACTTTAAAAATTCCATTTCAAGGTCCTAAAGATCCTCGCGAAAAACAAAAACTAAAAATAATAATTATAAAAATTCCAACACTTACCCGCCCTTTCGCTGCTCAGGCGGCTTTTTTCGTTGAAAATCAGGAAAAAAATACCGTCGCGACAAACGTTTCAAAATTAATGGCACACTTCCACTTAAAAGGCTATTTTAATAATTTTATTTTTTATTCACTAGCCACCCGCACAAAAACCACTTTCACATGTTTATTTGAATAAAACCACAAATTACTCCTTGAAGATTTTTTCTTGTCCCAAGTCGCTGCGGGCTGGTTTTGAGGGAAAAAAAAAATTAAGGACACCTCAAAAACAAAAAAAAAAGCACAGTTTTATTGGCGTTTTATTTTCTCTGATTTTATTTGACTCTAGCCACCGGCACAAAATTCACTTTTCACACTTTTCATAAATTCACGTATAAATAAAACTAATCCTGAAAGAAAATAAAAAATATCGTTTAAAAAAATTTGAAGTAAAATGATAAAAATAAAATAATAATAAAATTAATTAAAGTTCCAGCTTAAAGTTGTATCAGGAAATCAAAATTTTAAAAAATTTGAGGGCACTTGCTGTCACGAGAAAATTTCAGACATTTTGAAAAAAAAAAAAAAACTCCGTGTTAAAAAATTTCGCGGGACTCTGAGAATTTGAGAAGAAGAAAAAAAAAAAAAAAAAAAAAAAAAAAAAAAAAAAAAAAAAACTGAGGAGTCTCAAGGAACTAATTTTCCAAGATGGCCGCCACCCAGGACCACAAATTCGCGGAAGAATCTTTTTAATTTTTCAGCAATGACCGAAGCTTCCCAATTAAAATTAAAATTTAAGGCATCCTGCGAGAAATAAAAATTACTAGAATCGGGCTGAGCAGCTACAGACCTCAGGAGTCTCCACGGTGGCTGGGGCGGATCACTCGCCTCTTCCTTTCTATTCAAAAAATAAGCAAATAAAATTCGCGGCCACAGACTCTGCTTTTGGCAATTTGTGCCCAAATTCACATTTGCACAGAATTTTCTAGCTAATTTGCATATCAAAAAACTTTTCGCACAATTTTCACAATTTGACGTTTGTTAACCGAACCACCGACGCTTCCTCCAACGGCACTTAAACCGAAAGTAAGCGAGACGCGAAAAAATAAATTTTTATCAAGAAATCCACCTGTGAATCCACTAAAAGCCGCGACCAAAAAGAATCGCGACCGACGCGCTTTCCGGATTTAAGGGAATACACAGTTAAAATTCCGTTAGAATTACTTCCCCTGCCAGGGCATTGCCACACCGGAGCATTGAAAGCGAAAAATCAAAAAAGCTTTCATGCAAATTAGGGCCTCCGGGCAGCCGCGAATCGAACGGGATTTAATTAAGGGGCAATTAAAGCAGCCGCCCACGCGTTTCGCACCTTTTAATTAGAAAATTTAAGTAAAATTAGCGAAGCGCGCCACCCGAAGAGAGCCCACCTGGCGGCGCGGAATGAAACCAAACGCTTCGGAGGGATGACACCCTTCCGAGAAACTCATCCCCTCCACCTTTTTTCTCTTTTTTCCACCACAAAGAATAAAAAGAACCTTTAACAAGAAAAAAATCAAAGAAAAAACGTCACAGCGAAAAAATTGCACTTGGCGCGGAAATTTGAAACTAAAAATAACGACAATTTTTTCAATATTGCTTTAATTCCAATTTTATTTTTCTTATCGGCTGCAAATGAAAAAAAAACTACATAAATCCTGACTAAAAACAAGAAGAAGACCGAAGGAAATGCCGCGTAATTTTTAATTTGAATTTCCGATGCAACGTGGGTTTTCTTAAAATCAGCTAGAAAAGGCCACAGAAACGCCAAATTGAAAGATATTTTAAAAATTTTAATTTTAATAGACAGGAAAACCTCCAGGAATTTAAGGAAAAATATAAAAAAAAAAACCTCCGAATTAAAAATTTTAACGGCGGCACCCTAAACCTGGGGGTTGCGCAAAAATCAGCTAGAAATAACCAAAAAATTGGCTCTGGTTCTAGTTTTAAGGCCACAGAAGTCGTAAATTGAACGCTATTTTTAATATTTTTGCTTTGAGATAAAGAAAACCCTTTTGGGATTTAAGGAAAAATATAAAAAAAAAACTTCCGAATTAAAAATTTTAATGGCGGCACCCTAAACCGGGGGTTGGTGCAAAAATCAGGTAGAAATAACCAAAAAATTGGCTCTGGTTCTAGTTTTAAGGCCACAGAAGTCGTAAATTGAACGCTATTTTTAATATTTTTGCTTTGAGATAAAGAAAACCCTTTTGGGATTTAAGGAAAAATATAAAAAAAAAACTTCCGAATTAAAAATTTTAATGGCGGCACCCTAAACCGGGGGTTGGTGCAAAAATCAGGTAGAAATAACCAAAAAATTGGCTCTGGTTCTAGTTTTAAGGCCACAGAAGTCGTAAATTGAACGCTATTTTTAATATTTTTGCTTTGAGATAAAGAAAACCCTTTTGGGATTTAAGGAAAAATATAAAAAAAAAACTTCCGAATTAAAAATTTTAAAGGCGGCACCCTAAACCGGGGGTGGTGCAAAAATCAGCTAGAAATAACCAAAAAATTGGCTCTGGTTCTAGTTTTAAGGCCACAGAAGTCGTAAATTGAACGCAATTTTTAATATTTTTGCTTTGAGATAAAGAAAACCCTTTTGGGATTTAAGGAAAAATATAAAAAAAAAACTTCGGAATTAAAAATTTTAATGGCGGCACCCTAAACTGGGGGGTGGTGCAAAAATCAGGTAGAAATAACCAAAAAATTGGCTCTGGTTCTAGTTATAAGGCCACAGAAGTCGTAAATTGAACGCTATTTTTAATATTTTTGCTTTAAGATAAAGAAAACCCTTTTGGGATTTAAGGAAAAATATGCAAAAAAAATATAATATAAAACAATAAAATAATTTTTACCCATGCACCAGCCGAAATTTTCTCAACGAAGAACCCAGAGCAACTGACTGCCCGAGCACTTGGAGCTCGGCTTTTCCAGAGAGCCCCACTGCTCCGGATGCGGTTCACGGGGCACGGCAGATATGCAAATGAGCGGGGGTCCTGCTCCGGGTCCAGCTCCAGCATCAGCTGCACCCGGCATTTGTTTTTTTTAGTTTTTAAGTCCCAAATCCCTCGGGATCGGCTGCTAAATCTAGAGACTTTTCTCTGGAGACAGAGGAGCAGGAGGCAGAGGCTAGAAGCTAGCCGCTAGGGCCCCACTGGAAGTGGCTCCTGTTTCCGAGATCGACAAAATGAATTTTATATTATTGCGCAAAATATTTGATAAAAATGAATAAAATTCGTCTGATCTTGAGCCATTTATTTTTTACTGCAATGCGGATGGGATTTAAAAGTTAAAAATTGTTTTTTTGTTTTTTTTTTTGTTGCTATATTCCATTTATTGTTTGAGTCAAAAAAGAGAGAATTTAAAAAAAAAAAAAAAACAGGAGTCTCAAGGAACTAATTTTCCAAGATGTCCGCCACCCAGGACCACAAATTCGCGGAAGAATCTTTTTAATTTTTCAGCAATGACCGAAGCTTCCCAATTAAAATTAAAATTTAAGGCATCCTGCGAGAAATAAAAATTACTAGAATCGGGCTGAGCAGCTACAGACCTCAGGAGTCTCCACGGTGGCTGGGGCGGATCACTCGCCTCTTCCTTTCTATTCAAAAAATAAGCAAATAAAATTCGCGGCCACAGACTCTGCTTTTGGCAATTTGTGCCCAAATTCACATTTGCACAGAATTTTCTAGCTAATTTGCATATCAAAAAACTTTTCGCACAATTTTCACAATTTGACGTTTGTTAACCGAACCACCGACGCTTCCTCCAACGGCACTTAAACCGAAAGTAAGCGAGACGCGAAAAAATAAATTTTTATCAAGAAATCCACCTGTGAATCCACTAAAAGCCGCGACCAAAAAGAATCGCGACCGACGCGCTTTCCGGATTTAAGGGAATACACAGTTAAAATTCCGTTAGAATTACTTCCCCTGCCAGGGCATTGCCACACCGGAGCATTGAAAGCGAAAAATCAAAAAAGCTTTCATGCAAATTAGGGCCTCCGGGCAGCCGCGAATCGAACGGGATTTAATTAAGGGGCAATTAAAGCAGCCGCCCACGCGTTTCGCACCTTTTAATTAGAAAATTTAAGTAAAATTAGCGAAGCGCGCCACCCGAAGAGAGCCCACCTGGCGGCGCGGTATGAAACCAAACGCTTCGGAGGGATGACACCCTTCCGAGAAACTCATCCCCTCCACCTTTTTTCTCTTTTTTCCACCACAAAGAATAAAAAGAACCTTTAACAAGAAAAAAATCAAAGAAAAAACGTCACAGCGAAAAAATTGCACTTGGCGCGGAAATTTGAAACTAAAAATAACGACAATTTTTTCAATATTGCTTTAATTCCAATTTTATTTTTCTTATCGGCTGCAAATGAAAAAAAAACTACATAAATCCTGACTAAAAACAAGAAGAAGACCGAAGGAAATGCCGCGTAATTTTTAATTTGAATTTCCGATGCAACGTGGGTTTTCTTAAAATCAGCTAGAAAAGGCCACAGAAACGCCAAATTGAAAGATATTTTAAAAATTTTAATTTTAATAGACAGGAAAACCTCCAGGAATTTAAGGAAAAATATAAAAAAAAAAACGTCCGAATTAAAAATTTTAACGGCGGCACCCTAAACCTGGGGGTTGCGCAAAAATCAGCTAGAAATAACCAAAAAATTGGCTCTGGTTCTAGTTTTAAGGCCACAGAAGTCGTAAATTGAACGCTATTTTTAATATTTTTGCTTTAATATAGAGAAAACCCTTTTGGGATTTAAGGAAAAATATAAAAAAAAACTTCCCAATTAAATATTTTAACGGCGGCACCCTAAACCGGGGGGTTGTGCAAAAATCAGCTAGAAATAACCAAAAAATTGGCTCTGGTTCTAGTTTTAAGGCCACAGAAATCGTAAATTGAACGCTATTTTTAATATTTTTGCTTTAATATAGAGAAAACCCTTTTGGGATTTAAGGAAAAATATAAAAAAAAACTTCCCAATTAAATATTTTAACGGCGGCACCCTAAACCGGGGGGTTGTGCAAAAATCAGCTAGAAATAACCAAAAAATTGGCTCTGGTTCTAGTTTTAAGGCCACAGAAGTCGTAAATTGAACGCTATTTTTAATATTTTTGCTTTAATATAAAGAAAACCCTTTTGGGATTTAAGGAAAAATATAAAAAAAAACTTCCCAATTAAATATTTTAACGGCGGCACCCTAAACCGGGGGGTGGTGCAAAAATCAGCTAGAAATAACCAAAAAATTGGCTCTGGTTCTAGTTTTAAGGCCACAGAAGTCGTAAATTGAACGCTATTTTTAATATTTTTGCTTTAAGATAAAGAAAACCCTTTTGGGATTTAAGGAAAAATATAAAAAAAAAACCGTCCGAATTAAAAATTTTAAAGGCGGCACCCTAAACCGGGGGTGGTGCAAAAATCAGCTAGAAATAACCAAAAAATTGGCTCTGGTTCTAGTTTTAAGGCCACAGAAGTCGTAAATTGAACGCTATTTTTAATATTTTTGCTTTGAGATAAAGAAAACCCTTTTGGGATTTAAGGAAAAATATAAAAAAAAAACTTCCGAATTAAAAATTTTAATGGCGGCACCCAAAACCGGGGGGTGGTGCAAAAATCAGCTAGAAATAACCAAAAAATTGGCTCTGGTTCTAGTTTTAAGGCCACAGAAGTCGTAAATTGAACGCTATTTTTAATATTTTTGCTTTGAGATAAAGAAAACCCTTTTGGGATTTAAGGAAAAATATAAAAAAAAAACTTCCGAATTAAAAATTTTAATGGCGGCACCCAAAACCGGGGGGTGGTGCAAAAATCAGCTAGAAATAACCAAAAAATTGGCTCTGGTTCTAGTTTTAAGGCCACAGAAGTCGTAAATTCAACGCTATTTTTAATATTTTTGCTTTAAGATAAAGAAAACCCTTTTGGGATTTAAGGAAAAATATAAAAAAAAAACCGTCCGAATTAAAAATTTTAAAGGCGGCACCCTAAACCGGGGGTGGTGCAAAAATCAGCTAGAAATAACCAAAAAATTGGCTCTGGTTCTAGTTTTAAGGCCACAGAAGTCGTAAATTGAACGCAATTTTTAATATTTTTGCTTTGAGATAAAGAAAACCCTTTTGGGATTTAAGGAAAAATATAAAAAAAAAACTTCGGAATTAAAAATTTTAATGGCGGCACCCTAAACTGGGGGGTGGTGCAAAAATCAGGTAGAAATAACCAAAAAATTGGCTCTGGTTCTAGTTATAAGGCCACAGAAGTCGTAAATTGAACGCTATTTTTAATATTTTTGCTTTAAGATAAAGAAAACCCTTTTGGGATTTAAGGAAAAATATGCAAAAAAAATATAATATAAAACAATAAAATAATTTTTACCCATGCACCAGCCGAAATTTTCTCAACGAAGAACCCAGAGCAACTGACTGCCCGAGCACTTGGAGCTCGGCTTTTCCAGAGAGCCCCACTGCTCCGGATGCGGTTCACGGGGCACGGCAGATATGCAAATGAGCGGGGGTCCTGCTCCGGGTCCAGCTCCAGCATCAGCTGCACCCGGCATTTGTTTTTTTTAGTTTTTAAGTCCCAAATCCCTCGGGATCGGCTGCTAAATCTAGAGACTTTTCTCTGGAGACAGAGGAGCAGGAGGCAGAGGCTAGAAGCTAGCCGCTAGGGCCCCACTGGAAGTGGCTCCTGTTTCCGAGATCGACAAAATGAATTTTATATTATTGCGCAAAATATTTGATAAAAATGAATAAAATTCGTCTGATCTTGAGCCATTTATTTTTTACTGCAATGCGGATGGGATTTAAAAGTTAAAAATTGTTTTTTTGTTTTTTTTTTTGTTGCTATATTCCATTTATTGTTTGAGTCAAAAAAGAGAGAATTTAAAAAAAAAAAAAAAACAGGAGTCTCAAGGAACTAATTTTCCAAGATGTCCGCCACCCAGGACCACAAATTCGCGGAAGAATCTTTTTAATTTTTCAGCAATGACCGAAGCTTCCCAATTAAAATTAAAATTTAAGGCATCCTGCGAGAAATAAAAATTACTAGAATCGGGCTGAGCAGCTACAGACCTCAGGAGTCTCCACGGTGGCTGGGGCGGATCACTCGCCTCTTCCTTTCTATTCAAAAAATAAGCAAATAAAATTCGCGGCCACAGACTCTGCTTTTGGCAATTTGTGCCCAAATTCACATTTGCACAGAATTTTCTAGCTAATTTGCATATCAAAAAACTTTTCGCACAATTTTCACAATTTGACGTTTGTTAACCGAACCACCGACGCTTCCTCCAACGGCACTTAAACCGAAAGTAAGCGAGACGCGAAAAAATAAATTTTTATCAAGAAATCCACCTGTGAATCCACTAAAAGCCGCGACCAAAAAGAATCGCGACCGACGCGCTTTCCGGATTTAAGGGAATACACAGTTAAAATTCCGTTAGAATTACTTCCCCTGCCAGGGCATTGCCACACCGGAGCATTGAAAGCGAAAAATCAAAAAAGCTTTCATGCAAATTAGGGCCTCCGGGCAGCCGCGAATCGAACGGGATTTAATTAAGGGGCAATTAAAGCAGCCGCCCACGCGTTTCGCACCTTTTAATTAGAAAATTTAAGTAAAATTAGCAAAGCGCGCCACCCGAAGAGAGCCCACCTGGCGGCGCGGAATGAAACCAAACGCTTCGGAGGGATGACACCCTTCCGAGAAACTCATCCCCTCCACCTTTTTTCTCTTTTTTCCACCACAAAGAATAAAAAGAACCTTTAACAAGAAAAAAATCAAAGAAAAAACGTCACAGCGAAAAAATTGCACTTGGCGCGGAAATTTGAAACTAAAAATAACGACAATTTTTTCAATATTGCTTTAATTCCAATTTTATTTTTCTTATCGGCTGCAAATGAAAAAAAAACTACATAAATCCTGACTAAAAACAAGAAGAAGACCGAAGGAAATGCCGCGTAATTTTTAATTTGAATTTCCGATGCAACGTGGGTTTTCTTAAAATCAGCTAGAAAAGGCCACAGAAACGCCAAATTGAAAGATATTTTAAAAATTTTAATTTTAATAGACAGGAAAACCTCCAGGAATTTAAGGAAAAATATAAAAAAAAAAACCTCCGAATTAAAAAGTTTAACGGCGGCACCCTAAACCTGGGGGTTGCGCAAAAATCAGCTAGAAATAACCAAAAAATTGGCTCTGGTTCTAGTTTTAAGGCCACAGAAGTCGTAAATTGAACGCTATTTTTAATATTTTTGCTTTGAGATAAAGAAAACCCTTTTGGGATTTAAGGAAAAATATAAAAAAAAAACTTCCGAATTAAAAATTTTAATGGCGGCACCCTAAACCGGGGGTTGGTGCAAAAATCAGGTAGAAATAACCAAAAAATTGGCTCTGGTTCTAGTTTTAAGGCCACAGAAGTCGTAAATTGAACGCTATTTTTAATATTTTTGCTTTGAGATAAAGAAAACCCTTTTGGGATTTAAGGAAAAATATAAAAAAAAAACTTCCGAATTAAAAATTTTAATGGCGGCACCCTAAACCGGGGGTTGGTGCAAAAATCAGGTAGAAATAACCAAAAAATTGGCTCTGGTTCTAGTTTTAAGGCCACAGAAGTCGTAAATTGAACGCTATTTTTAATATTTTTGCTTTGAGATAAAGAAAACCCTTTTGGGATTTAAGGAAAAATATAAAAAAAAAACTTCCGAATTAAAAATTTTAATGGCGGCACCCTAAACCGGGAGGTGGTGCAAAAATCAGGTAGAAATAACCAAAAAATTGGCTCTGGTTCTAGTTTTAAGGCCACAGAAGTCGTAAATTGAACGCTATTTTTAATATTTTTGCTTTGAGATAAAGAAAACCCTTTTGGGATTTAAGGAAAAATATAAAAAAAAAACTTCCGAATTAAAAATTTTAATGGCGGCACCCTAAACTGGGGGGTGGTGCAAAAATCAGGTAGAAATAACCAAAAAATTGGCTCTGGTTCTAGTTTTAAGGCCACAGAAGTCGTAAATTGAACGCTATTTTTAATATTTTTGCTTTGAGATAAAGAAAACCCTTTTGGGATTTAAGGAAAAATATAAAAAAAAAACTTCCGAATTAAAAATTTTAATGGCGGCACCCTAAACCGGGAGGTGGTGCAAAAATCAGGTAGAAATAACCAAAAAATTGGCTCTGGTTCTAGTTTTAAGGCCACAGAAGTCGTAAATTGAACGCTATTTTTAATATTTTTGCTTTGAGATAAAGAAAACCCTTTTGGGATTTAAGGAAAAATATAAAAAAAAAACTTCCGAATTAAAAATTTTAATGGCGGCACCCTAAACCGGGAGGTGGTGCAAAAATCAGGTAGAAATAACCAAAAAATTGGCTCTGGTTCTAGTTTTAAGGCCACAGAAGTCGTAAATTGAACGCTATTTTTAATATTTTTGCTTTGAGATAAAGAAAACCCTTTTGGGATTTAAGGAAAAATATAAAAAAAAAACTTCCGAATTAAAAATTTTAATGGCGGCACCCTAAACCGGGGGTTGGTGCAAAAATCAGGTAGAAATAACCAAAAAATTGGCTCTGGTTCTAGTTTTAAGGCCACAGAAGCCGTAAATTGAACGCTATTTTTAATATTTTTGCTTTGAGATAAAGAAAACCCTTTTGGGATTTAAGGAAAAATATAAAAAAAAAACTTCCGAATTAAAAATTTTAATGGCGGCACCCTAAACCGGGGGTTGGTGCAAAAATCAGGTAGAAATAACCAAAAAATTGGCTCTGGTTCTAGTTTTAAGGCCACAGAAGTCGTAAATTGAACGCTATTTTTAATATTTTTGCTTTGAGATAAAGAAAACCCTTTTGGGATTTAAGGAAAAATATAAAAAAAAAACTTCCGAATTAAAAATTTTAATGGCGGCACCCTAAACCGGGGGTTGGTGCAAAAATCAGGTAGAAATAACCAAAAAATTGGCTCTGGTTCTAGTTTTAAGGCCACAGAAGTCGTAAATTGAACGCTATTTTTAATATATTTGCTTTGAGATAAAGAAAACCCTTTTGGAATTTAAGGAAAAATATAAAAAAAAAACTTCCGAATTAAAAATTTTAATGGCGGCACCCTAAACCGGGGGTTGGTGCAAAAATCAGGTAGAAATAACCAAAAAATTGGCTCTGGTTCTAGTTTTAAGGCCACAGAAGTCGTAAATTGAACGCTATTTTTAATATTTTTGCTTTAAGATAAAGAAAACCCTTTTGGGATTTAAGGAAAAATATAAAAAAAAAACTTCCGAATTAAAAATTTTAATGGCGGCACCCTAAACCGGGGGTTGGTGCAAAAATCAGGTAGAAATAACCAAAAAATTGGCTCTGGTTCTAGTTTTAAGGCCACAGAAGTCGTAAATTGAACGCTATTTTTAATATTTTTGCTTTAAGATAAAGAAAACCCTTTTGGGATTTAAGGAAAAATATAAAAAAAAAACTTCCGAATTAAAAATTTTAATGGCGGCACCCTAAACCGGGGGTTGGTGCAAAAATCAGGTAGAAATAACCAAAAAATTGGCTCTGGTTCTAGTTTTAAGGCCACAGAAGTCGTAAATTGAACGCTATTTTTAATATTTTTGCTTTAAGATAAAGAAAACCCTTTTGGGATTTAAGGAAAAATATGAAAAAAAATATAATATAAAACAATAAAATAATTTTTACCCATGCACCAGCCGAAATTTTCTCAACGAAGAACCCAGAGCAACTGACTGCCCGAGCACTTGGAGCTCGGCTTTTCCAGAGAGCCCCACTGCTCCGGATGCGGTTCACGGGGCACGGCAGATATGCAAATGAGCGGGGGTCCTGCTCCGGGTCCAGCTCCAGCATCAGCTGCACCCGGCATTTGTTTTTTTTAGTTTTTAAGTCCCAAATCCCTCGGGATCGGCTGCTAAATCTAGAGACTTTTCTCTGGAGACAGAGGAGCAGGAGGCAGAGGCTAGAAGCTAGCCGCTAGGGCCCCACTGGAAGTGGCTCCTGTTTCCGAGATCGACAAAATGAATTTTATATTATTGCGCAAAATATTTGATAAAAATGAATAAAATTCGTCTGATCTTGAGCCATTTATTTTTTACTGCAATGCGGATGGGATTTAAAAGTTAAAAATTGTTTTTTTGTTTTTTTTGCTATATTCCATTTATTGTTTCGAGTCAAAAAAATCGAACCGAGAATCGCTTTTTACGAAAATAATTAATTTAAATTTCGATTATAAAAATTTTCAATATTAAACGATATTTGGGAATGTAATGATTATGATCAAAATAAAAATAATGAAATAAATTTTATTTCGAACAAAAAAAAAATAAAAATTAACTCTTAATCGAAATCGAGCGATCGAAAAGTAAAAATTACATAATTATTTCATTATTTTCGGTCCAATTTCTGCATAAAATCTTTTGGTGAAGACTGACTGAAAATGGGTCTGTCGGATAAAATAAAAATAAAAAAAAAAAACCTCTTTCAGTTACTGCAGAGACGCCACTGGAAAAATTTAGGAGGGGGCTCTTCAAAAGCCACAAAACTGCGAAGAGGTCGAGCCCGCGAAGAAAGCGACTGAAGCTGGGATTTTTTTTTGTGGGTTTTTGATCGAAGGCAGCTTCACTTAGGCCAGTGGAGGCGCTTGAGCGTGGTGCCCCCCCTAGAAAAGTAAAAAAATAAAGTAAATTACGTATGCTAACGAGGCGGCGAAGGCAAGGAAGGCGGGGGGGAGGAGGTGAAACCCACCAAAGAAAACCTGAAGCACGCGACTGCGACTTGTGCGCCGCGGCGCCGCGCCAGCGCAGTGCTTCTCTTCTGCTGGCTTCAGCTGCAGGTCCCCCCGTCGCGGCCCTTCTTTTTGTTGTTTTTTGCTTTCTTTCGCAGCGTCTGTTGTGCCTGGGTAATTAAAAAAATTATAATAATAATAATTAATAATAATAAATAAATAAAAAAGAATTGTTTTTTTTTTTCGTTTCTTATTGACGCGACGAGGTCTTTACAAAGAAATTTTTTATTTTTTCTGGTGATCGGAACGAAAGTGAAACTGTGCCCCTGGTGGTGGGGGGCCAAAGCAGCGATCAATCGATGAGCCGCTGAGAAAAATTTTTTTTTTTTATTTTCCCGAGGAAGGGGGGGTGGAGCCACCGCCTTCGTGTTTTCACTTTTTTCGTATATTTTTTTTATTTATTTTTTTGATAATCACAAAATTGCTTTGGTGGTGCTGACGTGATTTTTTCGTGCCCACGACTGGAAACACCTCCGCCAGGTGAAAAGAGGCTCCGGCAAGAAGAAGAAGGCGAACAAGACGAAGAAGAAGAAGACAAAATTACGATGACCTTGGACCAAAGAGGCGAAGTGATCGTGTTTTAAAAAGTTTACGCTTTTTGTTATTTTTTTTGTTTGTTTTTCTGTTGGATGAATTTTCGGTTGTTTCAAATAAAAACATGCCGCGAAAACTGTTAAAATTCTTAATTCTGTTCGATAACACGAGTCTGCTCTATTTTCCGGGACAATTTCTATCCGGGCGAGTGCTGCTCGAGCTGCAGGACGACACCCCGGCGCTGGGGCTCCACTTTCATGTCGTGGGGGAGGGCGTCGTCCGGGTGGGCTCCGCCCGCCAGGAGCGGATCTACGACAAGGAAAATTACATCGATTTTCGGATGAAGCTCCTCGGGGACGCCGACCAGGGGCCGTCGGTCCTCTCCCCGGGCATCCACAGCTTCCCGTTCAAACTGGGCCTCCCCGTCGGGCTGCCGTCGACCTTCTTGGGGCGCTACGGCTGGATCCAGTACTACTGCAAGGCGGCGCTCCGCGAGCCCACGGGGCTCATCCACAAAAACCACCAGGTCTTCATCGTGATGAACCCCATCGACCTCAACTTGGAGCAGCCGATTCTCGCGGTAATTTTTCCCCACACCCAAATATTAAATTAAATTAAATTGCTTTTAGCATCGAGGTGTAAAAAATTGTTATTTATTTTTTATTGCAGCAGCCGTTCAAGTGCGACATCGAGCACAAGTTGGGCGTCGCCTGCGTGGGCGGGGGCTCCGTCAAATGCCGCGTTGTCCTCGACCGCGGCGGCTACGTCCCCGGCGAGAGCATTTCAATTACGGCGTACGTCTTCAACGGAAGCAACGTCACCATAAAACGTACAAAGGCCGCCCTCACCGAGGTAAGATTAAAATTTTCTTCAAATTTTAAAAATTTATCTTAAAAAAAAAAAAAAAAAACTGGTCTAAAAAACTGGTCTAAAAAAACTGGTATAAAAACTGGTCTAAAACTGGTCTAAACAATAAGATATAAAAAAAAAACTGTTCTAAAAATTAATTTTGTTTAAAAATTTTAGACGATTGAATACCTCGCCCGGGAGAAGGTCGTACAAACGGAGAAACGCGCCCTGGCGGTGATCGCCCGAGGCAAAATTCGACCTGGTGACAAGGACGAGTGGCAAAACGAGAGTCTCTACGTGCCCCCGCTGCCCCCCACAAATCTCCGGGGCTGCCACCTGATCAAAATTCAGTACGACGTTTTTTTCATAATCGAGCCAAAATCACTCGAGAAGCAGATCAAGCTCCAGTTGCCGATCGTTTTGGCGACTTACCCGTTCCGAAATTCGACAACGGACGTGTCCAACACTTGGCCAGATTCGGTGCTTAAGCCAGACACCCACTACCCTTCGACGTTGCCCATATTTCGGCCGTGGCTTCACGATAAGCCGGAATCAACGTGAGAGGCGCCCACCCGCACCGATTTATATATGATATTTTTTTTTAATTTTTATTTTTACTTTTATTTTTTTATGGGGTCTTTCAGAACCCCGCACCTAATTAAACTAATTCCTGAGAGAGGTGAAAAGCGAAAGGTCGCTTCTTTTAATTGCAACAGCAATTAATATGTGATTTTAGGCAGTTAATACATTTTATTTTTTTTTTGTTAACAAAATTTCTTGTAAACGCGATCTAATTTGAAGAAATAAAATATTTAAAAAAGATAAAAAAAAAAAATACGTTAACACTTACAAATTGAAGTTGCTTAATTACCGCCACAGTTGATGAATTTTTTTAAAAATAACTGACTGCTTCTAATTATTTGAATAGTACTGGCCCTAGCACAGAGCCCTGTGGGACACCTGCAGTAATTTTTGTCTTTGTTTCAAGTCGTTTGACCGAACGTTTAAAAAACCCTCTGATTACCTAAATTAGGGCAATGGGAAATTAAAAATATTTCCAAATTTTAATATAAATTAATATAAATTCAAAATTTTATTGTTCGAACTGTGAACTAGGCTTTAATTTTCGATCGATCAATTATCAGGTTAAAACGGTGCTTTAGGATTCGAGAGAAACGCCCAACACACAGACAAAATCTTTACGGAAAATGTGTGTTTTTCTCTATTCGGATACAAGTTAAAAAATCTCGTTTCTATGATTGTTTCTGTGAATTTTTATGCATATATTAAACGTTCTTGACATTTCCTGTGTGTGTGTGTGTGGGGCCTTCATTCACAAAACTAGCCACAGGGCAGTGAATTATTTTTTTTTTATTTTATGTATATTTTTTTTTTTTATGATTATATTTTGATTTTTGTGTGTGCGACTCTTGGTGAATTTTTATAAAAATTTATTTGCCGTGGAGGTGAACGGATTAAAAAACGCGGGCGGGAATTATTTTAATATAAAACATAAAAAAAAAAAAAACGAAAGACCACAACAACAACAAAAAGGTGTTCATGGAAATGAAATTTATTTTTTTATTTCTAAACATAAAAATTCCCGGAATTTGTTCCGTGACAAATAGCGGTAAAAAAGAAGGGATAGTGAAGCAAAGCGCCCCCCTGGGACTGTGGTGGGCGAGTGAATTAAAAAACGATTTCCCTTCCTGTCTAACGGGGGTTGGGGCCGAATTATTTATTTATTTATGTGGTGTTTTTTTTTTGTGTTTTTTTTAATAAATGCCAAACTCGAAAATGACGAGGTGTGAAATTTTTGCGTGAAAGGCTAAAAAGACAATTTTTTTTTTATTTTTTGTTATAAAAATTAAATAATACAAAACGAGAAAAAATTAAGTGAAACAGAAGTAAAGAAAAAATTTTAGTGAAATTTGTGTGTTTTCGGCTTCTTTTTTGGGGGGAGGAAAAGTAAAACGAAAACAAAAATATAAAGTGACACTGGTTTTTTTTTTCTTCTTCTTCCTCTCTCTCTCTCACTCCCTCTCCACTCTCTTTCTAAGGAGGGTGTTCCTGGAAAATGGACTCGGCTGGAAATTTCATCGATGGTGAGGCAATGAGAGAGTAGAGTTTAATTTTAATTGAAAATAACCAATTATTTATTTATTTATTATTTTCTGTATTTGTTAAAAAACAAAATTGAAAAAAAAAAAAAAAAAAAAAAAAAAAATACAGACAAATCGCTTCTAAGTGCAGTTAGCGGAGGCGCTGCTGGAGGTGGTGGAGGAGGCAGTGGCGGAGGCGGCTGCGGCACCATCAGCACCGGAGGGGGTGGCGCGACCCTCGCCAACATGAGCGTAGAACTGTGCCTCGTCTGCGGGGACAGGGCCTCCGGCCGCCACTACGGGGCCATCAGCTGCGAGGGCTGCAAGGGCTTCTTCAAGCGGTCGATCCGCAAGCAGCTCGGCTACCAGTGCAGGGGCACCATGAACTGCGAAGTTACCAAACACCACAGGAACCGGTGCCAATTCTGTCGCCTGCAGAAGTGTCTGGCCAGCGGCATGAGAAGTGATTGTAATTTTAGAAATTTGAATTTTACATTTTCATATGCCATTCATCCAAAAAACACAAAAAGAAAACCCTTTCCCTTCTTAACCCTACATTCAGTTTTTTTTTTCATTTTGAGGAAACTCGCAACCTCAAAGAATTTCTTATTTTTCTTTTTGGCGGGAAAATTTTAAAAAGCATAATCTATTTATTTATTATTTTAAATGTATTCCTTTCCTCTTCCCAGTTTTCTTAAAATATCTTTTTAAAAAAAAAAAAATATATATTAAAAATATCATTTATAATTTCCCATTCACTCACACCCTAAGACCCCATTCTACATAAAATAATCAGAGTTTTGATTAAAATTAACAGCTGTTCAGCACGAACGAAAGCCGATAATCGATAAAAAAGAATTGCATACCTCAATTAGTGGATCGGGGGGAACTGGTGGGGGTACAGCGGCTGGTGTAATTTATCATCATCGAAATAAAACAGCCTACGGTCAACAAAATTCAACATCATCTTCAGCTTCAGCGGTTGGAACAAATACCGAAAATTTATCGACTGTATTCCCGGTCGGTTTCAATTTTGCCGATTTAACACAAACCCTTAATAAAAGGGCATGTAAGTTAATGGTTTTTTTTTTGAAATTATAATACCTTTTACTTTTATGCCGAATAAATTTTATTTTAGTACTTGTCTCAGCGCCCTACCAGCAGCAGATTGGATCCCAAATTGATAATTTTTCGTGTTCTCCAAGTACCCAAACGAATGACGATGATTCGATGGATAACACCGGACTGGTGACTGGTCAGTCCCAAGGGGGCCTAGGAGCCGGGGGTGTCGGGGGCGTAGCCTCGAGCCTAAGTGGCCAGGATCACGGTTCGAATAGTGCGACCTCGGCGAGTGTAACAGCGGCCGCGGCCAGTTTAATCCAATCCTCGATCGACAAGCACATCATCATGCAGTCGCTGGATTTGATCGCGGGGGTCCAGCAGCAGTACGACCCCAGCTGCATCACTCCGACGAACAACAATAACACGATCGTCAAGGACGAGGTGATCATCGACGAGCAGCAGCAGCAGCACCACCAGCGGAAGCTGATCAGCGATTTCGACGAGGAGCTCCACCACCACCACCTGCACCATCCGCACGGGGACCGGATGGGCGTCGACCTGCCGATCCTTCCGGAGGTGAACGTGAACTTCAACCTCCAGATCCCGACGCTGGTGCCCTCCTACCTGAACCTGCACTACGTCTGCGAGTGCGGCAGCCGGATCCTGTTCTTGTCGGTCTACTGGATAAAAAAGATCCACGCGTTCCAGCAGCTGCCCGAGGACATCCAGGTGCGGCTGCTGCGCCGCCACTGGGTCGAGTTGTTCGCGATCGGGCTGTCCCAGTGCTCCCGGATGCTCTCGATGTCGACGATCATGACGACCCTAATTTCGAACATAATCCAAATATCGGAGATGGAGAAGATCACCGCCGCAAAAATTCGGAAATTGTGCGAGCACACGTGCCAGCTGCATCAATTCGTTCAGACGATGCACTCGATGGACCCCACGGAGCACGAGTTCGCCTACATGCGGCTCCTGATGGTCTTCAGTCCCGACGATTTCAATGTGAAAAATCAGAAAAAGTTCACCCTGCTCGAGAAGCTCCAGGACTGCGCCCTCCTCAGCTTCCGGAACCATTTGATCGAGGCGAACTACCCGGAGCCGAACGATCGGTGCAACAAAATCCTCCTCAGACTGATGCAGTTGACCGCCTTGGAGAGTGACGTCATCGAGGAACTGTTCTTTTCCAGCCTAATCGGTCAGGTGCAGATCGAAAACATGATCCCGTACATTTTAAAATTGGGAGGGGGTGGCGTGTAACCGCTCAAAAAGTTAGTAATTAATATAAATAAATAAATAAAAAAAAATCTATTAAATAAGGAACAAATAATGGCAAAAATCACAAACAAAAATATAAAAAAATGTTCGTGCCTTCCCCCGCTATGCGTAACAAAAAAAAAATCACTTCCCTCCTTTGTACATAAAAACACAATTTTTTTTTTCTTGTAAAATAAATAAACGAAAATAATAAAATGTCTTTAATTTTTATTTTATTAGTTAAAAAAATAACAGAGGTCCCAGAATTGTCCCCTGAGGAACCCCTTGAAAGAGCCTTTTTTGTTTGTTTTTCCTAACGTTTCTGGGCGCCATCTATCGGCAGGTGGAGAACAGCTGTAAGGAAAATGAAGGGATGGTTTTTGTTTTTTTATTTTCCTTTTCTTTTTTCCGATCCTGCGCACTTAAAAGCCCTTTTCCATTTTAGTACTGCCCGATGGAAGAAAACTGTGTGTGTAGCTGTGTGTGTGCGTATGTTTTGTTTTTGACGGATTTTTCGCCATCTTTCCCCGCGTGAAAGTTTGGGAAAAGGACAAAAATAACAGAAAATGATATTATTAAAAAAATAATAATTATAATTATAACGGAAAACGAACAACAAAAATAAGTGAATAAGTTTTAAGGAAATTGTAGTTTAAAAATAGAAGAAACATTCCTTTTTTTTGTTTTTGTACATTTCCTGGGATAAATCTCTAAAACGAAGGGGTGGTTTTTGGGGTGGGGAAGGGTTTATGTGTGTGTATGTGTGTGTGTGTGTGTGGGGCTATGTGGGGTAAGTTTTAAAATTCCTACCCCTCCCGTGCGGTGTACACATGGATTTTTTTGCATTCAGTCCCGTTTTAACCAAAGAAATTTTTGTGTTCATCGGGTGGCGAAAATGAACAAAGAATTTTAAGTGGGTTCCGTTCTCCCGTTACACGAAATAATAATAATAAAAAAAAGTAATAATAATATAATAAACAAAAATAATAATTTAAAATACCTTCTCTTTTTTTTTAGTAAAATATATAAAATCAAAATATTTGTTCTTTTCTTTTTTTTTTTATACTTCGAGCACGGTTCAGAAAAACAAAAACGAAAACGAGTCCAACAGGAAAATAACAAAAAAAAAAGGAACAACTGTTTTTTTGTGTTTTGTTACTTTTTTACGGGGAAGGAAAATGTAAAAAAAAAATAAAAATTATATGACAAGAAATCGAATTTTTTTTTCTCTCTTTTTACTGTGGATAAAATTTTCAAGTGACAAAATCTCCTGAGTGAGAGAAAAATTTTTTAAATTCTCGAGAATTTCGTTCGCTTACAAATTTCGGTATCAAGAAAAAAACAAAACAAAAAATAAATAATAAAAAATAGTTTTCCTGTGAAGTTGGTGGACGATTAATTCAAAGTTTTCCGTGAAATATTTAAAAAAAAATAACAGAAATTCCCCCAAAACAATTTTCACACTTCCTGGAGAATAAAAAGATAAAAATTAAAAAATAAAATTAATTAATTAATTTAATAATTAAGAATATATATAAAAAAAAAAAAAAAAAAAATGTTGAACCAGCGCACATGGCAAATTTCCTGTTAATCGATTTATCACCAGGCAGTGGGGGTTGCGAAAGCCCCCCACTCCAAATTTCCCCAGCCCCTCTCTGTCCTTCGCCAAAACATCCAAACGCACACACACACACACAATCACACCAAAACAACCCCCGTCCAGAAAACGGTAGTTTGAGTGAAGGGGCGCGCATTCTGACAATTCGTTCGCCTTGAAATAGGCAAGAGAAAAAAAAAAACGGGGAGTTGTTTTTAGTCCACATTTTCAGCGTTAATTTACGGCATATTTTACTCAAAAGCAATAAATTAAATAAAACCGACTACTTCTTAATTTAATTATCTTGTAAAAAAACAAAAAAACGGTGCCATTTCCTATCTTTAGGCAAGGTTAAAAAAAAAAAAGCTCCCTCCCTCTTCCTAAAGTTTTTTTTATTTTTTTCTTCCTGGTGTAATTCTAAATAACGGTGTTTACCTGGAGTATCCACAGGGGTCACTTTTAGGTCCTTTGCTATTTCATTGAAATTTAAAAATTATGCATTTCTTTTTGTATTGTTTCTTAAATATTTTAGTGATAATTTCCTGATAATGCTCAAAAGCAGGACTTGTTGGATTTAAATTTCCTTTAAAAACAAAAACAAAAAAAAAAAAAAAAATGTGTGTTCAAGAGCCCGTTTAGTTCGAGTGAATGAAGTTAAAATAACTAATTAAAAATAATAAATAATGTAATTTGCAAAATGTGCCAATCTCCTTAAAAGTGATATAAAAAAAAATAAAAATAAAATAAATAAAGCAGTTAAGGAGGAACAATAAAGTAAAATAAGATAAATCATAAAAAGTTAGGACCTCCAAACATCGGCTGAATGTCTTCAGATGACGGGATCGACTACCACAAGTCCCTGCAGCACCACCACCACCACCACCACCAGTCAGTTTTGGGACCCCAGCAGCAGCAGCAGGGTCCGAACCTCTCACTGCCGTCAACTTCCTCCTCATGCTCCCTCTCGATCGCGAACGTGAACGGGGGCGGGGCCAGCATCCAGCACCAGCACCAGCAGCAGCAGCAACAGGCCCAGCATCACCACCACCAGGGCTCAAATTCAGGGCAGGGGGGGACGATGGCGAGGCGAAAATCATCCCTCAGCTACCAGCACCAGTTGCAGCATGCGGCCGATTCGTGCATCGGACCCGGACAAGTCCCTGAGATTGGGGGCGGGGTCAGCGGCTCTGGGAGCGTTGGGGGCGGCGGCTCAGCGTCGAGCAACGGGGGCGGCACCTACGTCAGCATGGTCTCCCCCAGCAGATACAGCATCCACCAGCCGGAGGGGTACCACCACATCGGGGGGAGGCTCTCGATCCACCCGATCGAGCGGTACGAGGACACGATGACCTGCTGCCTGCCCCCACCCTCCCCGGCTCCGACCAGTGACCGTTTTATAATGGGCATCCCCTCCCCGTCGTCGTACAGCGACCAGCAAAATCAGAACCAGCCACAAAATGGTAGCGGCGGGGGAGGTCCTGGCAGCGGCAATGGCGGCACCACTGGTGGTGGCGGGGTTCACGGCGGAAAATATTCAAACACCCCCACGATGCATCGCACAATGTCGCCAAGTTCGAGGATCCGCCTCTCGGAGCGGTATCGTGACGCGTCCCCAAAATGCGATCGTTTCGTAACAACAACACATTTTCTAGCGAACAGCACCCCCCTAGTTTCGAACGACACCTACACGTATTTATCGTCGACTGTTCACACGCCTGTTAAGCGATACGTCCCGACCCCGCCCCCACCAACTGAAATCTATTCAGATATTCCGCAATCTTCGTCATCGACTAGCTCAAACAGTGGCTACCACACGGTCGGTAGTACCTCCTCCCACCACCAGGGGCAGCAGCAGCAGCAGCAACAACAACAACAACAGCAACAGCAGCAGCAACAACAACAGCAACAAAATCAAGGGGTTGGAAACGCCCCGACCATAAACACCCTCCCCTACCGTTTTCGAATGAAATGCTGCCTAACAGATCAGGGGGCGGCGCCATCATCCCTCCCCTCAGCCGGCCAATCAGCATCATATCAGGATCGAATAACTGTTGCTGATCATTATGCGACTCCGCCCCGTGTCCGCCCCCTAAAATGTGCAGGTAGTTCGGTCTCGACATCGATTTCAGGTCCTGGAAATGTTCAGCAGCAGGTCACCGCATCAACGACATCTGCATCAGTTCTAATTTCCCAGGGAGGTGGGGGTGGGGGAGGAGGAGGAGGTGGGGGTGGAGGGAATCGACAAAATCGTAACGGTGTCTCCTCGGTGGGGGTGGCCGATTATATGCCCCGGACCCCAAGTGTTGAATACCTCGGATCGGCTGGGGGGCGTGTCGTAACCCCAGTTAGCATCATGTCGGAGCCAGCGACTGGAACCTGTCTGCACTGCAACACGATCCGCCGGACGACGGGTGTCCACCAGACGACACAAACGACCGGACCGATTAGTCCAATCCCGCAGCAGCAAAATCTTTCAATCAGTTCAACGTCGGGCTCATCGTCGGGAGTTGGCGGCTCCCAGGTGGACAGTGGGGCGGCGGATTTGGGCTCAACATCATCCCCCACACCATCGATGAGCAACCCGTCGCAAATATCGCCCCTATCCCCTCCAATGCAATTATCATCCCACCAGGAGCAGAACGATCCCCAAATTTCTTCTTGCACCTCCTCCCAGCAGCAGCAGCAACAAATGCAGCATGTGGTGCAACAACAAGCCCCGCCCCAATCCCAGCAACAGTCCACGGCTCCGCCCTCGATGGGGGGTCTCTCGACCCACTCAATGACGAGCAGATCTCTGCAGCAGTCCCAACAGCAGCAGCAGCAACATCACCATCACCAAAATTTGGGGCAGCCGCTCAGGAGTCACCACGCCCACAAGTCGACAATTTCGACCCCAACCAACAATTTGGGGAGCAGCGGGAACGGCCTCCTAACCTCAACCGCCCAGCGGAGCACCCTAACGATAAGGCAGCAAATGCAGCAACGATTCTCCCGGAAGCAGCGCCTCAAGGAGTACGTGCGACGGGAGATAGCCCGGTTTTTTGGGGTCGACACCCAAAGCGAGGAGGAGGAGCGGATCAAGTGGTACGAGCGGCAGCGGAGGCTCGCAATGCGCCGCTTCGGGCCCCTTAAGACTGATCATGAGTTGGCCGCGATTAGCAGGGGGCGGAGGTACAACAATCCCTCCCAGCCGATTGCCGTCGATCGGCCCGACATTCTTCCCGCCCAAACTACAGATGAGCCCCACCACCACGGCCACTGCGGGGACTCGGACCACTACATTCGGGTCCCGAACGAGAAGAAGGCCTCCGTTCCCACGATGATCGTCTCCGGATTTTCGTACATCATCCAGACCCTGAACAAGAGGCAGCAGAGGGTCCACAAGCAGTGGTCCAGGAGCTTCGCCCCGTCGCAGGTGACCCCGCTGAATGGCGACAATCCGAGCGACGTCTACGAGGGCCTCACGACCCTCACCGAGGAGGAGGTGTTCTTTGATTCGCCCGGCAGCGACATCGGCAACAGCCAATCGGGCGGCGGCTCCAACCCCCAGTCCGGGGGGCGTTCCGTTGTCAAAATCATGGACCATCCCCGGCAAATTTACATGGGGGAGCGGGTGCACGGGTGGCGGACGTCGGCCGGAATCGACCAGCAGCACCACCAGCAGCAGCCCCACATGAACGCGTCCGGGATGATTGGGGGCGGGGGCGGTGGCGGGGCGGCGCTCCACCATCGTGTCGGGTACCGCGGAACCCGAATTTCATCTCAACTCCTCGACGGCGTCCTCGACAACAGCCGGCGGCCGATATCGAAAAAAGTGAAACTGTTCCGCGACAATGAGCTCGACGACCGGAACGATCATCGGCCATTTTTCACTTACTGGATAAATACCGTTCAAATTTTGGTGCTTGTCCTCTCCCTCACGTGCTACGGGATCGGACCGATCGGAATTGGCATCGAGCAAAAATCGGGTCAAGTTCTGGTCACTAGCCTCAGCCTCCAAACGGTTCAGCACCAGGAGCAGAGAAATGTTTGGATTGGTCCGCGGGTCAATGACCTCGTCCATTTGGGGGCTAAATTTGCGGCTTGTATGCGTCGCGACGTTAAAATTATGGAGGTTATTGCGAAAACCCGCCGCCAGGAGCGGGAAACCGCCTGCTGCATTCGGAACGATGATTCGGGGTGCGTTCAGAGCTCACAGGCGGACTGCTCGGTGCGAGGACTCTGGCCGACGGTACAAGTGATGAATACTAAAATTAATTGAATCGAACAAAAACGAATCTCATTATATGATTTAATCAATTTCAGAAATCGATATCGACGTGGAAGAAATGGTCGCCGGGGGAGTCTGGGCCGGGTGGCAGGATTTCGGGCTCGGTGTGCGGTCTTGACCCGAAATATTGCGACGCCCCCGCATCGATAGCGCCCTACGAATGGCCGGACGACATAACGAAGTGGCCGATTTGCAGGAAAACGAATTCATTTTCGCAGAGGTTCAGGTTCAAGGATCACACCGCCGAGCACATGGTCTGCGAGGTGATTGGACACCCCTGCTGCACCGGGGTCTTCGGCGAGTGCCGCATCACTACCCGGGAGTACTGCGACTTTGTAAAGGGCTACTTTCATGAGGAGGCCTCGCTTTGTTCGCAGGTATGAACATTTAAAAGTTGTTTCTCCTTAAACCACCTAAATTAAAAGTTTGGCAGTGTGGTTGGGGTCATTCTATTAGTTTTTAAGCCTCTTCTAACAAAAAATTCTACTATCGGATCAGAAATTTAATGATTAACCCTTGATTTTTTTGAATTTTTCCAATTTATTTCATTGTTAACGTATTCAGATCCGGTTTTTTGCTCTTTTTAGTTAGTTTAGTGATGAATAAACATAAAAATGTGGTCTAATTGGAATAATTACACCGGTCTACAAAAAAAAAATTTTTTTTTTGAGTCTCGGTTTATTTCATAATTTTTTTATTTGTCAAATATCAAAATAATTAAAAAATACCCACAACCTCCTTAAAGTTTGCTTTTGTAGTGTTGGTAGTAATAACACAAATTTTGAAGACCGTATTTTGACCAGTTTTGAATAATCGTTAAAAAATAAAGGATCATCACATAACTCTTTAAGTTGGCTTAAATGAAAGCCTAAATCCTAATCTAAGAAAATCAATTGCCATTTATATCAATAGCCCTTTTTAAACATATTATTGAACAATATTTTCATGAGTGTGCACTTGTCATGTTATTTATTCGGCACTTATTATATGAAGTAATTAGTTAATGGAAAAAAGTCAAATTTATGGATCATTTCGAAATGTTTTAAGGCCTTTTGTATTTTTATATAATAGCTTAAGATTTCAACTATTATTTGAACAACATTTAAGTTCCTGGCTCAATCCGTTATTTTGTAATGATTTTTCATAAATGATCAAAATATGGTCTTTTGTACTTTTTAATCCTATTTTTCTCGAAAATGGAAGCTGTTTGAACATTTTCATTTACGAATTCGTAATCTACGGAAAAAATCCTATAGAAATCATTTGCAAATACTTTGAGAAAAAAATTGGCGTTGACCTGTGTTATTTATTAATATTGATCATGTTTGAAAAATCCATCCAAGAAAATTGAGATTTTTGGGATCGCTGATTACGAAACCCCTGAATGAACACTTTTTATCCATATTCTCGAAGATTTAAATGTCGGTGTCCTCCATATTGAATCCGCCATCTTGAATTTCGCAAATCTGATAGCGGATTCGTAATCAGCGACCCCAAAATTCTCCGAATAAGAATTTTCACGATCATACAAAAGGGTTTTAAGTATAATTTTATTTTTGTGTTTCAGGTCTCATGCCTCAACAATGTTTGCGGAATGTTTCCATTTTTTTCTGCCGAGGTCCCAGACCAATTCTACCGGCTTTTTACATCGTTGTGCCTGCATGCCGGCATCTTACATTTAGCGATAACGGTTGCCTTCCAACACGTTTTTTTAGCTGATTTAGAACGACTGATTGGACCAATTCGTACAGCTATCGTTTACATAGGTTCGGGACTAGCGGGTAATTTAACGAGCGCCATATTCGTTCCCTACAAGCCAGAGGTGAAAATACCTATTTAAAATATTTAATATATATATAATTTTTATAATGAATTAAAGGTTGGACCTTTGGCTTCATTGGCGGGCGTCGTATCATCCCTGGGCGTACTGCTGCTACTCATCCATTGGAAACAGCTGAAAAAGCCCTATATAGCACTTATAAAATTGATTATAATCGCTGGTACACTTTTTGGCATGGGCACTTTACCGTGGCAGCAAAATTTTACCGGTCTTATGGCTGGAGTGTTTTGTGGTGTATTTCTTACAATTGCCCTTGTACCGTTTGTAACAATTACGAAATATGGACGTAAAACAAAGGTTAGTTTGTGAATCGGTTCAAAATCGGATCGGAAATCGGTTTAAACCCTTTATTTTCTTTTAGATTAACCTTATTTGGGCGTGTGTACTTTTCCATGTGCTCGTCTACACAATAATGTTTGTCATTTTCTACATTTTCCCAACGGAATTTACATCATTCAATTTCGGTGATGTATTAAATAGCGGTATGACCCCGAACGGGTTCGAAAGTACAGCTATTGCGGGCAGCAGCAGCAGTAGCAGTCACAGTAACAATCAGCAGCACCATCATCTCGATGAAATGGTCAGAAATATCGACATGAGTAAAACGTTAATTGGAAAGGGCGCCGGCGGCGGGACCCCGTTCAGTTCAACTTACGACGGCACAAGCAGCAGCAGCAGCAGCATCATAAGCAGCAGTGGCGGCGGCGGGGGGGGCAGCAGTAGCAGCAGCAGCAGCAGAACACAGCAGCAAATGCTTCACCGCCACCACGTCCTAGAGAGCAGTAGCAAATCGATTGTTTCATGTACGAAAGGGACCTGTCTGTCGGCGAATAGCAAAACTAACGAACCGACGAGTAGCGCAAGCATTAGCAATTTTGATATTGTTGGTGGTGAAATTTCGGATGGTGGGGGGGGTAGAATTATAATTGGTAAAAATAACGGTCGCAGCGAGAACGCGAACCCAAGCGGGGGGGAAGGTGGAGGCGCGGGCGGTGGAGGTGGACGAGGAGGAGAAGGTGGAGGTGGAAATGATCGCCGCCCCCAAAGCGAAAGCAGTGGCGGCGGCGGTGGTGGCGGCGACGGCGATGGTGGCGCCACCAGCCTCGCCGGCGGAAGGCCATCTAGCGGTGGTACCGCCAACGACATTGGTGACGATATTTTAAGAGTTAGTAACGCTATTAATCAACACATAATAACGGCATGACATGAATTTATTTGTGTTCTATCATCCATTATATTTATAACTGTAATACTGTATTACTTCATACTGTAATACCGCGCAGTGTAACGTTTAAAAGAAGAAAAAAAAACAAAAATACAAAAAAAAAAAAATACAAAAATGTTATATAAAATATCATTTGACAAAAACGATAAACAAAAAAAAAACCAGGCAACAAACGTGATGGAGGGGAATCTTTTAAATTATTTATTTAACTTCTTAAAAGTGCACGAGAGCAATTTAACAGGACAAAAACTGCTTAAGGGAGGTCTCAAAATGCCCAGACAGACAGACAAAACACATTTTTTCACATCTAAGGCTAGGCCCACTGTGTGTAGTCTTCTTCTTCTACATAAAAAAAAAAAAAGAAACAAACAAACAAACAAAAAAGAAATCTCCCACAATATATTGAAAACTAAAAGAATTAATATTATTTTGGAAACAGAAAATTATAAATAATAATAATAATAATACTTAATAATAAATTGAGAAACAGATGTCTAAATCAGAGCTGTAGGTAAACTACTTTATTTTTTAATCGACTCGAGACGGAGGATGCAACAGACAGACACAAAACAGACAAAAACACGAGACTAAAATGCATTTTTATGGGGAATAAAAATATATAAAAAAAAAAATAAATCACAACACACAAAACCAGAGCTCGATCATTTGAATGAAACGAAATTGAGGTAAAGAAACAAAAATTAGATTTCGTCAGGAAAATAAAGAGAAGAAAAAAATAAATAAACTAAAAATACAAAAAAAAAAATGACAAAATGAAGAAATTTGGAAAATTAAAAAAAAAAAATTAATCGAGTGTTTTAATTTCAATTTTAAATCCACAAAAATTTCTTAATCCTCTTCCCTAGTGGCAGCACTGGAAATATACAAAAAAAAAAATTATGAATTATTTTTTTTACAGGAGGTGGTGTGTAATCAGCTGATAATTTTGACATTTGATTTAAAGTGAAGTTTGCGGATTTTGCGCAGTAATCGATTAAAAATCAGTTTTTAGGTTAAGGTCAGATTCGTTTGATGCGGACTGTCACAAAAACACACAATTTTTACCATTTTTGACGCTAATGCACGATTCTAAAAAAAATAAATAATTAAATTTAATCACGATTTGATTTTATCTCGGAGTTGGCAACGCTGCGTTTCGTCCAGACTAGAATTCCGCCACAGAGTGCGTGTGTCGCTTTTGCAGCTCTGTTGCGCAACTCGCCCCGTTCGCTGTGTGTGTACGCCCGCGTCTGTGTGGGTGTGTGTGCGCGCGCGTTTGTGTGGGTGTGTGCGCGCGCGCGTTTGTGTGGGTGTGTGTATGTGTGTGTGTGGCACAAACACGTCTGCAAGGAAAGCAACCTTTTTCTGTTTTTACGATATTTTCTTAAATTCTAATTTTTTTTGTTTTTTTTCTACGGTTAGTACGACGTCAGGGCATGGCGGCGGGTCGCTCTTGATAATAATTAAAATAAGAAAAAAAAACGAAATGAAAATAAATTAAATAAAGCCTTAAATTCTGAAGGCACCTCGCCGCCAGAGCCGTCCACCACTCGGCTCCTTTTTTCTTTCGATTGAGTGAATTTTGGCGTGTTTTGTTTTTTTTTCTTTTCGTCGAAGAATTAATAAAACTTTTGCCTCTCTCTCTCCCGTTAGAAATTATTTTTTTATTTGCTCATTTCACCGTTCATCCAGTTACACACCGCGTAATAAAAAATAATAAAAAAATTCAAAAAAATCAAGTGAACCGGGAGTGAATAGTTCATTTTTTTTTTTTTTTGTGACCAGCAGTCGTCGCTGGCATCATGTGGTTTTTTCGGTTTGGCAGGAGACATCAAAAAATCGGTGACGTATTTTTGGTAGTTTATTTATTTTTTAATGTTTCCCAGTGAAGTGTTATCAATAAATTTATTTTATTTTATTTATTACCTGCATACACAACAAATTTTCGTTTGTGATTTTTAAAAATATTTTATAACAAAATACAATTTTTGTATACAAAAAAAAAAAAAATAAAAAAAACAAAGCGAGACGACAGAAGAAATTAATGAAAATATAAAATAAAAGTGATAAAACAAAAATATATAATAACAAAAATGTCCCTTTTCCACGCGCGCGTCAAAAGTTTTTCGAATGAAAACAAAAATCTAAAAAAATAAAATAAAATAAATCATTCGAAAGAAAACGAGACGAAAAAAAAAGAGAAATAAACAAAAAAAAATTTTTATTTTGAGATTTTCTACGCATCGATTTTACGAAATTTTTGTTGATTAAAAATGAAAACGACAAGAAATTCTAGACGATTTACAAGACAGAAAGTGATTTGAGTTGTGTGCGTGTGTTTGTGGGGTGTAGCGGACCCCAGCGCTTGTTTTGGGAAATTCGTGGGGCCCCTTTTCGTTTTCACGACAAAAATTTAGGTTATGTGTAAAAAGTAAAAAAAAAAAAATTACTAAAATTGTGTCAAAAAAACATTTGGGGCATCCCTAATCTAAATTTATTTATTTATTTATTTATTTAATTTTTGATAAATAAAAACAGGAAAATCCCAGCCTGATTTTCTACCTTTTCATAAAAACCTTGAGCTGTGAATTCCTGGGGCGGGTTTTTCTGTGTGATTCTTAGAAAAATTAAAAAGTCAACAGGTCAAGAAATTTCTTCCAAGAAATCTCCTTTTTTTTTTTGTTTATTTCTTTTTTTTTTTCCTACCTTCAAGAAACGCTGAGACTAATTTTTCTCCGCCCCTTTTCTTTGCTTATAATTTACAGGAGTTAGAAGATCGGAAAATATTCCATTTAAATTTTAACATAAAACATTTTGAAAACTCTTTAATTTTGTGTGTGAAATAAAATAAAATAAAATAAAAAAAAAAAAAAAAACTAAAAAGCATTTTTGGTGGCAATCAAAATTTATCCAGCATCATAAAATATGCTGGAGAATACAGAAAAAGGTGATCCGGACGATGGGAGGAGCCACTGCCGCAGTACAACAAATGACAAAAATTACGGCGGCGGTGGTGGTCCTGAAAAAAAAATTCAAATTCAAAATCAAAATAAAAATAAAATGGAAAGCAATAGCCCCCCAGAAGAGTGTTGCCAGTATCCAGAGGATGAGCTTCTGCCAATTTGTTTCAATGCGAACAGACACCAGGGCCCCATTGAGGGCATCGTTTGCGAAACACAATCCTGGAGGATACGGGAACGGGTGAGTTTGATATTTATAAATTTAAATAAAAATTGATTACGATAGAAAATCCTCTGACCCAGATGAAAATATATAAAAATTATGAGAAAATATAAAATACGTCACTATTTCAGATGAAAACGGTTAGTGTAGCTTTAGTACTTTGCCTTAATATCGGAGTAGATCCACCGGACATAGTTAAAATTCAGCCATGTGCCAGGCTCGAGTGTTGGATAGGTACATAAAAAAATAAAAAAATCAAATGTGAAATAAAAATTAAAAGTAACTGCTCTTTAGATCCATCATCGGTGTCGCCCCAAAAGGCAATGGAATTGATTGGCGCCAATCTGCAAAAGCAGTACGAACGGTGGCAGCCGAGGGCCCGGTACAAAAAATTCCACGATCCAACCGTTGAGGATGTGAAGAAGCTCTGCACCTCCTTAAGACGTAACGCGAAGGAGGAGAGGGTTTTGTTCCATTACAACGGCCATGGGGTCCCAAAACCGACGGCAAACGGAGAAATTTGGGTGTTTAATAAAACCTATACTCAGTACATACCCCTATCGATTTATGATCTCCAGACGTGGATGGGAGCACCCTCGATTTACGTCTACGACTGCTCTAATGCCGGAATTATCGTAAACTCTTTTAATCAATTTGCTGATCAACATGAGCGCGAGATGGAGGTAACAGACGAGAAACCTTTAAAATGTAAATAAATATTAAATATTATTTATTTTTTTATTTTTTTATTTTTTAGCAAAATCTAGCAACTGGAAGTAGACAGAGTCCGTCTACCATGCACATGATAACTTACAAAAATTGTATTCAACTGGCGGCGTGTTCAGCTAGTCAAATTTTGCCAATGAACGCGAATTTGCCCGCTGACCTTTTTACATCATGCCTGACGACACCGATTAAGATCGCAATTAAATGGTATACGATGCAGCAGTCATCATCTCTGGTACCGCAGGTCAATAGTGATATCATAGAAAAGTGCGAGCCCATTCATCTAGCTCTAGCTTAAGGTCCGCCTCTATTATTTTTCTTTTTTTCTTTTTTCTCTTCCAAAAACAAAACCAAAAAATCGACCTTCAAACAAACAAAAATATATCAAATCAACAACAACAACAACAACAAAATACAGAATTCCTGGACAGCTAAACGATCGCAGGACAATGCTGGGCGAATTAAATTGGATATTTACGGCAATCACGGACACAATCGCCTGGAACACTTTACCTCGTGACCTCTTCCAGAAATTATTCCGGCAGGACCTCCTGGTGGCGAGTCTATTTCGGAATTTTCTTCTAGCGGAAAGGATCCTCCGGTCGTACGACTGTACGCCCGTATCTAGTCCAGCCCTGCCCCAGTGCTTTAGGCATCCGATTTGGTCCGCCTGGGATTTGGCCGTTGATCTCGCCCTCCAGCAGCTCCCCGACATCCTGGAGAAGGGGGCCTCCTACAAGCAGTTGCCATTCTTCGAGGAGCAGTTGACCGCATTTCAGGTGTGGCTCGACCTGGGCACCAAGGAGCGTTCCCCGCCCGAGCAGCTCCCAATTGTCCTTCAGGTTCTCCTGTCGCAGGTTCATCGATTGCGTGCCTTAGAGCTGCTCGGACGGTTCCTAGATCTTGGACCTTGGGCTGTGAATCTGGCTCTCGGCGTCGGCATCTTCCCGTACGTTCTTAAATTACTCCAGAGCTCCGCCAAGGAGCTTAGACCGGTGCTTGTTTTCATCTGGGCAAAAATTCTCGCTGTTGATAGTGTAAGTTGGCATCGTAGTTGATGTAGTTATTATCAGATATATTTTTCTATTTTATGGTGTTTTTCCTTTTAAGCTATAACCTTTTATTTTTATTGTTTTATTATTTTTTATTTTTTATAACAATTTCTACGCAGTCTTGCCAAGTGGACCTCGTCAAAGATCACAAGTACTTCCTTTCGGTTCTCCAGGATCCTACAGTTTCAGTAAGGAAATCCAAAAATATTTTTGAGGAGGATTTTTATTTTCTTCCTTTGGAAATTTTTTTTTATTATTATTATTATTTTTTTTTTTGTTCCAGAAGGAGCACCGAACCCTTTCAGCTTTCGTTCTCGCCAGCATTGTAAATAATTTTCTTCCCGGCCAGACGAGCGCCCTCCAAGGATCTCTAGTCTCAATCTGCTTAGTTCAATTATGCGATGAAAATTGGCTACTTCGCCAGTGGCTCGCAATTTGCCTAGGACAATTATGGCAAAATTTTCCAAAGGCAAGATGGTCTGGGGTCAGAGATTTGGCCCATGAAAAACTTTATCTGCTCCTCCAGGATCCAGTTCCGGAGGTTCGGGCAGCCGCAGTTTTTGCACTTGGGACCTACATTAGTTCTGTCACAGATCGATCAGATCACGCAAATAATATTGATAGATTTATAGCGATGACGATGCTGACAACAGTCGGTGAGGACATGTCACCGCTGGTCCGTCTGGAACTGGTCGCCGCCCTCCAGTGGATGGTGATTCTGTTCGAAAATCAATTTGTTTCGGTTTACCTCCAGGAATCGATTGCGTCTTCCACCACAGCGAGTAATTCCCACTACACGACTCACAGCCTGGAGCGCAACGTCAACATGAAACGTGTATTCAGCTCGAGCTCAATTCCGAACATGAGCACGAGCACATTTAGTCCAACAGCAATATTTGGATTATGCTCGATTTACATGAAATTGTGGCTCGGTTTCCTCTCCCTGGGCCGTGATCCATCACCAAAAGTGTCTGAGGCGGCTCAAAAAGTAATCGAATACGTCCGAAATCAGGCGGTCTGTTTGATAGCTGCAAAAGAGGCAACATCCGAAAAATATAGTTCAAGTCTTAGTTTACCGCCCAGTCCGAATACCCGGACGAATTATTTGGAGGAGTCTCCCCCGACGTCCTCAGCAGCCCACCATCACAGCCTCCATCATCAGATTTCTAGTGCGATAAGCGGAACGAGCGCCCAGGTGATTTGCGGTAGCACTGGAAAAAAATCAACATTAAACACTATTCCGAGATTTCACGTGATGTTCACAAGTAGCATGGGTCAAATTCGGAATTCGGGAGGTACACCAACTGGAGATGGAGCTGGTGCTGGGGCTGGTGCAGGCGCTGCTGGGGGTGGTGGTGCCACCACAGGGGCCCGAGCTGCGACCCCACCAATTCAGAACAAAATGAGAACTTCATCAAATTCCGCACAGGAGGATGCTGGCGATGTTTTTTCCACAAATAATCTCAATGTAAGCACAACCAGTGATCAGCCCCAGTCGGTTAAGCCCCTGATAGTAACTAATTTTATACCTTGGGCGATTGGATATTTTGCCCAATCGAACAAGTGCTATCCGCAGGAGGCGACTAAAAAAATTGATAAACATTCGACTGAATATCGATCAAGAATGTATCGATTTAAGCGTAACGAATTTATAAGACAAATAGCTAGGGAGCAACAACTGCGGGCGATATTCAATCGTATCGATTCACAAAATTGGATTGGTAAAACACAATTTACCCCATCAATTGTTAAATTATTACCCTATGAGAATCAAATTGCTGTTGCATATAAAGAAAAAGTTTCTGTCCACGATTGGAGCAGGGGCACAGTTTATTCGTATATACCGCAAACGCAAAATAATTTAAATAATCTTGTTATTGGCGGATCGTTCGGTTCATCCAGTAAAAAAACACCAAATATACAAAATACCCTAACATCGAGAGTGACATCAATTGAATTTGTGAACGCCCACGATATAGCCATAGTTTTGGCGGGATACGAGGACGGAATGGTTAGGGTCTGGCAGGAGCTGAATAAACCAAATGGTGAAACTAGGCTGATTACAGCCTGGCAGGGATTGCCAACGTGTACAAAAGTTAATCGGGGCAAGTTTTAAATAGCACTATAATTCAGTAAATTTAATGAATTTTAACGATATTTTTTTTTTTTAAATCAATCTAGACATGTGTGGCTTAGTAACAACCTGGCACCAGAGGTCCCAGCAGCTTATAACCGGCGGCTACACCCGCTCACTGAGAGTCTGGGACGTCGAAAGTGAACTTAAAATTTGTGATATCCCAACCGGGTCCGACACTTCTGTTCGGGTGCTCTCCTCATCCCCAAACGAAATAATTGCGGCTGGATGCGGCGACGGGAGCGTCAGACTGTTTGATAAAAGGTGCCCCCCTCAGGATGCCCGAATTATGACCTACCGGGAGCACACAGGTGCCATAATCACAGCCTGCCTCAGGGACAATTGTGAGAGTCTTGTGTCTGGATGGTAAATGTTTAAATAAAAAATTACTTATCTACATATTTTAACATAATATTATTATTATTAAATAGTGTGCAGGGTAAAATTCGCCTATTCGATGTCCGCGGACACGCATCTGTACAAAATTGGTACGTTGGATCCGATGTAACAGCGATCGCAGTTCATCCGGCTGCTGATATTGTGGCATGGTAATTAAATACCAACTAATTTTTATTAAATTTATATAATTTATCCTTTATTACAGTGGTTCCCAGTATATTTCAATTTACGGTTTAGACGGAAGACCCCAGACAACGTTGCGAAGTCACGAGGGTTTTATGGGGTCAAAAATCGGGCACACGTCGTGTCTCTCGTTTCATCCCCTCAAAGTAATGCTGGCAGCTGGATTCGTTGATAACACAGTCGCTGTCTACGGATCATCAAGCAATAGCAAATTTTGTTGACGATAAAAGATTACTTAAAAAAAATTCGAAACCAAAACACACCCCAGCTAAAGATGAATGGAATTATAAAATTATAAAAGTAACATCAAAACAGGCGTAGTAGTTAAAAAATAAAATAAAAATAAAAATAATTCCTGTTCTGATCATAAGAAACAATAAATCAGTGAAATCCCAAATCAAAAATGATCAGAACTGTGTCGCGGGGAAATTGAGCCTCTACGATAAAATTTCAATTTTTGTTATTTTATTTTTTTTTTTGCTTGTCAAATATTTGTTAATTTAATAACAGTGCAGACACCGCGAATTGATTAAGAAAACCGCCTCCAGTGAAATGAATCCCAATGAAGGGTGTTTTTAACTAGTTAAATTTGTTTAAAAATAATTAAAAAAAAACTGCTTCTACAACAAAACTACAAAGTTTAACGTAAAAAGAAAATATTGAATAAATAAAAAAAAAAGCGAAAAAAACAAAAACAAGCAATATATTAAGAATTATGCTTTTATTATTATTATTCTTTTTTCGTTTTGTTTAGTTTTTAAACTTTTACATTTACTGTACATAATGAAGAAGCACTTTCTTTTCTTTTTATTTTGTTTAGTTAATTTTCTCATGTGATATAAAGAAATGTAGTTCAGCTGATTTTTATATACATTTTTAAGCTACGCACCAAACTCATTCACCGAGTAAAGGCAAAAACTATTGAAAGAAAGACGGAGAGAAGCAGGGAGAGACTTAGAGAGCGGTTGAGAGAAGTTCATACGAAACTTGAGGGGATTAAGAGAACTTAAGAGAGTTCAAGAGAGAGATGGAGAGAAAATACAAAAAATAAACCAGAAAGTACCCCAACAATTCAATAAATTCAAATTTGAAAATGTTCAAGCTTTTTTTTTTTTTATGGGCATATTATTTATTTATTCCTTTTAATTTCCAGCTAAAAAGGTCATATTACTTTTAATAAAATTAAAATCTCTCTGTTCCTATTGAAAACAAAAAAACACAAATATTAAAATAATTAATGCGAGGCCCGAAGAATTAAAAAAAAAAAATTATATATATATATAAAATTAAGGGACAACACTGTAAAGAATGACAAAAAAAAAAAAACAAGTTTTTCTATTACAAAAGAAAAGATACCAAATTTTTGTACAAAAACATTATAAAAAAAAAATCAAAAAAAGAAACCCAAGAAGTAAAATGTAAAAGGCGCCGAATTCATTCATTTTTTTTAAATCTTGTTTTTTTGATTTTTCTTTGCTAATGAACACGTGAATAATAAAAATGGCAATTAATTTCATAAAATTGTTGTTAATTTTACGTGGGATGTGCTTCGATGACAGTTAAATTTAGAAGTGCCATGAGATTTTGTGAATCGATCTCTTACGGAAAAAAAAATAAAGCTATTTACCGAAAAATTATATTCATTTTTCCACACTTGAAGTGCCCTCTTTCAAAATTGACAAAAACATAGGGGTGTAAATAAAGAAATATATTGAAAAAAGAAAAACAAACACTCACCACATGTCCTTCCTTTTTTTTTGTTTTCAAATTAATCCAATTGAAGACGATGCAAATTCAACATTCCTTCGTTACACTTTTTACAAAATTGTCATTGGAGAAATATGAAAACGCACTAATTAAAAAAACACTGAAACCCTACACAAATCTAAATAATTTCCAGAGCAGGACCATGGCGGAGCCCGAGGAGGTCCGCAATTTTCTTCTTTGCACTCTTTACAGGTTCCACGAGGTGAAATATTGTGGAAAATAAAAAAGATATACTTAAAAAAAAAATAATAAAATTAATAAAATTTAATTTGGGGCCAAGAAAGAGGCAAGAAAATCCCTGAAAAGGAAAAACCTCTAAACAAAATCTTCTGACAACCTCACAAAAAAACCCGGAAAATATGAGGGCCCTTTTAATGTATATATTTTTTTTATTTTAATGTAGGCTTGTTAAAATATCTGGGCAAAATAATATAAGTAAAATTAAAGAAGGAAATCTAAAAGGACAACAAATTAAAGAAACCTGGACAATTTATGAATATAATTTAAGGTAAATATTAATTTTTCAAATTAACTTAATTTCGCATAAATTACGTGAAATTAAATTAAACAAAACTGTATTTCTAGATACGTCATAACACACAAACAGTAGGAAAAGCCGTTATATTTATGACACACCAGGAAAAGATGGCAATGAAATTACAAGGGAATTTCATTTTAATTATTTTAGCGAATTTCGTGAAATCGTTTAAAATTCTCGGAAGGCCGAAAATTATAAATAAATTAATAGGAATAATTCTCAGAGCTTAACGGAACCAAATGATGAATCTAAAAAATTTGTCACCAGCCCCCGGGACCAACGATCGCTTCCAGGAAATTAATAAATAAATAAATAAATGAAATTTTTTTTCCTGAGTCATGTGCTCGCCGGCGCATGACAGTGACACTTTTTTTTTGCTTACAGTTATTAAAATAAATTTCAATTTCAGCTGATTCCTTTGCGGGTCTTGTGTGTGACCGTTGAATCGGTAAATAAAACTACAGTTAATCAAGAGAAAATTACTGTGAAATCCCACTCACACCGAATCGCGACGAAGAAGGACTTCCTCAACAAACGGAACTTTTTGATTTGACAACTGACAGCAAGGAGAGCGAAAAATAAATGTGCTAAAATTAAATAAATTAAAAATAAATAAAACACTTAAGCAATTTTTATTTGAAGGGAGGCAAACATTTCTCAAAAAGGAACATAAAATTAAAAGATACTGCAAAACTTTGCATTCTAAAAATCAAGGTGAGTTCTTTTCAATTTTTCTTGTTTTTTCAGGCAAAGGAAAAATCCGGGAATTTATTTGTCACAAATCCCAAGAAGGTGAGTTGAAAAGTCGGCAAGCTTCCCATTCCCATAAATAAATTTAATATTCTCAAGGTCCTCCCCATTTTAGCAATTAATTCAAAAACGCAATTTTTCATGCAGTTACAAAAAAATTTTAAAGGTCACATAGCAAATGCTGATCCACGAATTTTAAGCTACAAAATTGAGACCTACTTTAAATTGTTTTCGCACATCCCGCGCAACCAAAATTGCCCCCGTAAATTCTCCGGAGGGTTGCAGGGTCTGGTGAAAAGAAGAGCAATTCAAACTTTAAATATTTTCGCGATCAAACCAAAATCTTCGCAAGTACGGCTTAGCTTTAGACCGGAGGACCTCCGGGCTTCCAGGGGCGTAGCTGCCGCCGTTTCTATTTTACGGGGCCCCCGGCTCGTTAATTAATAAGCAAATTTTCATTTGTTACATTAATTTAAACAAAAAGTGGCTGCTTTTTACCCTTTCCACTGGAACACCTCCAAAAATACGCTTTGTCTACGCAATAAAATTGTTAAAAACAGGCAGAAAAAACTGACAGGGCCCCAATAATTTTAGGAGGCACCGAGAACACGTCCCGCCCTCCAGGAGGCCTAAAATTAGGATATGTCTGGAGTGAAAATTTTGGGAAATGGGGCGCCAAAGTCCCCAGAAGAGTAAAAGTAGGGCTAAAAATTGGTCCAAGTGAGCCCCACTCGGGTGAAAAAGGCTCTAAATTCTTAGAAAAGGCACTTCGTGCCAAACTCTGTCAAGTGCCGCCTGGATATCGTTGATTTTAAATTATTTTGGGATTTCTAAAAGATACTATTAAAATCCTGAATCAAGTTCTATCCAATGAAAAAATAGACTCACCTTTTTTCGTAGGAATGTCGGCCTCTTCCCCGGTTTAAAAATTGTTAAAAATTTCATAGCTGAAACACTGAAAAAATTACACTTTCACTTAAAGGAAAATTCTCCTTTTAATTTGTAACAGGCCTTTTTTACGCTAATTAAAATTGCGACACTTTCACTCAAAACTCAAATTCACAGCATTTAACGGCTTTCATTTTTACATTTTCAATTTTAATTTTCACCAGCCGTCACAAAACTAATCACAAAATCACCTTCACTTTTATGGCGGTAATCCTGCAAGAGAGAAATAAAATAAAAATTAATTAATTAAATCTCTGGCTAAGTTTCTTGCACAGGTGAACTTATTTTTAAACCAAAAATTTTGAAATCAAGAAAATTTTCTCACGAGAAAAACGGAAATTAAATTTTACAAAATAATCCCTTTAAATTCCGCCTCCTCTGCTCTCCCACGAAAGAAAAACGTTCAGATGATAATAAAAAAATAATAAAAAGACTACCGAAAAACTCGAACAGGTGAAATTTACCTGAGAAATTATTGAAATTTTCCGATATTAAAAACCGGCGCCAACTCGTTAAAGAACAAAGAGCAACTGGTTTCGATGTGAAGTTGGTCGCGAAAGGATGTTTCCGATAAAATTGAACGACTCCGTGATTTAAGTGGATTTTAATTCGTTTTGGAAATTTTTCAAAGTGTAATTTAAAAGGATTAAATTAAAAAATATTCCAAATTATAGGTGAAAGCAATTTAAGAAGAGTAAAATCTTATTAAAATTATTAAAATTGAACCGTATAAAAGTAATTTTTCGTTCAGATGATTTCGTCGTATTTAACGAATTCAACTTATCGAAAAAATACACTTTAAAATTGCCTGGAGGTGATTTTCCCTCCATTTAACAAAATTGTAACAAATTGATGAATCAGCCGATCTTTTTTTTCTAATTCTTGCCTTGCGTTGGAGAAGGAAGTTTTTGAGACCAAAAAGAAAAAATAACGAAATAAGAAAATGAATAAAATGCTTGAATTAAACATTAGCAAAACACAAGAAAATTTAGCTTTTATAAATTCGATAAAAGTCGCAAGGGGGGCGAAATAAAATTAACCCAATTTCATGAAAAAGGGGCCCTACCTCAGCATTTTCCGGGATTTAAGCATATCCTTTTTTTTCGCCGGGCTTTCACTTGATTTTCACAAAAACTGCCCACTTTAAATTTACAGGCCATTAAAAAATAAAAGAACATCGAAATAAAAATTTTCACTTATTAACAAAACCGCATTTAAACTTTTTGGCGCACAACCGAAAAAAATGATTTCATCGAATCGAAACGAAAATCCTCCCGCACTCGAACACAAAACGGCCGCACGGTGGTTGAAGAACAATTTAAAACCGAAAAAGGGTGCAAATTCACCTGCAAAATTAATAAAAATGAGGGAAAAAGCGGAAACGGCGCCAAACCGACTCGAGATTTAACGCGGACCAGGCTGAAGTTGGCCACGAAGTTGAAAATGGCGCGCGTTTGGCGCGAATTCAAACTGCGACCGTTGCAAATAAAAACGTCGATTTTATTCATGTTGAAACCCACTTCCACCCGTCTTACAAAATTATTTGATTAAGAAATTAATAAGGAACATTTTAAAGACAATTTAGGGATTTTTAAAAAAGAAGCTTTAATTAGAATTAGTTACAAAATTTTCATTACCACCGGAGCGAACAATTTTTAAACGCCGATACTCCGGTTTTTTTAAAATCAGCTAGAAATTACCCAGAAATAGACTCAGGTTCCACTTTGAGGGCCGCAGAGTCTCCCCAAATCAAATCCGATTTTTGCAATTTTAAGGGCTTCAAGGCTTTCAGGGAAAATATAAAAAAAAAGTGTAAATATCAGCTAAAAATCACCAAGAAATTGGCTCAAATTCCACTTTAAAAGCGAACAATTTTTAAAAATTTAAAAAAATTTGAAAACTTTAATAAAATTAAAAACTTTGTATTCGAAGAATTTTTAATTAAATTTAAAATATTCATAAAATAAAGAAAAAAAATAACAGAAATCCAGAAAAAAAAAAACATAAATCTAGAAAAAATAAAATTCATTCATGCGCCAGCCGAAATTTTCTCGACGACGAACCCAGAGCAACTGCTGGATCCCGACTTTTGGTGAAAAATTGAGAGGCATCCAGAGATCCCCCGCTGCTCCAGGTGCGCCTCACGGCAGATATGCAAATGAGCGCGGCTCCTGCCTGGGGTCCAGCCCCAGCATCCGCTGCAGTGCGACTCTCGAGATGAAACTGCATGCGGTGCAGCTGCACTCGGCACTTGTTTTTTAGATTTTAGGTCCTTTAAATCTAGCGACTTTTCTCTGGAGACAGAGGAGCAGGAGACTGAGGCTAGAGGCTAGACTAGCCGCTAGAGCCCCGCTGAAAATGGCTCCAGTTTCTAGGTCCTCAGCGCGCGAGATCGATAAATTTTTCAATTTCATGTTATCGCGTGAAATATTTGATAAAAATACATAACATCCGTCTGATTTTCAGCACTTTTTTTTACTGCAATGCGGATGGGGTTTAATGGTTAATTTTTTTTCCAACTATTCTATTTAATGCTTAAGTTTAAAAAACCGAACCGAGAAGCCCTTTTAACGAAAATAATTACTTTAAATTTCTCTGCGGAGCCATAGCACCGATTTTTAAACTTTAAACTTTTCATAGCAATAGAAAGGAAACCCTTTAGGGTTTTAAGAAAAGATATTAAACAAATACCGCAGATACCTTAAATCGGGTGGGTCTACTTAAAAAATTAATTCTTATAAAACTTTTAAATCACTGACAACTAGAAGCAAAAATTAAATTTCCGCTTACCCCTTGCTTCGTCCTGTTCTTTTCCTCCTTTCTCCTTTCTTTTTTTGCACAACCGCGAAACACTTTAAAAATGACGTCACATCCACTTTTATGTCACTTTTTAAAGGCCCTTTTTTCGGTGTAACACCTCCACAAAATCATTTCAATTCGGAAACACAACTCGCGATAAAAATATAAAAAAATAGCGACACTTTCACTTCATCGGCTCTTAATTTTCATACTCAATTTTAATTTTCACCAGCCGGTTGCACAAAATCACAAAATCACAAAATCACCTCCACTTGATCCCAATGTGGCGGTCATCCTGCAAGAGAGAAAAATAAAATAAAAATTAATTAATAAATCGATAATAAAAACATTCAAAAAACACAACCGAAAGCCTCGAACAGGTGAAATTTACCTGAGAAACAAATTTTGAAATTTTCCAGAACTGAAAACCGACGCCAACTCGTTGCAGAACAAAAAACAGTTCACACCCGAAATTTAAAATCACGAATTTACCGACTCGAGAATTTTCAACCGATGCGGAGATTTTCAATAATTTAAATTCTTTGCGTCTTACACACCGCCATTTCAAAGGGTTTTTTGAAGTAATTTCACAATGAAAATCCCGAATAAATGAAAACGCCGCCATTTCAAAGGGCTTCCTGAGGCAATTTAAAAATTAAAATAATCGCAGCACGCCCGCAGTCCGTCCGCCCACTCCGAAAACAAGTCGCGAACTGCGGGAACGCTTCTAGAATAACGGTAAATTAAACTGCAAATTCGAAACGAGCGGAAACGAAAACGGCAAGAATTTCCGCAGGACTGAGGGCCTCCAGGGAACGAACGAACGGTGGATTCGATTCAAAAACTGAAACTGAAGGAAACAAAACGCGCGGAAATGCGTCAGAGCCCCCAAATAAAACGCGATTTTTAAAATTTTTGCTTTAAAAGAAAGGAAAGCCTTCAGGAATTTAAGGAAAAATATAAAAAAAAAAATACCTTTGGAGCAAAAATTTTAAACACCGGCACCCCAAACCGGGGGGTGGTGTAAAAATCACCTAGAAATAGCCAAAAAATTGAATCTAGTTCTAGTTGTTAGGCCGCAAAAGACGTAAATTCAACGCTATTTTTATTTTTCGTTTTTTCTAAAAGGAAGTAAACCCTTCAGGGATTAAGCGAAAAATATTTAAAAAAAAAAAAAAAAACTCCTTTTCTGGGGCTAGATTTAAATGCCGCGTTGATCATCCTAAATCCAGGAGAAAATCTACAAGTAAATTTTTTTTGAAAAGGGGTCACACGTACCTCGTGGTGCTCCATTAAATTAGCACAAAACTCTTCACTTGACGCTTAAAGGCCGTGATTTTAATAACTTTGCTCACTTATTTACACAAATTCCAATTAATTTCAGCGCTATTTTAAACCAAATAAAATTTCTCTCACGGCAAGGAGAAACAATTTTCGGAAATTACGCGCAACCGACCGGCGCACGAATGGAAAACAATCGACCGCCAAAACACACATATTTTAAGCGGAAATCTGGTGGAAATTCACCAGGAAAATCGCTATAAATTCGCGAGAATATCACAAAACGACACCGGCCCTTTTGAAATTTCAAGAAAACGTAGAGTAATTTTTTTGCTTCCGGGAATCGGGAGGATTCGACGAGTTTTCCATGATTTCTTCTTCTTCCCTCTCACTTTAAGTCACAGTCGTCGTCGCTACGGGTGAATAAAATTGAATTGAATGGATTTGATTAAGAATTAATTAAAATAGTCCTTTTTCGCCTCGCCAGGAAGCGAAAATTTTAAAAATCTTACTGGACTCAAAGTTAAGCCCGATAAAATTTGATTGAGACAGCAGATGGCAGCACCAAAAAACCATCGCAAATACACTGCAAATTCCCTGGATAAAAGTTTACCATTTTAGGACCAACGAAAGATGCTTTTAATTTTCTCATTTTCGTTCGCTTTCCCCAGAATTTATGCCGCAATATTTCTCCATGAGGACCTCTAAATTTTCGACATTTTTGGATCACATCAAAAATTAATAATCCGTCATTTTAGCGACCAACAAAATTTCTTCTTACAAAAAAAAAGAAACGAAATTAAAAAAAAAACTAATTATTTTAAAAGAACTGAAGACTAAAGACTTAACTTTAGCCAATCAGGCAACTGCAAAATAAAGAATAAAAATTCGTAAAACAATTAAATAAAGGTAATTTAAGGCTCTGGTTCTAGTTTTAAGGCCGCAGAAGCGATTAGAAGTTGATTTTCTGGAAATTATCCGCACATTGCAAAACAGGAAAATTTCTGCACATTTTAGTTTCACCTCGCCAGGTCCTCTGTAGAACAGTTCGAAAACTGGAAACTGTTATAAAAGTTGCTTAGGGAACGGAACGGCAAGATGTCCGTCGCCGTTGTTCCATTCCCATGCGTCTGCTGAAAATTTGAATTCGAAGGAAGATGAATTTTTTTCGGGGGAGCCGTCAGCGCAGAAATAAAAATCCGTCGTGACTCACGCGTCAGCCGATGCCGCAGGAATTTTTAATTTAGATAAACACAATTTCTGAATTTTGGATTAATCACAGCCTCCGCGCCCAGCAGCAGTTTTTGTGAACCAACGTAATTTTTGGCAACACTTGAAATATTTTCGATACTTTCGACCGTCGCACACGAGAACCGCTGGATATTTTCAATATCCCGATAATTTTTCGTAAAAATCATTTAAAATTGTTTTTATATTAGCTTCACGGGAATTTTATGCACAGTTTTTTTAATTTTGCCAAGCAACGAATCGTTCGCAACCGAAAAATCTGACCGGTGATTGGCTCATGAAAAACAAAATGGCTGCTGTTGTATGATTGGCTTATTAAAGGTGATGACGTCACAAAAACAAAATATTTCCACTTTGACAGCCGCAAAGCCCCCAAATCAAATTCGATTTTTGTAATTTTAATTGAACTCTTCAAAATCTCCTAATAGAAGATTTTTCAAAAATCGAATTTAACGGTGTGTCGCCGGCTACTGCGTGGTGTTGAAATTAAATATTGATTTTTTTTTTTTTTTTTAATGACGCCATCTAGCAGTTCGGAAGAAAAAACCCATAGAGCGCGTCTGTTGCCAACTTCGTGTCCAACTCAAAATCAAAGCGACGTTGTTTCGTAGGCCGGTTTCTTTCATCAGTTCGTTCGGACGAAAAATCGAAGTAAAATTTGAATTTTTAATTCGGGAAAAAAGGCTGAGCGTTTATTTTTTTAAGCAATGAGTGATCTCGTCTGGGCGATTAAAAATGGTGAAATCGATCAAGTCCGTGAAATTATCGAAAACAAAAAGGTGAGAGCTCGGAGGCGTCGTGACTTTTTGTCACTTCGGTCAAAAATATTCCGGCAATTTTCTCGAAAATGTTTCATTAAATGCCGCTTTCGTTTCGAGCGGCAGCCGACTTTTGGTGGTTTCTTATTCACCGGGGACCTTTTTCTCCTCAATTCGCAGGTGACAGCGAAGGATTTCGATGTGAACACCGAAATAAACGGCAGATTTCCGCTTCACTACGCGGCGGACTACGGCCAGAACGAGGTGCTCGGCTACTTGATCCAAATGGGGGCCGACGTCAACGTGAGCCATAAATTTTTGCCTTTTATTTATTTTGTAAATCTGCGGCAGTCGCCCTTAGGGCGGAAAATCGGTCTGCCGGGGCGGCGGGGCTCAAGAGCCTCCTTCCTGATTTAGTTCTAAAGAAGAACTGCGAGGGGATGGGGCTCTTCGGCACAATTTTTCAATCGAAGGTGTGAGGTCACTGGAGGAATGGAAATTAGTCAGCCCCACGACGGGTGGAAAAGCTGACTTAAGCCACACTTAAACCAGGCTCAAGCCAAGATTTTTCGCTTATTTACTTTTAAAACAGATTCACTGCAATTCTGCAATTGATTTTTCTTATTAAAGTTTGAGTACGTGTTCAAGTGCAGGGGAATTCCGAGAATATTGCCACTCAGAATTTAATTATGAGAGTGACTATTTTCACCTTAAAAAACGTGAAACCAGAAACCAGAAACCAGAAACCAAAAACCAGAAACCAGAAACCAGAAAAAATAAATTCATTCAAATTACAAAATGCCTATTAACTAAAGATTTTCCATTTACAAAATGCCTACTAAATAAAGATTTTCCTTTTACTGTGAATTTATTTTTTCTGGTTTCTGGTTTCTGGTTTCACGTTTTAAGGTGAAAATAGTCACCTCCTTTAATTATACACAAAAAACATTTTCAATTTTACAGGCCAAAGACAAGCACGGAATAACGCCAATGCTGGCTGCAATTTGGGAGGGTCACACCGAATGCGTTCGAACACTTCTAAATAAAGTAAATTTAATTATTGGTTTTGAGAATTTAAGACTAATTTCACTATTTAAAAATTGTCTAGGGTGCCCAAAAAGAAGGAACAACACCAGACGGCATGAAAAATTACATTGATTCAGCAGAAAAGATTGAAATTAAGGAATTACTTAAATAAAAAGGTTCAGGAATTTCTTCCGTCCCAATTATTTTATTATTATAATTATAATTAATTTCGAATTTGATCCAAAAAAGAAAAAGAATCGTAGCACCTTTTTGTGTTCTATTATGTTTTATTTGATTTTTTTTAAAAAAAAATATTTTTTGTTTTGCATTCAAGAGCAAGAATTTCAATGGATATAAAACTAAAAGATAAAATAACGTAAATCTTGTTTTTATACAACGAACCTTTTGGACAATGGAAACGAATTCACAAAGTGTCGGGTGACCCCACCTAAAAAAGAAAAAAATAATAATTATAATAATTATAAAGGTGGTACATGTTTATTTTTAATTTTATTTTCTATTAACTGTAATTAGAGCATCAAAATATTTATGAAACTTTAGAAAGTAAGAAGTTTTTTACTCTCGCGAAACAAAAGGGCAATTTTATTTTTTTAAATTATCAGTTTTATTTTTGGCTTTAGTTAAAATACTCTTAAAAGTGCCAAAAAAAAGAACGAAAAATTATATTATTAATTATTTAAAAGCCCTGTAAATTCCAAACGAGATTATTTTAAAAAAAAATTAAAGAATTAAATAAAATTGTATGGCTCAAAAAAATTTATTTATTTAATTTTTTGTTATTTTTTTTTCCGGAACTTTGTCGAGAACAATTGCATTTATTTTTGTATAAACGAAAAATAAAACAACAAAAAAAAATACGTAAATTTAGAATAAAACTTAACATTTAAACTATTTTATCAATAAAAAGTAATTTTAAAGAAAATTAAAAATTTAAAAGTGATTTTTGAATTTGTCCCGCCACACGAAATCCAATTGATCTGACATTTGCCGCAGCGGGCGTGCGCGCAGAAGCCGCCTGCGCCTGGGGAGGGGAGGGCTTTCGAGTGTGCGTAAAAATAGCCGGATGACGCCATCGCGAAGAGCAAGAAAACTTCATAAGATCGGGGATTTCGGTGCGAGTGGGAGCAGTAGAGCTAAAACTCAGCGCCAGAGCACCGCCGCACCGCTGTCCAGCAGACGGCGCTGTCATCATCAAAAAGCCCGTGGTCGACGCAAGTTTTTTTTTTTGTTTGTTGTTGTTTTCGTTATTTACTTTATTTTATTTATTTATTTTTATTGTAGTAATTTTTAATTTTTTTTCGTAATGTTTGCAATTTTGTCGGTGAATTAAGGGAAAATTATTTTCAATTATGAGTAAAATCAGAGAGTCGCCTTCCGAGAAACGCAAGCAAAAAGGTTAGAAGCGCGCCATTTCGCTGGCGCCGCCGCATAGCTGTAAATAAAAAAAAAATTTCGATTCGTCGATTTTATAAAATTTATATTATTTTTCTTATTAAATTGATAAAACGTGCAAAAAACTCATCCGATGGAAGAAAATCGATTATTTTATAATTATTTACTACTTATTTTATAATATTCATAATATTTCGTCGATAAAAAAAGCCTCATTTTATATTTTATTTAATTTTTGTGCAGTGAACGAAGTGCTCAGTGGTGGGATAATTAAAAATCCGCTCCCGACTTCGAAATGTCCGACATTTTGGAAGTTTTCCTCTCTTCGAAGAAAAAACTGAAAAAAAAAAATAAATAAACCCTACTCCACCTCTTTCCCTCTAAATACAACTTAAACTTTTCATCTCTGTTTCGCACGCGCACACACACACCCACAGCCTTTTTAGGCAACAGAAAACGCACACAACCGCACGGCTGAATAATTTTGGTGTTGTCCCCGGTGGTTTTCCGTTTTCGAAGGGGGCACCACTCGCGCCTGCCTCTCGACTCGGGGAAGTGAATTTATTTTTAAATGGCCGCCCGCGAAAGGGGTGCCATTTGACGTGTGTGTGCCGTGTCCCGTTTTAATGGAATGTGTCAAAAGCAGGTGCTAATCAAATTTTTTGTGTTTTTTTCTTTTGTTTTATTTAATATTTAAAAATGATTTTTTAATTGTGCCATTTTTCTTTAATTCGAACGATATAAAAATAAAAAATAAAATATATCAAAAAATAATTAAATTCTCCCCTCCCCTCTCCAATTGGGAATTTTTCATTTCAAATTATTTACTTGAGATAGAAAAAGACAAATATAACGTTACACCAATACATCGATGTGGATAATTTATAATTTATTTTAGTGTGTGTGGAGCGGGGGAAAACTGTCATTCGGCGTCAGTCGAATGTCACAATTTTTGTGATTTTTTTTACAATTTTTTATGCATTTTATTTAGGGATATTTGAAAACAAATTTCAAATATAAATGAATTAAGATTTAAACTAAAAATCTTCACAACTATTCTGCATATTTTTAACCACAAATGACTCTTCTTTTCACTGATAAAATAAAATATTGTCAAAGATAATTTTTATTTTAAATTCTGAACAGAGGTTGAAAATAATTTTCAATTTTTAAACTAAAAAACTTCTAAAGCTGTTTCAGTAGAATAAAATAAAAAAAATAAATCACAATGTTTCGTCTGTTGCTCTCTTTCGGTTCTTATTAACTTTAAACGGAGTTTGCAACACTCGAAATTTAAAATCAACCTAAAGTTGAGTTTCTGTGCTCATAGTTTTTTAAGCGATCAATTTATAAAAAAAATACGGTAATTATTTAGAATTGGGGCTTCGGACGAGACTTTTACCGGGAATTACCCAGCTTTCAGGAAAACATTAAAAACTTATTGGTCCTGAAAGATTTTTACCAAAAAAATATCGCAATTCTGAAGATTGGTTAATCAAATATCATAAAAGAACTACTATAATAATTTTTTTATATTGCAGGTAATGTTGGTAATTGCCTCATTATCGTTCCAACATCAAAAACACTTGAAGGAGAGAGTAAGGAAATTTTCAAAATGACCACATCAAGTCCCAGCAAATTAACAGAAAAAGAGCAGCTCGATCAGCAGGAGGCTGAGGAGCAGTCGCTTCAAAATCAAGTCAGCTCATTTTATAATTCGATAAGCTCCTCACAGCCGAAGGAGTTGACGTCGGAGCGTGGGGGGTTCAATCGACTGGGGGCCGGCAACTACAATGAGACCCAGTTCACGAGAAGCAATAAATTAATTCAGTACAAAACAATCTGTATTAAAAGCAATGATCGCATCGATAATAATCGCGATCTAACCATCGATCGATTAAATCGCTGCGACATCGATAAGAGTAATCGATATGCGTCCGATGATAACAACGACGATGACGAGAACGATGAAGACGACGACGACGAGGATGATGATGACGACGATGACGAGGACGACGATGAGGAAAACGAGAGCGACTCAAATGAATCCGATTTTTCTAATTTAAGTGGGCTCTCGGATTTGTCCGGGCAGGAGTGGAAACCGATCACAAAATCGATAACATGGGTGCAGAGGCAAATAAATTCGGGTATAAATCCACGGGACATTTTGTCGCAATTTCTGTCGAATGGCACAACAATTTCAGCGAATTTAAACGATATGTCGCTTTGGAGGATTTTAACAACGATGCTGGCGGAGCCGCCGCGACGACAGAAACTGGAAAGCATAAATACGATAAATGACGTCGTTCGATTGCTGAAAGAATCAAAAAATATCATCGTTTTGACCGGTGCCGGCGTTTCCGTCTCGTGCGGAATTCCCGATTTTCGATCGAGCGACGGAATTTACAGTCGACTGGCGAAAGACTTTCCCGATTTGCCTGATCCCCAGGCGATGTTTGATATAAATTACTTCAGCCGAGACCCGAGACCGTTTTATAAATTTGCCAGAGAAATTTATCCGGGCCAGTTCACCCCGTCCCCCTGCCATCGTTTCATAAAATTGCTCGAGAAGAAGGGAAAACTCCTGCGAAACTACACCCAAAACATTGACACTTTGGAGCAGGTAGCCGGAATTAAAAACGTGATCGAGTGCCACGGATCGTTTGCGACGGCAAGCTGCACCAGGTGCAAGTACAAAACGACCGCCGACGAAATCCGGGAGGACATTTTCACACAGAAAATTCCGCTCTGCCCGAAGTGCCATCCGTGCGATGAAAATCGTGGGAGCATCGAACAGAGTCGAGATCGAGACCGAGATCGAGATCGAGAATCGCTAAGTGAATTAGTACAAAGCGGAATTATGAAGCCGGACATCGTCTTCTTCGGCGAGGGCCTCCCGGACGCGTTCCACGCGGCGATGGCCAGTGATAAGGACAAATGTGATCTTTTGATCGTGATCGGGTCCTCGCTCAAGGTCCGGCCGGTCGCCCTCATCCCGAGCTCAATCCCCGCCTACGTCCCCCAGATCTTGATCAACCGGGAGCAGCTGAACCACCTCGAGTTCGACGTCGAGCTGCTCGGAGACTCGGACATCATCATAAATCAACTTTGTCACACGTAAGTTTTATTTTAATAATTATAAATTCCCACCTAGTTTCTAAAAGCCTACCCAGACTAAGGAAACATGTTTGCCTTTATAAAAAAAAAGTAGCATCCCATCTAGAAGAAAAAGACAAACCTGAAATTTAGAAATTATTATAACTTGGCAAATTTCAAGGGTCTCAATTTTGCTCAGTTCTTTGATGAAAACTTTACCACATGTTGTCTGTAAATTTATCAATTCACGCAATATTTTTCTGTGCTTATTAAAACACTGCTAATAACGCAACTTGGCATAATTTCTACATACTAAGAAACAACACAATTGAATATAATTAAAATAAATAAAATAAACTTCGGTGACATTTCCTTGTAGCAACAAATAGCTGTCACTTGACAGCAACAATTTTTCTTTGTTGCTCACTGAGCGACATCTGCATTACAATTTGACACTAATTATTTGAAAAATTGAGCTGCATTATCGACGTCACTCTGAGTTTTACGAAAAATTTTAGTGAAGGAAAAATGTTGAATTTTTTTTATTTTTTTTATTTTTTTAATTTTAATCGTAATAATCACCTTAAATTCTATCTATGTTCCAAATTTGCCTCGGAAATAGAGGCGTCGAAAGGGCTGTACACTTAGATCCAGGTAAATTCCGAGGAAATATTTCGGGGTACAGGGTTTAGAAATCAGGATAAAAAAAAAGGCAATTTTTAGGCTGTAAAAGCCCACAAAAACAATCGCATCAATATTTTTAGAAACCTTTGTAAAAATGTTTCGCTCTCCAGAAATCCCCAAATTGGGATAAGTCTGGAGTAAAAATTCAAAAAAAAAACGGGGTGCCAAAACCGCCAGACTTGAAAAATTAGTAAAACTCCCTTTGTGGGGTCCATTCGAGGTAAAATAGGACCTAAATTCTTTTGATTTTGATAAGGAATTATGTAAAACGTATAAATAATTTAATTTCAATTTCGAATTTCAGATTAGGAGATGACTGGACCGAAATTTGCTGGCAATCAACCCTAACCGAATCAAAATATTTAAAAACAACCCCAATGGCCGGCTGCGGGGATGCGAACGTGTCCGCGATCGACACCGACTCCCAGTCGACGAAATCGGCGATTACGACAAACAGCAGCAGCTGCGGCATTTTCTGTGATAGTGGCTTCGAAAGTTCATCGTCGCTGCACGCGTCGTCGTCAGGCCCAGCAATGGCGAATTTGTCGACGGCCGCCAGCAGCTCGGACGCAGCGTCCGAGGCGGAAAAGTTGAGTTCAATTATCCTCGAGTCGACGAGGCAGAAGCAGCAGCGTTTTGTAAAAATCGAAAAGAGTGCCGCCGCCGCCGCTGCCGGTGCCGCCAACGTCCGGCACTTTTCCGTCGACTCATCAAAAGACAGCGGAATTTGCGAGTCTTCGAATTCGAACATGCCGCCGTCGTCGGCAGATTTTTACGTCGGCCAGGACGACGACGAGGCGACCATCGGAAACATCGATGACCCGGAAACGGACGTGGAAGACTATCGAGTTGTTAATCGAAAAATTTCTCGATCGTCGCCCAGCACCAGCTACCTGAGCTTGAGCAAGCCGGTGAGCGTCGCCGAGAAGCTCCTGGAAAACTGCTACTACCACAATTCGGCGACCTGCGCCTACGTCTTCCCCGGGGCCCAAGTCTACTGGACCTCGTCCGACTCCGAGTTCGACGAGGAGGAGGACGACGTAGACGAGGGCGAGGACAGCGACTACAAACGAGGGCATTTCCTTCCAGCGAACCATCGGGCCGAGGAGGCGTTCTGTGGCGGTGGCGCTCCCGCAAATCCTGCGTCTTCTACGAAATCCTCAGCTGTTGTCGACGTCGACAATTTTCACCACCACCACCACCACCTTCATCATTATCGCTCCAGTGAATCGGACGACAGTCCGCCGATCAAAAGGCGGAAGGATTCAATTTCTGCCCTACATTTGGACGGCTGATTTTTCACCAGTAGAGGGCGCTGTTTTTTAGCATACTTTTAGGCGCCGTGTCCCGCCCTCAAACATACTCTCAAGCGACTTTTTCTTACTTTAAAATTAGATTTAAGGTTTACTTTTTCTCACATTTCTTTAGCGGAAAAAAAAAATTATTGTTTAAAAAAACAAATCACTTTATTTTTTTTTTTTCAATGTCTTTCCAAATAAGGTGAAACCGGAAAAAAATATAAAACTTTTTTTTTGTAAAACTAACCTGAAAATCGTGTGCTAGGAAAGTGTTTTACAAAAAAAAAAAAAAAAAAAAAAATTAATACAAAAATAAGAGAAGAAAAATGAAAGAAAAACAAAATTCAAATATTTAACAAGTAGCTCGTAGAAAGCAGAAAAAACCCTAATTATAAGAAAAAAGTTTTTTTGTAATTTGTAAATAGAAGGTAACATGTATATCACTTTTTTTTTTTATATATTATTTTTTCTTCCTTATTTTTTGTAACCATACATTTTATTTTAAGAATTGTGAGACCACCTTTAAATACTTCGCCAATGGCTTTAGTAGTTTTATATGTATGTTTTTTTTTTTTTTTCTTTTTTTGTAATTGTATAACCACACGTTTCTATTTTTCCACCCCCAACTACAGAATTTTAATAAAAAATAAAACAAAACGCTCTGTACGCATCAACTGTTAAGAAATTAAAAAAGAAAAAAGAAAAACAATTGCAGACAGGTACGCATAGAGATTACGGGTGCTTGTCACTGACAAGCACGCATTTTATCGCATTTATAAATTAGTTGCTGCGTATAGTGAAAAAATCCGTAAACACAAAATTTATAAATTCAGCTCTTCCTCTAGATAGGTCACAAAAAAAAAATAAATAAATAAATGAAAGAAATAAATAAATAAAATAATCCACTTTTTGTACTTACACCTGGTTGCGTTATGTTAAAATTTGTATTTTTTTTTTTATTATACTTTTCTACCGCATATTTTATATAGAAGTTAATAAACAAAAAATAAATAAAACAATCACTTTTTTCGCAAAACCAAAAAGGAAAAAAAAAATATGTCATTTCTGTTTTTATTTAAAAAAAAAAAATTATTAATAATATTAATAAAAATAATCGCCTTTTTGAACACCTAATTTTTCAGAAGAAGCCGTAATGTGAACTGGGCTTTAAATATCTTTAAATTTGAGATAACCTGCAAAATCGAAATAAATTTTCGTTCGTTACAATTTAAAAAAGATAAAATTACTAAAAAAAAAATCAATGTGAAGCCAGACAAACAAACAAATTTTATTACAAATACTCAGCGGCAAATTGTAAACATTTTTAAAACGAAGGAAACAAAAAAATAAATAAAATATAAATAAATATAGAAAAATGTATCTTCCGTCCGTTAAATAATACATTTAAAAAAAATAATAATATTAATAAATTCTATTCCGAACGAGCAGACGAGACACGACAAAAATGAAAACGAGCAGCACGCAGGAAGGGCCCGTTCGCAGGACAGATTTAAAAAACAATTTTTAGACCTTAAAACCCACTCCGAAGAGGCTGCTGAACCTTTTTGGGGCCTGTCGCATATTTTAGGAAACGAAATATAACCAAAAATAAAGGAAAACTTTTAAGATCACGTTCGTTTTAATCAATTTTAAAATAATTCAAAATTAGCTAACCCCACACTCCGAACAGGCGAACGGACAGAAAAAAAAAAGTTTTTAATTGTAAAACAGCAAAGGCCCCAGAGGACTGCCGTGAGGAACATCAACAAAACCTAAAGAGGTATCGGTATAATTTTTTTAATTTTTATTCCACACTTTGCCCGATTTTGAGCTTTCGGGAGTCTTCTAAAAATATTGAGGCGCTGCAATTTTTTTTTTTTCTGATTATTTTCGAGTCTTTTAAATTGCGACGTGCTCCGTCACGACGTGCGGCTGAATCGGTTTTAAATTCTGAAATGACGGTGCGTTTCCTCGACGTCTGGCAGTGCCGCAGGGGTTTAGTTTGACATGCGTCTGACGGGGAAGGGGATTAGGACCGATTAGGTTGATCGGCTCTGGCGGGGAAACTGAGTGGACATCGGGCGCGCTGGGCTGCGGGCTCAGTGCGTGACTGCGACTGTGTGGGAGCGTGTGTCTGAAGTTTTTGTTGCCACCGCCTGAACGGAAACGTGAGAAATGTCCCCCGAGTAGGGTGCCAGTTAGTTTTTTTTTTTTTTTTCTTGTTTTAAATTCATCTCGTGGCTCAACGGGAGCCCAAAGCCGAAATCTCCGCTTAAACTTCTACCGTATAAAAATTGAATAAAAAAATAAATAAAAATGGTGCACTCACTGTGGTTTATAAATATTTTTTTTTCTATTTAGTGAATTCCTTTTCTAATACAGATAAATAATAATAAAATACAAAGAGATAAAATTTTTTATTTTACGTAACCAAACGCAGCGGTGAAATTTTCTAAATAAAAAAAAAGAAATAAAAATATTTTTAACTAATCGTCGTTTTGTGGGAAACGAGCGCGGTGCCGCCTCCTTGTCCCCTCCCCCCGCCGCGCAAAAAAAAATTTAATATATATATAAAATAAAAAACCGAAAAAAAAAACAAATCCCCGCCTTTTAATAAAAATTTAAAATAAAATATAAAGAAAAACCAAAAAAAAACCAAAAGAAAAGAAAAAAAGTGAAAGATTGAAGCACGCGGCCGAGAAAAAGATGGCGATTTTTAGTAAATTGTAATTGCGACAAATTTTTTTGTAAATGAAATTGAGCGAGAATTAAAAGGAGAGAGGAATAAATAAAATTATGAAAATGATGAAAAATTAGTGGCGGAAGGGAGCGAGAGTGTTTTTCATTTTTTTTTTTTTTTTTGTTTTCTTATATCAAATTTTATTAAAATTTATTTAAATTATTTTTCTTATTTAATTAAAAATCAAAGAAATTAAAATAAAAATAAAATAAATTTTGAAGGAAGTGATATATTTTTTTTTTGTTTTTTTTATTTTAAATCAAAAATTTCTCCTCCATTTCGTAAAATGTGAGATAGAGAGCTCGATAGCGAAAGAGAGAGAGAGAGAGATAGCGAGATAATTAGTGTTTGAAGGAGAGAGAAAAGAAAAAAAAAGTGTGAAATTCTACATAAAAAGGGTTTTTTTTCTTTCTAATCCCTTTCCCCTCTTTTTAATTATTTTAAGGAGAGAAAAGGTGATAGTCATATAAAGAAAAAAACGTTTACATCCCTCTCTTTCCCCACTCAAAATGTCACAAAAACCAATTAAGTCCCTCCCCCCGCAGCCTGATGACAGTTGTCGAGAGCGTGAGAGTGGATAAACAAACAAATGGAGAGAGAAATTTGACGTGAGAGAAAAACTCATTTTCACTTTTGACAGACGCAGAAACTTTTGAAATTTTTATGAACCGAAAAGCAAAAAAAAAAATTATATATATATAATAATTAATAAATAATTAGCAAAACATCGTTATAATTTATATTTGGTTTTTGTTTTAGAAAATTAATTTAATTATTTGAAAAATTGTGTTGTGTGTGGCTGAGTGCGAAAACGGTGTAAATCTTTTTTGCTGTGTGTTGCGCCTGTGGAGAGGAAGAGAAGACACGTTTTGTTTTTTTTTTTTTTAAATATATATATATTAATTATATATATCTATAGAAGTGTGTGTAAGAAAATTATATTGATATATAAAATATACGTACGTGTACGTGACTGAGTTTCTTTGTGTGCGATAAATATTTATTGAGAGGTGAATTTTATTTTTATATTCAAACAAACAAAAACAAAATAATTTTTATATATTTACAAATTGCATTTTTTGTTGTTGTTGTTTTTGATTTGCTTTTGATGTGTCAAGCTTTAAAATTTTTTTTTATTTATTTAACTCTTCCCCCTCCTTGCGTCATTCTCCAGAATTTTTAGCAATTTGTTTGCCCTTTCGTGAGTTTGGCGTCCCGTTTCCTGGCATTTTTACACCAGACTTTGCCCGATACTTTGGGACTCCGGGAATTTGGTATTAATTTTAAAATTTTCGATTTGTTTTTGAATGTTTTTATGTTTTCTAATTATTTTCTAATCTCCTAAATATTGTTGTTATTTATTTTTATCGTGTATTTGAAAATAATAATTAAAAAAAAAAGAATTTAAACAAAAAAATTAAATTTTCATCAATTCTCCCGCCTCCGCATAGATCTAAAAAATGTCGATGGAATTTTTGCAAGTTGCTGAAGACGAAGGCGAGGAGCCGATTGAACTTCCCGTGGAGGAGGACGGGACGCTTTTGCTTTCGACTTTGCAGGCACAGTTCCCTGGGGCCTGTGGCCTCAAGTACCGAAACCCCGAGTCCCGGGCGATCCGCGGGGTGCGATCGAATGAAGGGCGTTTTTATCCCCCCTCCAGTGACTCCGGATGGGGCTCACAAATTTATTTTTGTGTTTTCCCGAAAGGTTTGTAAATTAAAATTTTTTATGCGTGCCTGTCAGCAGTAGAAATTTTTTATTTTTTTTTTCATTTTCATGTACAGAAAACAAAAGGAAGAGCGATGATAACTTAGAAAATTCAACGGCTAAAACGAAAAGAATCGAAACGAGATTGCGTTGCACTGATTTAATCGTTTTGGGGCTGCCGTGGAAAACGTCCGAGCAGAGCCTTCGGGAGCATTTCGAGGAGTTCGGAGAAGTGCTGATGGCTCAGGTTAAAAAGGATTTAAAGTCTGGACAGTCGAAGGGGTTCGGTTTCATCCGGTTCGGGTCCTACGAGGCTCAAATGCGGGTTCTTGCGACACGGCACCTAATCGACGGACGGTGGTGCGAAGTGAAAGTGCCCAATTCTAAGGTAATATTTTATTTATTCTTGCAAAAATTTTTATATTTTAAAGTTAATATTTAATTTTAGGAAGGTATGGTTCACCAGGTACCTTGCAAAGTTTTTGTAGGACGATGCACAGAAGATTTAACTTCGGAAGATTTAAGAGAATATTTTTCGAAATTCGGTGAAGTCACCGATGTCTTTATACCGAAGCCGTTTAGGGCGTTCAGTTTTGTAACATTTTTGGATCCGGACGTTGCACAGAGTTTGTGCGGAGAGGATCATATTATAAAAGGTATATTTTTTATTTATAATTTTAAAAATATAAAATTTAAAATAAAATTTTATACTACTAGGTGTATCCGTTCACGTTTCAAATGCAGCTCCAAAATCTGAAAGCAATCGAAACGCAAATAACACAGCGGGCGCAGTTGTGCCCCATCAGCGAGGGGGCCCCAATCAAATGAGCCGGCAGGACAACATGCCGTACCCACAGCAAAGGGGCAACTACATGCCGAACCCTCCGATGCCGCCGAACAACAGCTGGAATAGTCAAAATCGAGGAAATTTAGATATGCCAAATTTGCAAGCGCTCGGCATAAATCCGCAGGGACAGAATCCATCGAATCAGGGACAAAATATGAACAATCCCCTCGGTGTCGGACTGAATTTGAACACCCTCCCGATGAATCCGGCAATTGTTGCGGCAGCCCTCAACCAGTGGAGCCTAATTGGGAATTTGCAAAATCAGAATCAAGATCAGGTGAGGGTGAGTCTTCCCTCATCGTGAAATTTCGTTAATTTTTTTTAATTAATTTTATAGAATTTTGGAGCCTCCGGAGGGCCAAACTCACAGCCCGGAACATCACAACAAGGCGGCGGGTTCCTTTCCTGGATGTCGCAGGGCGGCGGAGGCGAAGGTCAGCAGGTAATGCATTTTAAAATTACAACAAAACGACCAGATAAATACAAAAAACCCTACTTTCTTTGAACCCAACTTTCTTTAAACCCTACTTTCTTTAAACCCTATCTAAAAAAAAAAAACAAAAAAAAACCCTATAAAACCGTTTAAAGGGAAGCAATCAACCGTGGTCAAGGCAGCCGAGTGGAGCTACAGCGCCTCAGGGGCCAGACACCAACAAGCCAAATTTTCTCTAAGAGACAACCCCACCCCGCACTGACGACGGCGAAGGCGTGACCAGTGGGGGCCCCGCCCAGCCCCAAAATTCTACATCGCTCGGACGACGACGACGCCACGCCCTCGGCTCCTCCTCCTTGACACCATTTTCAAAAATGAGAAAGAGACAACAAGAGATAATGACGTAGAACGTGTGCATGTTTCTTTTTACGTTTTTTTGCTTAAAGGAAAAGACAAACACAAGAAAACAAAAACATTATGAGAACTATTATTAATTAATATTATTTTTTTTTACGTTGTTTACTGTAACTGTACATATTTAAGGCAGTCGAATGCTTGGATTTTGTGTGTGGTGTGGTGGTAACATTGAAAATGCCGAAAGAACTCTATCCCCCCTCCCCTTCTATAGATCCCCTTCTGCGACTACCCCCAAAAACCCCCAACTACCTTAAGAAGACAGAAAAAAAGAAAAAAAAATTGTAATTATTATCGCTATTAAGAGAAAAATTTTAATTCCTAGAGATTCGTTGGTCAGTTTCACTAATTTTCACTGCTGAGAACTCATTTAAAAACCTACAGTTCATTTTCTGATTGTTTGTAAAATGAAAGATATATAAAAAAAACAAACAAAAACGAAAAAAAAGAAGTAAAAACTGAAGAAAATTGGAGAAGAAACTTGAAATAAAATCGTTCGATTTTGATTTTGTCTTTTATTTATAATCAAAAAATTATGAAAAAAAACTTTTCACTTACCTTTCTGCGGTTCGCTGAGTCTTAAACTGAAAAAGAAAAGAAAAAGAAAAATAAGAAAAACTAATAAAAATAATTAAAAAATAAAATTTTTCAGAGGTGAGAAGGCTGGAGTAAAAATTTCGGAAAAGGGTTAAATGAAACTACCGTTATTCAATATAAATATTATTACACACATACATCCAGGTTAACAACGTCTAACAAGCCGTTCCTTTTTTCTTCTTTTTTATACAGAGAAACTTGTACTTTTTTTTCTGGTATCGCACTTTGCCTTCAATTCACCCGCAGGAGCGCTGGGGACTCGTGCAGCGGTGAAACAAAACTGAATAAAATTAAGGAAAATAAAAAAAATTATAATAAATAGATGCATTCAATTTGAGAGGAGGGTGGAGTCCAATTGCCCGGCCGGCCACGCCCCCCGGCAGCAGTGGGATCCAGCGAGGGGCGGAGTCACGGCTGATGGACTCAAAATACCTGCAGACGTGTTCACCGAAAACAAAAATAAATCAAAACATTTTCTTTTTTTTTTTGTTCTTTTTCAATTTCGCTTCCAAGTAAAAATTCGAAATATTTGCTAATTTAAAAAAAAACACATAATAATAAACAGATTTGGTGCATTTTTTTTCATATCTTAAAAATTCTAATTTCTTAAAGTAAAGAAAGGGAAAAGCAGAAAAAAAAATCAGGTGATTTGCATACACCTTCGCGTTTTTCTTTTTTTTTTTGGGAAGGTTTTTAATACTTCGCTTAGTAACTAAAACTCGCTCTATATATAATTTATGTATTATATAAGGAAAAAAAAAATACCCTTGCATTGGGGAGAATTAAAGAAGTAAAATTAATAAATTTCATTAAGGGGTGGGTGGAGTTTGCGGCAAATGCAGCTCACCGTATGTCAGAGGGACGGGAGAGAGGGGGCGTGACGGGGGGAGGGATCTAACTTTTTGTGGAGGCCGTTGATGCAGCTGGTGGTTGTGGTGGTGGGGGAGATGGCGGAGGGGATGCGGATCGACAATCAGATCCGATTGGCTCCTCCCGTTCTGGGGAAGAAATGACCCCGCCCACATTGGCCCCACCACACTTTTTAATACTAATACTACTACAATTGCTACTATTACTACTACCACAATTTGGGGGCGTTCCCGACATTTGCGGGGATGTGTTCGAGCTAACGGTTAATACATTTCCACTTGGCTGAACTTTTTCAGTTCGAGCTGAAATCTCCGCCCCTTCAGGAGGAGAAGACTTGTGCTGTCCAGCTGACTCCCCGCCCGGAGACGGGGGATTGCTGCTGTTACTGCTGGTTGACGTCACAATCGATGGTGGGAGTGTCGACGAAGCCCCGCCCAATCCACCTCGTGGCGGGGATCGGCTTGTTGCGGCTGGAGTGGATGTGGGCGTCGCCGCCAGGGAAGCCACACCCCCCGACCCAACTTTCGATGTTGTCTTTTTGCACAATTTACAAATGTAATCATCGTCCGGCTTAATCGAATTTTTGTCGAGGCCCACGCAAAACATGTGAAACCACTTGTTGCAGCCCCCGTCACACTGAACCCAGTCAACTTCACGGCCTAGAATATTTAAATAAAAGATATTTATTTTATATACATGTATATATAGTATAAAATTAACTACCTGAGGGTCGTGCACAACTAACAGCACTGCATTCTTCGTCGTCGTCCGACGTGGAGGCAGTCGCGACATGCTCCTGCTGCTGCTGAATTTTCTTACCCCGCTTTCGTTGCTTTTTAATCTCCCCCACTAAAATAGGGGCGCTGTCTGAATCTTTAGTAGCAATTAATTTGAGTTTTCTGCCTCTTTTCATTTTTGCCGGACTCTTTTCACCGCCACAAAGTACAGGTGTTGTAGAAACTATTTTTATAGGAAATAAATAATTTTTATATTTATTTATTTATTTATTTATTTTTTGTTTTGTTACTCTAAAAACACACCTTTGGACGTTCGTTTCGACTGAGGTCCGCCAATTTCGTCAGATCTTCGCTTCTTCGCATTGCTGACTAGAACATCATTTGGAGAGGTCTTTAAAGAAAAAAGTATAAAAATATAATTTATAATATTTTTATTAATCCTATACCCTTACCACAATATTGTAGCGGTACTGCATGTAGGCTAGATCGGACATAGACGGCTTAGCCGCATTCAGAATGCGCCAAATGTGAAGAGTTTCGTCCAGCGAGACCTCGAGCAGGTCTCCCTCCATCATGAGGTCCTCGAGGGTCTCTCGAGTTGTTTTACTTAACTGAATTAGGGGCAAATCAGACTTGTGAACAGGACTGGAGACCTTCCCGTAACTGGACATTGATGATGCACTGGGGGGCGGTACTGAATAGGCGTGCTCTATTTTTCTGGAGGGGATAAATGAAATTTATAAAATTATCAAATTTCTTTTTTCTATAAAACTTTAAACTTACGTCGGCGATGACGGCGAACTCTCACCACCCGAAGCGACAACATCGTCGTGAAGGTGAAGAGGCCGAAATTCCTCGTCATCGGAGCTGGTGGGCGGTCCGTCATCGTCAGACATTTGAGCGAGGGACCGCCTCTTTCGGTTGGGTTTGCCCTTTCGAATGATATCGGTTAAAAGTTTTTCGCTCCGCCCAGCGTCGGTGATTTTTTGCGATATAATCGAGAGTGCCGCCAGAGCGGAGGCAACATCTTCCGTGGCGAACGCCTGTCTCGCTCTGTCCTGCCAATTCATCGCTCTCTCCGTCAGGCATTGAAGCGCCTCCCCTTCGGGCAAACGAATCGGCAGCCGCTGCAGCGAGACAAGGAGGGAGAGAATCGTCTCGAGACGGGGGCGGCGCGATCGCATGCACGACTGACAGAGATACTTTGATTCGCGATCCTTTTCGCGAACGTTAAGCTGGGGAACGATTGGCGTACCAGTGGGCGTGGCCACGTTCGATGACCTCGGCCGAACTGTGCTCTTCGGGGGCGGGACACAGCCGTCGTGAAACCAATCCCTGCATAATTGACAGTGGTACATGTGACCTTGAAACTTCCTCTTGCAGAGGCAATACTTGTCCTCGTTGGGATTCTTCGAGCCGTTCGCCAGACGAAGATCGCGCATCTCGCGGAGCTCCTTCTCTTCGGCATTTTTGAAGGCGTTCACCATTTGGGCGGGGCCAGTCTCCTCGGTGAACTGATCCTCGAGGGATTTTTTCTTGCCCTTCGATCCGAGCATCACCGCGTCGGACCGAGGCGAGAGGACGTCCATCAGAGTGAAGGAGGTCTCCTTTTTTAGAAAGGTTCGCGATGTCCGCTCCTTCCAGACCTTGGCCGCGTTCAGGTGGTCTTCCATCCTCTGGAGCTCCTCGAGCTTAAAGGGGATGTTCTTTCCCCGGTTGACGACATTCTCCAGGGTATGAAAGTAGGGGTAGGTCTCATTTGCCTGGAGGTTCTCAACGATTCCGAGCCACTCCTTAGCCTTTTTCAGGGCGTCTTTAAGCGGCTGGTGGCTCGGTAGGATCCCCTGGATCTCCTCGGCCCTTTCGATCAACAGCTCGATTTCGGGGAGCTCGTGTTGTGTGCCGCTTTTGAAGCACTTCTCAGCGACTAGCTCCCATTCCTCGACGGCTAAAATTATGTCCTGTAGGTTGACCAGCTGCTTCTCGAGAACCGCGTCCGGAGTCACACTCAGACCCTCTTTAATTAAGGCCTTAATTTCAGCGACCGACTTTTTGTCGTTCGACTGGCGAAAACCCCGGACCCGATTGAACCAGCTCACCTGCTGGAGCCGGTCTTTGAGCGCCTTGATTTCGTGCAGCTCAATGCACAGGGACCCGCCCTCCTCAATCAGCCGCTCTAGCGCCTTCTCGTCGGATTTGTTAATCGGCTTAGCCAGCTGAATTTTAGCGGACTCCGCAAACTCCTTGCCCAGCGCCCTCAGCTCCCGCACACTCTGCCCCTCCTGAATAACGCAGCAAAGATTGTCGATCTCCTGAACGAACAGCTCCAACTCGTCCAAACTCAATTTGTATTTGGCCGATTCGTTCGAGTTTCGTGTTCTCGTCCTCATTTTGTTAATGTCCAACTGTTGTATAACAGTTACACACTTTTCGGCCTCCAGAACCGCCGAATTGAGACGCTCCAAGAGCACAGAGCTGGGAAATTTCTTTTCGTCAGCCTCCTGAGACAATTCCTGCAATTCCTCAAGTGTAATTGCAGTCGGGGTGTTCGGATCGAGAACGTCACGAACTTTCGATAGCCAATTCTCGAAACTTTCGGCCTTAACTTTAAGCTTTTTCAGCATTAACGGTAGCTCATCAAGGGTATAACGGTACTTAAGTGTATGTTTCTCGGGTGGACACTCACACAGCTCCGTGTAGTGTCGAAGGCACACAATTGCCTGGGTGCAGGAGCAGGAAACAGCCGATAAAAAACACGTCGTCTTACACGAGTCACACTGCCTCTCATCGTCAGGTATCAGTTCGAACGGTTCACGTTCAGCTTGCGTTACTCCCTGTTCGAGATTTTTTTCGAAATATTAAAAAAAAACAAAAAATACCGAATTTTTAACAATTTTCGAAAAATTCGAAATTCAAATTTTTTTTCGAAAATCGATACTCACCCACTCGAGAAGTGATTTTCGTAATTTCTTTTCAGAATCAACCATCTCAGCCATATCTAAGTAGCAAGCAGTTGCAATTCCAAGATTAAGTCGATCCGGATCTAAGGCCATTTTACAAACGAGCTCATCATGAGAAAATACGCAAAAACGCCTCAGCGTCGAGTAGTGATTTATGCACTCACGGCCCATTTTCATCTGATAAATTATAAAATAATTAAATTAAAATAGGCTCATCATACCTCGGACCTGAGTAAAATCTCTAAATAAAAATGTCCTTACCCAGTCAGCGGGGGCGAAATTGACCGCCTCAGCGAAATTGTAGCCCTGATTGAACCCGGCATGGTAGGCCCTCGGGAATGTGATGACGAACTCCCCGGCGTGCTGGTCGGTCCGGTAGACCGGCACCCCGGATTTCATCAAGATGTTCGGGTTCATGATCGTGACCAGCTGGTGGAGGAGATCCGGCTGGGAGTGGAAGAGCTCGGGGGCGGCGCTCCGCATTGTCGCCTCGAAGGCCTCGGCCCTGCTCCCGGGTACCCCGTACCACGTCTTCGCCTCCCCCCAGTGCAGGTAGTTGATCGAGTAGCTCCAGTGGTCCTCGTTGTGCCAGCAGAAGGTGGCGAAGCACATGCCGACGTACATCCAGGGGACCTTCATGCCGCTGATGTCGGCGTTTATGTGCCCCAAGATCGACTCCTCGAGGAGCGGCAGGTTGTTCAGGTTCCAGGAGGACTCGGCGTACTCCTGGTCCCCGGGGAGGAGGTAGAGGGAGCTTTTCGTTGGGAACCCGGACCCGTGGTCCATCGTATGCAAATCGGCCCCGTACTCGACGGTCACGTCCTCGTCGATCGAGGAGACGATCCGCCAGAACTCGCGCTCAACCAGCTCGGTGGGGACCAGGTGGACCGACATGTTGAAGTAGTCGGCCTTGAACTGGTCGGCCATCTCCCCGAACTGCTGGAGGGTGTACTCCCGGGAGGCCTGCTCGAAGCCGAACGCCTCCTGGGGCTTGCTGACCTCCTCCACGACGCACTTGGGGCACCGCCAGTCCCCCTTCGGGATGTCGCTGAGGGGCGGGATCAGGCAGAACGTGTGGTAGCTGTCGTCGCATCCGTCGCAAAGGAGCATCGCCTCCTCCGCGTCCCCCCGGTTGCAGATGTGACAAATGTACTTGGCGAGGGGGTCCACCTCCTTTGGCTTTTTCTTGCTCGTGGGCGGGGCGATAACAGGGCCGACCGGTGCGGCCATCATCCGAGATCGGGTGGTGCTCCGCCCCCCGGCCGCGTATCCACCAATTTTCGGTCCGGCCCCCCCGTAGCAGTGAATCCTGCGATAGTCCGGAGGGCTCCGCCTCTCAACAAGCACTTCCTCTTCTTCTTCCTCCTCCTCCCCTTCCCCATCCTCCCCCTCCCGCTTAATGTCGCTCTCGTCTTTGATGGGGGCGGAGCCAAGCCCACAGGAGGCGTTGCTATTCGCAAACCGCTTCGATCTCCTTGCGGTCGTCTCATTCGGGGGCGTGATCTGCTGCCGGGAAATAATCCCGTGGGGCTTGTAGTCCTGATCATCAGACTCCGCTTCCAGCTTAAGGTCGACAGCCTTCCCCGAGGTAAAGATGTCGAACGGATTGAGGATCCGTTCGTAGTGCCCCTTCAAAATAGTCCCGATACTCTTCCCCGCGGGGTACCCCATCCGCTGGGCAATTTTGGACCACTTTCGGTCCTTCGTCGCCACCTCCATGCCCCCCTCATCCTGGACGATTCGATGGAGCGTGTACAGATCGAGGGCCTTCCTCTCGACCATCGGAATTTTTAGGGAGGAGCCCTGGAGCTCCCAGAATTTAGCGATTTGATCCAAAAAATTCAACTTAACCCGGGTCTTTGCCTCGAGCTCGTTTAGCCGCTGGACACGGGGCGTAAACCGCAATTTATCAACGTCAACTGTAAACGGTGGGGTCCATGTCTAAAAATTAGCCAAAAATGTTCAAAATTTATTAACGATATTTATACAAAAAATAAAACAATTTTTTGATGCGACTTTATTTCTAATTTATATAATTTCGTCCACACTAAAAAAAACATGTCACCCTTTTCTAGGAAAAATAAAATCAGGACGCCTCAGAAAAAAATCACAAAGCCCCAATATTTTTAGGAGGCTCAGCTTCCGAGGGAACCCAAAATCGGAATAAGCCTGGACTAAATATGTATTTTGGGAAACCAAATTAGAGTCAAAATTGCTATTATAAATCAAGAATCAATAAAAATCGCATCAGAGTGTATTTTAACTTTTAAAAAGTATTAAACTGGTGCCAGAAGTGGGATTTGCAACGTACCTTTGGTGGTTTTATTTTACAGATGCCGTACTTTTCGGCGAACGGTCGAATTTTGCTGATGTAGGCCAATGGATTCTTAAATTCTTCATCGTTTGGCTTAAAAACCGGACATTCGGGGGGCTTTAAAAACTGAAATTCCTCATTTTTGTCCAGGGAAAATGTTGTTGTTGTGTGACAAAAATTGTTGTTACTTCCACCGCTGCTGCCGCCACCACCGCCGCCACCGGCTCCTCCCCCTCCTGAGATCAGAGGCTGAGGAGCCGCCCTTTGATTGCCCGATGCTGCTGACCCCCCGCCACTTGTGAAATTGCTGCCAGCATTGCTAGAAGCTCCCGTTTTTTGTGACGCAAACTGCTGCTTTGGGTCACTAAATTTTTTGGCTCCTAAAATAATTGTGGGATGATTTTGGTTTTGCGATAGGCTCGTTGCAGAGTCAGTTGAATATTTTATCGCTGAGGGGGTAGGTGTCGCTGCTGCTGCTGCTGCTGGTGGTGATGGTGATGATGATGATGATGACGAACATCCGGCTGGTGTTGTGTCGACCAAACAATTTGTTTTCTTCTCATAATTGATTGTGAATTTTTTATTTGAATTTGTTACGTGTCTTCCAGCCGGGGGCGGAGCAGTCACGCCCCGCGGTTTGGGCGGTAAATCGCCCCAATCGTTTCTTTCACTCGGATCGTCCAATCTGGCAACACTGTTGAAATTTTGAATTAGTCCAGCGATCGAATGAGTTTCGTCCGACGATGACGAGGACGAAGATGATGACGACGACGATGATCCCGTTATCCTTCGTTTCACCCTCTGGGGTCTTTTGAAAACTTCTCCGGCCCCCCTGTCCCCCCTATCGGAGTCTGTGGGTGATGGGGGCGGGGCCTCTTCGGCGGCCGCCGAAGCGCTTCGGTTGAAGTTCGTGCAGAATTTTTCGAAGTCGTCGACGTCAGTGCTGCTCGATCGCCTCCTCTTGCCACCTCCACCCCCACCAGGTGAGCCCAGAACCCTACCTTTCGGGTCTTTTCCGGTACGCCCCCCTCCTCCGGCCCCGCCCCCTCTTCTACCGTTACTTTTATAGTCTTGATGATCACAAGATTTTCGCAATTTGCCCCCTTTCCGCGAGATCTTTTCTGTTTTAACTGTTTTTTTAACTGTCCCACACTCACTCACACCACTCGGGGGCGTGTTGTTGTTCTCCAACACACCCGCCCTCGGCCGCTCCGAAACGTCCTCGACGAAAAACTGCCGATCGAGCTTATGGACCATTTTTTTTTATTTTCCTGTTCGATTTCCACGAAACCTCCATTTAATTTTTTATTTAAATTTCCTTCCTAATTAAAAAGTAGACGTGTTTTCTCAATTCTACCGACCAAGAAAAAAAAGAATAAAAACGATAAAATAAAGTTTTGGGGGTCCTAACCTTAGTCAGTTTATAAATAAAAAATAAATAAATAAAAGATAAATAAAAAACAAAATAAAAACCACCGCCATGAAACAGGGCTTAAAGCGGCACGTAACCTCACTATATACTTTTTTTTTTTTTTGTAAAACTTCCCGAGAAAATTCGTAATCGCAAAAATCTTTAATTTTAAATTTTGTAAATAAATAAACCAATTTTAAACGCCCTTTCGCAGAAAAAAATTTCACTTTTTAGTTGAATTTAAAAATTTTTTCCCCTCACGGTAGTTCGATTTACAAAACAAAAAAAAAAACAAAGAATTTTTTTTTAACCAAACGAATCGAGCGGGTGGTTCTTTATTTTTGTTTATTTATTTTATTTATTTATTTATTTATCCCCAATTTTCCATCTTCTTCTCAAAGATAAATGCAAAAATTAAAGAATTTATAAAAACTTTTTTATTCTTTCTCCGGTGCGACCATTGTTTTAATAGTTCTTTTTTTTTTTATATATATTTTATATAGTAGAAAAAAAATTTATAATATATACTAAATATATACAAATTTTTGCACCGAACTAAAAAAAAAAAAACAAATTACAAATTATTTTTTATTTTTATTTACGCACCAAACAAACAAACAAACGAACCCCAAAAATTTTAATTTTAAACTTTTTTTTAGGGGGATTCAAACCCCGCGCACGTCACAGGGAAGTGAAAAAAAAAAAACCGTCGGAGACCATCACAAAACGGGAAAAAAGTACTTTTTATGATAAATAAATAATAATAATAAAAAAAAATAAGGTTTCGATTTTTGACAGTTGTAGATATATACATAAATTTATATATGTATATATTTCTTTTCCGAGAAGGTCTCTGAGGCCCACCACCGCCACCGAATTGTCATCACAAACTAAAAAACCTGACAAAGTTACGCTTTTCCGATTCTCGTGATTTTCCTCCATTTCGAAGACGCTTCCCCTGCCCCCAGCCCCCACTCCGCGAGAATTTCATCAACCGTGTCACGTTCCACACCTCCTTTTTTTCAAAGGAAATCCAAGAAAATTACCCCCACCCTCCGAGAGGAGTGCGGACGTGTGCCATTTTTCTGCGTTCTGAGTCTGCGCAATTCCACGAAACGCGGAGGGAGTGACTCCGGTCAAAACGAAAATGTCGTGCCCCTCTGCGACCGCGCGGCACGTTGTCAAAACGGAAGCAGTTCCGTAATTTCGTATTTTCTATTAATTAATAATTATCAATTTATTTAAACCAAAAGTTCTAGTCTCTTTTCCAGATAAATCGAAAGAATTAAAATAAAACCAACGAATCGCCCTCAGTTCGGAGAAAATTAATTACAAAATAAAATTTGTTTACAAGCCACCTTCCGACTTTCCCCTTGCTCCCTTCACCCATAATAAAAAAATTCCGAACATGAGACAGCCATTCTGCGGAAAAGAAAAAAACACATTTTTACTTTATTTTTCCCCTCGGTCATAATCGCGTCTGTGGAGAGGGCACGGCGGTGTTTCGAACTCAAAGTCACGTACGCACGAGGGCCGGTTGCTTCTTCTTCTTGTCCGGCGAAATAAAAATTGCGAAAAAATCGGAAAAAATCGGAAAAAATAAAAAAATGCAAATTCCCAGTGGCGTCCGTGTGAACTAAATTTAAGCGATTTTCAAACTCTTGGCTGTCCGTTTGTTACTCAGTCACCGGCTAACTGCGTGGTTCGAAATTTTTAATTTTATTAACTTAATGTTCATATTTTTAATTAAATTATAGGCGACTTTTTATTTCCTTAAAATATAGGATTTAAATATATCAGCTAACAAAAAGAAATTTTAATTCATGAAAATTAATATTTAAGAATTGATTTTAAGAGATTCTCATAAAAATAACATTTTTAATTTAAAAACAAAATAAGAAAAACTAAAAAAATGAACCGCTCACCGTCTTGAAATTTAAAAAAAAAAACTGATGACAACTTAAAACTACAAAAATCTCCTAATTGTAGCAGGGTAGACAATATAAAAAAAAATTTCAAATTTATTTCTTTATACCCCCTCCCATTTAATTCGTAATACTTTCCCCTAACTCAAGTGTTTTTTTGTCGGGGAACGGAGGGGACAAACACGACGTTTGGAATTTGTTTTAAAAAACACATTTTTTTCTTCAGTGGTGTCAGAGGCGAGTGGCGAGCAGCACGAAAGCGCGTTGTACGAATTTTTGTCGGGAGTTTTTCTGAATTGAAAATCAATCGAATTTTAGTGGTGAGCGATAAAGATTTAATTTAACTCGTACATTTTCAATTTCCGGTGTAAAAAAATAAAAAAAAAACAAAAAAAAAATTTTTTTTTTTCATCGGTGGAGTGGTGCTAGGTTTTTATTTCTTTGTTCCCTCTTAGTATGATTAATTAAAAATTTATTTTTGTTTTTTTTTCCCACTCGAGATTAACAAGCAGAGCACGTGGATCGTGAAACGAGTGGAAATTATAAAATTCAATTAAAAGAAAGTGCCCCCCGTTGGGGACAAGAAACAAACTCCGGAAATTTTGCGGCGCTTCAAAACCGCGAACCCCTTTTTTCATTTATTTTCGGATAGATAGCGAAGCAGCTAGGAATAAACGGAACAAATAAAGAAGAAGAAGAAGAAGAAGAAGAAGAGAAGGAGTTTTGGAGCCCCCCGAATCCTTGGTGACTGCTCAAAATGAGCAACATGGGCCCCATCGGTCAGCTGGCGACGTACACGGGCATCCCGGAGCCCGCGCTGCGGCTGTTCCTCTCGATTTTGGCTGGTAAGAAACAATTTTTTTTATTTTATACATTTCCACCCCTTCGACCCTGTCGATTCGTCGGAAACCCTAGAAAAGCGTGGCGACCAGGCGACACTATGCGCCACTTAAAGCACCCTTGACCTCAGAATCTCCATTAATTAATATCTTAGAAAAAAAGAAAAATATAAAAATACACTTTCACCTCCCCCCCTCGTTGGAAGATACGTTTTAACGTTGAAACGTTTTAAAAACTCGATTTGCGTAAATCGCAGCCTCATCGCGCAGTACCCGGCGATAAGAAATGCGCGCTCAAATCTGCAGCTGACCCCCTTCCTTCGAATTTTCTGTCTGCGGCCGACCCTCAACCAGACTCAGTCCGGGGCCATCGGAAAAGAAGTTCACTTCTTCCGACGATTATAAAAAAAAAATAATTAAAAATAAATAAATAAATTAGGTTAAAACGTAGTGCAGGTCAGGGACAGCGGCTCATTGGATTGCCGCCAAAAGATCGAATAAAATTAATCGTTTCATTAATTCCACCCTTTGTCCCATGCACCGAACAGCTCTAGCCAAAATATTTTTAGGAGGCTCTGGGGACACGTTCCGCTTTCTAGGAGGCCCAAAATCGGGATATGTCTGGAGTGAAAATTTCAGGAAACGGGGCGCCAAAGTTCCCAGAAGGGTAAATTTAGGGCTAAAAGTTGCTCCAAATTAGGGCCATTCGGGGGAAAATAGGCTCTAAATTCTCAGAAAAAAAAAATGGTAGGGCCCCAATATTTTTAGGAGGATCCAGAAACATGTCCCGCTCTCTAGGAGGCCCAAAATCGGGATAGATCTAGGGTAAAAATTCCCTAAAACGGGCGCCAAAGTCGCCAGAAAGGTAAAAATTGGGCTAAAAATCGCTTCAAGTGAAGACCACTCGAGGGAAAATAGGCCCTAAATAATTAGAAAAAAATCGGAGGTCCCCAATACTTTTAGGGGGTATGCGGGGACACCTCCCGCTCCCCAGGACGCCCAAAGTGGGGATAAAATAAAATTATTTTAATGAATTAATTTAAATCCGTAGGCTATCCATTGGCTCGAATTTATGTAAAACTTTTGCGCGGCAGCACCGAGGTAATTAAGCACCTATTCTGCGCCTCCACGGGATTTTACCTGTGCGTTTTCAACTACGGCTTCGAGGCCTACCACAGCCTGATCGCGATCGGGACGACCTACCTTTTGGCGCGGCTGATGCACACCTCGAGGTACTTCGTAGCCATAAATTTTGCATTCCACATGGGCTACCTGCTGACGGGCTACTTCTTCACGGAGAGCGACGACTACGACATCAAGTGGACGATGCCCCACTGCGTGATGGTGCTGCGGCTGATCGGATTCGGTTTCGACATCTCCGACGGCAGGGCCCCCAAGGAGAGCCTCTCGAAGGACCAGAAGGAGACCGCCCTGCAGGAGATCCCCTCAATTCTGGAGTTAGCCGGTTTCACTTACTTTCCGGCCAGCTTTTTAGTGGGACCCCAATTCCCGTACAGGAGGTATAAAAATTTTATTGTGGGCACCTACGACAACCGAAAGTCCAACATCGAGGTGGGACTGAAGCGCGGAGCCCTCGGGATTTTGTATTTAGTGATTCGCCAGTACGGTGCCTCCCTCATCCCGGACGACTACTTCTTTTCGGATGATTTCAAGGTTCTGGGATTCCCGATGAAACTTTTTGTGGTTGGAATTTGGGCAAAAATCTCCTTGTACAAGTACATCTCATGCTGGCTCCTCGCCGAGGGGGCGCTCACCTGCTTCGGTAAGACCCCTAATTACTAAATTTCAATAATTTCTTTCTAAGTTGTTGGTATTTTATTTTATTTTAATTTATTTATTTTTTTTTAATTTCGTGTCTCGCCAGGTCTCTCCTATAACGGAGTTGATCAGAACGGAAACGAGGACTGGTCCGGGTGCACAAACGTTAAATTGAGGATCTTCGAGACTGCGAGCAAAATGAACCACTACGTCCTCTCGTTCAACGTGAACACGAACCACTGGGTCGCGCAGTACGTGTACAAGCGGCTTAAGTTCGTAGGAAACCGGACGGTCAGCTACGGGGCGGCGCTCCTCTTCCTCGCCATTTGGCACGGCTTCCACACGGGCTACTACATCTGCTTTTTCCTCGAGTACCTCGTGATCACGTTTGAGAAGCAGGTTTTTATCAAGCCACAATTTTCATTTGAATCGTTTAATAATTTTCTGTATGATTGCAGTTTGAGGCCGTTTTCGAGGATCTCCGCCTGAGGTTCAAAGTGTTCGACTCCGCCCCAGCGCACGCCTTCTACTCGGTGGGGCGGCGCGTCTACACCCACGTCTGCATGGGCTGGTGCCTCATTCCGTTCATCTACCTGAGCTACAGCAAATGGATTTTGGTGTTTAGCATCTTTAATTATTACGGTTTCATTTTCCTCGGGTCGTGGTTTGTATTTTATTTTATTTACAAAACCATCCGGCAGTCCCGGCAGTCCGGGCGGCCCGCCAGCGACTAGGTCCACGTCGCCCTCCCCGCGGAGGAGTTCACCTTTCGAAGGAGTGATTTTTACATTTTGCTTTGTATGAACGAATTAATTTTAGGTTTAATTGTTAAATACTTTTTCTGGGCTCTTGACTTAGTCTGTGAACTTTGGTTCGGCGAGGGGGCGTGTCCCTACGACGACCAGCACGTCGGCGACGACAACGGGGTGGATGTTAGGAGGAATTCTATTTTAAAAAAAAACATTTAACATATTTAAATAAGAGAAGTCCAATTTTTATTGGATTTTTAGGGAAAAGCTTTAAAACTATTTGATAGCCTTAAAATAATGTAAAAATATTTTCAGGTTTGGTAGCAGTTCCCTATTGAATTTTTTTTGTTTTGTTTTGTTTTTTGTAGTTTAATTTCTATTTCAATTTTTCTTTATCCAGAAATGTACTTAAAAACTTGCAGAAAACAAAATAATAGAAAGTAAGGAAAAAGTCTACAGGACTTAAAACAAACCGCTCCTCCCCTTTCCAACAATTATTTGAACAAATAAAAAATAAAAAAATGAATAATGCATCGAAAAGGGGGCGGGGGGATGGGCGGAGTCAACTACCAAAAAATAAATAAAACAACATCTTCCAAATGGCAACAATCTGGTCTCAAACTGAAAAATGTCAGGTAAAAAACGTCAATCAAAAAGAATTTTTTTTTAAAAAAAAAAATTCTCCCATCATCTCAATCTTCGAAAACCAGTAGAATTTTTTTTATTTCACTCAAATAAGAAGGAATGGGATTTAAAAGAAGTAAATAAATAAATAATAATAAGACGCGGCTACGTGTTATTTTAAAATAAATGTGATATTCGACGAAAACTATACAAAGAAATGCGATTCGAGTGGCTGATTAAAACTTAGTGCCCTATTTTTTGTGTTATGTTTATACGTATTTTACTTTATTATTACTATTTTTTTTGTCTCCAATTTTTTCATAATATTTAAGAAAGTGAAGTTAATCTTAATTCGGGGGTATTATTACAAATATATGTAAAATAAAAAAAATTAAAAATAATTATAAATGTAACATTTAAAAAAAGATAACAAAATCCGAAACACTGCAGTCATTAAAAAGTCATATTTAGTATTTATTTAGGGAACCACGTTTCAGAAAATATTTCCCTTAAAAAAAAAAAGAGCCTTGAAATTGACTCTTTCTTCGTTTGTAAATTAAACAAAAATGAAAATTGAATAAATTGATTCTGTTTAGATACAAAAGTGGATTTTTTTCAATCACACCTTTCTCGAGTTAAAAGGCATTTTCATAATAATAAATGTCGCTCTTTATTTTCTACATAATTAAATCAGAAAGAGAACTTTGTATACAAAATAAATAGAGGCTACGAATTTAACAAAATACAGATAACATCAAATTTATTTTTTTTTTTATTCATAATCTTGACGACGCATTTTTTTTCTTCTTATACAAATGACTTTCATCTTCAGTTATAATAATAATATAATATAAAAAAAAAAAAAAAAAAAAATCTTTTTTCTTGTTTAGTAGAAAAATAAAAACTAAACAAAAATTCTTATACTGTTTTTTGTGTGGCTCTGTGTTTTCTTTGCGTGTGTAGCGTTTTCCTCCTACGAAAATAAAACGTCTTACAAAAATATATTCATATAAAAAGAAAAACAAATGAAAAAATTGAATTATCCAAAAATTTGTAGACATCTCACAAGAAAATTATAGAAACAATTTGTCGAAACGACTTTTATAAACTAAAAAATTTATGAAAAAATAAAAACATTTTCAAAGTAAATGTGGGCGCAGTTTGTACAATAAGCTGATTTTTTTTTGTTTTTTTTTTTTTTTTAATATATACGACAATACAATTTTTGATTTTCATTTTTTTAGTATTTTTTTTTTTTTTTTCACTTCCGTTTTTATTGATTTTCAAAGAGCAAGACAGTTGAAGTTTTTCGTTTCTTATTATTTTTATCATTTTTTTTTCTGAAAAAATAAAAAATTTTCCTTATTCCCTAGAATGTTACAACATTGGTATTCTTTTTTTTTTTTTGCTTTTTTCATCCTTTTTTTCGACATTAGTTCCATTTTTACATTCAATAGCGAGTTGTGTTATAATTTTTTCCATTTATTTATTATTTTATTATTATTTTTTTTGTTTTTGTATATACGCTTACAGAGGTGTTGTTTTTTTTTTCTTTCATTTTTTGCTTCATTTAATTTTAGTGATTTTTTTGTTATACCGTGGATCACTTTTCCATTTAATTTTGCTTTCATTTACCTCTTAAAGTAGTGTGCATTTGCGCTTGGATTTCGGCTGCAAAACTGGACAAAGCACGGACCGGATGGCCTCGTCGAAGACCGTTTTTAAGCCCTTCTGCGTGAGTGCCGAGCATTCCAAATATTTTACAGCACCGATTTCTTTGGCCATCGCTAGTCCCTGAAAGGTGCCGTATGAGAGTTGTATAAGAGCCGTATAACAGTTACAAAACCCACCTGTGGATAGGTGATGGGAGCTAGCTTTTTATCCCTCAATTTCTCTATGGTGATTTTGTCGTCTCTTAAATCCAGCTTTGTGCCAACAAGAATTATAGGAGTGCTGGGACAGTGATGACGCACTTCCGGGTACCACTTTTATTTAATTACATTATTAAATAAGTTCAATTGCCGTTACAAAGCCCTACCTTTGCTCTGACGTTCTCGAAAGAGGCCGGGTTCACCAGCGAGAAGCAGATTAAGAAAACGTCCGTCTGTGGATATGAAAGGGGCCGCAGTCGGTCGTAGTCCTCCTGCCCGGCGGTGTCCCAGAGCCCCAGGTTGATGGGCTTCGCATCCACCATAACATTTGCCGAATAATTGTCGAAGCTATTTATTTATTTTTTAAAAAAAAACAAAAATACACATTTTCTAAAAGAAATCCTCATAATAAACGAAATTTTTCTAAACTTACACAGTTGGGATATATTCGCCAGGGAAGGCGTTTGTTGTGTAGCTTATAAGTAAACATGTTTTACCCACGGCACTGGAATTTAAAAAAAAAAACGAATTTTTAAGATTTATTTTTCGGATAATAAACAAAATTCTGCTTACCCATCGCCGACGACCACACATTTGATTGCTTGCATTTTTGCACGTAACTATTTAAAGTTTATTAATTTTAATAATTTTACGTATTTCACTGTATTTTTTTATTTTTATATATATAGAATTTTTGAAATTTACTCAAATTACACACTTAAAAACACTGAAATAAGAAGGCATAATACAAATAATTAACATTTGCATTAAAACTAAACAAAAAATTTATTTTATTTTCATTTTTTTCTGGTCCCTCTCTTTCCGTCCGATCGTCACAAAGATTAATTTTAAATATGTAAATTTTTTTTTAAGGTTATGTTGACGTTTGTATGTACGTTAATAACTCAAAATTTAATAAACCGATTTAAATACGATTTTCTCTATAATTTAAAGAATTTTATTGTGAACATTTTTAGCACGTCTAGAGGAAACAAAAATTAATAATAATAAAAACAATAAACACCGAGGTGTGGGTGCAGCCAATTTTTTTTTTCTTCTTTATTTATTAATTTTTATGTATTTTTTTTCTCTTTTAAGTACGATAAAAAAATCGGACGGGGAAAAAATACACAGAAATAAAAATAAAATAAAAACAAATCGCGGGTGGGCCGCTGGCAGAACAATTTTTACACACAAAAAAACGTCCACTTTGTTGTAAGAAAAATGAAATAAAAAAAATGAATTATAAATTTAACAAATTTCCAGTCCTTCCCCCGCACGAAATGTTTTCTTTTAAGTAGATTTTTAATATTTTTTCTCAATTTTAAAAGGAAATTCCACCGGAGAATGGGCCCCGTCAGCAGAAACTAGGGCAGCAAATTGTTTAGATAAAATTAAAGAGAAAAAAAATGAATGAATTAAATTGAAAAAATCATCTCCCACCGCATCCGCAGCGGAGTCACAGATAAAAATTTTTATTTATTTTTTTCTCTTTTCTTTTATCTTTTATACGACCGCACCAGCAAACGCCTTTTTCGGTTTCTCTTTATTTTATTTATTTTTTTTTGACTTTAAGTAAATAATCCCAACTTAAAATTCATACACTCGAGGAAACCGCCCGACGGCTCCTTAAAAATTAATTTTTTTTCGAGCTAAAACAACTTCTCGAGTGACATTTCTGTTTTTAAGTGATCAATCAGAAAAAGAAGGAACTGTGCTTTTTTTTTTTCTCGGTTTTGACTGGTCGAACGGAACGGCACAATGACGATCCTCACCGGCGCGAGCGAGAGACAAACACCGACGGCCAGAGAGAGAGGGAGACACAGTTTTAGCGAAAAAATGAATTTTTGTGTCTTTTTTTTTTAAAATAAAAACTAACACTACAAACAAAAGCGAGAGGAAGAAAAACAAATTTAAAAACATTTATAAAATTATTTCGAAGCCTTCGATCATCCGGAGAATTTGCGCTTATATATTTATTTTTTATTTTTTTTTTGTTATTTCTTTTTCTTGATTTACCCCGCGTTCGCAAAAATTCGCTTAGTTTCTGATTCGGCCGCTCACACAAAAATGTGACACCTCGGCAATTTTAGTAGACAACAATAAAAAAAAAACAGAATTTTTTTTTTATTATTAAATAAATATATAAAAAAAAAAAACATTAAATAATAAATAATATACACACAAAAAAACCCACACACAGCGAACGAATTGCTCTCGAAATAATTCTGGATAAAAAAAAATTCTTAGTGTGTCCGCCAGGGGGCTTTATGTGGCGCTGTCAGTTCCACGCCTTTTCTGGAAATTTTTTTGGTTCGGAAACTTAGAGAAATTTTCAGAGCAGGAGTGGCCTTAAGTCACTTACTCTTAAAATAAATAAATAATTTTTGTACGTCAAACGAATAAAACAATTGATTTTTATTTGTAAAAACCCCCGCAAGATGGCGAATATATCGCCACGTGATATTTACTTGTTTCTACACGAGCGCCACCTTAATTATGAAATTCGTGTCACACAGTTAAATCAGACGTTTTGAGGTGCAAAGACGTTGAAGTTTTGGGTCATTTTTTTTTAATATTTTAAATATGTTGGGAAATGAGAATTTGACCGGAAGCGAAAAATTTCAGGCCTTCCACTGTTTTCTCACTAAAGAAAATCAGTGCCATAAACAAACGAAATATAAAAATAACCAAAATTCGAAATAGACATTTTTAAATTATAAATAAAATTTCGAAAACGGATTCGTAATCAGGAAAAGAATTCTTCAATTTGGCAGTACTGTCGAATTCGAATATTACAAAAGCAATTTAACTGACCTCGTGGGGCGTTTCACGGAAAACGCACACTAAAAAATCTTACAAACGAAAAAGTTTCATTTTCCGAAAGACCGCACACATTCACATTTTACAAAAAAAAAAAATTTTTTTTTTTTTTATGAATTATCTAATTGTGTGACTGTTTGGGTATTTGTGTTAGTTTTTTTTTTTTTTTTTTTTCTCGTCTCTCTTTTATATACAAGAGCAGCTCTTCTTCTTGTTCGACAGTCAATTTTTCGGTTTTATTCAATGCCCGTGAGACGAGATAGTCAAGAGGGAATTTTTGTTTTTGTTACTTTAATAATGAAATTACTCGATTGTAATTTTTCAAGTTGTGTGCCACGGTGGATTTACTTGTTGTAATTGTGAATTACTGTAAAATAGTAATTAAATTGGAGTTTTTAATCCGTCCCAAAGCGGCTGGAGAAGTTGTGAAGGTGGTAATAAATTTTCGTCGTGGCATAAAACTAGCCACACTAATTTTTTTTTTTTTTTTTTTTTTCACATATATAAATTTTTTTTCTGTACTACGGCCAACTTCAGGTCGCCGCTGTAGCTATATATTAATATTATATACTGCTGTTGTCGTGTGTGTGAGTGCATTTTACTCGCTATATGCGGTGTTTCGGGTGAATTTGGCGTGAGCATGTGTGCGGGAGGAGGCCAAAGAGCCCACAGCGCGACGACAGTTTTCGGTTTTTGCCAGCCCGTTTTAACAGGGAAAAAGTAAGAGCGATTTCGTCGGAAACGTCACTGCTTCGGTCGTACGCTGCCATTCACAGCGTATTGAAACGAGAAATCAAGTTTTAGTGCAAAAATCCGTTTTCGTCGCAAAATTCGTTTGCCACGAATGCTAAAATAAAAAATTTTTTGTTTGTAATTAATTAATAAAACAAAAAAGAAACGAGCCCTGCTTTATTAAACATTTTTGATATCAATTTTCTATTTTTTTTTTTCTCTCTTTTGGAAGAGTTTCCAACCTTACGGGATTTTTTTTTTGTTTTTACTGCCTTTAAAAAAACGTTTTCTTTCTATTCCGAAAAAAATAATTCGTAACTAGTTCAGATGCAAAAAAAAAAATCTATATATATATATATTTTTTTTTAATTTTTAAGGAACTTAATTAGTTAGAAAAATACACTGAAAAAAAAAAAATATATAATACATATTCACATAAAAATATATAAGAAAAAAAAAATGCTTTTTTTTCCCTTCAATTTTAATTCCATCGTGTTCGGTTTAAGTAATTAAAAAAATTAATAAATAAATAAATTAAAATCAGTTCCTTAATTTCGTCGGGTGTTTATTTTTTTTACATATTATTTTTTTTTTAATAGTGAATGTGTAAAAAAATAAAATAAAAAAAAATCTTCGTACGTGGTCAAAAAAAAAAAAATTTTTTTTAATCAAAATTTCCATCGAGAAATTGAGCGTAAAAACCAAAAAAAAAAAAAAAAATTGTTTCCCTAAAACAAAAAACTCAAAGGGAAAGGTCCACATATTTTTTTTTTTGTGTTTTCTTACAACTTAAATTTTTCTGTAAATCGACTTTAAAATTAATAAAAGAAGTGAAGTTTCTTAAAACACGAGACGAAAAAAATTCCATCGCAAAAGATTTTACTTTTTTTTTTGCAAGTTTGAGACAAGACCGTCTTGAAGCAAAAAGTAAAAAAAAAAAAAAGTAATTCTGACACGAGGGAATCGTATTTTTTTTTTTGGTGTAATTTTTCGACTTTTTGTTTTTTTTGTACGTGGAATTTCCTCAAGACGAGGACTTCACCCTGCGCGGCATTAAGTGAAAAATATTCAGAGAAAAACTGCGATAAAAGCGATAAAAACGAGAATAAAAATTGAGTGCACGTTGCAAAGTTGCTGGGAAAGGAGCAATTTTATTAATTATAAAGTAAATAAAATTTGGGGGAGAAACGCATAAAAATCGTGTCGCTGTGCTTCCTCCGGTGCGTTTCCGGTGCTGTTTTTGTTTTTCCCGTCTGCTAGTTTTATTTAAATTTAATAAAAACCAATTTTTACCCCTCCCGCGGGGCTAAAAATTAAAAATACAAAAAAAAAAAAAACCTTTCCATTGAGCCAAAGTGACGGGGAGACTTTTATTTTGAGGTTATTGCGCTCCTCACATTTTTGTTTTATTATTTGATAATTTTTTTTTTTCGATAAAGCGTGCCACCGCGAGAATAAAAGGAAATGTTTTTATTTAATTTAATTCAGTTCAATTTCTGGCTCGACGTAGTTTTTGACACTTCGCACGTGTAAATTTTAACTCCTGTCAAATTGTGTAACTGTCAAAAGATTTGAAACGTCAAATTTAAAAGAAAATAATCCTCGCTAAGGGAAAATCCTTCAAATTAAATTTAATCTTAATTTAAACAAAAATTTACAGAAAAGTAACAAAATAAGAGACAAAGAATTAAAAATTACAAGATTAACTTGTAAGTAATATAAAAACAAAAAAAAAAGATTTAAATAAAAATCTAAGAAAAAAACAACAAAAAAAACTTTCAATTGAAGCCGGGAAAGTGCGACAAGAAATAAAAAAGAAAAGAAAACAAAAATACAAAAGGAAAAATAAATTGTAACGCATATGGTAAGTGAATTATTTTTAAATAAATTTAAAATTCGTTTAAAATTCCATCGTTCGCACTCAGCCACCAGCCGCCATAGGGTGGGGGAGGGCGCGTATGTTTTATTTGTTTGTTTCATTTTCTATTCAAACGACCGCCAGGTGGCGTGTGTATCACTTCTCATCAAATTCTCTGCTTCGACCCAACATTTTTATTTTTATTTATTTCCTTTTTTCGCTATGTAGGGCAAAAAAAAAATTTTCCATGGCATCTGTTTTGCCGATTTTCGCGTGCCACTTGCGTTTTATGTTCGAACCGATAGAGGGGAAGGGGGCAAATCAAAATAAAACGGAAAAGCGCCCATCCCTTCCCCTTGTGTTTGTTAGAAATGTATTTTTAAATTCCTAAAAAAGGATTTCCATCTAAATTTTGGTCAAACCGGCGCGCCCCATAAACCCCGTAACTTACATTACCCACAAAAATTGGCACTTTTCCAAATCGCAGTGGCGGCCGGCGGTGGAGAAGACGACGACGACGACGACGACGAAACCACCTCAAAAGACAGTGGCGTAAAACAAAACGTGTTTAGAAAACTACGCAAATTTGAATCGAAACAGCGCAAACTTGAGAAAATGCTATATAAATGTAAATTATTGTGCTTGCAGCAGCCTATTCAGCCCCCAACATCCCCACACACGTATTTGCCGTCACAGTCCCCAACTGAGCAGTTCCACAATTTCGGGGCCCATCAAATTTCGCCTCATCAGAACCTCCAGCAGCAGCAGCAGCCGCAGGGGCAGCCCCAGCAGCAGCAGCAAGTAGCCGGCGGCCAGCAGCAGCAGACGGTTCTTTATACACCGGTTTTTGTGCAAGGTAAGATTAAAATACAACCGCTGTATTTAAATGTAAATTTAAATATTGTGCAGGGTTTAAATTAAAACATTAATTAATTATAAATAGAAAATAGTGAACAAAAAAAAAAAATACTAGTTCTAAAAACGAAGAATACGAGGTAAACAAAATTGTTATTATTTAATTTGGGTCAGTTCTTTTTTTTTAATTTTGACGGAAAAGGAAAGGCTATAAAAAATATATAAATTTTAAAATATTACAAAAACTGCAATCTAAAACAAAAACAAACAAAAAATATATATATATATATTATATATAATTTTCCTTTTTTATTTTTATTTATAATTTTTATTTGATTTTTTAATTTTAAATTGTTTTAAAGAAAACTTAATCCCTCTGGTGTTAATGTTTTAGGGGATAGACAAACAGCGCCATCTATTCCCTACTAGCTGAAAATTGTATACTAAATTTTTTTCTTTAATACGCTCTCTGGTTTTGTATTGAAGAATTATTTAATATAATTATAATTAAATATAATTAAATTAAATTAAATTTAAGATATTAAAAAGAAAAACAGAAAAAATTCCACCAGATGCCGCTTACGAGGGACAGAGGCGATTTTGTGAGCCACTTTAAAACAATGAAACACAAGCCTAAATTTTTTTTTTTTATACAAGAGTTAACCGTGTTTTGTGTGTGTGTGTGTGTGTGGCTGCTGCGTCCGCTTGCGAAGGAGGAGGAAGAGAGAAAACTTGGGTAAATAGGGAGAGTACATTAAAATAAATAAAATAAAAGAAACATGTATATATTTATATATATATATATAAAACGCTCGGGAGGGGTGGCGATGGAAGTTAAAGCGAAACATTCCAACCTAAGAATTTTGTGTGTATCGATTTTTTCCCCCGAAAAAAACTGAAAACGTAAAAGGCTATGGTCTCGTGATAGTCGTGTGTAAAAATGTAAAAATTAAATAATAAAAATTAAAAACGAAACAGAAACAAGTGCTTTAAATACGAAAAAAAACCGCACACAATTTTGTGTCATTAAAAAAATAAATGTGGCGGCGGTAGTTTCTGGAGTAAAAAAAACAAAAAAAGTAAAATAAAGAAGTAAAAAAGACGAAACCTTTTTTTTTTCTTTTTGAACAGCTCAAAATTAATATTGATATTATTTATTTATTTCTTATTTTTTTTGGTGTGTGACAAAACAAACAAAACAAGAAAATTCTTGTAATAAAGACAGAAAACGGAAAATAAATAAATAAATAAATATAAAAACAAGTTGGCCCCCGTGTGCGCTTTTGACCGAGGCTTCGTTTTCTGCGGGAATAATTCCGTAAAATTAAATTAAAAGCGCTTCATTTTTGTCGTTTGTTATTTTTTTTTTTTTTTTTTTTTGATAGTAATTAAAATCAATTAATCGTGTGGTGTCCCCGTGGTGAGCCCCTCCGCCGCCCCGTTCCCTCCGCAAAGCCCTCCTCTGGAGCAGCAGCTGCAGCAGCAAGAAACCACTTTTTTTTTGTTGGTATTATTAAAAAAAAAAAAAAACCCCAGTGCCGTCGTCGTCAATTTCAAAGTTTTCCGTCATTTTCTTTTTTTTCTTCTTCTTTTTCCACTTAAAACAAAATGTTTTTTATTTTTTTTCGATGTGCAACTTTTGTGAGGTTAGGTTTTAATTAATTTTTCTAATTTACAAAGAAGAAAAAAAAAACAACAGGTGTCACGAACACTTCACAATAGTTGCACAAAAAAAAAAATTAATTAATTAATAAAAATTTCAAAATTCAAAAAAACAAAAAAAAATATATGTGAACCCTTTCAACTTGCAGGTTTTAATTAACGCACACATTCACACTAAATAATGGGTGATTAAAAAGAGAACAAAACCAAACCAAACAAAAAAAAAAGTGTGAAAGAGACGAAATACAAAATATTATTAAAAAAAAAAGAAGAAAAAATGAACTTAGAGAACAGTGAAAAAAAAGTGAAATAAAAAAAATATTCGTAAGACTAAGCGAAGAAAAGAGAGAGAAATTGTTGTATTTTCATTTCATTTCCTTTTTTTTTTTGTGTTTTTGAAAATAAATAAATAAATTATTAACAAAAACATTATATACATATACTAAATATAAAAAAAAAAAAACTTAAGTTTTTTTTTTCTCGGTCCGAACAATTTAAATGTGCAAAGTTTACAAAAATGCTTCTTAGTAATACACTGAAAATTTACAAAAATAAAAAGAAATTTTATGAGAGATCATCGAAAAAAAATCTAATTCAAGATCATAAAAATAAAAATCGATTCATCGAAAATAAATCGAACGAGGAAAGCAATACACGTCTTTACATTTTTAGTAATATTATTAAATATTATAACTGTAATAATATAAAAAAGCAAAAAAAACAACGGTGTAACAATAAAAAATATTTTAAAAGACATTACCCCGTTGAGTTTCAAAAATAAATAAATTAATTAAAAATAAAACAACTAAAAGGAGAGGAAATCGTTTTATCGAACAACTTCACACCAAAGCGATAAATTAAAAAAAGTAACGAAACAAAGCCGAAGACGAAAACGAGCAGGATAAAAATAAAATAAAAAAAAAACGTTGGGGTCATAATACAATTGTTGAAAATTAATTTTTTTGAGGAAATTCCTCGAGTTTTCTACAAGTTCTACGATAAAAATCGATTGAATAAATATATATAAAAAAAAAAAAATATATATACAAATATACTATAAAAAAATAAAATAAAATAAACAAAAATGGTATCGCGTTACGTGTCGAATTTTACACTCGGCATAGGGCCGGGGAATCCGAGCGGCCACCCCCCGTCGCATGTGACCCCGATGCCCTTGGGGGTCGCGATGGCGGCGACCGCTGCGGCCGCCGCGGCAGCCGCCTCAGTGCCCCAGGCGCCCCAGCAGTCCCAGGGACAGTCGCAGCAGCAGCAGCAATCGTCGCAAAGTCTCAAGGGCCCCAACCCGTCCGAGTACCACGTCCAGCAGTGTCTCGTTCAGGGGCCGTCGGGGCCCCCCCAAGCCCAGCACCAGCACTATCGAATTTTGCATTCCAGTGAGTTTAAAATCAAAACAAATCAAAACAAAATCCAAATTAAATCCAAAAAGATTGATTAATAAAATTTAAAATAAAAAATTAATTATACAACCAAAAATTGCATGCTATATAAAAAAAATATTTCTTGAGTTGCTGTTGTTCGTTAGAAAGAAAAGAAAAGAAAAAAACACGATTGTATGCAGTGTTGAGTAAAACATTCCGGATTTATTTTCAACGATTTTGAAGGAGACAACAATCGATCGATCGATTATTTGGTATCGGAGGACACGGTATCGATACTCAAATAAGTATCGATCCCAAAATGTCGATACCACGAACGCTTTTTAATGTGAGAGTTTAATTAATAACTAAATTTCTGCCTAAAACTTAAGAAATTTGATCACATTCTAAAAAAGTTCAGACTCGATTTTTGTATGTAAAAAAAAATCGAAAAACCCCCTATTTTTTTATTTCATAACATTTTAAATCAAATTTTAGCTGTGGAAACTATAAAAAAGGCTCCTTAGTTTTGGCTATGGAACCCTAAGTTTAGGTCCGGAATGTTATGCAAAAATACTGCATATATAAAAAAAGAAAAGAAAAAAAAAATACTTTCATCTTTTTGGCAATCACCACACTCTCAAAAAAAAAAAAAATCGATCTCGTTTGAATTCATCGATTGTCCTCTCTCGAAATATGCAATCGATCTTTTTATTATTTGTTTTGATTCTCTCGCTTAGACCTTAGAAATTTTTCTATCTTAAAATATCGTTCAAATGTTTTGCATGCGTTGCTTTATAAAATATGATATTTGTTTTTTTTTATTATTATTATTATTATTATTATTATATATATATATTTTTTTTTCTGTTCAGTTAAAAGATTTCACAGAACCAAAATATAATTTGAAATATAATTTTCTCCTTAACGTCAAATTCTTAAAAAAAAAATAAAAAAAATTAAGGCCAAAGAATGGAACCCTGTGGCATACCAATTTTTATTTCATTTATTTTAATTTTATTACGGGTTCTGGGGTATTTCTTAATTATATCTTTTTATTATTATATATATAAAAAAAAAAAAAGCTTGCAGTGAATGGTAGTCGAAAGTTTTACTATTTTAAGTTGTAGTTTTTGTATTAAAGAGGTGTTTTCTTTCTTGTTTATTAATTTTACTTAATAATATAAGAAAAAAAAATGAAATAAAAATTGTTTTTTGCATTTTTGAAACTCTTAATTGATTGTGTAAAAAAAAAAAAATTAATTAAATAAAAATGACTTTCAGTAGATAAAAAATTTCGTTGGAATGTAATTTTCTCGTTTTTATATTTAAGCCAATTTACTTTAATTTTTAAGTAGAGTGCGGTGATTGTATTTAGTTTCTTGAATGCGTTTTTAGACTAAATTTTGAAAGTATTGTATAAACGAAAAATTCTGAAATAATTTCAGGGTCCGATGGTTATGTAGCCTCTCCCTCGGCGGGTTTTTCGGCACCCCAAAGTGGGCCTCCCCATCAAGGTCCACCCGCTGTTTTGCGCGGCATGCAATCGACGCCGCCTACGCCACCACAACAAGATTTGAATAAAATGCAACAACCCACACAATCAATGGTTTGTACTAAAAAAAAAAAATATATATATTTAAATTTATAAATAATAAATGATTCGTTTTAACCTGCAGTACGCTCCTCCGGGTGCCACAAACACGAGCGGCAGTGTCCGGCCCCAGCAGCAGTCGAACTTATTTCGCGGGGCGGCCCCAAATTCAGCACAAAGAGGCGGGCCCCGGCACAACGTTGCAGCGATCCCGCCCATGTTCCAGCCCCAGCTGCAGCAGGTCGTCATGCCGTACCCGTACAGCCGCCAGCCGGCCCCGCAGCTCTATTCCGGCAGTCATTCATATCATTTTCAACAGCCGCAAATACCTAATTTTAGTTACCCAATTTATTTTCCAATGTCGACCCAGCACCGTCCGAGCGGAGTCCCGGGGGGCATTGTGCAGGCGCCGACGGGACCGACCCTGGGTCCGACGACGACACAAAATCCGATCGCATTGCAGTCGGTGTCTGTTTTAGCGCAGCCCGGGCAGTCTGGGGCGGATTCGTCGTCCGGGGCGGGGACCGCGACAGGGAAGCGAACAACTAAAAATAGGCCAAATGCAATACCAATTGTAGACCCAAAAACACAAAAAAGCATCTTTGAGGGCTCGGAGGTGAGAGAGAAGAAACCGCCCAGAAAATACAGTGTAAAAAATATTATATAATATTTTATTTCATTTTATAGGCTCAGAGTGCGTCTGGAACAGACCAAGATTACCAGGAACACGTTGGCATTGGAACAAGTGATATCCTCTCGGTTGGAAGCCAACAACCCCCCGATCAGCTGATCAACGCCGAACTGACCTGTAGCAATAAGACAATACAAGGAATGGCCTACATGGGTACGTTTATTTAAAAAAAAAAAAAAAAAAACTTCAACCCTAAAACCCTAAAACCATAGATGTAATGCAACACCACAAAATGAGTCACATGCCCCCCTTTCAACCAGGTTTTAATCAAGTTAACGAAACGATCGGACCGACACCAATCGTTTCGGCAATGTCGGACGCGCCATCTGTAGAAATTCATCCGAAGCAACAGACTAAGAAAAAGAAGTGAGTTTTACAATACTGAATTTATATTTTTTTTATTTATTTATATTTATTTTTATTACCTTTTCTAGTAAACCAATTGAAAATGTACCGGGGCCCACGGTAACGCCTTCAATAGCTGAAAAATTAACAGATTGTAAAAATCAAGCACCAGTGAATCAAGAAAGTGAGTATAAAGTTTTTTGTTAGCAAAGAAAAAACAAGATTAATTTAGAAATCGCCAATTTTATTATTATTATTTATTTCTTTTTTTTTCTCATTAAAATAGGTATAGGTGAAGATGTTTCAGAATTAGTCGAAATTTCTGAGTCGAATACGTGTTCCTTTTCTCCAGGTAAGTGAATTTGAATGAAATTTATATTTAAAAAAATTAAAAAAAAAAATGCATGCTTTGAGAGACTGCCGGATTTTTGTAAATATCGCGTTAAAAAGCGATAAAAATCCATCGAAAAATGGAAATTTTAATATCTAAAAATTAAGACCTTGGCGCGATCCTTAAAATTCATAAAGTTCAGTTAGAGTTGGATCGTTAAAAACTCGGTAAAGGAAAATAAAAAAAGCAAACAAAATAAGATAAATTTAAATTATCTTATTACTTTCTCCTACAAAATCAAAGAATCAAAAAATTAAAAAAATCAAAAAATCAATAAATAAACAAGTAAAATCGAGAAGAAATCGATCGTGTGAAGGTCAGTTGCAAATATTCCGCCATGCCGTCATCGGCTTCGTCATCACTTGGAAGGAGAAAATATTAAGCCCGTGCCCCTCCGCCCCTCAAACGGTTTCAGAAGTGGCAAAAGAAGCGGCTCGCCCTGAACTGAATCAAAAACGGGGACAAAACGTTCGGGCGTGCGCGTGTGTGCGGGTTTTGCGTCGTCTCGTCGCGATCTTAAGTTACAAAGCCGACGTCTTGGGAGGCGTTTTTTTTTATTTTCTTTCTTTTCTTTTTTTGTCATACACACAAAGAAAATCTCAAGTTGCTTGTCGCCTTAAAATTCTTTTTTTTGACGACTTTTCGAGTGTGGGTGGAATGTGGGAGGGGTGGAGGGGATCGTACCCCTTTCTAGATTTTGAGGGGATTTTTAATGAAAGATCGCGATCTCTTTTTTTTTTTTGGGTTTTTTTTTAATAGTTTTAGAGGAGATGAAGTGAACAGGGCAGTGGTGGGGAGGAAGAGATCGCTTCGCCCCTCTCCCCACTCCCCCACATTCCTCATTCTCCAACCCCCCCAACCGAAAAAAGAATTCCAAATTCAGCGGCCGGTGATCATTTTAAGCACGAAAAGAAAAGCATTTTTTTTTTCATCATCGTCATCTGCTCGCGGATGGTGTCGCGGATTTTATTTTATTTGATTTTAATTTTAATTATTTTTTTTTTTGCCCGCCACACATGTGCATGTGCATATAAAATATCAATGGATTTTTCCTTTTTTAATTCGGACTGAATGAGAGACGGCGACCGCATGGCGGTTTTACCAGTTTTTGAAGCGGTCTGCCAGGGAGCAGCGATTTACTTGCTCGTGTGATTTCAACATTAAAATAACGTTTTTTTTTTTTTTTTTACGAAAAAAAATTTACTTTTATTTTACTCTATTTTATTTATTTATTAATTTATTTATTTATTAATTTTTTTTTGTTGTGAAGTAAAATTTCAAATAAAAAAAAAAAAATAAAAACGGTGAGCGAAACGAAAAAAAGGGATAAATAAATTTAAAATTTCACGTGTGATCGATTTTGTACTTATAATTTATTAAAAAGATGCGTCACCTGTGATCTAAGATCCCTTGCCAAATTTGTTGCTGCTTATTTATTTAATAAAAAAAAAAATAAACCAAAAACGTTTTGGGGAGTAGTCATCAAAGATATTTTTGGTCCATTAAAAAAAAAAAAAGGAAAGTTGAACAAAAAATTTCGTTTCGTTGTGCAAGAAATTATTTTTGTATATACGTGAAATATTGAAAAAAAAAAAAATATTTTCTATTTCCTAAAATTAACAAGAAATCAAAAACTGCTATCGAGTCATAGTTACTCGCTCCGAAGAAAAATTCACTCGTATTTTAAAATTCCTCCAACCTCTAAACTCACAAAAGAAACCAAATAAATAAAACTAAATAAAAATGCGGTGACAAAGACGAAAAACAGGATGACGTCAAGTTGAATATGATTTAAAATAAACTTTAAAATCGCACCAAAAGCGCAATAGTAAAACAATTTTTTGGTCACTTACCTTCCAGATCCGAATATCGATCTTAAAATAAAAGAAAAAAAATTTCGATTAGTAATTTATTTATTTTTTGGCGGACGGCTACTTTTTCGACAAGGGTGTTGCCACACGAACACACCTTTAAAATATGTGTGAGAAGAAAAAAAAAATAAATAAATAAATATAAATGATCTAAAATTAGATTTTTTCTTTTTTACATACTAACGAACAGGGAATTTTTTTTTTATTTTTTGTTATTTTAAAATTATTATTTTCGTCTCTCGCAACGAGATTTAGTTTAATTTTTGCATTAAAAGAGATGGGCAACTATTTTTTTACAGCTCAACCAGCTGAGCTGAGTGCTGATGATAAAGCAATACAAAATCGAGGTGATAGTGAAAATGAGAAGCAAATTTTAAGTGCATCGTCGGTTGATTCGAACGAGTTAGCTGGTACCGAAACCGACCACCGCACGGGGACACTGTCATCGCTGTTGACATTGTTGCGGACCCAGCAACAGTCACAAACTTCCCATTCTTTGTCCACACCGTCGCCAACAAATTTTCAACAGCAGCAACAGTCATCAACACCTGTGGGCCATCTATCGGCCGGTGCCAGCAGTAATCAATCATCAAATTTGAAACGTGATAGCACCAGTAAAATACCCTCATCAACGTCGTCGTCGTCATCATTGCCACCCCTACCGCATTCGAATAGCGCCCCAACAAATCAGGGTCTAACCGCCCCGGTGGCGAGTAGCAACATTAGCACCGCTTCTAGTAATATCGCTCAACAATCCGGAAAAGGTCAGGAAAAGCAATCGCCGGTGAGTAGCAGCAACGTTAGCAGTAGTAGCCAGAGTTTAGGGTCATCGTTGACGTCATCAACTGTGACGGGTCAGACCCAAAAGCAGCCAGCAGGTGCCTCATCATCGATTAGCGTGAGTAGTTCAAATGTAGCTAGCACCACGGGTAAACAAAGCAAAGGAAAAGACAAGCACGCGCAGCACCAGCAGCAGCAGCAGCAACAGCAACCTTCTGGGGTTCCTGGTGCTGCCGGAGGTGGCGGTAGTGCTGCTGCTGCAACATCGCCATCACCACCGTCGTCATCATCGCCATCTTCCCTGACTGGTGCTGCCCTTTCCGGTGGAGCGGCTATCGTTGGCAACAACAACAGCAGTCCCAGTTCGGCCAGTTTAGGCCAAAATTTTATTGTTGATGAATCAAAGGCCCAGTCGAAACAAAACTCAATAAATAATAATAATAACAACAATAACAACAACAGCACCGCCCAGTTAAAACAATCTGAAAAAATGAAGATTGACAAACAGGAAGAAAAGCAGGATAATCATAATCAAAAATTGAACAGTACCAGTAGCAGCAGCAGCAGCAACACAACGAATCTCAGCATGTCCAGTGGAGCGGTTAGTGGTGGAGGTGGTGGAGGAGGAGGAGGTGGAGGCGGCGGTGGTGGTCTCGGTTCTACAGACAAAAAAGATTCTTCAAACAATTTGAACAACACAAGTTCTAACAAAAAATTAACTAGCGACACAAATGAAAATATAATGCCCAGTAGTAAAACGTATCCAGTGGAGGAGGGCGGAACGAGCCCAAATCTGTCCGATCCCAGAGAAAGAGACAACAATGCCCAGTTAGCGAGTAGTGCAACAATAAAACAATTGTCGAGAGACGAGACTGATAAGGCTGCGTCCACACTACCTGACGATAACTTAAACTACTACAATAATAAAAAGCAACCGAGCAACAATAATAACAACGAAAAAATTGTTAATATTGAAATTAATAAGGGTAACAGCAGCCAACAAGCGGGTGTACTAAAATCAAAATCAATAGATGACGCTAGTGCTGCTGGTGCTGCACTGAATAAAGATGTTTCTGTCCCTGTCGCACCATCACAAGATGATCCAGTCGAAGAGGGCGTTACAATTGAAAGTAGCCCCGCCCCCGAGGAGACCGAAACACAACCAGAGACAGCTGAACCTGAATCGCCGGCAGCAATTGAAAACGGTCATGGTGGGGATGAGACGAGGGCGGAGTCACAATCTGCAACGATCACATACGACCGGACCCAGCTCCTCTCCCTGCGGGACACGCCCAGTTCAAAAGCGATGCCGGACGTTAGCAGCAGCAAGGCACCGCCCCACATTTTTGTAACACAAACTCGTTCACCGCAACCGTCACTAATGCCATCTTTTGCCCAGAACAATAAGCGCGGACAACCGATGGGATCGAGAAATTTATCAATTGGCGGCGGAATGACCGGATCACAAAATTCTGGATCATTTCATAAACAGTCCTCGATGTCCGGGGTGAATGCTAAAAATAGCTCAAAGGGCAGCAAATCGGGAATGATTCATGTGAGCCTCTCGCTCCGGGAAGACGTTAAATTGAACGAAACCGAAAACGCGTGGAGGCCGACTCACTTGAAAAATGATAACTCAAAAACCCCCGAAGAGATCGAGCACGAGGAGCTCCTCAGGCGGGTTCGGGGCATTTTAAATAAGCTAACGCCCGAAAAGTTCGAGACCCTCGTCGAACAGATCATGAAACTCCAAATTGATTCACCAAAAAAATTGAACGGTGTCATGGAGTTGGTTTTTGAAAAGGCTGTCGATGAGCCAAACTTTTCGGTTTCATACGCGAGACTCTGCCAGCGTCTGGGAGAACTTAAAATCCATTCGGAGGAGGGCAAAACATTTAAAAATGCCCTAATCGATAAAACTGAAAACGAATTCAGTAACAACGTCCTCCACCGGAAGGCGAAGGAGGAGAAACTCCAGCCGATCATGGACAGAATCAAGGAGTGCACCGAGGGCGAAAAGAAGCTCGAACTTCAGGCGATCCTCGAGGATGAGGAGCGAAAAATTCGCCGACGGTCCGGCGGAACTGTCCGCTTTATTGGGGAACTATTTAAAATTAGCATGCTTACTGGCAGCATAATTAATTCATGCATTGACAGCCTTTTGGATGCATCATCCGAGGACAAGCTCGAGTGCCTCTGCAAGCTCCTGGAGACTGTCGGAAAGAAGTTTGAGTCGACAATTGTAAACAAAAATAAGTACTTTAACCTTGAGCCGGTCGTCAAGCGAATGCAGGGGATCGCCGATCGGAAGGGCAACACAAAAATCAGCAGCCGGGTCCGGTTCATGCTCCAGGACGTTATCGATTTAAGGAAAAACAAATGGATGTCGTCGCGGGTCGATTTGAATCCGAAAACAATGGAACAAATCCAGAAGGAGGCTAAAACCGAACAAATTAGCAATCAATACTTGAATTACAACATGATGTCGAATAAAAAAGACGATCGAAGATACGCTGGCGGCGGTGGCGGTGGCGGCGGGGGCGGCGGCGGAAGCGGCTCCGGCGGGAACAGCATGTCCTTCGGTGGCGGGGGCGGCGGCGGGGGCTACTTCAACAAGGGCAACCGGCAGCCCCAGAGCGACGATGTCTGGTACACCCAAACTGGAAAGGGCCGAGCTGTCGACACCAGCAAACTAGGATCAATGGTTAGTTTATTAATTTAATAAATATATCGATTAATATTTAATTAATTCATAATTTCTAGCTAACAAATTCAACAAATATTGATCAGGAGACACGATTAGGTGGCTCGTCACTATTCATTTGGCCAAGTTACGGCGGAATGCGGCAACAATCGTCAACACCAATTACAACGACGACAAATTCATTTGCCGCCCTTTCGAGCCTCGATTCGAATAAGAACAGCAACAGCGGGCCACGGAATAAAGGGTCCTATAACAAGGGTTCGATGGAGCGGGACAGATATGGTATCTGATTTTATTTTTATATTTAAATTAATTGTTTTTTTTTAAAAAACGATTTAATATTTATTTTTTAGATGGTGTTCATTCCAGAACAGGATCAGCCCATGGCTCCAGGGAGAGCTCATCATCTAGAAATCCTACCTCAAGAGGCAGCTCAAATGTTCCGAAATCGACTAGCTATCAAAATTTTAATTCGAACACATCGGCAACATCGAGATCTGGAAAGGTGAAAATAATAATAAATAATAATAAAAATCGATAATATAAAATGATATAAATTTTAGGCGGGATCATCGAACACCCCATCGCCGTCATCAGTTCAAGCGCCAGCTGCTCCGCCACCAGCTGTTTTTGATGAGCTTGAATCAAGCCTCCAAAGGCCGATGATTTCAGCTCTCGACGAAATGGTTGAAGTTGTTATGGATAATAAAATGGATGAATGCATACAGATATTAAAAAAATTCCCGGAGGGCAAACGTTGGGGCTTGTTATATTACACATTTTGTGAATACCTCCACTTGGGGAATGTTAAACCAATGCACAGGAGAATACTAGCGAGAGTTTTTCTATTCCTAATTAATAGAAATTTCATATCGCTTGAGCATTTAAAGAAGGGATACCGAGACTTTTGCGATTTAGCCGCTGATACTGTAATTGATGTTCCTGAAGCGTGGAACTATATTTTCCAATTTATGGGTAAATTTACAAGTTTACAAGTTTTGTTTAATTACACTTAAAAAAAACTATTAATAATTTTGCAGTACCATTAATTCATAAAAAGCTTGTCACGATTAAAGACTTGTGGAATGATACGCTTAAGGAGACTGAACAACAAGAGAAATTCCTTAAAAATTTAATTTTGCAATGTACACGAGAGATTGGTCCAAATTATATGAGAAATTTTTGGACAACACACAACATGAAATGGTCGGATTTCTTTAGTAAGAAGGAGGCCGAAGAGAAATTTATTAAAGACAACGTAAATATAAAGAATAACTGATTTAATTAAATTTTATAAAAAAAAATATTTTATTTTTAGAAATTTGAATTTATTGAATCTAAGGATGCAAATCCTCCTCTGCCAACAAATCCTGCTGTAGATAAAATTATGGATAGGGTTAAAGAATTGCTTACAGATGGCGCCACAACCGATGCAATTATCGATTATATAAGTGTAAGTGATTTTATTTATAAATTTAATCGATTATAACTAATAATTATGATTAATTAATAGGGCAACACAACTGATATAAATAAGGCATTCATAAGGGGTCTAACCACAACACTATGCAATTTTGCCATTCAAAATAATAGGAACCTTGACCAAAAACGCTTCCAACAAATTTGCATACCTCCACTGCAGCGATATATCGACTCAAAAGAAGACAGGGAACTGGAATGCTTATATGCCATACAAGTGCTTGTAAATAATTTAGAACATCCGTCTGGTGAGAGCGGCTCGACCTTGAAGCAAGCAATATATTTACAAATCGTTTTTAATTCGCAGGATTGCTTAGCGAGTTGTTTGGCGAATTGTACGATGCTTACATTATTCCACAAGATTCTTTCCTTAAGTGGCGTGATTCCAAAGAAGAACCAGCGGGTAAAGGTAAGCTTTACACTATACTTTCGAGTGTTTCCCGCTAGATGGCCATAATTTGTTACTCACTGAAAATTTAAGCGAATTGATCGAATTTTATTTAATTTCGAATTTCCTCTCTTCCAGGTGTTGCGGTTAAAGGTCTTAATCGATTTTTTAATAACCTTTCAAGTGGCGACACGAGCGATGAAAACAACTAGCGTACACTATATATATTATTTAATTTATTCTTATTATTACATTGTTATAACCTTTTATACGAAGAGAAAAAATTATAAACAATAATACTGTAAGAGAAGTGTTCGAAAAAGTGAACAAAAGTGAAAAACATGAAATAATTTTAAGTAAACTTGAAATTTAAAAAATAACGACCGATAGGAGCAGTAAAATATATATATATATATATAAAAAAAAAAAGGAATAAAATGAATAGTTTTTGCAATAATAAATCAACCAACTGAAAACAAAGCTGAGGTTTATTAATTTAAAAAAAAACTGAATTGAAATTTTTAAAATGAGTTGTAGTGCGCGGACAAAAAAACGAATGCAACTATGTAAAAAAAAAAAAAAAATCAAAACAAAAATAAATAAATAAATACCAAGTGCGACTGTGAGGACGTAGAAAAGAAATTCAAATATAAATAGCAAAAAACAGGAAAAAATTCTAACAAAAGGTTAAATTATAAAAAAAATGTATAATAATAATAATAAAAAATAAAAATAAAACATATATTGAGGAAAAAGAGTGGGGGGGAAGAATAACAGTTAAATAAGCGAGAGATTTGCTGCTAGCGTCTATACACAACAGAAAAAAAACAGTGAAAAAAATTATATAAATAAATAAATAAATGCGTGCGAAAAACAAACAAACAAAAAAAAAAGAAGAAAAAAAAAACATAATAAATAATAATCCGACGAAACGCCGGAGGGGCCTGCGGAGGGCGGACGGGATGGGGGGAGGTGAGCACCACGAGCGCCTGCGCCTCTTTCCAAAAATAAAAAATAAAAACAAAAACAAAAAAAAAAGGAGAAAAAAAAAAAACCACAACAAAACCCAAAATTTCTAGGTGAACGAATGCTGACTAAAAGAGCGCTAAGTTTAATGAAAAATTGTTGATTTACTACTTTTAAGTAACTTAAAGTAATGAAAGATTACAGTTATTATTATTTATGTACATTGTTAAATGCGGCGCGTGACGCGGGACGCAACCGGAGCGGGGGCAGAGCAGCCGACGCCGACGCCGTCGAGGATCCGGAGGACTTTAGTTTTTTTTTTTTTTTTTTTACGTTTGTCTTGTTTAAATTTTTTTTTCTCATTTTGGAGGTTCAAAAGGAGGAGCAAACCTACTAAAATATGTGACGATTTTATATAATATTACTTATTCCGCAATAATTTAGAAAAATATTCGTATGCTGCGAGACCCGGAGTATAAAAATATTGTATATTTAAAATTTATATTTTACCCCCTTATTAGGGAACTGTATGTAGATAAAAAGAAATAAATATTATATATTGGAAACAACTTCCAAACAACTGAGCGGCGCCTTTTCGAAATTCGGGGATTCCCCCGGGACAGAACAACATCTCCTCACATCCCTTCCCTTCCCCTTCTTCGGAAGCACTTAGGGTAGTCAACACCACCTTCGGGGAATTAAATTACAATTTTTTCGCCATTTTTCCCTCAATTCCCTTGAAGGGTTGCTTCTCTTTAATTTAACACGAAATTCCAGGGCTAAAAAGGGCGTTCAAAGCGAACCAAAAACCTTCCCAGGAGTGTCAGAGAGTGAAAATTTTATTTTATTTTTTCCACAGTACCAAATTTTTCCGCATTTCTCAAATATTTGCGTTTCAAAGAAGTGACTTTCATTTTCTGTAATAAATAAAAAAAAAAAAAAAGCAAATAAAATTTTTGTGCATTCTCAAAAGCCAATGACACTGAAAAGCAAAAATAAAAAAATGCAACTGGTTCTTGAGGAGGATTCTACTTATTCCTAGATGGCGCTATTCAGCAGGTTACCAACCTGCGAGTAGCGCAGTAGCAATTCAGCGATAAAGTTGGCGGCCATTTAAAAATTCCTTCTTAATAACGGTGCATAAAGAATTGGATTTGAGCGTGTATTGAAAACACATATAAATAAAAAAAAAAAAAAAATATTTTTTTTTATATATTTTTTCAATAGTGAACCACACACACATAGAAAACTGGCGGAAATGTCAAAGATGGCCGATTTGTTGTCTCCGGACGGTGCTTTTGATGCTGGGAGAATTGCGTGAATCAAAACTGAAATTATTTATTAAAAACGTGGTGGGTGGTGGTTTTAATGAATGAAAATTAATTAAATTTAACCGATGCAATAAATGCGACAACAATAAAAGTTTTTCGATAATTCAAGATCGCATAAAAACAGTGAAAATTATTTTCGAAAGGAGTTCGCATACCTGAGGAGCCCTAAATTTTTGTTATTTTTTCTTTTGTTTTTGTTGATTTAGTTTTTTTTTTTTCTGAGTGAGTAAAATCAAGGATTATAAAAAAAAAAAAATAAATAAAAAAAAAATTTATTCTCGGAATTTTTGTGATATAAAATTAAATAATAAAAAAAAACCGATTAAAAGTGAAAGAAATTAAACATCTTTTTTTTATATACCACATATTTTTTAATTTTAATGTTTTCATTATTTTTTACGCTTTTACGGATAAAGCAAAAAGGTTTTTTTTAGAGAGTTTTGGAACGTGAAACCCTGAGGTGTTTAAAAGTGCGGGTGGAAGCCAAAAAGAGGAAAAACAAATCTTTTAAATGAAGTGGTATAAAAAATAAAATAAACCCGATACTGAAATTATAAAAAAAAAACGTGAAAACCCGGCAAATGTGACGAGCGCTTCTCGAAAGGAGGAAAACTTTTTGAAGGACACTTTTTCGCCCTCCCCCGCGATTAATCCGCCTTTTTCGCCCGCAACAAGGAGACTTTTGTGGTATATTTTTTTTTTGTTTATTTGTTTGTTAACTTCTTCACCTCTGAGGAAAAATGCGTCTTTTAGTTGAGACGAATTGTTTTCACCGAAGTGCTCCTGGACAAATTCAATTTTTCAATGAGTTTTAAGAAGCGATTGCGGAGCCCCATCCTGTCGCCGGTTTTACAGCCGGTTTGCTCCTGATTCCCGCTTTGGATGGTGTTTTTTTTTTGTTTTTTTGTTGTTGTTGTTAAATCAAATAAATTAAATTTATAAATAATAACAATTTTACCACTGAAATCCTTAATGAGATCGAAGGAAGTGTGGAGGCCATCGTCATCATCGGAATTATCATTTTTAGCCCCATCGTCAGGAGTACCCTTAAAAGCCGAGGGAATTGTGGTGATTAAAACAAGCGGATTGCCGGTGCCTCGGGTCGGCTGTAATTATTTTTTCTGGAGATTCCCGAGGGGTGGCTCCTACCACAAAAAAATAAGACGACTTCTTTTGAGTGCCTCAAGTAAGAAATCCAAAAATAAATTTTATTCCGTGAAGAATTGACTGGATATAAAGTATATGAATTAAAAGTGAAGATTATTAAATTAATTAATTAAATATACTTAATAAAATAAATTAGAGACAGTTCCGTAGGTCCTCCCCCCCCCCCGTAGCAGCCCTCACCGCGGTCATGTCCGTCCTATCGCCAGCGATTGTGCTCTTAGCGTTACAAGCGATCGTAATGCAAAAAATAGATTTGGTCTCATCGTTAAGTCGAAAATTAAATAATCAAGGTGTTGGAAATGGTTCAGGAAATGTTACCGGACTATCATCAGATATCGTTTCACAATTTACCCTCCCCGGAACGGGGGAGGGTAGCAGCTATTTTACACATATGGCCTACGATCGGCCAAGATCAATATTTTACGCGGGATCAACGAATAAAATTATTCAATTAAATGAGGATCTTAAAGTAATTAAGGAGGCAATCACTGGACCCACCCACGACAGTCCCCAGTGCTATGCGGGAGGATGTCCCGAGGATGTTGAAACAGTACAAACAATAAATTATAATAAAATTTTGATTGTTAATCCGATCGGTGAAACGTTAATTGCGTGCGGCAGCACCAGGCAGGGGGCATGCCAAATTTTTAATTTAACAACATTCCCGGAATCACCAAAATTCATAGCAACACCCCTAGCCGCAAACGACGAGCACTCATCAACTTACGCCTTCATCGGGCCGTCGCAGTACTCGGCGTGGAAGAAGGAGAACATCCTCTACGTTGGGACGACCTTTACCAACATCGGGGAGTACCGGCACGACGTTCCCGCGATTTCATCCAGAAAATTGGACAGCCTCAACTACGCCGAGTACTCGATCCAGCAGTCGATTATCAACATCGACGTGAAATATCGCGATCATTTTCTGGTCGACTACGTCTACGGGTTCAACTCCTCCGACTACACCTACTTTGCGATCGTCCAGAAGCAGTCTCACCTAGCCGAAGAGGCCGGCTACGTGACGCGGCTGGCGCGAATTTGCATCACAGATTCGAACTACGAGAGCTACACCGAAATCACGATTCAGTGTCTGGTCACACAAAGAAATATCGACTACAACATTCTGAGGGATGCTAAAATCACAGTTGCCGGACAAAAATTGGGCCAACAGCTCGGAATTAAGCGGGACGACTACGTCCTCGTCGCCGTCTTCTCGCCCTCCAAGGAGATCACAAATCAGCCGGAACCAAAATCCGCGATGTGCATTTACAGCCTCAAGGAGATCGAGGAGCTGTTCATCGAAAATGTCCACATGTGCTTCAACGGCACGATCAAGGATCGCAATTTGGGGTACATTTCCGGGACTATAAACGACGGAAAGTGCCCCATGGCTGGGGTAAGTAAAATTATTATATTTTTTCTTTCTTTGAATCCTCTAAAACTTCGGTATCGATTGTATTAATTTCTTCTTGCAGTCTTTGGGAAACATTTACAATTTCTGCTCGGCTGGATTAAAAATTAGCGGTGTATCACCAGTTCGAGCGCAAGCCCTTTTCCATTTCGAGAATGAATCAATAACTTCAGTGACTGCAACTACAACAGGGCCTCATTCGTTAGCATTTTTGGGTACTGAAGATGGAACTATAAAAAAGGTAATAAAATTATATGAGGTATAAAAAATAGAACTAATTAATAAAAAAAAAAATACAGGTTTTAATATCGGGCCAAACACCTGGAGAATACGAAGAGATTAAAGTTGATCCAGGTAACAGAATTTTGCCAGATACAATGATGTCTCCAAAAAAGGATTATCTCTACATTCTATCGAAAAAGAAGGTGTGTTGTTTTTTTTTAAAAATACTGTTTAAATTGGTATTATTTCAACAAAATATTTTAGATTACAAAACTTCGTGTTGAGCACTGCGGAGTTTACACAAACTGCTCAAGTTGCCTCGACTCCCGGGACCCGTTCTGCGGCTGGTGCTCCCTCGAAAAACGTTGCACCGTCCGAAGTGCGTGCCAGAAGGACACTAGCGCCGCCCGGTGGCTATCACTCGGAAGCGGTCAGCAATGCATTGATTTTGAATCGATTCATCCCGATAAAATTCCAATATCTGATTTGGGAAAAGTTCAATTAATAATTCGTACTTTACCGGCGCCCCTAAATGCGAAATATCGTTGCGTTTTTGGTAATTCAACACCAATCGATGCGGAAGTTGTAGACAATGGATTGTTGTGCCAGACACCACCACTTGGGGAGAGGCCTTTAATTGAACAAAATAAGGATCATGTTCTTGTCCCTCTTTCAGTTCGAAGCTCAGAGACTAACAAAGATTTTGTTTCAAGATCTTTTGCACTTTTCGATTGCACCCGCCACAACACGTGCCGGGAATGTGTAAAAAGTCAATGGGGATGCAGCTGGTGCATTTTTGATAATAAATGCGTCCATAGTACGCAACAGTGCAGAAATATGGAAAATATTATTTCTAAAGAGGAGGTGACTATATTTTTTTGAGAGGCCTAATTTATTTTATTTTTATTTTTTTAAATTTGTTATTTTATCCCATTCAGATGTGTCCTCACTTCAAGCATCAAGCCACACCAATTCTTCTTCCTGTGAACGTCCTGAAGGAGATTCGCCTCGAGATTGAGAACCTTCCGAAACCGAAGAGCGCCCACACCGGCTTCCTTTGCACTGTGAACATCGAGGGGGCTGTGATGCTCCTCCCCGCGAGGGTCGAGTCGAACAAATACGTCGTCTGCGAGAAGACCCAGGTTAGTTTAGCTAGAAAATCGTTTTATCATTAATTATAATCAATTTACCATTATTATTATTATTTACCTTTAAACAGTACTTTTACGAGGTGAACACCAACGAGTATGTTGCAAAAGTCGATGTTACATGGAATCGGCAGCATTACATCGACACAGCTTCGGTAATTTTGTACAAGTGCGACATTTTGGGGTCCCACAGGGAGCACGCTGATTGCAGCTTATGTGTGACCCGTGACCCAAAATATCAATGTTCATGGTGCGGAAATTCGTGCGTTTACAATGAAACATGCCCAGTTGAAAAACCGAACGAATGTCCACGGCCTCGAATTGATATGATTAAGCCGCTTAGTGGCCCCATCGAGGGCGGAACCCTAGTAACAATTGAGGGTAGCAATCTTGGAATTAAAGAGGAGGATGTCCGGGGAAAAATAAGCATAGGAAATGTCCCCTGTGAGCTTGTAAATTATGAAATATCTGTTAAAATTGAATGCCGAACTGGGGCTGTTTCACATGAGATAACCGCTCCAATAAAAGTTGCCAACGATGCAGGATACACCGAATCAAGTGTACAATTTCAATTTAAAGATATTAAATTGGAGGGACTTCATCCGACGATGGGCCCTAAAAGTGGAGGTACTCAACTATCTTTGATTGGAAAATATTTAAATATTGGATCACATATTCGGGCATTTCTCGATGACTACGAGTGCTACATAAACGTGACCCAGGCGTCGAGCAGTCGATTGACCTGCATAACGTCTGCTGCCCGCCAACCGGAACCGATTCGAACCCTTACCCTCGTTGTGGACGGAGCAAATCGATCGTTCAGCTGCAGCCCTTACGATCACAGGCATAATTACCCTTATTTATACGGTTCATGCAGCATTTATAATTACACTCAAGATCCAAAAATAATGCAAATTAAGCCCTTAAGAAGTTTTGCTAGTGGCGGACGTATGCTTACAGTTCATGGAACAAATTTAGATTCAATACAAAAGCCCGAAATTGAGGTGTTCTTCGATGAGGATCGAATTAATAAAAGTTCATGTTTTGTAATTAATTCAAATCAAATGGAATGCCCGTCGCCGCCGGTTAATTCAAAATTTTTTGCATATAAAAAATCTGTTGAACAACTCCAAAGCAATCAAGTTGATTACGATAGCCTGCAGAAAAGGAGCATATCTGAGAGCACCTATTTTACGACAATCGGATATTTTTCAATACCGACCGGGGGTAGTGATCCGGCCGCTCTAAAAATCCGGGAGACCCAATTGAGCCTACAAATTGGTTTTGTTATGGACAATGTTCAGTCGGTCCGGGATCTGAGCAAGGACTTCTCCAGCATCCGGAGCACCATTGTTTACGTCGATGATCCCAACTATTTCTCGTTCCCGAACGGGATGAAGCTGTACAAGGGGGACACCCTCGTGATCGAGGGGGAGAGCCTCAACATAGCCTCCGATGAGACCGACGTGAACGTCACCATTGGGGTGCAGCAGTGCAACGTCACAAGTTTAGCGCTAACTCAGCTGGTCTGCACCCCGCCCGAGCAGCAGCCCCTCGCCACCGATGAGAACGGGGTCGAAACAAACTCCGATCTGCCCTTGGTCGTGGTTAGGGTCGGCCGGTCCCTCAGATTTCCCATTGGGTACCTTAAGTACGAGCTCCTGAAACCCTATACATTTTCACATGCGATGGTCGGGATCGCGATTGGAATCATAATAATTGTGATCCTCCTGGTCGTCATCCTCGTCGTCTACCGGAGGAAGAGCACCCAGGCCGAGCGGGAGTACAAGCGGATCCAGATCCAGATGGACACGCTGGAGAGCAACGTCCGGCTCGAGTGCAAGCAGGCGTTCGCCGAACTCCAGACGGATATGACTGACCTCACCGCCGACCTCGAGAGCACCGGAATTCCAACTCTGGACCACGTAAACTACATCATGAAGGTTTTCTTCCCGGGCGTATCCGATCATCCCGTCCTCAATTCACCGAAGGTATCAAAGATTTGCCCTTTATTGCAAGAAATTTAATAAAATATTTTACATTTTCCAGCTTCGACTAAACACACCCAGAACCAACTATGACACGGCAATGCTTCAATTTGAGCAATTAATTAGCAATAAATATTTTGTTTTGGCATTTATAGAAACTCTTGAGGCACAAAAATCTTTCAACATTCGTGACAAGTAAGTGAAATAAATTACTATAAAATTTGTTATATAAGCGTAATCGCATTTATTGTATTTTTGTTTTCCGAATTCACTGAAGGGATGTCTTGTTCTAAGAAATTTTTTGGGCTAAAAACGTATTTTTGGAAGCCCGAAGATTCTTCAGAGCAAAACGAGACCTTTATTTTGACCTTTTCGGATTTTTTTTTTGTTCTTTTCTATATTTGGCAAAGTTGGGAACCCGAGAATTAAATTTTTTGACACGGGACCTAATTTTTGTCGCATTTTTTTTCTCCGAATTCCCATAAGGGTGGAAATAGGTGGAGAACGGCGTATTTTTAGTGATTTTCATGAATTTCTTTTAACACATAAGGAATATATATATTTTCAAGAGTATATTCTGAAATTTTCAAACATTTTCCTCGAAAAATAACGGAGATATCAGCTGCTGCGCATTGTAAGTCGCCATACTGGAGGTCACAATTTTCATCTGAAATAAATTTTTCAATAAAATTTACTTTTTTTTTAAAAGCTTTTATTTAACTTCACTTGTCTTGGAATTTTGCAATCAATATTTCACCCACTTCCATTGGAGCTAACGGGCTGAAATTTGGCACACACGTTTGGTTCACGTGACAATGCACGACTACTTAAATGCCGCCATTTTAGATCCAATATGGCGGCCGTTACAAAATGGCGATTTATAATTTTCATAGTAACCCCTATGATATGGGTATCAAATGAAAGGGCTTGATGAGCGAAACACAATAAGTGAGGTGACGTTATTCGAAATCCAAAATGTTGACAAATACTAGAAATAATATTGATTGCAAAATTTCAAAAGACTAAAAAGTAGAAAATAAAATTACATAATAAAAAAATATTTTTAAAAAAAAGCTTTTATTTAACAATAAAATATAAAAATATACTAAAAAGGAAAAAATAAGTTTTTGCTAAAATAAATTTAGGCTGAAAATAATATTTTTATGAAATAATTAATAAAATAATATCTCAGTTTTTATATTTTGGATTGACGAAGGGTCTAAGCTTATCAATTTTGGGCCTAAAATATATTTCAACCAAAATGTACTTTTCACGTATTTCTTCACAGTATTTCTGTATTCGTATGACTATGAATAAAAGCTTGGGCGCTCATTAGATATTATAATTATAAAATAGCAGTAGTGCAACGAAGCGAAATATTGTGTAATTTTTCAGCATAATTTCGCTTCTATAAAAATATTTTCAGCCTAAATTTATTTTAGCAAAAACTTATTTTTTCCTTTTTAGTATATTTTTATATTTTATTGTTAAATAAAAGCTTTTTTTTTTAAAATATTTTTTTATTATGTATTTTTTTTATAAGTGTCTCTTCTATTTGAACCTCAATAAAGCGAAAATTAATATTTTTGTGAGGAATGTGAAAATTTAGTTATGATTTTTTACCAATTTTTCGTACATTTTTTTGCAATAAAAAAATAGTTAAAATAAAGATATTGTTTAGGATTGAGGTTCAAATAGAGCGTATTTATATAAAGAAACTATGTGCCGAGTTTGATAACGATTGATCAAAAACTGTAGGAGTTTGAGTGTACATAAATTCGAAAAAAATAGTTTCGAGAAAAACGCGTTTAAAAATAAAAGTGGCAGTAAAGGCTCCAACCGTTCGACAGCGGGACATTCACTGAAACGCTTATAACTTTTAAACGGCGTGGAATTTTGTTTTGAAATTTTCAGAATATATTTTTGAATAGTTCTACAATCGATATATGAAAAAAATAAATAAAATTGATTTTTTTTGAAGCCTCTACACCTATTTCTCCCCTTAACACTAGAACTACCAAGGCCACTCAAATTGATTGGTACTCAATTTCTTTCTTTATTTAATTATATATTGTTTTTAGTTCTCTTAAGACTTATGCTAAAATTTAGTAAAATTGAAAATTACGAAATAACGTAGTGTCCTAAATCCGACCACTTAGCATTTTTATGAATATATTTTTAGGCGCACGCTTTTATAGATTGAAACATGGTTCAAAATATAGCTAAATTTGTCACACTATTACTTACGAAAAAAGAAAACCGATAAACATTCTTTAGTTTAGTGTAAAAAATTCGCGCGTTCTGTGATAGTGAAATAGGATTTTTGTTTTATATGAAATAAATATGAATTTTATATTTTTGTGATGTACACCTAATTCTGTTTTTACACGGTAGATACGTTCCAGACAAAACCGTGTAAAAAAAGACATGAAGCACATAGCAAAAAAGGGGATTAGTTCCATATCCTTCAACCCTGTAAAAAATATTTAAAATAGAATGATTCATACAAAAAAAAAACTATTATGCACAGTTTATTTCATAGAAACAAAAGGCAATTCAAATCTTAAAGTAAAAGTAACATAAATATAAAATTAGAAACTATTTTATAAACAACAGATAGAAAAAAAAAATTTCTAAAAGATTATGGTTAATAAAAATATTTTTCTTTAAAATTTCAATCAAATAGCTTTTTTAAATTGTGCTAAATCGAATGAAATCGTTAAAACCGGAATCAATTTTTTTTTCTAGACCGTGTTAAATCAAAACCGTGTAAAAAAAGACCGTATAAAAACAGAATTGGGTGTATTTAATCCTTAGCTACGATAAAAAGTGTGAATTATTCTGATTCATTATTATTTATTGATATAACATTACAAAATATTGTGATCGCCAAAAACATAATGAAAAAGGGGATTTTATATTATCATTAAAAATCTTAAAGTACATCAAACCCTAATTACGACCTACCAAAAGCTGCATAATTATTTCAGAAACTTCAGTCAAAATATGTAAACAATTTTATAAATAATATTATTATTTGTTCACAATGAATTTTTACAAAGTGAGAAAGTTTTGGGTTTTTAATTTTGAATAATTAAAAAGTTGGCGGTAATCAGGACAAAATGATCTCAATTATCGCAATTTCTAACCGGGGTGGACGGGATTCAAAAACAGAAAATTGAAAAATTGAAAGTTAAAAAAGATAACTCTGATCTCATAACCAAAACAAATAAATTATGAAATATAAGTTAATATATTTTAATTGAAAATTAATCATTACTGTGCAATTTTTAAAAGTAACTTCAGTGCTTAGTATTTTAGATTTTTTTCAAATTTTTCCAAAATTGCATTCAGGGTGAAATTTGAGAAACGGTTTAAGAAGTTTCGTAATGATTTTAAATTCCCTTTTCAAGGATACCCCAGTCGATGGGATAAGTAAATTTGTTTTTTTCATCCCCACTTTTCATGTAGGAGAGGTGGGCTTAAGGGGGGCACCTAGTGCAATAGCTAAAAAAAAACGCTTATTTCAAAAATTTCATTTTTAGACTAACTATATTTTTATGATATTTTAATGAATTAGGCCTTATACAACATCTTTTAAAGTTTTTAAATTTTTTTTTTACAGTAATAGGAGTAATTACAGCCCTTAGAGTGAACCTGTAACATCCATTCAAAAAATTTCTTGTTAATAACATTCATAATTCGTAGTTAAACCTATAAAATATATAAAAAAAAGTATTTAATTTGAAGTTTGAATTTTTTTTTTGATTTTTCGCATCAAATGTTGACATATAAACATTTATAATAAAAATTTATAACAATAATTTACCAAAAAAGTAGGTTCAACTACGAATAAAAGTTGTTTTTTAAATCTGGTAAAAATTTTAGCCTAAAATCTTTAATAGTTTTTGAGGTATTACTCCCACAAACTTCGAAAATGAGGTCTGATAGAAATGCTTACCACGCCGCCATTTTGTACTGATAAAATTAATAAAAAATAATTTATTTAAGGGAGGCACCTAGTGTAATAGTTACAAAAAAAAACCCTTATTTCAAATATTTTATTTTTAGACTAACTATATTTTTATGATATTTTAATGAATTAGGCCTGGCCTTGGGCTTGAAATTTGTTACTCGGAGGTTTTTGGGATCGCTGATGACGAATCCGAGCTCACAATTTCAAAATTCAAAATGGCGGATCCAATATGGCGGACAAAACGGCAACAAGTCGCTTGATGAACGTGAAAATGGGCACTCGGGGGTTTTTGGGGTCGGTGATGAAAAATCTGAGCTGAGAATTTCAAAATTCAATATGGCGGACAAAATTGCAAAAAGTCGCTTGATGAATTTTCTTCACAAAGCGCCGCACTCAGTCAAATCTAGAGACACGAACGTGGACGTCGCGGTTGTTGTCTCCATTTTCACAATCAGCGACCCCAAAAACCCCCAGATATACATTTTCAGGATATTTGCATCGATTTTCGAATTTGGATCCGCCATATTGGATTCGCCATCTTGAAATCTGACCACGGTTTCGTAATCAGCAACCCGCAAAATCCCCAGATATACATTTTCACAATATTTGCATAAACTTTCGAATTTGGATCCGCCATTTTGAGTCCGCCATCTTGAATTTTGAAAATCTGACGGCGGATTCGTAATCAGCGACCCGTAAAATCCTAGGGAAGCGACTTTCATCCAAAAAGTTCGAAAAGTGTCTGAGATAATGAATTCTAAAAAAACGTGGGACAGCGTAAATCCCACCGTGCAGCAAAGGGTTAAACTAAAGGTGTAGAAAATTGTTAAAATTAGAGGCTTGTGCGCCGGTAGTTCTAGTGTTAAGGGTCCTATTTAATTTTATACAAATTTTAGGGCTAAAAGGGTAGTTTCAGACGGGTAATTTTCTCTCTCCTCCGCAGGGTGAATGTGGCCTCGCTGCTGATGATCGTCCTGATGAATAAAATGGAGTACGCGACCGAAATCCTGAAATGCCTGCTGCTGCGGCTGATCGACAAGAGCGTGATGACGAAGCACCCGCAGCTGATGCTGCGCCGGACGGAGAGCGTCGTGGAGAAAATGCTGACCAACTACATGGCGATTTGCATGTACGACTACCTGAAGGAGTACGCGGGCTCGAGCCTCTTCCTGCTTTTCAAGGCGATCAAGCACCAGATCGAGAAGGGCCTGGTCGACGCGGTCACAAACGACGCGAGGTACTCGCTGTCCGAGGAGAAGCTGCTCCGGGAGCAGATCGAGCACTCGATTGTGACGCTGCACATCGTCCAGGACGACCTCGACGAGAAGGTCCAGTGCAAGGTCCTCGACTGGGACACTATTTCCCAGGTGAAGTCGAAAATTCTGGACGCCCTGTTCAAGAACACCCCGTTCTCGATGCGGCCCTCCGTCCACGAGGTCGACCTCGAGTGGCGGCACGGTCGCGGGGGCCACTTGACCCTGCAGGACGAGGATTTGACAACGAAAACGATCAACGGGTGGAAAAGGCTCAACACGTTGGCCCACTACGGGGTCAAGGAGTCGGCGGTCATGTCACTGATCGCCAGACAGAACGACAGCTACAACATCAACTACAGCAAGCAGCAGCCTTATCACAACTGTGAGTTTTCGCTTAAACCATTAACGCCCAAAATCACAAATTTTTAAACCATTCTTTGAGTTCTAGGCTTTATAAGAAAAACAGTGTGAAAATGGATGTAAATAACTTTCCCCGACTATTTTTAGGTATGTTCATTCGATTTCCAGGGTCGAAAATGCATTTTGATGACACCCAAAAGGAATATGGCGGATTTAAAAAATAAAAACGCGAAAAAACGAATATTTTAATGATTTTTTTCGAGTTGAAAAAATATTGGGATCGCATTCCAGCCATGATCAATGGTGATCATGACAGTTAAAATATAAAAAAAACATTTTTAAATTCCAGGTTTTCATGAATTTTTTATCCTTATTTTTCTTGAATGAAAAGGAAAATGGCCAAGAGTAGTATAAATCACAAGTTTCAAAATGGGGGATCCAATATGGCTGATGTGAAAAAAAATATTGCAATTTTGAAATGGAAAAAATTTACTCTTCTTCTGGATAAAACTTGTGATTGAAACTACTCTTGGCCATTTTCCAGCTAGATGCATTTTCATTCAAGAAAAAAAAAAAGGAAAAAACAATAAAGAAAGAATATACCCAAAAATAGTCGGGAAAGTTATTTACATCCATTTTCACACTGTTGTTATTATAAAGCTTAGAACTCGCAAGATTGGTTTAAAAATTTGTGATTTTGGGCGTTAATGGGTTAAATTTCACCTGTTTAAATCTTATAAAATGTTTTCCTTTTTATTTTAAAGTCTACTACATAAACAATTCCCAATCGCACATTATAATAAATGGTGATCTCGAATCGGGGCTCCAGCAGCCGAGAATTTTTCATTTGGTGAAGCCACTCGTCGCTGATCATCACATGAATGTTAAAAATTCAGCCCTTTCAGCCCCGGGGGCGGAGCGGACGCATAAAGCGATACCGGAAATATTTTTAACACGACTTCTTGCGACTAAGGGGACAATACAAAAATTTGTTGATGATTTTTTTGCAACAATATTAACGGTAAACGAAGAACTACCGCCAGCCGTTAAATGGCTATTCGATTTACTCGATGAGGCGGCACGACGTCACGGAATTATCGATCAGGAAATTGTTCATGCGTGGAAATCGAACAGTTTACCGCTTAGATTTTGGGTTAATTTTATTAAAAATCCTGATTTCATATTTGATATTAATAAAACCACCACCGTCGATGCCTGCCTTAGTGTTATTGCACAAACTTTTATGGACGCCTGCTCGACAACGGAGCACCGGCTGGGAAAGGATTCGCCCTCGAATAAGCTGCTATTTGCTAAAGTAACTGTTCGCTAAACCCATAAATTTAAATATTGAACATTTCGATTATTAATTTATTTTTATTTTATTTATTATAAAATATTGTAGGACATTCCACAGTATCGTGATATGGTGAAGCAATTTTACCGGGAAGTCGCCCGATTACCTCAAATTAGTGACCAAGAAATGGGAACTGCAATGCAGCAGCTCTCAGTGCAGCAGAGCGACGAATTTGACACAATTGCGGCTCTTAAAGAGCTCTACATTTACGTCACAAAATATAGAGATCAGGTAAAATGTTTTATTTTAAACAATTATTACACAAATATTATAATAATATAAATAAAACAGATAATGCAGACACTTGAGGTCGATATTAATTGCAAAAAGATGCACCTTGCGCATAAGCTCGAAAATGTGGCCTGCACTTTAGACGGTGAAGAGACGTCAGCCTGCTGACAAAAGAATCAAAAACGTAACTGAATTTTTCAATTTATTGCTCCATAATCGATGTTTAACAATAAATTTTTTTAAATTCCACAGATGACATGAGCCTTCTAAATGGTGACATAATCTCGGTCAACAATTTGACTACGACTGATCTAAAATGCCTGCTCCTTCTATATTAAAAAAATAAATGGACTCGTCAATTTTTCTTCGAAAATAAATAGAAATAAAAAAAATACATAAAAAAAAAACTGAAGACAAAAAAAAATTAAATAATAATAAAAAAAAAACCTTTGATATTAAGGCTGCAAAATACGAAAATAAAAAAAAAACAAGATTCTTTTTTACATTAATTTTCTATTGCCATTTGTAAAGTAATAATTTTATAATAATTTTCAATTATTTTTATTTTTTTTTATAATTTATAATTTTTTTTTGTCAGAGGTTAGAAAAATACAAAGAAGAGGAATTGTTTAGAAAAAAAAAAAAAAGAAAAAAGAAAATGCCAATTACGTTACTATCTAAAAACGAAAATGACGTTCATGTCCGATAGAAAATGACGTTTAAGATTCAACAGACAGACAACATACAAAAAAATAAAATAAAAGTAAATGACAGCCATTTGAAAGGGCAGTAGACGGTTATGAATTTTTCTTTTGCAAGGAGTAGGCTTTTTATTTTAATTTTGTTGTAAGTAGGTAAAAAAAAAAAAAGAAATGAAATGACGAATTTTTTTTTATTATTTTATTTTATACAAGTTCTATTTATAAGCCAGACAAACAGACAAAAACGAAAAACATACAGTCTTACATATACATATATATTTTTTTTAGCGTTTAAAGCGTAGGACGTACGAAACTCAAAAGTAAGATAGGCCATCGGATTGCCAATCCTCATTTTTATATATATATATATTTTTTTATTTTATCGCTCTCTACTATTTTTTTCTCGATCGACTGCAATGTTTTTTCACATTTTTTAAATGCATTTTTTTAATTGTGATATATTTTTTATATACTGTATAGACAAAGTGTTGTTTAATTTTTTATTTTTTATTTTTTTCTAAAACTTACTTAATTACTCTTTACAGCTGTAAAACTTAGGACGTAAGACTTCTTTATAATTTTTTTATTTTTAATCTTAAACTTTTTGAAATGTATTTTTTAGGCTGTAACTAATTAAAATAAAAAAAAAAAAAATAGACACAACCCCAGTGAACTGCCGAGATACATTCATAAGCGTCTGCTGCGTTGACCTAACAGACAGACAAAACAAACAAAAGTAAAGTTATTGATTTAAATATAAAACAAGATACAAAAGAAAAAAAAAAAAATAAGAAAAAAGAAGGGTTAAGTAAATTTGTAAATTTTCGTATAAAATCCCAGCGTAGGAATAGACAGACAGACATACATTCATAAGTTCTCAGAAGAAAAAACAAAAATCAAATATAAAAAATGCTCTAACGTACTTATAGCGTACATTAAGTCACTCGAATTCCTTCCATCGTTAGGATGACCTTATTTTCTTTCTTTTTTTGGGGAAAATATATATATTTAATATTATATATATCACCGTGGCTTTTTATTGCCCTCCCCGCATCCCTCCCCCTATCCCCCAGCGACTCTAAGAGCCTCCTCCTAAAAATAGGGGCCCAAAATCGGGATAAGTTTGGAGTAAAAATTCCAAAAAACCGGGCGTTCCAAGTGAGCCCTCTCCAGTAAAAATAGACCCTACATTTTCAGACAAAAAAAAAAACTTAGGGCCCCAATATTTTTAGGATGCTGTGCGGGAACATGTACCGCTCTCCAGGAAACCCAAAATCGGGATAAGTCTGGAGTCAAAATTTCAGAAAGTCAGGCAAAGTTCCTCAGAAAGGTAAAAAAAAATAATTAAAAGTTGCTCCAGTAAAAATAGGCCCCAAATTTTCAGAACAGGGACCATAATGGTTATAAGTTTTATGATAAAAATCAGACAATAACAGTTATATCTTGTTTTAAATCTTATTGATTATCGATCGACTTTTATAATTTTTCTCAATAATAAAAGTTAATTCTTGATTTTTATTTTTTTTTAGTTATCGAATAACCATTTTTCTTAAATTTATTCTTTTTTTTTCTCACCAACTTCTAATTTTGATGCGATTTCAACGAAAATTGGTTCTTGGTAGTTTTCGGGGTCGCTGATTTTAAACCGACTTTGCAGCCTATCATCTTGAATTCGTAAATTCTAACAGTTGGTGTTAAATCAGCGACCCCGAAAACCCCCAATTACCAATTTTGGTTGAATTCGCATGAAAATTAGAACTTGGTGAGGCAAAAAAAAAGAATAAATTGTTGAATAATGGTAATTCAATAAACAAAAAAATAAAAATCCAGAAATAGCCCTCATTACTGAGAAAAATTAATTGATAACTCTTATCTCATAACCAAAAAAAAAAAAAATTTTTAAATAATGGTTAAATCAATAAATTTTAATTGAAAATTAACCATTATAGACCAATTTTTATTTTATTGGTTTGTAAAATTACGCCAGAAATCAATAGGTCACCTGAGGGCGCAAAGATTGTTTCTCCGTGATTTTTTTATTTGAAAAATTAAAAGTAATGGTTATTTTCAGTCCCTGGCAAAAATACTTAGGATCGCAATATTTTTAGGAGATTTCGTGTCCCGTCCTCCAGGAGTAAAATTTCGAGGAGCCGGTGCTAAAATCTCCAGAAGAGTAAAATTTATCAAAAAACTGCTCCAAGTTAGCCGCCCCACTTGGGTGAAAATAGGCTCCTAATTCTCAGGAAAAAGTCGCAGAGCCCCAACACGTTTAAGGGACTCCAAAAACACGTCCCGCTTTCTGGAAATCGCAAAATAGGGATAATTCTGAACTACAAATTTTGGGAAACGAGCACCAAAGTCCCAAAAAGGATTAAACTGAATTAAAAATTGCTCCAAGTGAGGAGGGTTAAAATAGGCCCTAAATTCTCAAAAAATTTCTTAGGGCCCCAATATTTTTATGAGGCACCGAGAACACGTCCCGCTTTCCAGGAGGCCCAAAATCAGGATATGTCTGGAGTGAAAATTTTGGGAAATGGAGCGCCAAAGTTTCCAGAAGAGTAAAAGTAGGGCTAAAAATTGGTCCAAGTGAGCCCCACTCGGGTGAAAATAGGCTCTAAATTCTTAGAAAAGGAGCTTCGTGCCAAACTCTGTCAAGTGCCGCCTGGATATCGTTGATTTTAAATTATTTTGGGATTTCTAAAAGATACTATTAAAACCCTGAATCAAGTTCTATCCAATGAAAAAATAGACTCACCTTTTTTCGTAGGAATGTCGACCTCCTCCTCGGTTTAAAAATTGCTAAAAATTCCATAGATGAAACACTTTGAAAAAATTACACTTTCACTTAAAGGAAAATTCTCCTTTTAATTTGTAACAGGCCTTTTTTACGCTAATTAAAATTGCGACACTTTCACTCAAAACTCAAATTCACAGCATTTAACGGCTTTCATTTTTACATTTTCAATTTTAATTTTCACCAGCCGTCACAAAACTAATCACAAAATCACCTTCACTTTTATGGCGGTAATCCTGCAAGAGAGAAATAAAATAAAAATTAATTAATTAAATCTCTGGCTAAGTTTCTTGCACAGGTGAACTTATTTTTAAAACAAAAATTTTGAAATCAAGAAAATTTTCTCACGAGAAAAGCGGAAATTACATTTTTCCAAATAATACCTTTTACCTCCGGATCCTCTGCCCTCCCACGAAAGTAAAACGGTCAGATGATAATACAAAAATAATAAAAAGACTACCGAAAAACTCGAACAGGTGAAATTTTTCGAAACTAAAAACCGGCGCCAACTCGTTAAAGAAAAAAGAACAACGGTGTGAAGTTGGTCGCGAAGAGTTCCGATAAAATTGAACGACTCCGTGATTTAAGCGGATTTTAATTCGTTTTGGAAATTTTTCAAAGTGTCATTTAAAAGGATTAAATTAAAAAATATTCCAAATAAGGTAAAACCAATTTAAAAAGAGTTAAAACCTTACCAAAATTATTAAAATTGAACCATACAAAAGTAATTTTTCGTTCAGATGATTTCGTCGTATTTAACGAATTCAACTTATCGAAAAAATACACTTTAAAATTACCTGGAGGTGATTTTCCCTCCATTTAAAAATTTTTTAACAAATTGATGAATCAGCCGATCTTTTTTTTTTTTTCTTATTCTTGCCATGCGTTGGAGAAGGAAGTTTTTGAGACCAAAAAGAAAAAATAACGAGATAAGAAAAAGAAGAAAATGTTTGAATTAAACATTAGCAAAACACGAGAAAACTTAGCTTTTATAAATTCGATAAAAGTCGCAAGGGGCGAAATAAAATTAACTAAATTTCATGGAAAAGGGGCCCTACCTCAGCATTTTCCGGGATTTAAGCATATCCTTTTTCTTCGCCGGTTTTTCACTTGATTTTCACAAAAACCGTCCACTTTAACCTTACAGGTCATTAAAAAATAAAAGAACATCGAAATAAAAATTTTCACTTATTAACAAAACCGCATTTAAACTTTTTGGCGCACAACCGAAAAAAATGATTTCATCGAATCGAAACGAAAATCCTCCCGCACTCGAACACAAAACGGCCGCACGGTGGTTGAAGAACAATTTAAAACCGAAAAAGGGTGCAAATTCACCTGCAAAATTAATAAAAATGAGGGAAAAAGCGGAAACGGCGCCAAACCGACTCGAGATTTAACGCGGACCAGGCTGAAGTTGGCCACGAAGTTGAAAATGGCGCGCGTTTGGCGCGAATTCAAACTGGGACCGTTGCAAATAAAAACGTCGACTTTAATCATGTTGGAACCCACTTCCACCCGTCTTACAAAATTATTTGATTAAGAAATTAATAAGGAACAATTTTTAAACACCGGTTCTCCGTTCTGTTTAAAATCAGCTAGAAATTACCCAGAAATAGACTCAGGTTCCATTTTGGAGGCCCCGGAGTCTCCCCAAATCTGATTTTAGCAATTTTAATTTTAATAGAAAGCGAACCCTTTCAAGGTTTTCAGGGAAAATATAACAAAAAAAGTGTAAAACTCAGATAAAAATCACTAAGAAATTGGCTCAAATTTCACATTAAAGGCGAACATTTTTTAAAAATCTAAAAAGGTTTAAAATTTAAAAAATTAAAAAAAATTAAAAACTTTAATAGAATTAAAAACTTTGTAGTCGAACAAATTTTAATTAAACTAGAATTAGTTAATAAAACATTTAAAAAGATATAATTGAAATTTCAATTGAAATTGGAGCCCGGCTTTTCCAGAGAGCCCCACTGCTCCGGAGGCGTCTCACGGGGCACGGCAGATATGCAAATGAGCGGGGGTTTTGCTCCGGGTCCAGCTCCAGCATCAGCTGCACTCGGCACTTGATTTTTTAGTTTTCAAGTCTCAGATCCCGCGGGATCGGCTGCTAAATCTAGAGACTTTTCTCTGGAGACAAAGGAGCAGGAGGCAGAGGCTAGAAGCTAGACTAGCCGCTAGAGCCCCACTGGAAGTGGCTCCTGTTGCCGCGATCGATAAATTGAGCAATTTCATGTGATTGCGCAAAATATTTGATAAAAATAAATAAAATTCATCTGATTTTGAGCAATTTATTTTTACCTACAATGTGGATGGGATTTAATGCATAAAAATTATTATTTTTTAAACTATATTCTATTTATTGTTTAAGTCCAAAAACTGAACTGAGAAGAGCTATTTACGAAAATAATTGTTTTAAGTTTCTTTGAGCAGCCATAAGTCCTTTTAAAAATTTCATTGCAATAGAAAAGAAGCCCTTCAGGGATTTAAGGAAAAATATTAACAAAATACATTCGGAGCAAAAATTTAAAACGCCGGCACCCTAAACAGGGGTAGTATTAAAATCAGCTAGAAATAACCAAAAAATTGGCTCTGATTCTAGTTTTAAGGCCGCAGAAGTCGTAAATTCAACGCTATTTTTAATATTTTCCCTTTAAAAGAAAGTAAACCCTTCAACTTTAACAATTCCGCTGAAGCAAAGACCTTGCGCAAAATAAAAACTAAAAATAATAATTAGAAAAATTCCACACTTACCCACCCTTTCGCTGCTCAGGCGGCTTTTTTCGTTGAAAATCAGGAAAAAAAATTCCGTCGCGACAAACATTTTAAAATTAACGACACTTCCACTTAAAAGGCTATTTTGATAATTTTATTTTTTATTCACTAGCCACCCGCACAAAAACCACTTTTCACTTTTCATAAATTCGCATATAAATAAAATTGCAATCCTGAAAGGAAATAAAAAATATCGGTTAAGAAAAATTTGAAGTAAAATGATAACAATAAAATAATAATAAAATTAATTAAAGTTCCAGTTTAAAGTTGTAAGTATCAGGAAAACAAAAATTTAAAAACTTTGAGGGCACTTGTTGTCACAAGAAAATTTCAGACATTTTCAAAAATAAAAAAAAATAAAAAAAGCTCCGTGTGACAAAAAATTTCGCGGGATTCTGAGAATTTAAAGAAAACAAAAAAACTTGAGTCTCAAGGAAATAATTTTCCAAGATGGCCGCCGCCCAGGACCAAAAATTCGCGGAAAAATCCTTTTAATTTTTCGGCAATGAACGAAGTTTCCCAATTAAAATTAAAATTTAAGGCATCCAGCGAAAAATAAAAAGTATTAGAATCGGGCTGAGCAGCTACTGACCTCAGGAGTCTCCACGGGGGCTGGGGCGGAGCACCCTCCTCTTCCTTTTATTCAAAAAATAATTAAATAAAATTCACTACTATTATTATTATTTCACCACTTCACGGCCACAGACTCTGCTTTTGGCAATTTGTGCCCAAATTCACACTTGCACAGAATTTTCCAGCTAATTTGCATATAAAAAAAAACTTTTCACACAATTTCCACAATTTCACATTTTTTAACCGAACCACCGGCGCTTCCTCCTACGGCACTTCAAGCGAAAGGAACCGAGGCGCGAAAAAAAAAATTTTCATCAAGAAATCCACCTGTGAAACCGCTAAAAACCGCGACCAACAAAAACCGCGGCCGACGCGCTTTTCACATTCAAGGGACTACACGGTTAAAATTCCGTTAGAATTACTTCCCCTGCCAGGGCATTGCCACACCGGAGCATGAAAAGCGAAAAATCAAGAAGCTTTCACGCAAATTAAAGCCTCCGGGCACCCGCGAATCGAACGGGATTTAATTAAGGGGCAATTAAAGCAGCCGCCCACGCGTTTCACACCTTTTAATTGGAAAATTTAAGTAAAATTAGCGAAACGCGTCAACCCCTGGTGGCACCGAACGGAACCAAACGCGGAACTTCGGAAAAGCTCATCCCCCCCACCTTTTTGCTCCTTTTTCCCACAGCAAACAATAAAAAGAAGCTTTAACAAAAAAAAAAAAAAAACCACAGCGAAAACGTCGCACCTGGCGCGGCAATTTGAAACTAAAAATAACGACAATTTTTTGAATATTGCTTTAATTCCAATTTTATTTTTCTTATCGGTTGGAAATAAAAACAAACCACAAAATTCCTAACTAAAAACAAGAAAAGCACCGAAGAAAATTCAGGGTAAGTTTTAATTTGAATTTCCCATGCAGCGTGGGTTTGCTTAAAATCAGCTAGAGAGGGCCACAGATGCGGCAAATTAAACGCTATTTTAAAAATTTTAATTCTAATAGAAAGGAAAACCTTCAGGGATTACGGGAAAAATATAAAAAAAAATAACTCCGGAGCAAAAGTTTTAAACGCCGGCACCCTAAACCTGGAGGTAGTGTAAAAATCAGCTAGAAATAACCAAAAAATTGGCTCTGATATAGTTTTAAGGCCGCAGAAGTCGTAAATTCAGCGCTATTTTTAATATTTTTCCTTCAAAAGAAAGTAAACCTTTCAACTTTAACAATTCCGCTGAAGCAAAGACCTTACGCAAAATGAAAACTAAAAATAATAATTAGAAAACTTACCCTTTCGCTGCTTAAGCGGCTTTATTCGTTTAAATCAGAAAAAAATACCGTCGCGACAAACATTTCAAAATGAATGGGATTTCTACTTAAAAGCCTATTTTTATCCACCAGCCACCCGCACAAAAATCGCTTTCACATTTTTATTTGAATCAAGCCACAAACGACTCCTTGAAGATTTTATCCTGTCCCACGCAGTTGCGAGCTGCTTTTGAGAAAAAAAAAAATTAAATTCGAAGTATAAATAAAAATTTAAGGACACTTTTAACCAGCGGCCGCAGAAGTGGTGGGCAGGTAGGGCCAAATGCACCCCCCAAAACGAACGGGGGAGGGCTTAGCCCCCCCCCTCCCCTTTTTTTTGCCACATAGTAAACGTTCGACTTAAATTTAGATGAAATTCTGAATGAATTTGTTTTAAAAACGCCCGAGAGGCGCAATGTCTTTGGAATTGTCTCACATTAGGATAGGATTCAGTTTTTTTTTCTTGCTATCTACAATTTGTAACGCTTTAATTAATGTCATTAGTATTAACAACCAATGGACTTTTTAAAACATTATTATATTAATAAAATTGCTATATTATTATTTTAATAAAAAAAGACGGACAAGTGCGAGTAGAACTCACGCCTTGAGGGTTCCATATCGTTATACTTTATAATTATCTATTAAATTTGAATTATAAAAAAATATGTGATGTAACTAAAAATTTAAGGTTTTCGGAATTTTTCCTTTATATGTGCTATAAAACATTGCTTCATGCCAAATTTCAAGATTCTAGGTCGACTGGAAGTACCCTTTAGGTTTTGATTCGCTTGCGAGTAGTTGCGAGTTTGAAAATATGCGGCTTAAATTGCCGTTTCTTTTGATTGCGTTGACATAGAATTTTGATTTTGTTACAGCTTAAAGGTATTATAGACCTGTGTATTTGATATGAATTTCAATTTAATACCTCTACGCGTTCATGAGGAAACGGGTAGTAAGTTTAAAATTATTAAAAATATTTTTATTATATGATGTAACTAAAAATTTACGGTTTTCGCAATTTTGCCTTTATCTGTGCTATAAGACGTTGCTTCATGCCAAATTTCAAGATTCTGAGTTCACGGGAAGTACCCTGTAGGTTTTGATTCCCTTGCGAGTGTCGAAAATTTGCGGAAATTTGCGGCATAAACGGCTGTATCTTTTGAATGCGTTGGCTTAGAAGTTTGATTTTTTCACAGCTCCAAGGGACAGTAGACCTGAGTGTTTGATATAAATTCCAGCTTGATACCTCCACGCGTTCCTGAGAAAAAGGGTCTTGACAGACAGACAGACGGACGGACGGACGGACAACAAAGTGATCCTATAAGGGTTCCGTTTTTTCCTTTCGAGGTACGGAACCCTAAAAAATGAGACAATATAACCTGACGGTTTCAAAATATGTTTTAATTATTATAACTACCAAAAACATTAAGAATATGATGAATTCCTCTCGGGGTATCGGCCTTTCTATTCCATCACCTGGGGGTCGGATTTTGAATGTATAATGCGATCGCTCCCCCTACAACTGAACAGTCGTTTGACTTAATTTAGATATAGAAAAATCTTAAATTAAATAAAAACTAATAATTATCCGGTGCAAGGGAGGATGGTTACGTTTGTCGTAGAACGAGCCCCCCCCGTCAAGAAGTACTTCCGCGGTCCCTGCTTTTAACCCTTTGAACACAAAATTTCAAAGGTAATTAAAAATTTCAAAGGTAATTGCACGGAACTTTTTTTATTAGAAAATGAAGACATTCAATCAATATTAAACTATATGAGAATGAATAATTTACACTTTTCGAGGTGGGTTAAAAAATATCCAACCGTGCATAAAAAGCTAAGCAAAAGGTGGGACTGCTTTAACCCACTTAACCCCAACGAGTTAAAAAATAAGGCGGAGTTCTTTCGGCATTTTATTTTCTCTGCTTTTATTTTACCTGGCCGCCAGCACAAAATTCACTTTTCATAAATTCACATATAAATAAAACTGTAATGAAGGCAATAAAAAAAAAATCGTTTAAGAAAAATTTGAATTTAATTGAGAAAAATAAAATAATTTAAAAACTTTGAGGGCACTTGCTGTCACAAGAAAATTTCAGACATTTTGAAAAATAAAAAAAAATAAAAAAGCTCCGTGTGACAAAAAATTTCGCGGGATTCTGAGAATTTAAAGAAAACAAAAAACTTGAGTCTCAAGGAAATAATTTTCCAAGATGGCCGCCACCCAGGACCAAAAATTCGCGGAAAAATCCTTTTAATTTTTCGGCAATGAACGAAGTTTCCCAATTAAAATTAAAATTTAAGGCATCCAGCGAAAAATAAAAAGTATTAGAATCGGGCTGAGCAGCTACTGACCTCAGGAGTCTCCACGGGGGCTGGGGCGGAGCACCCTCCTCTTCTTTTTATTCAAAAAAATAATTAAATAAAATTCACTACTATTATTATTATTTCACCCCTTCACGTCCACAGACTCTGCTTTTGGCAATTTGTGCCCAAATTCACATTTGCACAGAATTTTCCAGCTAATTTGCATATAAAAAAAACCTTTTCACACAATTTTCACAATTTCACATTTTTTAACCGAACCACCGGCGCTTCCTCCTACGGCACTTCAAGCGAAAGGAACCGAGGCGCGAAAAAAAAAAATTTCATCAAGAAATCCACCTGTGAAACCGCTAAAAACCGCGACCAACAAAAACCGCGGCCGACGCGCTTTTCACATTCAAGGGACTACACGGTTAAAATTCCGTTAGAATTACTTCCCCTGCCAGGGCATTGCCACACCGGAGCATGAAAAGCGAAAAATCAAGAAGCTTTCACGCAAATTAAAGCCTCCGGGCAGCCGCGAATCGAACGGGATTTAATTAAGGGGCAATTAAAGCAGCCGCCCACGCGTTTCACGCCTTTTAATTGGAAAATTTAAGTAAAATTAGCGAAACGCGCCAACCCCTGGTGGCGCCGAACGGAACCAAACACGGAACTTCGGAAAAGCTCATCCCCTCCACCTTTTTGCTCCTTTTTCCCACAGCAAACAATAAAAAGAAGCTTTAACAAAAAAAAAAAAAAAACCACAGCGAAAACGTCGCACCTGGCGCGGCAATTTGAAACTAAAAATAACGACAATTTTTTGAATATTGCTTTAATTCCAATTTTATTTTTCTTATCGGTTGGAAATAAAAACAAACCACAAAATTCCTAACTAAAAACAAGAAAAGCACCGAAGAAAATTCAGGGTAAGTTTTAATTTGAAATTCCCATGCAGCGTGGGTTTGCTTAAAATCAGCTAGAGAGGGCCACAGATGCGGCAAATTAAACGCTATTTTAACAATTTTCATTCTAATAGAAAGGAAAACCTTCAGGGATTACGGGAAAAATATAAAAAAAATAACTCCGGACCAAAAGTTTTAAACGCCGGCACCCTAACGCGGCGAATTTGCATAAAATCAGTAAGAAAGTGCCCAGAAATTGGCTCAGGTTCCGCCTTGGGGGCCGCAGAACCCCCAAATTAAACCTGATTTTTAAAATGTTTTGTTAATAATTTTAATAGAAATGAAAACTTTCAGGGCTTTAAGACGAAATATTAAAAAATGCCGCCGTAATAATAAATATTTATAAGAAAGGAATCGTATTAGGCCAATCAAACAAAATATAACTAAAATTAACAAAAAAGCTTAGTAAACTTTTTTTCTTTTTTCTTCTAAGGCATGCTGGAGCCTTCCTCCCTAAAAATAAAGAAGGGTAAAAGTTAACCAAAAATTGTTGCAAATGAGGCCTACTTGGGGGTAAATAGGGTCTTAATTCTCAGGCAAAAGTCGCAGGTCCCCAACACGTTTAAGGGACTCCAAAAACAGGTCCCGCTCTCTAGAAATTCCGAAATAGGGATAATTCTGAACTAAAAATTTCGGGAAACGAGCACCAAAGTCCCAAAAAGGGTTAAACTGGACTAAGAAATGCTCCAAGTGAGCCCCACTTTGGTGCAAATAGACTCTAAATCCTCAGAAAAAATTAGGAGTCCCAAAATCGGGAGACGTGTTGACTAAAGATTCTGGAAACGGGGCGACAAAGTCCCAAAAAGGGTAAAATTGAACTAAAAATTGCTCCAAGTGAGGGGGGTTAAAATAGGCCCTAAATTCTCAAAAAATTTCTTAGGGCCCCAATATTTTTATGAGGCACCGAGAACACGTCCCGCTTTCCAGGAGGCCCTAAATCAGGATATGTCTGGAGTGAAAATTTTGGGAAATGGAGCGCCAAAGTTTCCAGAAGAGTAAAAGTAGGGCTAAAAATTGGTCCAAGTGAGCCCCACTCGGGTGAAAATAGGCCCTAAATTCTTAGAAAAGGAGCTTCGTGCCAAACTCTGTCAAGTGCCGCCTGGATATCGTTGATTTTAAATTATTTTGGGATTTCTAAAAGATACTATTAAAATCCTGAATCAAGTTCTATCCAATGAAAAAATAGACTCACCTTTTTTCGTAGGAATGTTGGCCTCTTCCCCGGTTTAAAAATTGTTAAAAATTTCATAACTGAAACACTTTGAAAAAATTACACTTTCACTTAAAGAAAAATTCTCCTTTTAATTTGTAACAGGCCTTTTTTACGCTAATTAAAATTGCGACACTTTCACTCAAAACTCAAATTCACAGCATTTAACGGCTGTTATTTTTACATTTTCAATTTTAATTTTCACCAGCCGTCACAAAACTAATCACAAAATCACCTTCACTTTTATGGCGGTAATCCTGCAAGAGAGAAATAAAATAAAAATTAATTAATTAAATCTCTGGCTAAGTTTCTTGCATAGGTGAAATTAGTTTTAAACCAAAAATTTTGAACTTAAGAAAATTTTCTCACGAGAAAAACGGAAATTAAATTTTACAAAATAATCCCTTTAAATTCCGGCTCCTCTGCTCTCCCACGAAAGTAAAACGGTCAGATGATAATACAAAAATAATAAAAAGACTACCGAAAAACTTGAACAGGTGAAATTTTCCGAAACTAAAAACCGGCGCCAACTCGTTAAAGAACAAAGGGAAACGGGTTTCAGTGTGAAGTTGGTCGCGAAAAGAGTTCCGATAAAATTGAACGACTCCGTGATTTCAGTGGATTTTAATTCGCGTTGGAAATTTTTCAAAGTGAAATTTAAAAGGATTAAATTAAAAAATATTCCAAATAAGGTGAAGCCAATTTAAAAAGAGTTAAAATCTTACTAAAATTATTAAAATCAATAATTTTGCGTTCAGATGATTTCGTCGTATTTAACGAATTCAACTTATCGAAAAAATACACTTTAAAATTACCTGGAGGTGATTTTCCCTCCATTTAACAAAATTGTAACAAATTGATGAACCAGCCGATCTTTTTTTTTTTTTTTTGTTATTCTTGCCTTGCGTTGGAGAAGGAAGTTTTTGGAACCAAAAAGAAAAAATAACGAGATAAGAATAAGAATAAAATGCTTGAATTAAACATTAGCAAAACACAAGAAAATTTAAGTTTCATAAATTCAATAAAAGTTGCAAGGGGGTGAAATAAAATTAACTTAATTTAGCCTCCGAGTTAATTTGTGCAAATTCAAATAAAGAAAAAAAGGGAATTAATTATTTGAGCAGTAATATGAAAAATTCGGCAGTTTTCAGAGTTCGGTTTATAAGAGCACAAAACGAAAAAATTCTGTGTGGCAGCTGGGACGCAAACCCAAACCTGGTCATTTAGTGCTCAGCCCCGCGGGCGGAGGTGACAGCTGTCACTTGAGAAACGGGATTTTCGTTTGTTGTGTTTATCGCCGAAGTGGATGAGGTTTTCGCGTCATTTTCTGATGGTTTCGGGTGTTTTTACGGCGGGGGGGTTTTTTTTAATTTATTTTTTTTGCGGCATGAACAAAGTTGAGAAAATTGTTTGATATAATTTCACGTAAAAAAGCCAGTTCCTGTCCGCGGGGGTGGCGGGACTGAGGAAGTTTACAGTGGAATTAAAAGAACAAAAAAAAAAAAAAACTCTTTGTTTTGACTGGAGAAAGAAATTTGGTCAGCTTCGGATCAATAAGAAAATAAAAATGAATAGATATTTTTGGATCCTCGGTACGGGTCCAAATTAAGGATTTTGTGTCTTCTGGGGCTTTTATTTTCAATCTGTGACACGTAGGCGGGTCCTGAGACAGTCGAAATTATCAGAAATTAATTGATAAAAATCGAAAATGTCAACAGAAATGTCCGAGGACACGGCCACGGAATATTTCGCAACTTTAAATCCCATCGCGCGAAAAATTTCAATTGATATCGATGAGACGAAGTCGAATTATGAGCACATCTGGAACCAGCTGAGCCCCACCGAGCAGACGGACATCATAAATGAGACCCTTATCCGGCCGGAGATAGCGCTCCGCTATTTCGACAATTTTTCAAGTTCGTCCTCGTCGGTGACCCTCTCGAACGAGGAGGAGGAGGGCGACGACGGGGACGAGGAGGAGGAGGAGTACCGCCGGCGGGCCCCGGGCCCCATGGAGGAGGCGAAATTGAAAAAGTCTTGTGATAAATTCAATACCAAAAATATCTACAACTACGACGGAAAAAACATCTGGTCGTATTCGGGCCAAAAGACCGGATCGAGGGTCGTCAACGACGAGGTGATTGGGGTCTTCCGGGACGAGCACTCGGCCCCATTCAGCTACAAGACGAAAAGCCAAATCAATTTGAAGCTGTTCAGCGACTCAAACGCAAACTGCAAAACCACCGAAGTTCAGCAGGCGCTCGTCCAGCTCCAAAAATACCAGAAATTGGCCCAATCGACGAAGGGCGTAAATCATCCAGGAAAAGGGCCCCAAAACGCCGAATCGAAGGGTTTCGATAAAATCGACGGAATATCGAGCACCGGAAACTACGAACGATTTTATAGTGATCAAAAAATCTCAAATAACTTAAATAATTTGGCCCTATTGATGGATTCAACGACAATTGGCACCGTCCCATCGGACGCTGAGGACGTTAAGGGCAACTTTTTATCAAAATTTATTTGTAAAAATTCGCTTATTTTTAATGCGGGCACAAATCTCATAATTAAAGCGAATCAAGTCGCTAGCGGTCAATCGTCCGTCGGCGAGGAGGACGAAGGTCTTAATTTAATAAAAAATGTTAGCTACAGCGGGCTCACGTCCTCCTCTTCGGTTCCTTCCGAGGAAGAGGAAGAGAAGCAAATTTGCGAGGATTCAAAATTGCTACTGGAAAATGATGAGCTGCGGAAGGGTTTCGATTTTCTCAATAACTGGTAGATAAATTTTTTTTTTACAATTAACATTAAATTAAAATTAAATAAAACTTTTTTATATGTTTGTGGAAAGAAATTAAGAGTTTTATTGATAAATACCTTAAGTTTTTCATCCACACCTATCCCGAATTCGATTTTTTTCTTGGAAATGTGCAGACCTTTGTTTTTTATCGACTTGGCGAGTGATTTTTAACTTGAATTCTGGGATTCGTTTGAATTATTACCACACAAAATTCACTACCACCTTCAAAGCAATTGTTTATTTTTTTTTTTGCCCCGTCAAAATGTTGATCGCGAAAATAATTTTTATCGGTGTCCTGTTGCTGGGCGATGAGCCCCAAAGGCTCATTGTCTTCTCAATGTCCAGTGGTTCGATTATTTTGAGTCCCTGTCCGAAGGTATTTCAATATCGCTTCGATGGGGCGCAGTGGTACGGTGAGGTGTCCCTGAGGAGGCCCCAATCGCTGGACGTTGTTCATCTCAAAATGATTTTGTCCCTTCGCGGCCGGCCACCCACGGATTACATTGGCGAAATTGAGTTAATTAATTGTCGAGTTCTCGTCGAATTTAACTGCACCAACAGCTCTCAACTTTTCTACAAAGTAAACTTTCCGAGGGGTCGTATTTCAGTGCCGAGAATTTCTCAGATTTTGGTTAATGGACGTGTGATTTGCTTGGGTCCCGGCGATCGGGGAGTTCTCGTCACTTTGATCCAATTGGAGCATATTAGGAATAGAACTTTTTTCGCAGACGACGGAACGGCGGCCGTTTTAGTCCGAGACGACGACCACGACGATGATCACCACCACCATCAGATGATAAACGTGACCCGAATTCGGGACACGTGCGGCCGAGGTGCTTCACTGGCCAGTGGTCAGTTAATTCTGCGGGGATCGTGGCCCTGGCTGGCCGCTGTCTACGTTCACAACTTGACCACTTTGGAGTACCGCTGCGGGGGCACCCTCATTTCGCGGAGGCTCGTTTTAAGTGCGGCCCACTGCATTCACACCTCGAAAACGCGGCGCAGTCCTGCGCGAACGGTGGTCGCTTTGGGGCGCTGGGATCTGACCACCTGGACGGAGAAAGGCTCCGTTTTGATCGGGGCCCAGGAGATCCACATTCATCCAGACTACGACGAGACTGGAGCCTCCTACGACGCCGATTTGGCGGTTATCCTCCTGGACGAAACTGTCCCCATCACCGACTACATCCGTCCCGTTTGCCTCTGGCCGGCAGGAGGAGACCTCCGCCTGGATGAAATCGTCGGGGAGCGGGGCTTCCTTGTCGGATGGGGACACAATCGCAACCGTCCGCTTCGACCAACCCCTAAAAAATCTTCCGGGACTATCGTCTCCCAGGCCACGTGCTTAAAATCTAACATAAAATTTAAGGCCATCACATCGAGGAGGACTTTTTGCGCGGGAGATCGCAACGGGTCAGGACCTTGCAGCGGTGACTCTGGAACTGGATTCGTTTTAGAACGGGATGGACTTTGGACCCTCCGCGGAATCGTTTCAGCCTCACTCCCCCCGAACCCCGATGCAATCGATAACAATTTTTGTAACTTAAATGAATTTATCGTCTATTCCGATGTTGCCCAATTTCTGGATTGGATCTACTTATTTTTAAATACATACGGTTAAAATTGCAAAACATTTGTGATTCACGGATTTCTAGGGGTGATTTTAAAAATTCAATAAAATTTTGGTTATGTACATTTAACATTTATTTTCTTACATTTTACTTATTTGTGATAAATATTCTTAAGTAAGACCCCTTTTTATTTAATATATCCGAATTATTATAAAAAAGAAAACCGAAAAATTAAGAAAAAATACTAAATTTTTTTTTTTTTTTTCTGGGAAGGGGATTTATTTTCAGTTGTTTTGGAAATATTTATTTATTAATTGTTTGTTTTTTTTCGTATCTTCTAGATATATCTAGATTATCATCTTATACAGTCACTTAACAGTAAATAGTATTTGGTATTAAATAAAATTTTATTTTTGAATTAAAGCTATTGTAGCTTAAGATAAGAAGATTTTGAGTATAATATGCCTGGCGGGAAATATTTTGTTGGTGGGGAGGGGGAGGGATAACAAAAGAAAAATTTAAAAATTTAAAATATTTCTAATAAATAATATTAAAACATTCATAATCAAATGATGGTAAGATGAAATCTTGTAGCCTAATGCGGCAGTATGCTGTGAGTCATCACAGGGTAAGAAATGATCGGCTGAGTCGCGTTAGACATGGCTAGAGCCTGTGACGTGTTAATGGTGAGACCCATCGAGGGACCTAAAGTTTAGAATAAAATTAATGTAATTTTAGGGCAGATTATTTATAAATTACCTTGGGCAATAGCCGGTGCCAGGGTGATCTGTGAAGTTCCAAGAATTTGCTGGGCGTGTGTCGGCGCCATGGGCTGAGAAGTGCTCGAAAGTGAAGTGATGTTTTGCTGGGCAATTGCCAATTGTTGGCCCTGCGAGGTGTTCGCAGCTATTGCCAACGGTGGAGCGCTGTTTGCAATTATTTGTGTCTGAGGTGTGGCAATGCTAACAATTGGCGTTGCCTGAACCTGAACCGGAGCTATGGAAACGCCCCCCATAACCTGTGGAGTTTGGGGCTGGCTCGTCGTTTGGGTCACAGTGACCGGGTTAACAACGCTCGAGCATTGCTGGACGTTATTAAGCCGAAATTGGGCATTTTGCGCAATTAAATATTCATTTGAGGCCCGCAATTCAGCAATTTTAATCTCATTCGCTTCGACACGTCGCCGAAGCATGAGCTGCTCCTCTTCGAAATGCCGAATTATCGCAATCACATCCCGATCAGATTCGTCTCGGAATCTCTTAAATTCAGAACCAGAATCCATTCCAGCATCACGGGAGGACCGCTTAATCGATTGAAAATCATCACAGGGGCTCCGGTAGTCCCCCATTTGCGGGGGAATGTTCGCATTTGTCCTGTATCCGCTGTGCTGTTGGTCACTCCACATATTTTGCGGGGGCTGGACAATAGCTGGAGGCTCCATTCTTCCCGAATTTATGTAACAATCTCGGTGACGACACGACATTAAAAATTCATTGCAATTTTGTTGATTATTGTTATTATGTGTAATACTATGATCCATTGGAAATTCACCAAATTTACGATAAAATTCCTCTTCCTGAAGAGAATAGTGAAGAAATCTGTTCGGCAAATGGAATAAAAAAATAAGATAAAAAGAAAGAAAACAAAAAAATAACAATTACACTTACTTGCAATTTTTCCTTGGACAATTTGAATTTTGGAAATCATGGCAAAATACGACCAAATCCGGTGATAGAACATGTGGATACTATTAATAATAAAATATTAATAGAAGGAATAAAATATAAAAAATAAATAAAAATTACCCGGCAGTGTTTTCGCCTGCATAAGCCTCGAACAAAATCGCGACAAATTCGATTTTTAGAACAAGAATTATTTGAATTGTTACCCCCCGAAGATCCGGAGCCGGAGCCTCCACAATTTCCTGAATTTTGATTAGAATTTAAGCATGTGCCATTATTTAAATTGTTACAGCTCAAATTTTGATCGGATCCCGACTGGGACAACTGGGGCCCCGTTGTGCTGCTCACCCCCGAGGAGGAGCCTTGCAGGAGGTGCTGAATACTTGGTTTCATCAGGAATATTTTAGCAAGACTTTTCCTTTTAAAAACGATCGATAAATCACCAGATTTTGTCCTTTTATTTCCACTAATTTACCACTTATCCACGAAACGCACAAACGATTTTACGGAGTCGGACTTAAGTAAAATTCTGTTCAACGTCTTAAAGATAGAAATTCCTGTAAAATTTAAGGTGCACCTTGTACTCTCCGAAAAGAATAACAAAAACCAAGGCGTCACGGCGCACAGAGTGAAATTTTTAATGCAACGAAATCCGCGCCGAAAGGTGCCAAAGGCAATTTAATTTCTGTACCTCGCCTCTTTCGCCTGGCGAGCTGTCGACGGACTTGTCACTGTCAGCCCCAACAGAACTTTCTCAGCTGTTCGGGGCGAGAAAACAAATTCCCCAAAATCTCCAATTGCTGCAACCGCACCTCGTAACCACTAAATCGCGACTGAGAGGCACGGTATCGAAAAGACAAGGTATGCCATTCCAGCAATTTGACAGCTCGTGACGTCATCTTGGATAAAAAATGTATGGGGACTTTTCCAATTTCCAATGGGTGCAATTTCGGCTCTTTGGGAAAAGAAAAAAATCTCACTCTTTCCACACAGTCTTTTCTCCCGGTATAGTTTTTACAATTAACAACAGCACAATTAACCACTTTAAAGCGTAAAACTATAAACTTTTCTTCACAAATATCAAAAAACACACAAAAATATTGTCACTTAAAAATCACCTCCAGCGCTGTCAAGATATTTGTCCAAAATGACGCGCAAGATGGCGGACCCTCGTTTCGGAATGGCATACCTTGTGCAATTAGCAATAAAATAATTAAAAACTCCTGATCAAAAACAAGAGGAAAACCGAAGAAAATGGCGAGATTTTTAAAATTTTAATTTTCCTTGCACCGGCCCCTCGATGCAATTTAAAAAATTAATTCCGTAAAAAGGGCTCCCCAGGGCGGTTTTTTGGGCTCAAGCAATTAGAAATAAAATAACTAAAAACTCCTGATCAAAAACAAGAGGAAAACCGAAGAAAATGGCGAGATTTTTAAAATTTTAATTTTCCTTGCACCGGCCCCTCGATGCAATTTAAAAAGTTAATTCCGTAAAAAGGGCTCCCCAGGGCGGTTTTTTGGGCTCAAGCAATTAGAAATAAAATAACTAAAAACTCCTGATCAAAAACAAGAGGAAAACCGAAGAAAATGGCGAGATTTTTAAAATTTTAATTTTCCTTGCACCGGCCCCTCGATGCAATTTAAAAAATTAATTCCGTAAAAAGGGCTCCCCAGGGCGGTTTTTTGGGCTCAAGCAATTAGAAATAAAATAACTAAAAACTCCTGATCAAAAACAAGAGGAAAACCGAAGAAAATGGCGAGATTTTTAAAATTTTAATTTTCCTTGCACCGGCCCCTCGATGCAATTTAAAAAGTTAATTCCGTAAAAAGGGCTCCCCAGGGCGGTTTTTTGGGCTCAAGCAATTAGAAATAAAATAACTAAAAACTCCTGATCAAAAACAAGAGGAAAACCGAAGAAAATGGCGAGATTTTTAAAATTTTAATTTTCCTTGCACCGGCCCCTCGATGCAATTTAAAAAGTTAATTCCGTAAAAAGGGCTCCCCAGGGCGGTTTTTTGGGCTCAAGCAATTAGAAATAAAATAACTAAAAACTCCTGATCAAAAACAAGAGGAAAACCGAAGAAAATGGCGAGATTTTTAAAATTTTAATTTTCCTTGCACCGGCCCCTCGATGCAATTTAAAAAATTAATTCCGTAAAAAGGGCTCCCCAGGGCGGTTTTTTGGGCTCAAGCAATTAGAAATAAAATAACTAAAAACTCCTGATCAAAAACAAGAGGAAAACCGAAGAAAATGGCGAGATTTTTAAAATTTTAATTTTCCTTGCACCGGCCCCTCGATGCAATTTAAAAAGTTAATTCCGTAAAAAGGGCTCCCCAGGGCGGTTTTTTGGGCTCAAGCAATTAGAAATAAAATAACTAAAAACTCCTGATCAAAAACAAGAGGAAAACCGAAGAAAATGGCGAGATTTTTAAAATTTTAATTTTCCTTGCACCGGCCCCTCGATGCAATTTAAAAAATTAATTCCGTAAAAAGGGCTCCCCAGGGCGGTTTTTTGGGCTCAAGCAATTAGAAATAAAATAACTAAAAACTCCTGATCAAAAACAAGAGGAAAACCGAAGAAAATGGCGAGATTTTTAAAATTTTAATTTTCCTTGCACCGGCCCCTCGATGCAATTTAAAAAGTTAATTCCGTAAAAAGGGCTCCCCAGGGCGGTTTTTTGGGCTCAAGCAATTAGAAATAAAATAACTAAAAACTCCTGATCAAAAACAAGAGGAAAACCGAAGAAAATGGCGAGATTTTTAAAATTTTAATTTTCCTTGCACCGGCCCCTCGATGCAATTTAAAAAATTAATTCCGTAAAAAGGGCTCCCCAGGGCGGTTTTTTGGGCTCAAGCAATTAGAAATAAAATAACTAAAAACTCCTGATCAAAAACAAGAGGAAAACCGAAGAAAATGGCGAGATTTTTAAAATTTTAATTTTCCTTGCACCGGCCCCTCGATGCAATTTAAAAAGTTAATTCCGTAAAAAGGGCTCCCCAGGGCGGTTTTTTGGGCTCAAGCAATTAGAAATAAAATAACTAAAAACTCCTGATCAAAAACAAGAGGAAAACCGAAGAAAATGGCGAGATTTTTAAAATTTTAATTTTCCTTGCACCGGCCCCTCGATGCAATTTAAAAAGTTAATTCCGTAAAAAGGGCTCCCCAGGGCGGTTTTTTGGGCTCAAGCAATTAGAAATAAAATAACTAAAAACTCCTGATCAAAAACAAGAGGAAAACCGAAGAAAATGGCGAGATTTTTAAAATTTTAATTTTCCTTGCACCGGCCCCTCGATGCAATTTAAAAAATTAATTCCGTAAAAAGGGCTCCCCAGGGCGGTTTTTTGGGCTCAAGCAATTAGAAATAAAATAACTAAAAACTCCTGATCAAAAACAAGAGGAAAACCGAAGAAAATGGCGAGATTTTTAAAATTTTAATTTTCCTTGCACCGGCCCCTCGATGCAATTTAAAAAGTTAATTCCGTAAAAAGGGCTCCCCAGGGCGGTTTTTTGGGCTCAAGCAATTAGAAATAAAATAACTAAAAACTCCTGATCAAAAACAAGAGGAAAACCGAAGAAAATGGCGAGATTTTTAAAATTTTAATTTTCCTTGCACCGGCCCCTCGATGCAATTTAAAAAGTTAATTCCGTAAAAAGGGCTCCCCAGGGCGGTTTTTTGGGCTCAAGCAATTAGAAATAAAATAACTAAAAACTCCTGATCAAAAACAAGAGGAAAACCGAAGAAAATGGCGAGATTTTTAAAATTTTAATTTTCCTTGCACCGGCCCCTCGATGCAATTTAAAAAATTAATTCCGTAAAAAGGGCTCCCCAGGGCGGTTTTTTGGGCTCAAGCAATTAGAAATAAAATAACTAAAAACTCCTGATCAAAAACAAGAGGAAAACCGAAGAAAATGGCGAGATTTTTAAAATTTTAATTTTCCTTGCACCGGCCCCTCGATGCAATTTAAAAAGTTAATTCCGTAAAAAGGGCTCCCCAGGGCGGTTTTTTGGGCTCAAGCAATTAGAAATAAAATAACTAAAAACTCCTGATCAAAAACAAGAGGAAAACCGAAGAAAATGGCGAGATTTTTAAAATTTTAATTTTCCTTGCACCGGCCCCTCGATGCAATTTAAAAAATTAATTCCGTAAAAAGGGCTCCCCAGGGCGGTTTTTTGGGCTCAAGCAATTAGAAATAAAATAACTAAAAACTCCTGATCAAAAACAAGAGGAAAACCGAAGAAAATGGCGAGATTTTTAAAATTTTAATTTTCCTTGCACCGGCCCCTCGATGCAATTTAAAAAGTTAATTCCGTAAAAAGGGCTCCCCAGGGCGGTTTTTTGGGCTCAAGCAATTAGAAATAAAATAACTAAAAACTCCTGATCAAAAACAAGAGGAAAACCGAAGAAAATGGCGAGATTTTTAAAATTTTAATTTTCCTTGCACCGGCCCCTCGATGCAATTTAAAAAATTAATTCCGTAAAAAGGGCTCCCCAGGGCGGTTTTTTGGGCTCAAGCAATTAGAAATAAAATAACTAAAAACTCCTGATCAAAAACAAGAGGAAAACCGAAGAAAATGGCGAGATTTTTAAAATTTTAATTTTCCTTGCACCGGCCCCTCGATGCAATTTAAAAAGTTAATTCCGTAAAAAGGGCTCCCCAGGGCGGTTTTTTGGGCTCAAGCAATTAGAAATAAAATAACTAAAAACTCCTGATCAAAAACAAGAGGAAAACCGAAGAAAATGGCGAGATTTTTAAAATTTTAATTTTCCTTGCACCGGCCCCTCGATGCAATTTAAAAAGTTAATTCCGTAAAAAGGGCTCCCCAGGGCGGTTTTTTGGGCTCAAGCAATTAGAAATAAAATAACTAAAAACTCCTGATCAAAAACAAGAGGAAAACCGAAGAAAATGGCGAGATTTTTAAAATTTTAATTTTCCTTGCACCGGCCCCTCGATGCAATTTAAAAAATTAATTCCGTAAAAAGGGCTCCCCAGGGCGGTTTTTTGGGCTCAAGCAATTAGAAATAAAATAACTAAAAACTCCTGATCAAAAACAAGAGGAAAACCGAAGAAAATGGCAAGACTTTTAAAATTTTAATTTTCCTTGCACCGGCCCCTCGATGCAATTTAAAAAGTTAATTCCGTAAAAAGGGCTCCCCAGGGCGGTTTTTTGGGCTCAAGCAATTAGAAATAAAATAACTAAAAACTCCTGATCAAAAACAAGAGGAAAACCGAAGAAAATGGCGAGATTTTTAAAATTTTAATTTTCCTTGCACCGGCCCCTCGATGCAATTTAAAAAATTAATTCCGTAAAAAGGGCTCCCCAGGGCGGTTTTTTGGGCTCAAGCAATTAGAAATAAAATAACTAAAAACTCCTGATCAAAAACAAGAGGAAAACCGAAGAAAATGGCGAGATTTTTAAAATTTTAATTTTCCTTGCACTGGCCCCTCGATGCAATTTAAAAAATTAATTCCGTAAAAAGGGCTCCCCAGGGCGGTTTTTTGGGCTCAAGCAATTAGAAATAAAATAACTAAAAACTCCTGATCAAAAACAAGAGGAAAACCGAAGAAAATGGCAAGACTTTTAAAATTTTAATTTTCCTTGCACCGGCCCCTCGATGCAATTTAAAAAGTTAATTCCGTAAAAAGGGCTCCCCAGGGCGGTTTTTTGGGCTCAAGCAATTAGAAATAAAATAACTAAAAACTCCTGATCAAAAACAAGAGGAAAACCGAAGAAAATGGCGAGATTTTTAAAATTTTAATTTTCCTTGCACCGGCCCCTCGATGCAATTTAAAAAATTAATTCCGTAAAAAGGGCTCCCCAGGGCGGTTTTTTGGGCTCAAGCAATTAGAAATAAAATAACTAAAAACTCCTGATCAAAAACAAGAGGAAAACCGAAGAAAATGGCGAGATTTTTAAAATTTTAATTTTCCTTGCACCGGCCCCTCGATGCAATTTAAAAAATTAATTCCGTAAAAAGGGCTCCCCAGGGCGGTTTTTTGGGCTCAAGCAATTAGAAATAAAATAACTAAAAACTCCTGATCAAAAACAAGAGGAAAACCGAAGAAAATGGCGAGATTTTTAAAATTTTAATTTTCCTTGCACCGGCCCCTCGATGCAATTTAAAAAATTAATTCCGTAAAAAGGGCTCCCCAGGGCGGTTTTTTGGGCTCAAGCAATTAGAAATAAAATAATTAAAAACTCCTGATCAAAAACAAGAGGAAAACCGAAGAAAATGGCGAGATTTTTAAAATTTTAATTTTCCTTGCACCGGCCCCTCGATGCAATTTAAAAAATTAATTCCGTAAAAAGGGCTCCCCAGGGCGGTTTTTTGGGCTCAAGCAATTAGAAATAAAATAACTAAAAACTCCTGATCAAAAACAAGAGGAAAACCGAAGAAAATGGCAAGACTTTTAAAATTTTAATTTTCCTTGCACCGGCCCCTCGATGCAATTTAAAAAGTTAATTCCGTAAAAAGGGCTCCCCAGGGCGGTTTTTTGGGCTCAAGCAATTAGAAATAAAATAACTAAAAACTCCTGATCAAAAACAAGAGGAAAACCGAAGAAAATGGCGAGATTTTTAAAATTTTAATTTTCCTTGCACCGGCCCCTCGATGCAATTTAAAAAATTAATTCCGTAAAAAGGGCTCCCCAGGGCGGTTTTTTGGGCTCAAGCAATTAGAAATAAAATAATTAAAAACTCCTGATCAAAAACAAGAGGAAAACCGAAGAAAATGGCGAGATTTTTAAAATTTTAATTTTCCTTGCACCGGCCCCTCGATGCAATTTAAAAAATTAATTCCGTAAAAAGGGCTCCCCAGGGCGGTTTTTTGGGCTCAAGCAATTAGAAATAAAATAACTAAAAACTCCTGATCAAAAACAAGAGGAAAACCGAAGAAAATGGCGAGATTTTTAAAATTTTAATTTTCCTTGCACCGGCCCCTCGATGCAATTTAAAAAATTAATTCCGTAAAAAGGGCTCCCCAGGGCGGTTTTTTGGGCTCAAGCAATTAGAAATAAAATAACTAAAAACTCCTGATCAAAAACAAGAGGAAAACCGAAGAAAATGGCAAGACTTTTAAAATTTTAATTTTCCTTGCACCGGCCCCTCGATGCAATTTAAAAAGTTAATTCCGTAAAAAGGGCTCCCCAGGGCGTTTTTTTGGGCTCAAGCAATTAGAAATAAAATAACTAAAAACTCCTGATCAAAAACAAGAGGAAAACCGAAGAAAATGGCGAGATTTTTAAAATTTTAATTTTCCTTGCACCGGCCCCTCGATGCAATTTAAAAAATTAATGCCGTAAAAAGGGCTCCCCAGGGCGGTTTTTTGGGCTCAAGCAATTAGAAATAAAATAACTAAAAACTCCTGATCAAAAACAAGAGGAAAACCGAAGAAAATGGCGAGATTTTTAAAATTTTAATTTTCCTTGCACCGGCCCCTCGATGCAATTTAAAAAATTAATTCCGTAAAAAGGGCTCCCCAGGGCGGTTTTTTGGGCTCATGCAATTAGAAATAAAATAACTAAAAACTCCTGATCAAAAACAAGAGGAAAACCGAAGAAAATGGCGAGATTTTTAAAATTTTAATTTTCCTTGCACCGGCCCCTCGATGCAATTTAAAAAATTAATTCCGTAAAAAGGGCTCCCCAGGGCGGTTTTTTGGGCTCATGCAATTAGAAATAAAATAACTAAAAACTCCTGATCAAAAACAAGAGGAAAACCGAAGAAAATGGCGAGATTTTTAAAATTTTAATTTTCCTTGCACCGGCCCCTCGATGCAATTTAAAAAATTAATTCCGTAAAAAGGGCTCCCCAGGGCGGTTTTTTGGGCTCATGCAATTAGAAATAAAATAACTAAAAACTCCTGATCAAAAACAAGAGGAAAACCGAAGAAAATGGCGAGATTTTTAAAATTTTAATTTTCCTTGCACCGGCCCCTCGATGCAATTTAAAAAATTAATTCCGTAAAAAGGGCTCCCCAGGGCGGTTTTTTGGGCTCATGCAATTAGAAATAAAATAACTAAAAACTCCTGATCAAAAACAAGAGGAAAACCGAAGAAAATGGCGAGATTTTTAAAATTTTAATTTTCCTTGCACCGGCCCCTCGATGCAATTTAAAAAATTAATTCCGTAAAAAGGGCTCCCCAGGGCGGTTTTTTGGGCTCAAGCAATTAGAAATAAAATAATTAAAAACTCCTGATCAAAAACAAGAGGAAAACCGAAGAAAATGGCGAGATTTTTAAAATTTTAATTTTCCTTGCACCGGCCCCTCGATGCAATTTAAAAAATTAATTCCGTAAAAAGGGCTCCCCAGGGCGGTTTTTTGGGCTCAAGCAATTAGAAATAAAATAACTAAAAACTCCTGATCAAAAACAAGAGGAAAACCGAAGAAAATGGCGAGATTTTTAAAATTTTAATTTTCCTTGCACCGGCCCCTCGATGCAATTTAAAAAATTAATTCCGTAAAAAGGGCTCCCCAGGGCGGTTTTTTGGGCTCAAGCAATTAGAAATAAAATAATTAAAAACTCCTAATCAAAAACAAGAGGAAAACCGAAGAAAATGGCGAGATTTTTAAAATTTTAATTTTCCTTGCACCGGCCCCACGATGCAATTTAAAACTAATTTTGTAAAAAGGGCTCCCCAGGGCGGTTTTTTGGGCTCAAGCAATTAGAAATAAAATAACTAAAAACTCCTGATCAAAAACAAGAGGAAAACCGAAGAAAATGGCGAGATTTTTAAAATTTTAATTTTCCTTGCACCGGCCCCTCGATGCAATTTAAAAAATTAATTCCGTAAAAAGGGCTCCCCAGGGCGGTTTTTTGGGCTCATGCAATTAGAAATAAAATAACTAAAAACTCCTGATCAAAAACAAGAGGAAAACCGAAGAAAATGGCGAGATTTTTAAAATTTTAATTTTCCTTGCACCGGCCCCTCGATGCAATTTAAAAAATTAATTCCGTAAAAAGGGCTCCCCAGGGCGGTTTTTTGGGCTCATGCAATTAGAAATAAAATAACTAAAAACTCCTGATCAAAAACAAGAGGAAAACCGAAGAAAATGGCGAGATTTTTAAAATTTTAATTTTCCTTGCACCGGCCCCTCGATGCAATTTAAAAAATTAATTCCGTAAAAAGGGCTCCCCAGGGCGGTTTTTTGGGCTCATGCAATTAGAAATAAAATAACTAAAAACTCCTGATCAAAAACAAGAGGAAAACCGAAGAAAATGGCGAGATTTTTAAAATTTTAATTTTCCTTGCACCGGCCCCTCGATGCAATTTAAAAAATTAATTCCGTAAAAAGGGCTCCCCAGGGCGGTTTTTTGGGCTCAAGCAATTAGAAATAAAATAACTAAAAACTCCTGATCAAAAACAAGAGGAAAACCGAAGAAAATGGCGAGATTTTTAAAATTTTAATTTTCCTTGCACCGGCCCCTCGATGCAATTTAAAAAATTAATTCCGTAAAAAGGGCTCCCCAGGGCGGTTTTTTGGGCTCAAGCAATTAGAAATAAAATAACTAAAAACTCCTGATCAAAAACAAGAGGAAAACCGAAGAAAATGGCGAGATTTTTAAAATTTTAATTTTCCTTGCACCGGCCCCTCGATGCAATTTAAAAAGTTAATTCCGTAAAAAGGGCTCCCCAGGGCGGTTTTTTGGGCTCAAGCAATTAGAAATAAAATAACTAAAAACTCCTGATCAAAAACAAGAGGAAAACCGAAGAAAATGGCGAGATTTTTAAAATTTTAATTTTCCTTGCACCGGCCCCTCGATGCAATTTAAAAAATTAATTCCGTAAAAAGGGCTCCCCAGGGCGGTTTTTTGGGCTCAAGCAATTAGAAATAAAATAACTAAAAACTCCTGATCAAAAACAAGAGGAAAACCGAAGAAAATGGCGAGATTTTTAAAATTTTAATTTTCCTTGCACCGGCCCCACGATGCAATTTAAAACTAATTTTGTAAAAAGGGCTCCCCAGGGCGGTTTTTTGGGCTCAAGCAATTAGAAATAAAATAACTAAAAACTCCTAATCAAAAACAAGAGGAAAACCGAAGAAAATGGCGAGATTTTTAAAATTTTAATTTTCCTTGCACCGGCCCCACGATGCAATTTAAAACTAATTTTGTAAAAAGGGCTCCCCAGGGCGGTTTTTTGGGCTCAAGCAATTAGAAATAAAATAACTAAAAACTCCTGATCAAAAACAAGAGGAAAACCGAAGAAAATGGCGAGATTTTTAAAATTTTAATTTTCCTTGCACCGGCCCCTCGATGCAATTTAAAAAATTAATTCCGTAAAAAGGGCTCCCCAGGGCGGTTTTTTGGGCTCATGCAATTAGAAATAAAATAACTAAAAACTCCTGATCAAAAACAAGAGGAAAACCGAAGAAAATGGCGAGATTTTTAAAATTTTAATTTTCCTTGCACCGGCCCCTCGATGCAATTTAAAAAATTAATTCCGTAAAAAGGGCTCCCCAGGGCGGTTTTTTGGGCTCATGCAATTAGAAATAAAATAACTAAAAACTCCTGATCAAAAACAAGAGGAAAACCGAAGAAAATGGCGAGATTTTTAAAATTTTAATTTTCCTTGCACCGGCCCCTCGATGCAATTTAAAAAATTAATTCCGTAAAAAGGGCTCCCCAGGGCGGTTTTTTGGGCTCAAGCAATTAGAAATAAAATAACTAAAAACTCCTGATCAAAAACAAGAGGAAAACCGAAGAAAATGGCGAGATTTTTAAAATTTTAATTTTCCTTGCACCGGCCCCTCGATGCAATTTAAAAAATTAATTCCGTAAAAAGGGCTCCCCAGGGCGGTTTTTTGGGCTCAAGCAATTAGAAATAAAATAACTAAAAACTCCTGATCAAAAACAAGAGGAAAACCGAAGAAAATGGCGAGATTTTTAAAATTTTAATTTTCCTTGCACCGGCCCCTCGATGCAATTTAAAAAATTAATTCCGTAAAAAGGGCTCCCCAGGGCGGTTTTTTGGGCTCATGCAATTAGAAATAAAATAACTAAAAACTCCTGATCAAAAACAAGAGGAAAACCGAAGAAAATGGCGAGATTTTTAAAATTTTAATTTTCCTTGCACCGGCCCCTCGATGCAATTTAAAAAATTAATTCCGTAAAAAGGGCTCCCCAGGGCGGTTTTTTGGGCTCAAGCAATTAGAAATAAAATAATTAAAAACTCCTGATCAAAAACAAGAGGAAAACCGAAGAAAATGGCGAGATTTTTAAAATTTTAATTTTCCTTGCACCGGCCCCTCGATGCAATTTAAAAAATTAATTCCGTAAAAAGGGCTCCCCAGGGCGGTTTTTTGGGCTCAAGCAATTAGAAATAAAATAACTAAAAACTCCTGATCAAAAACAAGAGGAAAACCGAAGAAAATGGCGAGATTTTTAAAATTTTAATTTTCCTTGCACCGGCCCCTCGATGCAATTTAAAAAATTAATTCCGTAAAAAGGGCTCCCCAGGGCGGTTTTTTGGGCTCAAGCAATTAGAAATAAAATAACTAAAAACTCCTGATCAAAAACAAGAGGAAAACCGAAGAAAATGGCGAGATTTTTAAAATTTTAATTTTCCTTGCACCGGCCCCTCGATGCAATTTAAAAAATTAATTCCGTAAAAAGGGCTCCCCAGGGCGGTTTTTTGGGCTCATGCAATTAGAAATAAAATAACTAAAAACTCCTGATCAAAAACAAGAGGAAAACCGAAGAAAATGGCGAGATTTTTAAAATTTTAATTTTCCTTGCACCGGCCCCTCGATGCAATTTAAAAAATTAATTCCGTAAAAAGGGCTCCCCAGGGCGGTTTTTTGGGCTCATGCAATTAGAAATAAAATAACTAAAAACTCCTGATCAAAAACAAGAGGAAAACCGAAGAAAATGGCGAGATTTTTAAAATTTTAATTTTCCTTGCACCGGCCCCTCGATGCAATTTAAAAAATTAATTCCGTAAAAAGGGTTCCCCAGGGCGGTTTTTTGGGCTCATGCAATTAGAAATAAAATAACTAAAAACTCCTGATCAAAAACAAGAGGAAAACCGAAGAAAATGGCGAGATTTTTAAAATTTTAATTTTCCTTGCACCGGCCCCTCGATGCAATTTAAAAAATTATTTCCGTAAAAAGGGCTCCCCAGGGCGGTTTTTTGGGCTCAAGCAATTAGAAATAAAATAACTAAAAACTCCTGATCAAAAACAAGAGGAAAACCGAAGAAAATGGCGAGATTTTTAAAATTTTAATTTTCCTTGCACCGGCCCCTCGATGCAATTTAAAAAATTAATTCCGTAAAAAGGGCTCCCCAGGGCGGTTTTTTGGGCTCAAGCAATTAGAAATAAAATAACTAAAAACTCCTGATCAAAAACAAGAGGAAAACCGAAGAAAATGGCGAGATTTTTAAAATTTTAATTTTCCTTGCACCGGCCCCTCGATGCAATTTAAAAAATTAATTCCGTAAAAAGGGCTCCCCAGGGCGGTTTTTTGGGCTCATGCAATTAGAAATAAAATAACTAAAAACTCCTGATCAAAAACAAGAGGAAAACCGAAGAAAATGGCGAGATTTTTAAAATTTTAATTTTCCTTGCACCGGCCCCTCGATGCAATTTAAAAAATTAATTCCGTAAAAAGGGCTCCCCAGGGCGGTTTTTTGGGCTCAAGCAATTAGAAATAAAATAATTAAAAACTCCTGATCAAAAACAAGAGGAAAACCGAAGAAAATGGCGAGATTTTTAAAATTTTAATTTTCCTTGCACCGGCCCCTCGATGCAATTTAAAAAATTAATTCCGTAAAAAGGGCTCCCCAGGGCGGTTTTTTGGGCTCATGCAATTAGAAATAAAATAACTAAAAACTCCTGATCAAAAACAAGAGGAAAACCGAAGAAAATGGCGAGATTTTTAAAATTTTAATTTTCCTTGCACCGGCCCCTCGATGCAATTTAAAAAATTAATTCCGTAAAAAGGGCTCCCCAGGGCGGTTTTTTGGGCTCAAGCAATTAGAAATAAAATAACTAAAAACTCCTGATCAAAAACAAGAGGAAAACCGAAGAAAATGGCGAGATTTTTAAAATTTTAATTTTCCTTGCACCGGCCCCTCGATGCAATTTAAAAAATTAATTCCGTAAAAAGGGCTCCCCAGGGCGGTTTTTTGGGCTCAAGCAATTAGAAATAAAATAACTAAAAACTCCTGATCAAAAACAAGAGGAAAACCGAAGAAAATGGCGAGATTTTTAAAATTTTAATTTTCCTTGCACCGGCCCCTCGATGCAATTTAAAAAATTAATTCCGTAAAAAGGGCTCCCCAGGGCGGTTTTTTGGGCTCATGCAATTAGAAATAAAATAACTAAAAACTCCTGATCAAAAACAAGAGGAAAACCGAAGAAAATGGCGAGATTTTTAAAATTTTAATTTTCCTTGCACCGGCCCCTCGATGCAATTTAAAAAATTAATTCCGTAAAAAGGGCTCCCCAGGGCGGTTTTTTGGGCTCAAGCAATTAGAAATAAAATAATTAAAAACTCCTGATCAAAAACAAGAGGAAAACCGAAGAAAATGGCGAGATTTTTAAAATTTTAATTTTCCTTGCACCGGCCCCTCGATGCAATTTAAAAAATTAATTCCGTAAAAAGGGCTCCCCAGGGCGGTTTTTTGGGCTCAAGCAATTAGAAATAAAATAACTAAAAACTCCTGATCAAAAACAAGAGGAAAACCGAAGAAAATGGCGAGATTTTTAAAATTTTAATTTTCCTTGCACCGGCCCCTCGATGCAATTTAAAAAATTAATTCCGTAAAAAGGGCTCCCCAGGGCGGTTTTTTGGGCTCAAGCAATTAGAAATAAAATAACTAAAAACTCCTGATCAAAAACAAGAGGAAAACCGAAGAAAATGGCGAGATTTTTAAAATTTTAATTTTCCTTGCACCGGCCCCTCGATGCAATTTAAAAAATTAATTCCGTAAAAAGGGCTCCCCAGGGCGGTTTTTTGGGCTCATGCAATTAGAAATAAAATAACTAAAAACTCCTGATCAAAAACAAGAGGAAAACCGAAGAAAATGGCGAGATTTTTAAAATTTTAATTTTCCTTGCACCGGCCCCTCGATGCAATTTAAAAAATTAATTCCGTAAAAAGGGCTCCCCAGGGCGGTTTTTTGGGCTCATGCAATTAGAAATAAAATAACTAAAAACTCCTGATCAAAAACAAGAGGAAAACCGAAGAAAATGGCGAGATTTTTAAAATTTTAATTTTCCTTGCACCGGCCCCTCGATGCAATTTAAAAAATTAATTCCGTAAAAAGGGTTCCCCAGGGCGGTTTTTTGGGCTCATGCAATTAGAAATAAAATAACTAAAAACTCCTGATCAAAAACAAGAGGAAAACCGAAGAAAATGGCGAGATTTTTAAAATTTTAATTTTCCTTGCACCGGCCCCTCGATGCAATTTAAAAAATTATTTCCGTAAAAAGGGCTCCCCAGGGCGGTTTTTTGGGCTCATGCAATTAGAAATAAAATAACTAAAAACTCCTGATCAAAAACAAGAGGAAAACCGAAGAAAATGGCGAGATTTTTAAAATTTTAATTTTCCTTGCACCGGCCCCTCGATGCAATTTAAAAAATTAATTCCGTAAAAAGGGCTCCCCAGGGCGGTTTTTTGGGCTCATGCAATTAGAAATAAAATAACTAAAAACTCCTGATCAAAAACAAGAGGAAAACCGAAGAAAATGGCGAGATTTTTAAAATTTTAATTTTCCTTGCACCGGCCCCTCGATGCAATTTAAAAAATTAATTCCGTAAAAAGGGCTCCCCAGGGCGGTTTTTTGGGCTCAAGCAATTAGAAATAAAATAACTAAAAACTCCTGATCAAAAACAAGAGGAAAACCGAAGAAAATGGCGAGATTTTTAAAATTTTAATTTTCCTTGCACCGGCCCCTCGATGCAATTTAAAAAATTAATTCCGTAAAAAGGGCTCCCCAGGGCGGTTTTTTGGGCTCAAGCAATTAGAAATAAAATAATTAAAAACTCCTAATCAAAAACAAGAGGAAAACCGAAGAAAATGGCGAGATTTTTAAAATTTTAATTTTCCTTGCACCGGCCCCACGAGGCAATTTAAAACTAATTTTGTAAAAAGGGCTCCCCAGGGCGGTTTTTTGGGCTCAAGCAATTAGAAATAAAATAACTAAAAACTCCTGATCAAAAACAAGAGGAAAACCGAAGAAAATGGCGAGATTTTTAAAATTTTAATTTTCCTTGCACCGGCCCCTCGATGCAATTTAAAAAATTAATTCCGTAAAAAGGGCTCCCCAGGGCGGTTTTTTGGGCTCAAGCAATTAGAAATAAAATAACTAAAAACTCCTGATCAAAAACAAGAGGAAAACCGAAGAAAATGGCGAGATTTTTAAAATTTTAATTTTCCTTGCACCGGCCCCTCGATGCAATTTAAAAAATTAATTCCGTAAAAAGGGCTCCCCAGGGCGGTTTTTTGGGCTCAAGCAATTAGAAATAAAATAATTAAAAACTCCTAATCAAAAACAAGAGGAAAACCGAAGAAAATGGCGAGATTTTTAAAATTTTAATTTTCCTTGCACCGGCCCCACGATGCAATTTAAAACTAATTTTGTAAAAAGGGCTCCCCAGGGCGGTTTTTTGGGCTCAAGCAATTAGAAATAAAATAACTAAAAACTCCTGATCAAAAACAAGAGGAAAACCGAAGAAAATGGCGAGATTTTTAAAATTTTAATTTTCCTTGCACCGGCCCCTCGATGCAATTTAAAAAATTAATTCCGTAAAAAGGGCTCCCCAGGGCGGTTTTTTGGGCTCAAGCAATTAGAAATAAAATAACTAAAAACTCCTGATCAAAAACAAGAGGAAAACCGAAGAAAATGGCGAGATTTTTAAAATTTTAATTTTCCTTGCACCGGCCCCTCGATGCAATTTAAAAAATTAATTCCGTAAAAAGGGCTCCCCAGGGCGGTTTTTTGGGCTCAAGCAATTAGAAATAAAATAATTAAAAACTCCTGATCAAAAACAAGAGGAAAACCGAAGAAAATGGCGAGATTTTTAAAATTTTAATTTTCCTTGCACCGGCCCCTCGATGCAATTTAAAAAATTAATTCCGTAAAAAGGGCTCCCCAGGGCGGTTTTTTGGGCTCAAGCAATTAGAAATAAAATAATTAAAAACTCCTAATCAAAAACAAGAGGAAAACCGAAGAAAATGGCGAGATTTTTAAAATTTTAATTTTCCTTGCACCGGCCCCACGATGCAATTTAAAACTAATTTTGTAAAAAGGGCTCCCCAGGGCGGTTTTTTGGGCTCAAGCAATTAGAAATCAAATAATTAAAAACTCCTAATCAAAAACAAGAGGAAAACCGAAGAAAATGGCGAGATTTTTAAAATTTTAATTTTCCTTGCACCGGCCCCACGATGCAATTTAAAACTAATTTTGTAAAAAGGGCTCCCCAGGGCGGTTTTTTGGGCTCAAGCAATTAGAAATAAAATAACTAAAAACTCCTGATCAAAAACAAGAGGAAAACCGAAGAAAATGGCGAGATTTTTAAAATTTTAATTTTCCTTGCACCGGCCCCTCGATGCAATTTAAAAAATTAATTCCGTAAAAAGGGCTCCCCAGGGCGGTTTTTTGGGCTCAAGCAATTAGAAATAAAATAATTAAAAACTCCTAATCAAAAACAAGAGGAAAACCGAAGAAAATGGCGAGATTTTTAAAATTTTAATTTTCCTTGCACCGGCCCCACGATGCAATTTAAAACTAATTTTGTAAAAAGGGCTCCCCAGGGCGGTTTTTTGGGCTCAAGCAATTAGAAATAAAATAATTAAAAACTCCTAATCAAAAACAAGAGGAAAACCGAAGAAAATGGCGAGATTTTTAAAATTTTAATTTTCCTTGCACCGGCCCCACGATGCAATTTAAAACTAATTTTGTAAAAAGGGCTCCCCAGGGCGGTTTTTTGGGCTCAAGCAATTAGAAATAAAATAATTAAAAACTTCTGATCAAAATCAAGAGGAAAACCGAAGAAAATGGCGAGATTTTTAAAATTTTAATTTTCTTAGCACCGGCCGCGGCATTTTTTAATATTTCGTCTTAAAGCCCTGAAAGGTTTGATTTCTATTAAAACTATTAACAAAACATTTTAAAAATCAGGTTTAATTTGGGGGTTCTGCGGCCCCCAAAGCGGAACCTGAGCCAATTTCTGGGCACTTTCTTACTGATTTTATGCAAATTCGCCGCGTTAGGGTGCCGGCGTTTAAAACTTTTGGTCCGGAGTTATTTTTTTTTTATATTTTTCCCGTAATCCCTGAAGGTTTTCCTTTCTATTAGAATTAAAATTTTTAAAATAGCGTTTAATTTGCCGCATCTGTGGCCCTCTCTAGCTGATTTTAAGCAAACCCACGCTGCATGGGAAATTCAAATTAAAACTTACCCTGAATTTTCTTCGGTGCTTTTCTTGTTTTTAGTTAAGATTTTTGTGGTTTGTTTTTATTTCCAACCGATAAGAAAAATAAAATTGGAATTAAAGCAATATTCAAAAAATTGTCGTTATTTTTAGTTTCAAATTGCCGCGCCAGGTGCGACGTTTTCGCTGTGGTGTTTTTTTTTTTTTTTTTTTTTGTTAAAGCTTCTTTTTATTGTTTGCTCTGGGAAAAAAGGAGCAAAAAGGTGGAGGGGATGAGCTTTTCCGAAGTTCCGCGTTTGGTTCCGTTCGGCGCCACCAGGGGTTGGCGCGTTTCGCTAATTTTACTTAAATTTTCCAATTAAAAGGCGTGAAACGCGTGGGCGGCTGCTTTAATTGCCCCTTAATTAAATCCCGTTCGATTCGCGGGTGCCCGGAGGCTTTAATTTGGATGAAAGCTTCTTGATTTTTCGCTTTTCATGCTCCGGTGTGGCAATGCCCTGGCAGGGGAAGTAATTCTAACGGAATTTTAACCGTGTAGTCCCTTGAATGTGAAAAGCGCGTCGGCCGCGGTTTTTGTTGGTCGCGGTTTTTAGCGGTTTCACAGGTGGATTTCTTGATGAAAAATTTTTTTTTCGCGCCTCGGTTCCTTTCGCTTGAAGTGCCGTAGGAGGAAGCGCCGGTGGTTCGGTTAAAAAATGTGAAATTGTGAAAATTGTGTGAAAAGGTTTTTTTTATATGCAAATTAGCTGGAAAATTCTGTGCAAATGTGAATTTGGGCACAAATTGCCAAAAGCAGAGTCTGTGGACGTGAAGGGGTGAAATAATAATAATAGTAGTGAATTTTATTTAATTATTTTTTGAATAAAAGGAAGAGGGGGGTGCTCCGCCCCAGCCCCCGTGGAGACTCCTGAGGTCAGTAGCTGCTCAGCCCGATTCTAATACTTTTTATTTTTCGCTGGATGCCTTAAATTTTAATTTTAATTGGGAAGCTTCGTTCATTGCCGAAAAATTAAAAGGATTTTTCCGCGAATTTTTGGTCCTGGGTGGCGGCCATCTTGGAAAATTATTTCCTTGAGACTCAAGTTTTTTTGTTTTCTTTCAATTCTCAGAATCCCGCGAAATTTTTTGTCACACGGAGCTTTTTTTATTTTTTTTTATTTTTGAAAATGTCTGAAATTTTCTTGTGACAACAAGTGCCCTCAAAGTTTTTAAATTTTTGTTTTCCTGATACTTACAACTTTAAACTGGAACTTTAATTAATTTTATTATTATTTTATTGTTATCATTTTACTTCAAATTTTTCTTAACCGATATTTTTTATTTCCTTTCAGGATTGCAATTTTATTTATATGCGAATTTATGAAAAGTGAAAAGTGGTTTTTGTGCGGGTGGCTAGTGAATAAAAAATAAAATTATCAAAATAGCCTTTTAAGTGGAAGTGTCGTTAATTTTAAAATATTTGTCGCGACGGAATTTTTTTTCCTGATTTTCAACGAAAAAAGCCGCCTGAGCAGCGAAAGGGTGGGTAAGTGTGGAATTTTTCTAATTATTATTTTTAGTTTTTATTTTGCGCAAGGTCTTTGCTTCAGCGGAATTGTTAAAGTTGAAGGGTTTACTTTCTTTTAAAGGGAAAATATTAAAAATAGCGTTGAATTTACGACTTCTGCGGCCTTAAAACTAGAATCAGAGCCAATTTTTTGGTTATTTCTAGCTGATTTTAATACTACCCCTGTTTAGGGTGCCGGCGTTTTAAATTTTTGCTCCGAATGTATTTTGTTAATATTTTTCCTTAAATCCCTGAAGGGCTTCTTTTCTATTGCAATGAAATTTTTAAAAGGACTTATGGCTGCTCAAAGAAACTTAAAACAATTATTTTCGTAAATAGCTCTTCTCAGTTGAGTTTTTGGACTTAAACAATAAATAGAATATAGTTTAAAAAAAAATAATTTTTATGCATTAAATCCCATCCACATTGTAGGTAAAAATAAATTGCTCAAAATCAGATGAATTTTATTTATTTTTATCAAATATTTTGCGCAATCACATGAAATTGCTCAATTTATCGATCGCGGCAACAGGAGCCACTTCCAGTGGGGCTCTAGCGGCTAGTCTATCTTCTAGCCTCTGCCTCCTGCTCCTTTGTCTCCAGAGAAAAGTCTCTAGATTTAGCAGCCGATCCCGCGGGATCTGAGACTTGAAAACTAAAAAATCAAGTGCCGAGTGCAGCTGATGCTGGAGCTGGACCCGGAGCAAAACCCCCGCTCATTTGCATATCTGCCGTGCCCCGTGAGACGCCTCCGGAGCAGTGGGGCTCTCTGGAAAAGCCGGGCTCCAATTTCAATTGAAATTACAATTATATCTTTTTAAATGTTTTATTAACTAATTCTAGTTTAATTAAAATTTGTTCGACTACAAAGTTTTTAATTCTATTAAAGTTTTTAATTTTTTTTAATTTTTTAAATTTTAAACCTTTTTAGATTTTTAAAAAATGTTCGCCTTTAATGTGAAATTTGAGCCAATTTCTTAGTGATTTTTATCTGAGTTTTACACTTTTTTTGTTATATTTTCCCTGAAAACCTTGAAAGGGTTCGCTTTCTATTAAAATTAAAATTGCTAAAATCAGATTTGGGGAGACTCCGGGGCCTCCAAAATGGAACCTGAGTCTATTTCTGGGTAATTTCTAGCTGATTTTAAACAGAACGGAGAACCGGTGTTTAAAAATTGTTCCTTATTAATTTCTTAATCAAATAATTTTGTAAGACGGGTGGAAGTGGGTTCCAACATGATTAAAGTCGACGTTTTTATTTGCAACGGTCCCAGTTTGAATTCGCGCCAAACGCGCGCCATTTTCAACTTCGTGGCCAACTTCAGCCTGGTCCGCGTTAAATCTCGAGTCGGTTTGGCGCCGTTTCCGCTTTTTCCCTCATTTTTATTAATTTTGCAGGTGAATTTGCACCCTTTTTCGGTTTTAAATTGTTCTTCAACCACCGTGCGGCCGTTTTGTGTTCGAGTGCGGGAGGATTTTCGTTTCGCTTCGATGAAATCATTTTTTTCGGTTTCAATTGCGGTTTTATTAATAAGTGAAAATTTTTATTTCGATGTTCTTTTATTTTTTAATGACCTGTAAGGTTAAAGTGGGCAAATCAAGTGAAAAACCGGCGAAGAAAAAGGATATGCTTAAATCCCGGAAAATGCTGAGGTAGGGCCCCTTTTCCATGAAATTGAGTTAGTTTTAATTCGCTCCTTGCGACTTTTATCGAATTTATAAAAGCTAAATTTTCTCGTGTTTTGCTAATGTTTAATTCAAACATTTTCTTCTTTTTCTTATCTCGTTATTTTTTCTTTTTGGTCTCAAAAACTTCCTTCTCCAACGCATGGCAAGAATAAGAAAAAAAAAAAAAGATCGGCTGATTCATCAATTTGTTAAAAAATTTTTAAATGGAGGGAAAATCACCTCCAGGTAATTTTAAAGTGTATTTTTTCGATAAGTTGAATTCGTTAAATACGACGAAATCATCTGAACGCAAAATTATTGATTTTAATAATTTTGGTAAGATTTTACCTCTTTTTAAATTGGTTTCACCTTATTTGGAATATTTTTTAATTTAATCCTTTCAAATTTCACTTTGAAAAATTTCCAACGCGAATTAAAATCCACTGAAATCACGGAGTCGTTCAATTTTATCGGAACTCTTTTCGCGACCAACTTCACACTGAAACCCGTTTCCCTTTGTTCTTTAACGAGTTGGCGCCGGTTTTTAGTTTCGGAAAATTTCACCTGTTCAAGTTTTTCGGTAGTCTTTTTATTATTTTTTTATTATCATCTGACCGTTTTTCTTTCGTGGGAGAGCAGAGGAGCCGGAATTTAAAGGGATTATTTTGTAAAATTTAATTTCCGTTTTTCTCGTGAGAAAATTTTCTTAAGTTCAAAATTTTTGGTTTAAAACTAATTTCACCTATGCAAGAAACTTAGCCAGAGATTTAATTAATTAATTTTTATTTATTTCTCTCTTGCAGGATTACCGCCATAAAAGTGAAGGTGATTTTGTGATTAGTTTTGTGACGGCTGGTGAAAATTAAAATTGAAAATGTAAAAATAACAGCCGTTAAATGCTGTGAATTTGAGTTTTGAGTGAAAGTGTCGCAATTTTAATTAGCGTAAAAAAGGCCTGTTACAAATTAAAAGGAGAATTTTTCTTTAAGTGAAAGTGTAATTTTTTCAAAGTGTTTCAGTTATGAAATTTTTAACAATTTTTAAACCGGGGAAGAGGCCAACATTCCTACGAAAAAAGGTGAGTCTATTTTTTCATTGGATAGAACTTGATTCAGGATTTTAATAGTATCTTTTAGAAATCCCAAAATAATTTAAAATCAACGATATCCAGGCGGCACTTGACAGAGTTTGGCACGAAGCTCCTTTTCTAAGAATTTAGGGCCTATTTTCACCCGAGTGGGGCTCACTTGGACCAATTTTAGCCCTACTTTTACTCTTTTGGAAACTTTGGCGCTCCATTTCCCAAAATTTTCACTCCAGACATATCCTGATTTAGGGCCTCCAGGAAAGCGGGACGTGTTCTCGGTGCCTCATAAAAATATTGGGGCCCTAAGAAATTTTTTGAGAATTTAGGGCCTATTTTAACCCCCCTCACTTGGAGCAATTTTTAGTTCAATTTTACCCTTTTTGGGACTTTGTCGCCCCGTTTCCAGAATCTTTAGTCAACACGTCTCCCGATTTTGGGACTCCTAATTTTTTCTGAGGATTTAGAGTCTATTTGCACCAAAGTGGGGCTCACTTGGAGCAATTTTTAATTCAGTTTTATCCTTTTTGGGACTTTGGTGCTCGTTTGCCGAAATTTTTAGTTCACAATTATCCCGACTTTGGGATTTCTAGAGAGCGGGACGTGTTTTTGGAGTCCCTTAAACGTGTTGGGGCCCTGCGATTTTTTCCTGAGAATTAAGACCCTATTTACCCCCAAGTAGGCCTCATTTGCAACAATTTTTGGTTAAATTTTACCCTTCTTTATTTTTAGGGAGGAAGGCTCCAGCATGCCTTAGAAGAAAAAAGAAAAAAAGTTTACTAAGCTTTTTTGTTATTTTTAGTTATATTTTGTTTGATTGGCCTAATACGATTCCTTTCTTATAAATATTTATTGCCCCTCGATGCAATTTAAAAAATTAATTCCGTAAAAAGGGCTCTCCAGGGCGGTTTTTTGGGCTCAAGCAATTAGAAATCAAATAATTAAAAACTCCTGATCAAAAACAAGAGGAAAACCGAAAAAAATGGTAATAATTTTCGGTGTAGTTACCCGATGGATTTATGTCATTAAAACAGAGTAAAACTCCAAAAAAGCATTTAATGTCAGTGATTTTTAACTTTTCGATTCCCTGAGGCTAGATTTAAATGCCGCGCTGATCACCCTAAATCCAGGAGAAAATCTACGATTAAATTTTTTTTGAAAAGCGCTCATCACTTACCTCGTAGTGCTCCGCGGGGCGGTCGCAAGTTCCCCTTTTTGTTTCCCCGGTATTCAATTAAATTTGCACAAAACGCTTCACTTCACGCTTAAAGGCCATGATTTTAATAATTTGCCCACCTATTTACACTAATTCCACAAATTTCAGTGCTATTTTTAACCAAACAAACAATTTTCCCACGACAAGGAGAAACAATTTCGGGAAATTACGCGGAAACGACCGGCCCATCCACCCGCACTCAAATCGAAAACAATCGACCGTCAATAAACGAAAATTAAGCAGAAAACTCTTGGAAATCCATCCAGAAAATTGCTATAAATCCGTGGGAATCGCAAAATGACGTTCGCACTTTTGAACCTTCACGAAAACGAACGGTAAATTTTCCTTCTGGGACTCGGGAGGACTCGAGGAGCTTTCGACGAGCTTTCGATGAGCTTTCGATGATTTTCTCCCCTCTGGCTTTAGGACTGCCCTAGTCGTCGTCGCGAATTCAGTCCCGTGGGAACGCTTCCGGAGGACCGATTCCCGGAGGATTCGATTAAGAATTAATTAAAATAACCCTCTGTTTAGTCAGAACATGTAATTTTTAAAAATTTTACTAGACTAAATCAAATTTGTCCCCGTAAACACGAGCACACATGGCAGCACTAAAACGAAAAAAGCTTTTATTAATTAGGGGGCAAATGAGCTGATTAAAGTTATTTTTGTTTCTTCTATTGGTATAACTTGCATCAACTTAACACCGGTGTTCAAATTTAAACTGCCAACGGAAAATAAAGTGACGTCACCAGGTATTTAAAAATAATTTCTCTCAAAATCAGAATAAACAATTTTTTTAGGTATTCAAAAATAAAGAAATTAAAGAAAATTTTGAGCAATATTAAAAAAAAAAATATTTCTTCCGGTTTCTTTTTGTTTTTGATTAGGATTTTTTAATTATTTCATTTCCAGTCGATGGAACCCAAAAACTCGGACCGGAAGTCGTTTTTAGGGAAATAATTTTTAAAAATTTCTACGAAGAGGCCAGGAATTACAGAGAAAAATTTGAAAACTTACCGCCATAGGAAGAATTTTAAACGCGAGGGATTTGCTTAAAATTAGTTGGAAATTAACCAGAAATTGCTCCTGGGAGTTCTTTTTACGAAAATTGAAATTAAGAATTTCACAGAATTGAAGTTAAAAAAATATTTTTATTTTACATTGAGGACTTGATAAGGTAAAAAAACGACTCATTCGTTAAAGAAATGTTTTATTTTTTATATATTTTTTTGTTCGTTTATTTTATTTATGTTTTTCAGTAGTTTGTTTTTTCTGCTACATTTCAATTGATTGGCGGCGTCCTACGTGCTAAAAGTTCCTAGATTTTTGGGTAAAAACCTTTAGAAATGCCCTGTTTCTTGGGTTTTTAAAGGTTTGCCTTTTTTTGAGGAGATTTTGGATTAGGGAAGGGAGCCAACGGGGTGACAAATGGTAATTTAATTAATTTTTTTTTTTTTTATTAATATTTTACACATATTTTCCGCATTTTTAGCGTCTATTTATTTACTTTTTAATTTTCTTCTGCTGGGAGGCGGGGGGGAAAAAAAAATTGATTTTCCATTTATATTATTTACATTAGAATTTTATTTTATTTTTGAAACTATGAGGAATTTTTGGATCCTACTAAAATACAGAAAAGAATTTAATTTTTAATTTATTTTTGTATTGCTTTACGAACATTATTTTTTTTATGAGTTTTTATCTTTTTTTTATCGTCGATTTCATTTTTTTTGAATGTTTTTGCCGGACCGCTTTTAGTTAGATAATTTAGTACTTGATAGTGCTGTGTGATAAAATGCTAGTTAAATAAAAATAAACGCAGTACGACTAGAATTCTTAATTTAAACTCAACAGCGAGTGCTAAACCCATAGCAGTTCCTATCACAAGAGAATGAACTTTTTTTTCCGGTTCTCTGCTTTAATAACTTCGTTTATTTTCCTCATTTAAACTTTATTTACCTTGATTTTTAAGTAATTTTATTTGAAATTTTAAGAAGCAGCTTAATCAACAATTTTTACCCAATTCCGTTCGTCTGTGTCGTCGTTTCACCGTGTCGAAAATTTTGAAAATGTTTCGTAATATCGTGCCTATAAAATGGGATCCGATAGTCGGGACGATCGAACGAGAATCTGGCAACACTCCACAGCTCGTTTGGTGAGTGATTGCTGCTGCCGCTGCTGCTGCCATTGTGTCCGAGCCGCGTGTTTGCCGTTGCAGTGGCAACACTTCCGCCCAAACGGTAATTTGCCTGCTGAATTCCGGCCCCGCCCACACTTCCGCCCCCCTGAATTGAAGAATTGGCGACGGTATGCTGCCCGAATGCGGCAATTGCAACAGCCGCTGCAGCTGCGGCTGCAGCTGACGTCGATGTCGATGACGTTGACAGTGACAGCGATGACAGCGACGATGATGACGATGACGAACCAATCGGCGATCCGCCGTGGTCCAGGGTTGACATTTGCGAAATGTTTCCGCATCGGGCGATTGCCACAGTTGTTGTTCCGGTTAGAATTTCGTTTGTTGTGGCAACACCACAGCCTCCAGTGCTGCCACATACATTCGATAGGGCTGCTGCTGCTGCTGATGACGTCGCCATCAATCCACCGGTCGCGTGATGATCACTCGCAATTGACGAGGACGACGAGTGCGAGAGGAGTGACGTAACCGGCGTCAACGGGCGCAGGATAACCGGATTTTTTGCTAGGCTCTGTTTATGTTTTTTTTTTTTTTGGAAGAGAAAAAGAAATTGCAAAAAGAAAGACATTTTCTAACCGATTTTACCACGTGACGTGATCACGTCACGCAGTCGCATCACGCAATGATAACATGCACTAGAATTTTTTAAAAACAAGCAGAAAATCAAAATTTGAACATGAAAACAGTTAAAAAAATCATACATTTTTCGATATAAAATATAGACTAATATTTATTTGTGAACTTCAAAATGGCGGATACAAGATGGCAACCACAATTTTTCGAATTCAACGAATTTAAGTGAAAATTTGTATCAAGATTGATTTATTAATAAAAATGCATAATTAAAAATGAGGTGAGAACTCCTTCAGATTTCGAACGTGGTAATAAAATTAGTTTTGGACTCCAAAATAGGGTGAAGTACCAAAACTTAAGTATTTTATCTAAATAGTGCTTGAAATACACCCGTTGAAACCGAGTTAATCAACTAATAAAAAATATACAATGCATATAAATAAAATTTTATTTTATTTTTTTCTTAAATTTACATTTCCCACCCAATGCGAGGATAAATCAAATAGAATTTAAAAAAAAAAAATCTAAACAACAAAAAATTACCTAGGGCATTAACACCCCCATCCGGATCCACTTATTCAATTAATTCACACCCCTCCCCCGCAAGCAAAAAACATTCGTTACCTGGGAAAAGGTAATTTAATATGTAAATTGCACGCAAGAGGCATAGCCCCAACGGTGGGATCGGGGGGCCGTCCATAGGGGCGAGAGGGGCACCAGCAAAGTACACAAAATTGAATTTAATTATGAGAGCGCGCCAATTTTTGATATAAAGGGATCAACTTAATTCACCTTTTAATTGAATTAACCCCTGTGTACATGCCCCTCTCTCGCTTCCCCCCAAATTATCCCCTTGAGCCCCCCTCCTAACCCCCCTTCCATTCTGGTTTATACCAATCAAAGGTGGATACCTCTCTTTTGGGGGATGGCTGCTGCGGGGGATGGGCGGGTTATGTTTATTGAGCGGAAAATTAAACGTGAATGCGGCTCAGGAGGGGTTCAAGTGATAAGGGGAGGGGATTTCGGGGCTGTCTGCCTTCTTACGGGACGGAACAAGCCGGAAGGCGTTAACAAAATAAACTAGTGTGGTGGGGATAGGGTGGAGAGAGGGGAATGGAAAAGTACATGAGTGGGGAGGGGGAGGGGGGTTGTGCGATTTTATGTAGGCTGCATGATTTTGTCGAAATTGACTCAATTTAACCGCTAAAAAATAACCACAATATGTATAAAATCAAATTAACAAAATGAGTTAATTAAAATAAAAACAAAAAAATTAAACACGAATAATTTCATCTTTTAACAAGTGATTTCTGATTTATTTTAATTATTTTCTCTTAAATTTTAATAAGTGCTCATCAAGACCTTTCATTTGAAACCAAACACGATATATTTATTATAATTTGTTTTTTTATTTTTTAAAGTTCGAATATTTAATTTTAAAATCCGCCATATTGGATTTAGTGAAACGTCACATATCCTATAACACGGGGACAATTAAGACGTTTTAAATCTCACTTTATTTATCAAAATACGATTAGTACTTTACGAATTATAAGGGAACAAATGAACATAAACACAAATTAATTTTGTTTTATTATAAAAATTATGAGAAGTTCGGCGAAAGAACAGGGGAAGCGTATAAAATTCGATTAAAATAAAATTAATTTGGTACATTCAAAGATGAGAAGTTGAGCGAAACGCCGGAGGGGATGAATCAAAAAAACTGTAAAAAGAGGGGCAAAATTCGTAAAATACTGGCAGTCGAAACTTGACCGCCCCGATGGGTGATGCCGCATTTTCATGTTGAAAATTATAAATTTATGAAATTATTATTTATTTATTTTAATTTGTATTAAATACATGAATTTTTGGTAATTAATAATCTTGTTTGAAACCAGCCCTTTCTTTTAATACTAGAACTATCAGCGCGTAAGCTTGTAATTTTAATAATTTTTTGTAACTTTAATGTAATATTCTTTCAAATTTAAAATTGTAATTATAAATGGGAAAAGATTTTTGAATATGTCGTAATTTTGAACCTTAATAAGTCTTGGCATAAATCTTAAGAGGTCAGTTTAAAAAATATACTTTCTTCAAGGAAGAAATTGAGTACCCGTCAATTTGACTCATCTTAGTAAACTTAGTAAAGGTAGGATAATTAAAAGAAATTTTCTTGTATTCCTAGAAATTATTGTTTATATTCAGATTGTTTCCAAAATTTCCATCTCAAGGCTAATTAAAAGTTATTTAATTAGAAAACACAGAGGAGGAAAATTCAAATGTTTCCCTTCACTCACAATTTGTAAGCAACTTACTTGAACGATCAACTTTACAGTGATTAAATTATAAAATAACAAGCACCCTTATCGCTTTCGGCCCTCTTCAACTTCTTCCCTTCCCCCACCACTCGTTTAATGTCAATTATATTCAATTAAGCCCTCAGCCCTTATTTTGTAGTTAGCTCCCCTCTTTGGTCGGTTGCGACATCATCAAAAAAGGTAAGATTTAGGAAAATTCAATTTTTGGGAATGATTTTGCCAATTTCAACTATATCAAAATGCTACCCCCCACTCCCCCTTCAATCCCCCCACTCTTCTACATTTCTTCGTTCTTAAGTACACCCTAAAAAATATCACTTTGACGCAATACTGTGTGTGGGGGAGAGGGTAGAAGGGAGGGAGGGATGGAGGGGGAATGAGGAGAGTGGGAGGGGACACATTGTTAGGGCATTGTGCCGGAGGTGGGGGAAAATTGCAGAGAAGTGAGGGCAGGAGGAGAGGGAGGAGACAATAGCTGGATCCTTGGACTCTACCGATGAATTGAACAAAAAAATCAACAAAGTCTGCATCCTCCCACCCTCTTCCTCTTCCCTTCCCCTCATCCCCGCCCTTTCTTTATGTTCCATAGATAACAAAGGCTAAGTTCATTTTTTGTGTGTTTAATTCAATTCTTCTTCGTGTTCTTCTTTTAAAAAGAAGAAAATAAGAGGGATTTATTAGAAAGAGAAATTGGTCATCTTTTGAGGAAATTTAAGAAAACAATGGTCCTTCTCCCACACGCCCCCCCCCCCCCCCGCCCCCACCCTTTGTAAGTCAGAAAAAAAAATTCAGCTCGTCTCTCCATCTGTCTAGGCGAAAAAAAAAAAAAATTTAATCCACACCCCCAACAAAAAGAAAAAAAAAATTGGACTCCCGCCCCCGAATAAATTTTCAGCTGGATAGTCCCGAAATATTCCGCCCCCTCAGACGCTTATAGGGTGAAATTCTCCCCGAAAGGAGCTAGGAGAGGGGAGCGGGGTAAGGAGGGGATGGGACGAAAAATTTCTATACAAAATTTTGTATATAAGCCACCACCCACTCCGCTGTGTGGGTGTCTGTGCTTAAGAAAATACAATTTTTGGACGAGAAGGCGGTGGGGCAAAATTTTGTGTTTCCTGTGATTGGTCGGGATCTAAGTTTTATGTAAAATCCCCCAAAAAAAAAAAAAATAAAAATAATACAAAAATAAGTTACTTACCCTTGGCTAGGTTTTTGTTATGAAGACATTTTCTAAGAAAATACGTGAAATTTGGCATATCGGGGCGTCTTAATTGAATTTCCTTAAATCGATGGTGTTGTATCAATTAATCAAGCAAATTTCATCAAATATTTAATTTAATACAGATGAATATTTTAAAAATAATTTTATTTCGACTCGACTGAACCAAAAAACCCGTTCCAGGAGCAATTTTTTAAAATTTCTTCTAACAACCCGAGGTCTTTGAGGTCTTCTTCTTGTTTTTATAATACTTAAAATTGTTCCCATCCATTACTTAAATAATTGAATTTAATAATTTACTCTTAAATTTCAAGAAATCCAGTAAATAATTGAAATAATTAATATTAAAATTAATTTTGTTCTATAGGTCCTAAAAATGATGAGAAGTTCGGTGAAAGAACGTATAAGCGTATAAAATTCGATTAAAAAAAAATAACTTTGATACATTCAAAGATGAGAAGTTGATCGAAAGGCCGGAGGGGATGAATAAAAAAGAGGGCAAATTCAGAGTGATTGGGGCAGTCGAAACTTGACGGTTGCGGTGTAATGCTGTGGTATGATTTTAAAAATTATAAATTTATGAAATTATTATTTATTTTAATTTGTGTTCAATTTCAATTTATTTAGTCTTTTTAGTTATTTTAGAGGGGTCCTTTTTACGAAAGTAGTAATTTTTATTTTACTGAGCAGCAAGGTAATGAAAGATAAATTCAAAAAATCGTGGTACCACGTGGTACCATTGTAATTGTATGGTGCCACGTGGCACCAATGTGGTGCCACGCTTAAAATTAAAAGGTAAAACATAAAAATGTAACATTCACACCTCATGCAGATGAAATAAGGGATTAAAATTAAATATTTATTATAAAATTACTCACGTCTTTCCTCATGACACCTTCCCATCCCATGTCATTTGAGTTTTCGACTTCGATCGGTGGTGATTCGGGTACTTTAATCGAGATGTCTCTGTCGTCACTTTTAAATTTCATTTCATTATCGAGATGCTCCTCTTCGGTTGTTTCAATGTCGACCATTTCATCATCGCTGGACAATGATTCTTTAATTGTTGAGACCTCCTCCCGTGAATTTCTGCTCGATGTCCTCTGATCGTCGTCAATTAGGGCACCAATTGCTAAGGCTGTGGCCGACGTAAAATTTGTTCGTCCCTGATTTATGACCGGTTTAAAAGCCGAATTATTGTATACAATATCAGTTGAGGTTAGGATTGTGTTGTTATTTTCTCCGATTGTTCCGCCCCCACCCCCAGCTGCTGTTGTTGATGCTGCTGTTGTTGTTGTTGATGATGTTGCTGCAGCTGCGGCTGCGGCTGCAGCTGCAGCTGCTGCTGCTGCCGCTGCAGCAGCAGCACCAGCAGCCGCAATATTGCTGTAATTTGTTGGATTTGTTTGCGTATTTTCTGTGTCCGGCTGGCAATTGTCTGTTTGTTGGGTAAAAATTAGTGAAGCGGGCGTCGGACGTTTCATCCATGGCAACGTATATCCTGGAAATTGTAACGGATTCGATTTATTTTGGGCATGCCACATGTAGTCCATCATAAATGACCGGGAAAATGGCAGTGGCAGGTCGCCCCCGCCGATTCCCTGAATTCGCGATTGTGTCGGATTTGCTGGGGGTGAGTTCGGATGGATGTTAACTGGTCGAATTGGGAATTGCGTCACATTTGCGGTCGTTGCCGCAGAAACGACTGCAGCGGCCGCAGCCGCATGAATAAGTGGCGGACTAATTTGCGTCTCTTTAATTCGCTTCGGCGACGGAACACTCGAGTGGTTGTGGCCGTGATGGTGGGGTCCGTTCGGTGAATTGCTCATTAAACGTTTTCTAGTTCCGCCATTGAACATCGCCTTAACGTCCTCCCACGCATGAATAATTTCTTCTGGCGGATTACCGCTCAATTTCATGTGTCGTCTCCATGAATTAAAATTTGCCGCGTCCGGTTGAACGTATTTATCCCCCGGCCCAATTCGATGCGAGTGAAAAATGAATTTATTCGGGGAAAAAAATAAGCCACAGTACGAGCATTTAATGCATTTTGCCCTCGATGAATTGTAACGCGATGGCAAAAACGAGCCCCGACACCCCCAGGCACACTCGTGATGGACACTAAATGCAAAATCTTCGGGGAGCCGCGGAGGCGCATTGTCACCTAAAAATGATTTGCATAAACGTTCCGCCTCGCGACGCGTTATCATGCCGCAGCGTCGCGAACTGACCGGCATCGCGCCTGCCCGACGCAAAATTTCTAGCTGCACCGGCGTGCACTGAACGCATGTGATCCCGAGCGCGACGCGCCGATTGTGGATCTCGTTGTAGCTGAACTGCTTCAGGAGTGTGTTCGAAATTTGCGCCAGACACAAACGCTCCTGGGACTCGATGTAGAGGGAGACGATCGGAATTCCGTAGAGCAGCACTGTTCCAACCTGAAGAAATTGAAAATCGAAAAAACAGAAATAATTATTGTAATTCATCGAACAAATAATTACCCTATGTGGTGCCACGGTGTAATTACACCATACAGAAGGAAATTCGAACCTAATTTTAAATAAATCTCCGCTTTAGGGTACCTTTTTTATATTTTTCCTTAAATTTCTAAAGCCCGAGTAAACATTTTTTCGTTACACACGGACTCCGAGGCATAAACACGCCCAAACCTAGCCCAAATAGCGAACAAATACGACCGCAACAAGCACGAAAATACCCAAAGCAGGCACAAAAATTTAAAAATACATCCTTTTATGAACGCAATGTACACCCGTGCCTAATTTGGGCTGTTTTGGGTGCGTTAGGAGTTATTTTAATAAATTAAATTTTTGCTCCACCACACTGTGTCCCATTTGGGTATAAAATGGGCTGGCCCCGTACGTCTTTCGGGCTACGTTTGGGCCTGTTAAATTTTTAATCGGGAAGGGCTTCCTTTTTATTATAACTGAAATTTTATAAATCGGATTTAATTTAGGGGTTCTGCTGGTCTCAAAGCGAAACCAGAGCCAGTTTCTCGTCAATTCCGATTTTAAGCAAACCTCCCGCGTTTTTTGTATTTTTTCTTAAAGTCGTAAAGCCCGAGTAAACTTAGGCACAGACTATACGCCCTTTTTCAGTCATGTACACGCCCAAATCAGGTATACAAATTTAAAAATACGCCCTTTTTCAGGCATGTACACGTCTAAAGTAGGAACGAAAATTTAAAAATTCACCCTTTTGTGAACGCAATGTGCACCCGTACGTAATTTGGGCTATTTTGGGTGTGTTAAGAGTTATTTTAATAAATTAAATTTTTGCTCCGGCACACCGTGTCTCATTTGGGTATAAAACGGGCGTGCCGCCGTACCTCTTTTGGGCTACGTTTGGGCCTGTTAAATTTTTACTCGGGAAGGGTTTTCTTTTTATTAAAACCGACATTTTACAAATCGGATTTAATTTAAGGGTTCTGTGGCTCTTCAAAGCGAAACCTGAGCCAGTTTCTCGTCAATTCTGATTTTAAGCAAACCTCCCGCGTTTTTTTGTATTTTTATTTTTCTTTAAAGGGTTTTTTTTTCTATTAAAACTAAAATTTCATAAATCGGGTCGAGTCGTCTTTAGTCATGGGACCTTTTTGAAAATTCAAAAACCTACAGGAAAACATCAAACCACAAAAGTAATTTGTTTTAATAAAAGATTTTTTTAGGTAAGGTTCCGTTCGGCTTTCTCGTGAAGAAGGAAATAAAGCTAAACTATTCTAGGTTTTTTTTTTTGCTAAATATTTATTATGAGTTGTACTTGAACTTGAACAGTAATTTTTTTTTTAACCCAATTTAGTAAGACTTTCTGAAAAATCACGTAATAGTCATGCTGGGTAAAATCCACCCCAGCGCCACCTTTTCGTCACGATAAACAATGTTAGAATGAAAATAATAAAAAAATAAAATAAAAACAAATACTATGTTATTTTTGAAACCTATAAAATTAAAAGTTTGTTGCTCTTTCACGCCTAAACGCTTGGTCCGATCATTTTCATTTTTTGAGTGAATTCACTACATATTCCGACTTAAAATATAGGCTACGTTTTATTTGTAGTCTTCAAAATGGCGGATGTAAGATGGCGGCCAAAAATTGTAAATTTCAAGAGATTGCAATGAAAATTGGTATTTTGGGGGTTTGTGGAGATCCTGATTGCGAATCTACTACCGAAATTTAAAAATTCAAAATTGCGGATCAAATATGGCGATAAAACTTTTTCGAAATTCAACGAATTTAAGTGAAAATTAGTACTTTAAGGCCACTAAATTCGAATTTACTAAATTATTTGTTTGTTTGTATGTTTGTTACACTGTCACGCCGAAACGGTTGGTTTGATATTTTTCAATTTTTGTCTGAAGGTACGACAATTTTCAACTTAATATGTGACATAAAATTAGGAGTTTCAAAATGGTGGACTTAAGATTGCGGCCAGCAATTGTAAATTTCAATGGATTGCCATGAAAATTGGTATTTGGAGTTTTTGGAGATGCTGATTGGGAATCCGCTTTCAAAAATTAGAATTCAAGATAGTGAACTGAATATGGTGACCAAATTTTCCACGATTCATAGTAATATCGTGGAAAAATAAATTGGAATGGTTGATTTAATACCAAATAATTTAATATTTAATATTTGCGTGTGTGCCGACGGTAATTTCTATAACGAATAGATTTTAAGTCCTTCTGATATTAAACGTGGTAGCAAAATTAGTTTTGGACCGTTTTATATCACATCCACAGATTTTAGTAAGAAATAAAAGAAATTGCTGTAACTAGAAAAAATAAAAATGGTTTATTAAACCTGAAATTGCATGCGTTTCTATTAAAAGATAATTAAAAGGGCCGATTAAAATAATTCCTACATGAGTCTAATAGTTAAAGATTGAATGTACCGATAGATGGCAGCACATGTTCCATTTCCTCTAATTTATTGGATTCCAGGTAGAATTAAAAATGGAAAGATACAAATAGGAAAGTTGGGAATTAACTTTTAAATGCAAAAAAAAGAATAATACAAAAATCTCAGATGTGTCCTATTATTTGTCATGGGGTGTAGCCACTTCTACTCCACTTTCTTACCTTGATTAATAGCTGGCCTAAAACTAAGTGCGATTTTAGGGGATTGGAGTTTGTTACGCTTAAAAAATCTCAACGAGAAGGCCACCGCCGCCGGTACGTGATGCGACTAATGTCCTCACGTCCTCTGGTACCATTAATTCCAGATGGAACTCGAAATGAGCAAAAAAAAATAAAGTGGAATAAAAAGAAACTAGTAGAGGGCCTAAAACCTCCAGCCTGGAGGAATTGAGTAGACGAGCCGCTCAACCTGAAGGCAGGCAATCTCCTGGAAAATATATGGGATTCGGGGGCGAAGTCCCAAGGGGGTGATTCCTCCAAATCGCAAGCATATTGCGTGCCTCTCAATGGGCTGGTGGTGCGTGGGGATGTTACGCTTAAAAAATAACTAAGCAAATCCAGGGCAATTGTAGGCGTCTAAACAGCCGTAAAAATACGAAAATACCGAAAAAAATTTCACCTGATTTGGCTTAGGGGACGCCACTGTCCTTACGCATTCCTGCGGTGTCTTCGAGTCGATGGCCCGTTTCATTAGGTGGTGACTCTGCTGCGCTGTCGCCTCCATTTCAGCTGGATTTCGTGATCCTGGACCTGTTTTGACCCCTTTTTAGGGCTCCGTTGATGGAGTGGGCTCCAGTCGAATTGTCCTGGGAATTGTCGTCATTCATTCCACACCTCTTGTTTTCCTGGAAGAGGTTTATTCACTAAAATTTTTAAAGTTTTAATACTCTATCGCGTTTAAACTAGGCTTAAGTTGAGCTTAAGCTAAAATTAAACTAGTTTAAGCCTAATTTTAATAAGATCTTTAAGTTTCAAATCCTTTTCACCAAAATTTAAACCAAAATCGAAGTTAGCTTAAGTCAGTCTTAAGCCGGACTATAGTCAAACTTATTGCCAAGTATTAGGGATGCTTTTAATTAGTCTTAAACCAAGCTTAAATCCAGAAAAACAAAATATTTGTATACTATAATAAAACAAAAATATTTAATTATAGCTTAAAAATCAAAATAAAATAAAATTCTCATAAAAAAATTGCCCCAAACAAAAATTTGTTTTCGGATTTTCCGCCCCCGATTACGTTGCTTAATCTCTGCACACGGTTCAATTCAATTCACATTCGCGCGCATTGACAATCTCTGGAGGTTAATTGGAGGGTTCCAAAAAGCCCTGGATTGGTTTAATTATTCAAAATCATTCAGGGACGTGAGATCAGAGAGGATTGGGGTTGATTGGGATGTTTTTGTTTTGATTTCGTGCGGGGGGATATGAGCCACTGGTCTTTTCCGATACAAAAGTAAAAAAACAAATTAAAGAGGAACAGCAACACCCCCTCTAGTGGCGTGTAATTGAAATGTCAGCTTAGTTGCAGACGAAGGGGGGGGGGGGGGGGGATTCAATTCGAATAAAAAATTATATACATAAATAAATAAAAACGCAGTTATTAAATAAAATTTGTATCTGTCTGAGGTTCCTCTAGGCAATCATCTTGGACCTTTGCTCTTTAATTTAGTATAATAGTTTTTTGCATACGTGATGTATGTATGTAGATGTCACTGTAACAACTACTTACCTACCCCCACACTCCCTCCAAAACCCCATTGCCATCCCCTCCTACTCCCCACCTAGTTAGCCATACAAAAAAACAAAAAAATAAAAAATAAAAAAAACTTCCATGGCAAATAGACGCAACACAACTAAAATCCCCTGTTAATCGGATCCGCGCGACAAAAGAGTCCCGCTTTTGTTCCGACTGCTGCTGGATGTCCTCCCCCCCTGGCGGTGGTCTCCCGAATGATGAGAGTATCGCACCCACTCATCTCCTCGCCACCATGCGTCGCACCAGTCGCAAACAAACCCCCCCCCCCCCCTGCACTGCTGGCTCCACGATTTCCCTTTTGTTGCTGAGCGCGCGTCGACGTCAGGGCAAAACGCCGCTTAATTGTTGTTTTAAATTCAATTTCAATTCGAATTAATTATTAAAAGGAAATTAATTTTTGTTTAAATAACACACAAATGATTGCAATTTCGCATCACGTTGCCCTCTGGCGGCGGGTTGTAGCAACATCATCATTCTAAATATCAACATCATTTAAAATGTAAAAAAAAATTTAAAAGAACAAAAAAAAAATTAATAAAAGAAGGGAGCAGCGAATGGATTTTTGGGTTTTGTGGGTGGATTCATTGCGTTTCCTGTGGGACCACATTTGGAATTTTGCGAAAATTGGTATTTGGGGGTTTTTGAGATCGCATGATTACAAATTTAATTATCAAAATTATGAAAGTATTTAGCCAGAATCTAAAAAAAAATAAAAAATTAATAAAATAACGGAGAAGCGAATGAATCCTGTGGGTTTTGTGGGTGGGTTCATTGCGTCTCCTGTGGGACCACATTTGGAATTTTGCGAAAATTGGTATTTGGGGGTTTTTGAGATCGCATGATTACGAATTGAATTATCAAAATTATGAAAGTATTTAGCCAGAATCTAAGAAACCAACCTAAAAACACGTTTATCCACGACCGGGATAAAATGGTAAATACCCCTCTGTCCCCCACTTCTCCCCTCTCTTCACAATTTTCCCTGTTCCCCTTTCCTTCCCAGGACATGGGCTGACGAGCGGACTAGTGGACGACTAACTGTTTATTGTTATATCCCTCTAGAGGTCCCGTGGGACGCGCGCTTAAGTCGAAATGGTTCCTCTGTTTTTGTGATAGTCCCGAACATTTCCCATTTCTCTCTACTCCCCCCACCTCTTCCCTTCCCAATTTCGAGTGCTGTTAACATTTTCATTTTATATTAATCTTCCTGCAGGACCCCATCTAGTTTTTTTGTTTTTTTTTGTTTTCCTTGTCGTTTTCATCTTATTTCCTTTTAGAAATCAGAGCCTAGAAATTTCTTACAATTCTTTCGATGTCTTACGCCTTTTATGGCACTAAATGATTCGCGTTATTCCTCGTTAATTCCATGCAATGTTCCTTAGGGATCTCTTCCCTTCCCCCCCCCCACCATGCCCTTCCCTTGGTATCCCTATAAATTTTGTAGGTAACGAGAAAAACTTGAGACCGAATGTGACCTGATCGTTTTTATTTTTTTATTTTTTTATATAATATATTATATATATATATATTTATTTATTTTTTTATTTTTCTTCACTTAGAGGAGTGAATTGCGACTAACCCAAAAGATAGGAGAGGGGGAGGGGGGAAAAAGGATAAGTGAAATATTTTAATTATCTTGACGGCAGCGCCCCCTTTATTTATTTATTTTTTTTGAGAGAGACGACACCTTCCGGGACCCTATTTTCAATTTCATGCTTGAGTAAGGTTTGAACTTTAAAAGAAAATTCTCGTCATTTAGTAGGAAATCACACGTCAAGAACAATTGGCCACGGCATGTGATTACATCGTAATTAGGGGGGGATAAAAATAGAGGGGGGAGGGGATGAAGGCAATTGAAGAGGGGAGGGGATAAGGAAAATAGTGGGATCCAATTTAGTTAGACGTTAGACATTTTTAAGTTATAATTTAAAACTAATTATAATTCCCTGTGGCACCACAATGGTGCCACATGAGTTTCACGTAATCAATTTGGGCTTATAAATCGAGAAAAAAAACTAAAAACAAGAATTGAAGCCCTCTTCTAGCCCTAACCCACTGCGATCAATTTCGCCAGGGCGGAAAATTAAATCATCTTCGAATGCTCAGCCATGTGGCAGTTTGATTTTCTAATTGAATTGACTGAATAATTAAATTGGAAAATGTTACCCAGTAAAAGTAATGATTTTGTAGGATCAGATCCCCCTACCCTCCTCCTTATCCCTCCCCCTGTTCCCCACATCCCCTCTGATAGAGTCAGAATTTTTGTTTTTATAGTAAAATTGATGACGACGTTTTTCTACTTAATCTCATAGCATTTGTTTTTATTATTTTATTTGTTTTCTTTTTTTTTTTCATCGCATCATCGGTGTAGCAGGATTTCTAGGAATATGATTCTGTTCCCTTCCCCTTTTCTCCTCTCCATCCCCTCCCCGGCCTGCGAAATCTTTTACTGCCCCCCATCCCCCCGTATCCACAGGAATTCGCAGGATTTTGTTTCGAATCTCTTCATGCCCCAAAAGTAGAAAGAGGAGCCAAAAATACAATTTCAGCATCGAAAATTTCTGCACAGTAAAATTGTTCTTAATTTTTCGGTGCATTGGTCTGGATGATTTCATTTTCATATTATGTAAAAAAAAAACAAAACAAAAATAAATAAAAAAATAAAAATAAAATCGCATCCAATAAAACAAAATTAAGCTAAAAAGTCTACAAAGTTTGTGTTGGGACTTGATTTTAACATTTTTATTTCAATTGTGAGGTTTTGTGTAATTCGATAATTTAGGAAAAAATCAAATAAAAAAACAAAATAATAATAATACGGAAAATCGGTCAAGTGCGAGTAGTACATATTTTTTTATATTTCCACTCGCACTTGACCGGTTTTGCATATACCCAGTTGGTCCGACCAATTTAAAAATATCGGAGATCAACTGGGTTTTGAGGTTTTTAATGCGATAAAAGTAAAAAGGAAGGGTTTTGAAATTAAAATAATTAAAAAAAAAGGTAGATATAAAAATAAAAGTTACCTGAAAAACTCTGTTTTCCGCGTTCTGATGTTAATTTGTTTTTTTGATTTTTACATCTATACCCTTTTCAAAGTTTTACGATTTTTGAAGTTGTAATCCTTTTAGAGTAAATTAAGCACAAAATTTCGCTAACTTAGCACTATAAATTTATATTTTAATTTTTTTTTTTTTAACGCAATATACGCACTTTTTGCATGTAAAATCACTTCACTTTAATCCTCTAATTACTGAGGTAATTTTTGAAAAAAAAAATAAAACTATAAACAAAAATAAAAACGTATTTTTTGAATAATTTTACTAAAATCACACTTCTCGAAATTGAAACACTTAAAATAACGACACTCAAGGAGAGGGATAAATTCAAAGTTCTCCAGAAAAAAATAAAAATAATAATAATAATATGTAAAAATAAATAATAAATAAAAAAAATAAATAAAACAACTGCAGACAGTGCAGGCGAGCGCGAATTTTGTGAGATCGCGCGGTTTGCACAAAACGCACCAGCGGAATTTTAAATTTTCATACACAAAAACAGGAAATTATGTTGTTTTTTTTTTCTTTTTATTTTTTTTTGTCGCCCCACAAAGTGTAAATTTTCGATTGTGCAGTGGCGTGCGTGGTGTCGCCAGCCGCCGTCAATGTCGCCGCCGTCGTCGTTGTCGTCGTCGGCGCCTCTGCACAAAAAGGAAGGGCGCTCCTAACCTGTGGATGATTGAGGAAAACACTGAAAGTATTTTTGCCTGGGCCTGGCGTACTGTTCGACTCGGAAAAAACAATTGTACATATGTATGTATATATGTGTATATATGTATTATTATTTATTTTATTTTATTTTTTTTTTGTTCGAGGGACATGGGATATACCCGGTCCCGCCAGAAAACCCTAAGCAGTGGTGGGGGATGAGAGGGCTGAAACAGAAAATGGAATAAGCACACACATTTTTCCCCCATTTGTGTTAACTAAAGAGGAAGTACCTTTTTGAGTTGTGCCCCTGTGTTTCGGAACGCCACCACCCTGCATGAATCCCATAAAATCGTATTTGTGTAAATCCATTCCCCCCGCCCCCAAAAATCCCATCACAATTCCCACCACTGTTCTTCCTCTCTTCCGGCGTTGAATCCTGGCGAAATTACTTCAAAACAGGGCCGTAGACCGGAGGAGGGTGTTTCTGTGGGGGGGTTTACCAAAATTCAAATTATGCCGAGCGAGAGCAGCGATTTGTCGGCTCTGCGACGGTAGGTGGCGGTAAAATCGACAGTGGTGAGGCGGTGAGGGTCAAATAGACGGGAACAAAAGCAGGACCGACTCGATTCCCTTGATTTTGATTGGTCAGACCGACCTAACGCCGGTCGACGCCCATTCAGCGTCTCGTCAAATTAAATTTTCCGAGAAAATGTTGTCCTCTACTGCGCCTGTTACTATTTTTTGGTGGCGTTATCACGTCATCGGTCCACTGAATTCCTGCGCCCCACTTCTTCGGTGATGTAGGGGGGGAGGGGACTGGTGGGGGGTAGGGGCGGCTGTATGTAGGGGTAGAAAATATGCCCTATAGAAAAATATCGTTTTATTTAATTTTCATTTTGTTTAAGCATCACTTACAAGTCCCTTTCGTGATTCGTTTACTTTTTCGTAGAATTTTTATAGTTACTTTTCTTTTTACATTTTCAGGACACAAGAATTCCATGATTCTATTCCAGAAAGAAAGGGGGGAGGGGGACAGGAGATGGGTGATGAGGGGAGGAGGGAGTATTTTTATTTTTTTTTCCTTTACCTTAAGTAAAATCGTAACGAATTCTCTTTCTTTCACTTTCTTTTTATTTTTTTTGCTATTTTGCTACTTCAAGAAAATTGAAATTGAAATTCTAAATTACACCGTATGACGTCATCAGCAATTTACTAGAATTATACAAGAAAAAAAGCCATCTTAAGAAAAGTTTGTTTTCGTTTCTGGGGGATGGGACGTACTTCTCTTCTCCACCCCATTCCCCACCACTGTACTCCTCCTCTGCCCCTCTTTTTGTATTTTGTAGCTGCCCTCCAAAATGAACTATTTTTTTTTTTTTAATGCGATTTAATTTTCCCATTTTGAACGTTAACACAAAAATCTTGATGAAAATTGGTTTTGATTTTGATTTCCTTTCCCTCAGATTTTATAATTGAATTTAATTTTTTTTTTTTTTTGTTCACCTCTCCACCATCCACCGAAACCACCAACACTCCCCACCTCTTAAAATTCAGTCTGGCGGGCAAAAAATAAAATATAAAGAAAATTCATTTTCTTTATACAAGGAAAGAAAAAATACGAAAATCATTTTCATTTGTTTATTTGATGATAAAAAGACAACAGTTTTAAAATAAGTTTTAAACTAAGTTTTAAACATTTTATGGGGTTTTTGAGGAGAGCTACACGGAGAAATTAAAGGTGGGGATGAAATTTTTTTCAGATAATTTCAATTCAATCCAAACATTTTGCGAACTTAACCGAGATTTTGCCGCTAAGAATTATGTTAGACAAATTTGATTAAAATCCTTTATTTTTTTAAAGTGCCTGGTTTTAAGCTTCTCTTAATAATGCCTAAAGCGACAAAAGTTCATAAAAAAATAAAATCAGGGTAGGTCCCGAGGGAATATTTTACGCTATAAGGTTTAGAAATTGATTTTTGGGAAATTTTTCCCCTATCCGCCATAGAAGTTATACAAACTTTTATGAAGCTGTATATAAAATTTCGCCTATGCGTCCATACATCAAACAAAGAAATTGAATATAAAATTCTGAAAACCGAAAAAATTAGTTTTTTTCATTGTGATTTTTACCCGTCTTGAAGGGAAAATGGAGTTTTTGGGTGAAAAATACAAACCTTTTTCACGAAAAAAGCTCTCCTAGTTATAAAAAAAATTACGGATTAATGAAATTTTGAGCAAACTAAGGAAACATGTTCTGCTTTCTAGGAAAAATAAAAACAGGGTAACTCCGAGGGAATATTTTGAGATACAGGGTGTCAAAGCTCATCCCGAGGAAAATATCTTGCTCTAGCCCTAAAATGAACTTATAATTTATAAAATTTTCCCCGCAGTAAGCAAACATATTACGCTTTCATAAATACAATAAAAACAGGGTAGGTCCCGAAGGAATATTTTGAGTTACACGGATATTTGTAAAATGTTTTCCTATGCGCCATAGAAGATATACAAACTTTTATGAAACTGGATATAAAATTTTGCCCTTGCTCTACATCAAATACAAAAATCGAATATAAAGAAAAACGAGAGAATCGAAAAAATGAGTGTTTTTTCCCATTTTGAGCCGGTAAAATCGGAATTTTTGGGAACGAAAGAAAAAAAATTCAATTTTCACAAAAAGGACGCAATAAATATTCTTGATCTGTAAAATTTTGACCAGACTAAGAAAACATGCCCTGCTTTACAGGAAAAATAAAAAAACAGGGTGCCTCCCGAGGGAATTTCTTGAGTCACAGGGTGTCAAAGTTTAAATATAAGAAAACACAGTCTACAATTAGACGAAATAAAATGCAGATTTACCAAAACAAATTCGCACAGCCCTAAAATTTTAGAAGCATTCTTAAAACATTTCCCGTTTTTTTCAAACAAAAAACTTAGAATCCGGGTAGCTCTGGAACAAAATATTCCCAAAAATTGTCCTTAAAAATTACTCCAATTACTCCGCCCCTTTGAGGTTTAAAATGCATGCAAATTTAAGCAAAAAAATCACAAGTGCTCTAAAATTTTTCAGACGTTCTTGGAACATGTCCTGATTCCCTGGAAAATAAAAATCGGGATAGGTAACGAGGAAAAATTCCGGGAACCGGGACGCCAAAGTCCCAAATTGATTAAAATTTCGACTAAAAGTTGCTCCAAAAGAAAACTGCAAGAGTCTCAAAATTTTGAGGAGGCTCTCGAAACTTGTTCCGGTTTTCAATAAAATAAAAGTCCGCATAGATCCCGAGTAAAAATTTCGGGAAAGGGATAAAATTTGAAGAAAAAAATTGCTCCAAAAGGGGCCTACTCGAGCTTCAAGAGGCTGCGGAATTACAAAAAAAAAAAAGCAATTGCTTGGGGCTCACAATTTAGAGAAGGCTCTCAAAACATTTTCTAGTTTTCAAGAAAATAAAAATCGGCATAGATCACGATGAAAAATTTCGGGAAAAGGGACACCAAACTCCCTAAAAGGGCAAAACTTGGCCTACAAATTTTTCCGAAAGGGACTCACGAGTTTCAAGAGGCTGCGTAATTATCAAAAAAAAAAAAAAAACTGCCAGGATATCAAAATTTTGAGGAGACTCTCGAAACATGTTCCGGTTTTCAAGAAAAAATTCAGGAAACAGGTAAAATTTGAAGAAAAAAATTGCTCCAAATGGGGCCCTTTCGGGCTTCAAGAGGCTGGAGAATTTTGCGAACAAATAAAATTTTACGGTGACCTTCGAAACACGTTCTACTTTTTATAAGAAGTAAAACCAGGCTGCTTCCTAAGGGAATTTTTTGACCCCACAGAGTGTAATTTTCTTTAAAAAAAAATATTTTTAATGTTATAAATAAATGTTAATAATGTTAAAATATATATTTAATCAGCTTTTATTTGATACCCCACATGATAGGGTTTGTATTACCTCTTCCCTTCCCCTCACTTCCCCTTTTATTGTATTATTTTGCTAAAATGGCTTGATTAAATAGAATAAAAATTAATTGTTTGTATTCAATAAACGAAAATTTTTTATTTTCGTAACGTAACTTTTTCGTGTGTGATGAAATCTAATAACATTTTAAATTAAATTGTTCGAAAACTAGGTGCTATCCTCGCGCCCTTTTTGATTGATTCAAGGAAGTGGGGAGGAGGGGCGGTTATCCCTTGAGATTTTAATTATCCCTCTAACCAGTAATTGCCGAGAAATTTAAATTAATTCATCGAAATTAATCTTTTTGTCTATTTTAAGATTAAAGTGTAGGAGGGAGGATCATAATAAAGTTCCTTTTTTGCCTAAAGGTGATTGTGTACACACCCTTAACAATCTTCCTCCCTCCCCTCCCTCCTCTTCTCCTCCTCCACCTTTCTAAATCCCATGTCTTTCCATTGTGTCTTATGCTTAGCTACATTCAATTGGGGTGGAAGAGTGGGGGGAAAGTGGGAAGGGGAAAAGGATACTATCAGCAAACAGTAGAAAATAAACAGTAGCAGCGCCACCTCCTAATTGAGTGGTGAAGAAGGGAAACATGTACATAATTTATTAAAATCAACATAACTACCCCCAGACGATTTTCATGTTCCCTCTCAACCGCTGCTTTTTGGTAGTTAAGGAGTGGCGATTACGTAATTAATTAATTTATGAGATCCATAATCAGATTACTCCCGAAATTGCTGACGGGGAGGGGAGGGGGAGAGAAGGGGGGGGGAGGTGGGGTAGACGGGAGGGGGTTTAGCTCCTCATTAAGATTCACGCAAAATTTTCAACAAGGGAATTATCAAATAAGCGCCCATCGGCATCATCATCATCATAATCTTCAAAACCATCATAATTATCATCATCATCATCATCGTCATAGAGAAAACTTTTCAGTTAAATCGCTTTGATATTCTCCCTTTATCGCCTACCCCTCCCCCCTCCACACCCTCCGTATCCATCTAACTCCCCTCCCAAAAGCAGTATTAGCAGGTAGTTTCGTTTTTGGATATAATTTAAAGGGTGAGGGGGGGGAAGAAAATGTTTCCCTAAAGAGCCCTTAAACACGTTAATTGAACAGGTAAATAAAGCAATTTGTCGATTTTCTATTTGATGTTTACCTGTTAAAATGCGACACAGCCCCAAAATTCACCACCATTGTTGCATAGAACTTTTGAATGTGGTGAAAATTGTATGCTACAGAAAGAGGAAGGGACAACCGGAACAACAAGAGAGGGTGGGGGAAATTGAATTGTGTTGTGTAAACATAAATAGGGGATTTAAATGCCGGCGAACCGAACATTCATTGAAAATAAATTTTGTTACTTAGTCGCTTTTCATACAAATGGGCTAATGAAAGGCATCTTTAGCATATTTTCTAAAGAGGTATTAAGGATTTTAGGTTTTATACCCTCACCCCTGTATTATAATCATATCCCCCACTCTCCCCACATGCCCTCCACTCTCCCCTAATATCAGCTCTATTCACCTTTTGTATAACATTTTTTTTTCTATGATTTTTGTATACCTTTCGCTGGAAATTGTTTGAAAATCAGATAATTAAGCAAGGGGTGGAAAATATCTCGTTTTCGTATTTTTTTTTTGTAATTTTCTTTAAAAAAAAATATATTTGTTAATAATTTTAAAATATATATTTAATCAGCTTTTATTTGATACCCCACATGATAGGGTTTTTATGTCCCCATCCCTTCCACTCCCTACCCTTCACTTCCCTTTATTTCCCCTTTTCTTATATTATTTTGCTAAGCTAAATTTTAAATAGAATTTTTGTTGAATATGTATAAAATTAAACTAATTTATTTATATAATATTTAAGAAAAAATTATAATTATTATAATATAATATAGTAATTTCTAGGTTATGTCCTGGGTGAAGGGGAGGGAGGGAAGAATTTAAAATATGCCACGTGTCCCAATCTTTCGTAATTGTCCATGCCGTTCGCCAATTAGGTCAAATTCTGCAAACGACCCTGCAATAAAAAACCCTAGGGAGAATATCGTTTGCATTATTTAAATCATATTCCGAGACAACTGTGAACATATTCAATAAATCCTTCCCTCACCTGACTGGCTACCTTTTTGGTAGGGGGAGGGGGAGGAGGAGGATGGGGATCGGAGGGGTAAGCGAAAGAAAAACATAGATAGATAGGTCAAACATAAAAAAAAAAAAATTGATAGAATGACATGTTCTAAACGTGTCAACTTAATTTTTTTATATATTACAATCACAGCCAAACATGGTCAACCCCCACTCCAAACTCTCCTATTCCCCTCCCTCCCCCCTCACCCCTGTGATGTGTTACATATGAACGGTATAAATATGTATATATATATGTATTGTATGTATGTATTGTTCGTTAACTAGCTCCTGTCGGCACAAAGTTAAAGTCACACTGGAGCTTCTATAGAAAAAGGATGGGTGGATGGGACGAGGAAAGGGGAGGGGATAGAGGAAAAAGAGATTCCCTGGATAATGTGCTAAGGTTTTGACTACCCCTGGGACAATGTTTTCACTTCGAAATTGTCCCATGGGATCATATTAAAAACCTACCACTGAAGCATTCAATTTGATTTTTATTGAGCACCGCTAAAATGTTTCGAGCCCCTTTATTTCAATTTTATTTCATCACTCTCCCCCTTCCTCATTTCCCCTCCTCCCCTCTTCACCCTTCTAACCATTAGTTTTTTTATTTGTTTCTATTTTATTTCATCAATTAATTCAAAGGTAGGATAGAAAAAAATATTTTGTATAGTTTTAAATAAATATTAATTACCGTAACACCATATGGTGTCACGGTATTTATTTTATATTTATACGCAATTATAGCATCCGAATTTAATAATTCTTTCATTTCCAATTAAATTTCTCTTATTACAAGGATCTTAATCATATAAATTGAATTTTTCTTATTTGTCAAAAAGACGAAATTATTTACAAGTGGTGAAATTTTGAGTGTTATATCTTTTCTATTTACAAAAATTTTCCTTGAGTGGTTCATAACAAACCCTCAAAATCGGCTTAAAGAAGGGGAAGAAAATGTTTGTGTCCATTTCTATTTCAGCCAGAATATCGGACTAACATCCTACAAAAAGATAAGCTCCATTCAAAGCTGGTTTTTGGGCGCTACCAGCCACAACATGTGGTCAATGATTCAATAAAAATGGGGACTACATAAAACGAAAAAAAAAAAAAAATTAAATAGAGATGGGCCCCCAGCTAAGGAAGGGCAGAAAACGCGTCCAAGGATCATAATAGAAATTGATTTAGTTCTTTCAGGATTATCTTAATTCTCCTCCACCCCAATTCCCCTCCTCCCCTCTACTCCCCCTCCCCTCCACCACCCACAGAGCCCTTTCTTGGGAAGAAAAGAAAAAAAAATATACAAGGGTTTGGTTACGTCATAAATCCATAGTCCAACCCATTCGAGTTAAGTCGATAAGTCTTAAGAATTTCTCGGTATTCAGTTAAACAGGTGGCTCCCTCTATTGACCACAAAATCTGTAAAATAAAATAGATCAATATATATATATATATATAAATATACAAAAAAAAAAAAACGGTCAAGTGAGAGTTGGACAATCCGAACCCAACTCTCACTTGACCGGTTTTTCTTTATTTCTTTTTTTTTTTTATTTAAAATACAGATAAACTGAATCCCGATAGCCCGTTTCCGGTTATTGTTCATTTTAAGGGCAATTCAATTCCAGGAAACAAAAAAAAATACAAAAAATCTCTCATAAAATTTCCCCCACAGGAAATTGATCAATTTACACCAGCCCTACAATTGTTAGTTTTATCCCTAGGGTTTGGGTGAAAGGGGGAAAAATCAAATCAAAGTACTTTCATTAATAAAGTCATTTACGTGGTGAGAGAAAAAAAAAATAATATAATAATAGGTAATAATAAAATAAAACAGGAAAAAAATTTGCATTGTGCATATTCAGAAAATTCGCCACAGAGGTGTTACACACCCCCGCGCTCCACTGCACACAAGGGGTGTGTAATCGAAAAATAAGGGCCACAATAAAAATGTTCTATCCCCTCCCCCCCCTCCCATCCCGCCCGTATAAAACATAAAGGGCCATTCCCACTAGGGCTTCGGAGGCGGGGGAGGGGATGATATCAACTGTAACGTGATTTCATTATTATCAATTGTTTGCCAAGCCAATTTTATTCAGGAATTTGTGGGCGTGAACGCTTTTATTGCACTCTCATTGAATATTCAGAACACCGAAAAACTCATTCTGATTTTTCATGTTTCCCTCGTTTTTATGATTTTTCATGGAATATAAATGGCTTTTGGCCAGCATTGTAGGGTAATTCTTTTTTTTTTTTCTGATACCACAACTAAATTATATAAAAAAAAATATGAATATGATAATAAAAGGGCATTTATGCCTATATATCAGCGAAAAATTATGATGACTATAACTTTGCATACTTATCACAGTTTTCAATCAAAATGGAATTATCAAAATCGGTTCATGCATTTCATAATTATAAACGAACAAATATACAAAATTTTGTGACCCATTTATGGGACACACAGCATTAAATTCATTAAAATTTTGATCTATATCCCCATGTATCAAATTAACTTACTTACCCCTTCTTCCACCCCTTTTTACCCCATTCCGCAACCCTTTCTTAACGTTAAATACTTTCAAAAACTTAAAATTTGAATTTTGTTTTTGTATCCGCCACTTGTAAAAACACCTGTTTTCATGATAATGTCGTTTCTGTTTAAATGTTTTCCGATAGATTTTCTATCTCCACAACCCTTGAAAGCCCTTCATAATTTTCGCTGCTCCCACCACATCCCCTCCCCTCCGCCCCACCCCCTCCCGCATATCGACACTCTTAAGGGAGGGGTTGGTAATGACTTCGGTAAATGACTGTTCCAATTTGCTAATTGTGTTTACCGACGTTTGGACCTTGTTTACCTTTTTAATAGAAGTCACACTGGTGACGGTTGGTCTCGTAGCTGCCGGCCCCCTCCCCCCGCTCCAACGCACCCCCATCTAGCCCTAGCCCTAGCTCTAGACTTAGGGCCGTCGTTAAGCGTTTTGTTCGATTGTTTTACGGCCGTGTTTTGTTTACAGCACGCGCCACCATCAGCCATCATTAGAACCTTTAAAAAAGGCGCCAAAAAGAAAGGTTTGTCCCTTCCCAGCCTATAGAACTTTACGTAGGTGTGTGAGTGTTTACAAAAGATATTAAAGGATCCGCGCACCCCCCGCCGTTGAAACGCTTCCGGACACCTCATCCATTATAAAAAGTAATCAAGGCAACTCCTGAGTGCGTCTCTCCCACTTGACCACCTCTCGAGCCGAGTGGACACTTACTTAAAACGGGCAAACAGGTAAACAGCAGCCCCCCGCCCGCCTCTGCACCCTCCAGCACCACCCAAGAAAAGTCTAGGGCTTTTCACGGAAGGGGTGAAGCAGGTGAGTTCGATTTATCACTTCCAATTAATTGTCCTTTTCTGTTTATATTTTCGCCCTAAATCGACTCGACATAAAATTATTAAAAAAATCCTGAAAAAATCAAGAAGAAAACTCAAGAAAATTCTAAGATTTTTGTAATTTGAATTTTCCTGGAACTGCGCCTCAGTTTAAATTTAAAAAAATTATTTCCTTAAAAAGGGCTCCATGGGGCGAATTTTTGGGCTCAAACGATTAAAAATAAAATAATTAAAAAGTCCTGCAATAATCAAGAAGAAGACTCAAGAAAATTCTGAGATTTTTTAAATTTGAATTTTTCTCGGACTGCGCCTCAGTAGAAATTTTAAAAAATTATTTCCTTAAAAAGGGCTCCATGGGGCAGATTTTTGGGCTCAAACAATTAAAAATAAAATAATTAAAAAATCCTGAAATAATCAAGAAGAAGACTCAAGAAAATTCTGAGATTTTTTAAATTTGAGTTTTTCTTCGACTGAGCCTGTTAAAATTTAAAAAAATTATTTCCTTAAAAAGGGCTCCCAGGGACTGGTTTTTGGTTTCAAACGATTAAAAATCAAATAATTAAAAAATTCTGAAAAAATCAAGAAGAAGATTGAACAAAATTCTAAGATTTTTTAAATTTGAATTTTCCTCGGACTGCGCCTCAATTGATATTTTAAAAAAATATTTCCTTAAAAAGGACTCCCAGGGGCGAGGTTTTGGACTCAGCCGATTAAAAATAAAATAATTAAAAAATCCTGATATAATCAAGTAGAAGAATGAAGAAAATTCTGAGATATTTATAATTTGAATTTTCCTTGCACTTCGCATCAGTTAAAATTTAAAAAAATTATTTCCTTAAAAAGGGCTCCATGGGACAAGTTTTAGGGCTCAACCAATCAAAAATAAAATAATTAAAAAATCCTGAAAAAATCAAGAAGGAGACTGAAAAAAATTCTGAGATTTTCTAAATTTGAATTTTCCTTGGACTGCGCCTCAGTCGAAATTTAACAAAATTATTTCCTTGAAAAGGGCTCCCTGGGGCGGATTTTTGGGCTCAAACGATTAAAAATAAAATAATTAAAAAATCCTGAATTAAATCAAGAAGAAGACTCAAGAAAATTCTGACTTTTTTTAAATTTGAATTTTCCTCGGACTGCGCCTCAGTTGAAAATTAAAAAAATTATTTCCTTAAAAAGGGCTCCCAGGGGCTGGTTTTTGGGCTCAAACGATTAAAAATCAAGTAATTAAAAAATCCTGAAAAAATCGAGTGGAAGACGTGAATATTTAAATTTACCTTCCATCGTCTGCTCAATGAAATTTAACAAAAATTTATTTTGTAGCTAAAAATATTTTGCGTCGTCACACAGTCATCACCCTGAAAATTGGTACCAGATTTGCAGAGCGGTACGGGGGTGGTTCCCTTAGCCTCCAAAGCCCCTGGCCCACTGGCGGTGCACCTTTCTGCCCTTAAACCTGCTAAACAAAACAATTTGAGAGGAAAATTCTTTTTCGAACTCACCCCGTGTGACTTGATCCCGGGGGGAATCCCCGGCCGCCGCCGCCGGGACATCCCCGGGAAAAGGATTAAAAGGCTTAGTGAAATTATTTCCGCTGGATTTGTTTAGTGCTTTCCCTTTTTTTTTTTTTGATTTTTTTCTTTATTTTATTATTCAACTTTTCACTTTTAAGGGCTAAGTCGGCGGTTGCTACTGGTGGTGAATTTTTAGATTTTTATTTTTTTTTTTATCTAAGCATTAAAGGGGCATTTTCTTCGCTGAATAGAAAATCGATGGAACCAGCAAATGTTTTCGATGAAAATCAATTTGAATCGCACGGTTGTTTTTTATTTCAAAATTTGTTTTGTTTGGCCCTTTGTTGCGAAAATTCGCTTCATGGTAATTAGGGTAAACAACTGAGGGCGAGGGCAAACTCACGGCAAATTGCTCGCATATGTTCTGTGAAATTGATCACAAAATAGAAACATGTTTTTTTTCTGTTCATTTTTAATTCATCTTTTGATGGAGGTAAATAAAATAAATTTGATTCAACCCCTTCTCGCGGGGGTGGTGCTAATGCTTGCTAATTTTCATCTTGCGAGGGCGGGATGAGAGTTTTTTTCTTGGGATAGTTTCAAAACTAAAATTCATAAAAGAACTTCTCTTCAATAAAAAAAATTATTTGGCATAAATTGAGTTTGAGGTCTCCTCACGGATTTTGATGAAAGTTTGTAGGAATTTTCATTTTAGGGCTCAAAAGTGACGGATATTTGGAAAAAACAAATTTCTCGGTCGCTTATATTTTCTTGGATGTTTAACTTCAAAAAAAAACTTTAAATCAAAAATGTTTCCACTGAATTTCTGTAAAAAGAAAATCTACATGACTGCTGAAAATAAAAAAAATTTAACTTTACTTCGATTTGTAATTTTATAAGACAAATGCGTGCTTGTCACTATCAATAAATCGAAAAACCGAAAAACTTTAATTCGTTTATTTCAAAATTTTTTAAAAAATTTTACTTTTCATAAGAAATTTTTACTTTTCATAAGACAAATGCGTGCTTGTCACTGTCAATAAATCGAAAAATAGAAAAAATTTAATTCGTTTATTTCAAAAATGTTTAAAAAATTTATTTTTTATAATGAAATGAGAGGAAATGTTCTTAATTTAAGATTTTTTATATAATTTGCAACAAAATTTAATGGGTATATGCAAAATTTAATTTCATTTTTCGAAATTTCAAAAATTAAATATCTCAGGAATGTTTTTTTTTGCATATTCGTCACTTTTGACTCCAACTGAAAATTTTTTTTTTTATCAAAATCAGTGCACAGACCTCAAACTCGATCTGTTCCAATTATTTTTATATTTTTTTGATATTTCTTAGAATTGAATTAAAAAGACATCCTCCCCCCCTCTCCCTCTCTCATCGACTGTTGTAATTATTTCTAATTTGTTTGCCCTCTCTGTTCAAAAGCGCAAAAAAAAAAAAATAAATAAAATTTGTTTTCTTTAGAAATTTGTCCCAATTCTATTCTTAAGCTGGTCCCACACGAAACCGCCCACAGCTTACTGCCTTTTTATTTTATTTCATTTTCCCATTTTCAGACAGATTATCTGAAGTGGCGTTAAAAAGAATTTCCCGAGTAATTCGTCGTGATAAAGAAGGGGTTCTTTATTTTCGCTATTTTGTTATTTTTCAGCAGGCATCACAAGATAGAAATCGCCCACCCCGCACTGCGGGTACCCCGGGTTTCGCTTCTATCGGGGGAAAATCTCGACATAATGAGGTAAATTAAATAACACTACACAGGGGATTAGGTGTTATTTGGTGGAGTCGGAACCCTCCCTCAGGACGGGCGGAAAACACCCCTAGTCCTAGCCCTTTGCACCCTTGTTCCGAGCATTTCCCAAAACTCGTGCAGATGTTCACCACTGCGACTGTCTCCCTCTGGCGCGCCCCTCGACTGCGCCAAGTGGGACGCGGCCTTAGGGCTGGGCTCGTTTTCGGGTTTCACTTACATCTAACAATCAACAAAACAAAAAAGTCGTTGCGAGGGACAAAAAAGGCGAAGTGATTTTCATCATCCCGGAAAACCATTAATTGAATCAACCCCCTCACGAAAAAAAGTGATGATTATTTTTGGCGCCAATTATGAGGGTACGAAGTCACCTTAATTTGGTGGCCCTCGATTTTTATTTTATTGAAAACCAGACATTTTTCGAGAGACTCCTCAAAATTTGGGGGCTCCCTTTTTTGGAGCAACTTTTATAGGTGAAATTTTACCCATTTTTTTAATTTAACGTCCCAATTCTCGAAATTTTTTCTCAAAACCTATCCCGAGTTTTATTTTCCTGGAAAGCAGGACATGTTCCAAGAATCTCTGGAAAACTTCGAAACCCTGAGAACTTATTTTCCTAAATTAGCACCGTCTAAAACTTCAAGCCAGCCCCTTTTTAAGTAATTTTTTGGGATAAAACAATTTTTTTAGTTTGTCGTCGCGTTTCCCGAAATTTTTCCACGGGATCTATGCCAATTTTTATTTTATTGAAAACCAGGACATTTTTCGAGAGACGCCTCAAAATTTTGGGCTCTTCCTTGGCAGTTTTCGAGTTTTCGAGGGAGCCCCTTTTTTGGAGCAACTTTTATAGGTGAAATTTTATCCATTTTTCAAGTTTGACTTCCCAATTCTCGAAATTTTTTCTCAAGACTTATCCCGATTTTTATTTTCCTGGAAAGCAGGACATGTTCCAAGAACTTCTGGAAAATTTCGTAGCCCTGTGATTTTATTTTCTTAAATTAGCACCCTTTAAAATCTCAAGACAGCTACTTTTTGAGTAATTTTTTGGGATAAAAAAATTTTTTTTTAAGTTTGTCGTCCCGTTTCCCGAAATTTTTGTTCCAGATCTATCCGGATTTTAATTTTTTAGACTCGTTTTTTCCAATATTTCAACTTTGATACTCTGTAACTAAAAAAATTTCCTCGGTTGGTACCCTGTTTTAATTTTTTTCTTATAAAGCAGGAAATTTTTCTTTAGCTAGGTATAAAAATTATAGAAATCAGGTAAAAATTGCAATGAAAACAAAAACTGATTTTGTTTTTTTTATATTCAATTTTTATGTTTGATGTATGGAGAGAAAGGCGAAATTTTATATTCAACTTCATTAAATTTTGTATAATTCGTAAAGTTTATATATATATATTTTTTTTTTTAGAAAAACTTCATAAATTATTTAAATTAATTTATTTCTTAAAATATTTACAGTTTAAGCAAATAGAAAATTATTCTAATCTCCAAAATTGGATAGACCCCTAAAATTAACTTTACAACGAACAAATAAGCATAAAATGTTTATAATTACTATAAGAAAATATGAAGGAAATGTTTATTTAAAATAAAATTAAAAATATGAAAATGCAGGATAGACAGATACACCTTTAAGATACTTAAAGATTAATTCTGAATAAATTTAAATTAATCTAAATTTAGTAAAGTAACTTCCACGTCCAGTAGATGAGGTATAAAACTAGCGCGTAAATTCCGTAGATAAGGATATAGTGGATTATTTTCAACCTATATAATAATAATAAAATAAAAATTAAATTAAATTAAAAAACTTTAAACCTTTGGTTCTTTTTCTTGGCCAGAGCTAGGGTGGTTTCGTCCTCTTTTAAAATGTATTTCCTCAATCCGTCGAAACTTCTCTGGAACATTGTCCGCCAGTCAACTTCCCTCATGTCGAAAGCGAACAAAATTTGATCCTCCTCAGAGAGTTTTAGCCATAAATTTCTAACATTATTATTCGAAAAAGTCCATTGATTGCTGCTAAAATACGTCATAACATCGCAAAATTTATGAACCTTTTTATAAATTTGTAACATCCTACGGGATAGAGTTTAAATATTATTTATTTATTTTTTATATTTTAATTCACCTAAGCCGGTATTAAAATTAAGTCGTTACCTTGGCTTTTTCCCGGTTAGAAATAGTCCAGCGTCTATTAAAAATGCTGGCAAAGTATGGTATAAATATGATAGGATGACATACACCAATTTATAGGGTGTTATCGTTAGTCGAGGGTACCAAATCGATTTTGTTATTGGGATATTAGTGCCGTACGTGAATCCGACGTGGATGTACTCCTTCCAGGGTATTAAATTTTGTGGATCTGGTACAAAATTGTAAACCGGCGGCTTATCGTAACTGAAATATAATGAAAATTTCTAGTGTCTTCTTAATTATTATTTGTAATTAATTCACCTGGTATTAGCAACGTCCCAAATACTTGTTAATAGTGCGTTTACAGCGTAGTCCACTGGAACCACTTGTGCAGTGCAGTTCCTGTTTCCGCAAAATACTCGCAAAATACCTGCACCAGCCCCAACAATTATTCCACTGGGTCCGTACATGTTGTCGATCCACCCCTCAATCGGCTCCTTGTACGTTGTTATCACTAAAAAATATAAAAATTATTTTTTTATTACTTAGTTCGATATACAGGGTGTTTCGTTAAGGTCTGAACAGGGTATGCCAATCGATTCTAAATAGTCTTCCTCATCAACGTTTATTCGGAGACGACCTCCTACCTCTCCCTTACCCCTCCCCTACCCCACCTATCCCCTCCTATCCCTTCCTACCTCAACCTACCCCCCCTACCTTATAAAATCGGCCCTACACTCCGAAAATCGGAATCGAAAATTTGGAAGAGGTGAACCAAAAAAATTCTTTATAAGTTCTTTCAAAAATATCGTAGAAATCTGGTTGATATCGTGTTATAAAGCTGAGTTCTCAAGCTTTCTAAGGCTACCCCTCACTACCCAATCCATTAACAAACAAGCGAGAGAGGCTGCGTCAAACTTAAAAAAGACGGACAAGTGCGAGTAGAACTCACGCCTTGATGGTTCCGTACTTTATAATTTTCTATTACATTTGAATCATAGGAAAAAAACATTTTTTTGTATTTTTTTTTTTTCAAAATTCTAAGCTCAGTAGTTTCGGAGATAAGAGGGAGTAGGGGGGGATGGTGAATTTTCATCTATTTTCTTAAATAACTTTGAAACTATTCATTTTAAAATTATAAAAAAAAATATATTTGAGTTCCTCATAAGAAGCCCTTTCATTTCATATGTCACACGGTAAATTTTTTAATTTTCTAATTTGACCCCGAAAAGTGAAGCCCATTTTTGTACCAAATTTCAACTTAATCGATCCAGCAGATTCGGAGCAAATTGGCGGTCCAAAAATCACAAATTATAAAAGAATAAAAAAATAACCGACATCATCAGCTAGAAATTAAAATGAAAATTAATTAAATACTTCCAAATTGTTGATACTTTAACCAGATTAAAAAAGTTTAGGAGTGTTACTAAAATCTGTAGATGTGGTATAAAACCGTCTAAAACTCATTTTGCTAAACTAAATAAATAATTTTGATTTCTAAATTTTGAAAGCGGATTCGCAATCAGCATCTCCAAAAACTCCAAATACCAATATTCATGGCAATCCATTGAAATTTACAATTGCTGGCCGCCATCTTAAGTCCGCCATTTTGAAACTGTTAATTTTATGTCACATGTTAAGCGTAACAAACATACAAAAAACGACGAATCACTTTTAACTATTTTCATATAAAATTATAGAAAAAAGAATAGTTTACACAAAAATTAATAAAAGTATTGCGAATTATGTAGATATAAATCTGGAAAAATTCGGTCTGCTCCATAATACACCAATGCTGAAGTTTAATATTTACAGGGTGATTCGTAAATTCCAATGTTTTATCACTATTTTATTTTTACGTTTTTATCTACTCAACGCAACGACATCCAAATCATTTCCTTTCCAAAATTCTCCGAAATTCATGTAATTAATATAATTTTTTCTCATTTTTATCGAATTACCCATGCAATTTTCTTTTTGTTTAGTGTAATCACAGGTATTTAATTTTAATTATTGCTGCAAAAAAAAAAACAGTCGTAACAAAATTAATGGAATCTTTTTAAATTGTTTTTATTTTCCAGATAAAGTTTTCTACGAATAAATTTGCATATTTTTTCTCTACCTCAACATCTTGCACGTTTTTCAAAAGTTAATAAGATGGGCAATTCGATAAAAATGAGAAAAAAGTGTATTAATTACATGAATTTCAGAGAAAATTCGATGAAAAGGTGAATTTTACTGAAATAAAATTCATTATTTCAAGTTTCGAAAGTGACTGTACCTGCAGTAGGTGGTGGTATGTCTGCATTTTTTACATTTTTGGAAAGGACTTTACGATTAGATTTTTTGGCGTGAGTTTGATGTCGTTGCGTTGATTAGATAAAAATATAAAAATGATAAAACATTCGAATTTACGAATCACCCTGTAACTTTTAAACTGCAGCACAACAGAAATAGATATAAAAATTATTGTTGCATAATTATAAATGAAAATACGTGGAATACGAAATACAAGAAAAAAACAAAAAAGGTAGCCCTTAACCCACCACCAGTTAAGAAATACGAAGGATTTGGGGTCCAAACAATTTTTATATAAATTTCGTAGCCCCTATATCCCCACACCCCTAACCGATTTCCCCCATTTACGAACTTAGCCTAGATATTGACGGGATAAACGAATAGGCGAAATCGATTTAGAAATACCGCCTTTATCTATCTTGAAGTCGACGACCTCTAAAATGAATTTTGGCAACATTCATTTTCCGAAATCTTTTCATCAGATACGCTGCAATTAAGTAGATTTGAACGGTACTTGCTTAAAAATGGCGGATCTAAGAAGGCGGCCAAAAATTGTAAATTTCAAGATATTGCCATTAAAATTGGTATGTTGGAGGTTTTTGGAGATCCTGATTGTAAATCTACTACCGAAATTTAAAAGTTCGAAATTTTGGATCAAATATAGCGATAAAATTTTTTCGAAATTCAACGAATTTAAGTGACAATTAGTACTTTAAGGCCACTAAATTCGAAATTACTAAATTATTTGCTTTTTTGTATGTTTGTTACGCTGTCACGCCGAAAGGGTTGGTTTGATATTTTTCAATTTTTGTCTGAAGGTACAACAAGTTTCAACTTAACATGTGACATAAAATTAAGAGTTTCAAAATGGCGGACTTAAGATGGCGGCCAGCAATTGTAAATTTCAATGGATTGCCATGAAAATTAGTATTTGGAGTTTTCGGAGATGCTGATTGCGAATCCGCTTTCAAAATTTCGAAATTAAGATAGTGAACTGAATATGGCGACCAAATTTTCCACGATTCATAGTTTAAATATTTTTGGGTCTGAGTTCAGTACCTTTTTTACAAGCAGTCGGATATTTTGGTATTATTTTTTTAATTAAATTATTTTATAAATTCTCACCAATTGCTGGACGAAATACGACGATTGGAAGTCCTTTTCCACAACTCCTAATAACATCTTCGGCGATTGCTTTCGTAAATGTGTACGTATTTGGGTAGCTCTTTATTATTTCTTTAGTTATGTTATCCAATGTCTTTTCATCTAGACAATCGCCCAATTTACACGCATTTTCACCACTTAATTTAGTCCGATAAAATTTCTCATCGATGTGCCTGTGAGTGCAATTCGCAAATGCAGTTGATACATGAAGACATGCCTATCGGAGTGAGAGGGATGTAAAATAAAATTTTTATTTAATTGCTAATTAATTAAGTGATTATTAGAAAAAAATTAGTAAAAAATTCTATTTGTAATAGGAGGTGAGGGATGGAATCTCAAAAAACAAACATCTTAATTATATTTTTTAAATTTAATTAACGCAAAATTACCAATATTTTTATTCAAAGTGTGAAAGAGACAAAAAATTTCATGTTACCTTTAAATTTGTCATTTCTCTGCATAATTGCAAAATTTCTCTTGTCGCAGCCGCATTAATTGCGATTGCAAGTTTTAATTTTTCATCAAATCGAACCGTTGCAGCAGCATGAATAACAATTTCAACATTTTGTTTAAGTAACATTTGCTCCTCTGAACTCATACCCAAAAATGGTTGAGAACAATCGCCAATAATCGGTGATATTTTATGACGAAATTTTGGTTTTTCATTTTTAATTATATTAAAAATCTGAAAAACAATATTTTTATTTTTAATATATATTTAGTTAAAATAAAAAAAAATTATAATCATTTACCGGATCATTGAAAATTTCATCAATTCGAGTGTAAACGTCTTTCCCTTTTTTAGAACGAACAAGAATATAAATTTGTTGAATTTGCGTTACACGAAGCAATTTTTCGATAATTACTATATTAAAATGTTTAAAATTTATTTCATATTTTCAAAAGTGAAAACAATATAAAACTTACTTTTACCAAAAAAACCTGTTCCTCCCGTAAGAAAAATTGTCTTTTTATTATAAAACTGCTGAAGTGTCGTTTCATCTGTAAAATAATTGATTTATTTAAAACATCATTAATTAATATGAACAACAAGTTCTATTTTAATTACATATTTATTTTATTTTTTTTCAACAAAACAACGCTCCGCGTTACGCAACGATAATAGCAAGTAACCTCATAATTAGTTTAATTAATTCCACATGCGTTTTATTAACTTAAACGCGATCAGTGCGACATAAATTTATTTTTAAAAGATAATAACAAAATGATTTTTATATAAAACTACAATTGAGTAATTAGCATCTAAGCGATAATCAAATTTGCATCACTAATTATCGCCTAAGAGCACTAAAGAAAATAAAAAAAAAATAAAAAATTTCTAAACATTACTTTAACTCTGATTTCCTTGGCCTTGATTACAGTGCAACACTATCGAAATTTAAGTTTTAAAATGTTTAAAGGTTCGATTTTAGATTTTTGTTAGTATTTAAATTTTCCTTATTTTTGTAAAAAGTGCTCCTCTAGAAGGGATTTTGGGCTCAACCGATTATAAATAAAATAATTAAAAAAATTCTGGTCTAAAACAAGAATAAGACCGATAAAAATTGTCGAGTATTTTAAAAATTTGAATTTTACCTTGAGAGATGTCCTCAATTTTAGTTCCGATTGACTGCAGTGGTGCCATGGTTTTATCTGAAAATGCAAAACAAACATTTTTTTTTTTATTTAAAAGTATTCATTCTCAAAAGTCTCCCAAGTACTAAAATTTGTGTAATGTTTATGGAAAATTACAGGAATTAAATTCCTCACTTTTAACCGGAGATGAGTGGAAATTTTTGACCCCACGCGACTCAAGTAAAAAGTAAATATTTAAAGAAAAATTGAAAGCAAGCAAAAAGCAAAGATTCATTAACTTGAGTCTAATTGAAGAAAAACACGTTTACTGCCCGGTTACTTTTCATTTCTTCAATCGTTTGTGGTTTTTTTTTTTTTTTTTTTTTTTTTTTTGTCTATTTCTAAGAACAAGTTTCATTTGAGTCTGGAAAATTTTTTCGCGGTTTTTCCAATCACAAAGTAATGGCAGAATGTTTCGTGCCCTCGTTTTGCGGGTATTCGCGGAATTTTTAACTCTTTCCCGCGAAAACTCTTCGAGTGGCACCTAAGTTAAGTGCAATTATTTTTTTGGGCATGTTTCGCTCCTCCCACACAACCGAGGAGAAGACGCTGGCCTCACCTGAACAAATTCATCTTTTGTGATTTATTTATTTATTTATTATTTTAAGACGACAACTAAAAACTCATTTTAAATTGAATTTATGAGATAATTAAAATAAAATCGCTTCCAAGTTGCCACCGGATCACCTCAATCAATTTTTATGGATCGCTTGTTCCGCTCGAAGTTCAACAGCCGGCCAACTTTGATTATGGTAATTAAAAATTTTAAAACAATTTTCTTATTCCGGCATCAATTCTTCAGGGGGTAGGGGAATTGAGGGGTAGGAGGGGGAATTGAAAGGAGTGGGGGTGTGGTGGAGGAGGTGGGAGTGAAATGATGGAGGGGGGATGGTGAGTTTAAGGGTCAAATGTGATGGAAAGAGGAGATAGACGGTTTAGGAGGAGAGGAGGGGAAGAGTGGTGGAGGGGTAGAGGGGAAGAGTTGTGGAGGGACTCAGTCTAAAAAATAATAATTAATAGATACAAAAATTAATTTTTATATTCCCAAATTATTCTTGGTTTTTCCTCTATAAAAGAATCATTCAAAAAAAATAAGAAAAACCAAAAAACATAAATAAATAAAAGACCGGAAAGAAAAAAAAACGAACAAGTTGTTAGCATTGACCACTTTTTCGAACGCAGTCCATACTCTGATCAAATTAAAAATTCTGCAAAGTGTGCAGAAACTGCAGAAGTGCATTTAAGATGCATTAAAATTGTTGCATGATGGTATTAAAATGTTTTATACCATCGTTTGTTTGTCTGTTTTTTATTTTTTGTAACATATCTGGATCATCGGTATGTGCTCCCGGAATGTAGTAGCAGAAAATAAAAAATAAATAAAATACCTCTTAAAAATGGTATTAAAAAATACCATGGTATAAAATTTAAGATAAGAAAAAGGTTAAACAATTCCGCCACTGAGAGGCCGTTCTTCGGTTAAATCTTCGCATATTTTTCTTCTAGATTGTCGACTTAACGATGGTATTACACAATAAATTTTTATACCTTGTAATTTAATTTATTTGACTAGGGTCAAGTGGGGTATCAAATAAAAGGTAATTTTTACACGATTCTATTTTTTAATGTATAGTTTAATAATAACTGACTGAATTCTTGAAATTATCGAGGTAATACAAGCCGATTAATAATTTACATAAAATCAATAAATTTAAATTTTTATTTTGCAACCATCCAAAAATATTACGTGATTCTGCATTGAGATATTGACCTTTTTTTGAAGTTCAAGTTCAACAAAAGCAAAACAAAAATAAAATTTATTAAGTAATATAAGTAAGAAAATAATTTTTCTCTGATTTCGTTATGTTAATCTTTTGGTCCCACAATTATTTTATTTAGATTTTTTGATATTATTTTACTAGTGTTTGAATTTAACATCTTGGACTAAAAAAAAAAAAATATTTATTTTCCAAGGTATGTTAAGATAATAAATGTTAAATTATAAAACATATTACTTACAATTTTTATTAAATTATTTCCTTTGAGAAACTGTTTTTGAAATACAAAATTTTAAAGTTTTATTGAAAATGTTTACACTTTTATCACACAACTTTTTAAATTTTAACACTTGATGAGTCCCTTAATATTTCTGGTTTTCTTACACAAGACAAATATATTTTCTTATTTTTTAACTGATCATCACACTATCGGGAAAAAAATATAACTTTTATCACTTTAAACTATACATTAAAAAAAACAAACGAAAAGAAGAAAAATATAAAATTATATTTCCACGGAAAAAAAGCGTCTCGTAAGAATGAAATAAATTTAAAAACCTACACCACCTGTCCAGGTAACGTTTCGACTCGATAGTAAATTTGCGCGACAGGTGAAAACAGCTTAAATACCCTGACCGTCGCAAGACGTTTGCAAGAAGGTAACTCGCGTCTTAAGAGCCGCGTCTCGTCTATTTGCACGGGATTCTCGCGGTCCCCCGCCACTGCCCAGGTGAGCCCCTACACCCGTTAACTGGTCGCCGCGTCCGCACCTGCGAACCTGAACCTACCTTCTTCAGGCACCGACCAGCGACACAGCGAAATTCCCGCAAAATCAAACGTCTTAAGTAACATCGAATACAAGAAAATTTAAGGCATAGTTAGATAAGATTTTACTTCTAGCCATCGCTAGCCTCTGTAAATCGTCTCAAAACAAAAAAAAAAATTAAATAAAAATTCGACTGAACCCAAAAATTTTTATATAACTTCTCAAATAAAAGTAGCTATTAAATTCTATAAGACTAAATTTTAAATTAAGTCCCAAAATAGCCTCCAAAACATCTTAAAATATTCAGAGCAGAGCAGAGACCCTAGGGTCAGTGGCACTGGGTCTGAATGACGGCATTTCTCCCTTGCATATTAAAATCAAAAAACAAATTCCTTTAAATTTTTCTATCGTAGTACGAAATCTTCTTTCAGCTCTGTTCTTTTATAAAATTTATTTTTTATTTAATTTTTTTTTAAGTTCAGAAAAACCCCACAAGTTTGACTAAGCTGCGTAAAAACGCGGAAGTTTTGAATTCTTCAACCGTCCTCCATCAAAAAATGATTCAGTTGAGGAAAAAAAAAATATATATATATATAATAAATGTCCGAAAATAAAAAATAAAATAACAATAATAATTCAAATGAAATGCGCAATCCGAAGCCACATAGAATCGAAAAAGCAAACTAAAAACTAAAAAATAATTTTGTAATCGGATCACGCAGGCGCAGTACACCCCCAACGCCGTCGGTTTTGCGCGCTCGGCTCGTTAGACCATTAAAATTTATGCCTATGAAAATGGCCATGCTGAAAAATATGCATAAAATTTATTCTGATGGAAAAGGCACCTCCGCCCGAACGGCTAATTATTTCGTCTAAATTTGTAACGGCTGCATTCGGGTCACGTTCGCAGTCTTCTTTCGGTTTTCACCTGCTCCCCGGGCATGCCCCTTTTTGGCGCAAAACTACTGCAGAAAAACACACGGAAAGACTTCGCAGAAAATATTCAAATTTAAAATTATCTCAGAATTTTCTTCAGTCTTCTACTTGAGTTCTTCGGGGATTCCTAATAATTTCTATTTTAATCGGTTCAGCCCAAAACCTCGCCACAGGGAGCCCTTTTTAAGGAAATAATTTTTTTAAATTTCAACTGAGGCGCAGTCCGAGGAAAATTCAAATTTAAAAAAAGTCAGAATTTTCTTGAGTCTTCTTCTTGATTTATTCAGGATTTTTTAATTATTTGATTTTTAATCGGTCGAGCCCAAAAACCCGCCCCAGGGAGCCCTTTTTAAGGAAATAATTTTTTTAAATTTCAATTGAGGCGCAGTCCGAGGAAAATTCAAATTTAAAACATCTTAGAATTTTGTTCAACCTTCTTCTTGATTTTTTCCGAATTTTTTAATTATTTTATTTTCAATTGTTTACGCCCAAAATTTCGCCTCAGGGAGCCCTTTTTAAGGAAATAATTTTTTTAAATTTCAGTTGAGATGCAGTCCAAGGAAAATTCAAATTAAAAAAATCTCAGAATCTTCTTCAGTTTTCTTCTTGATTTTTTTAGGATTATTTAACTATTTTGTTTTTAATCGGTCGAGCCCAAAACCCGCCCTAGGGAGCACTTTTTAAAGAAATAATTTTTTTAAATTTCAACTGAGGCGCAGTCCGAGGAAAATTCAAATTTAAAAAATCTCAGAATCATCTTCAGTTTTCTTCTTGATTTTTTCAGGATTTTTTAATTATTTTATGTTTAATCGTTTGAGCTCAAAAACCCGACCCAGGGAGCCCTTTATACGGAAATATTTTTTTTTAAATTTCAACTGAGGCGCAGTCCGAGGAAAATTCAAATTAAAAAAATCTCAGAATTGTCTTGAGTCTTCTTCTTGATTTTTCCAGGATTTTTAATTATTTTATTTTTCATCGTTTGAGCCCAAAAACCAGCCCCAGGGAGCCCTTTTTAAGGAAATAATTTTTTTAAATTTCAGTTGAGATGCAGTCCAAGGAATATTCAAATTGAAAAAATCTCAGAATCTTCTTCAGTCTTCTTCTTGATTTTTTTAGGATTTTTTAACTATTTTATTTTTAATCGGTCGAGCCCAAAAATCCGCCGCAGGGAGCCCTTTTTAAGGAAATAATTTTTTTAAATTTCAACTGAGGCGCAGTCCAAGGAAAATTCAAATTTCAAAAATCTCAGAATTTTCTTGAGTCTTCTTCTTGATTTCTTCAGGATTTTTTAATTATTTTATTTTTAATCGGTTGAGCCCAAAAACCCGTCCCAGGGAGCCCTTTTTAAGGAAATATTTTTTTTTTACTTTCAACTGAGGCGCAGTCCGAGGAAAATTTAAATTTAAAAAATCTTAGAATTTTGTTCAACCTTCTTCTTGATTTTTTCCGAATTTTTTAATTATTTTATTTTCAATTGTTTGCGCCCAAAAACTCGCCTCAGGGAGCCCTTTTTAAGGAAATAATTTTTTCAAACTCCAACTGAGGCGCAGTCCGAGAAAAATTCAAATTTAAAAAATCTCAGAATCATCTTCAGTTTTCTTCTTAATTTTTTTAGGATTTTTTAACTATTTTATTTTTAATTGGTCGAGCCCAAAAACCCGCCCCAGGGAGCCCTTTTTAAGGAAATAATTTTTTTAAATTTCAACTGAGGCGCAGTCCGAGGAAAACTCAAATTTAAAAAATCTCAGAATTTTCTTCAGTCTTCGTCTTGATTAGGTATTTCAGGATTTTTTAATTATTTTATTTTTAATCATTTGAGCCCAAAAGCCCGCCTCAGGGAGCCCTTATTAAGCAAATAATTTTTTCAAATCTCAACTGCGGTTGAGTCCAAGGCAAATTCAAATTAAAAAGTCTCAGAATTTTCTTGCTTATTTCAAGATTCTCTAATTATTTAATTTTTAATCGGTCGAGCCGAAAAACCTGCCTGGGGCCCATTTTAATGGAAACAATTCTTCGAAATTTCGCTGGAAGGTCGCGTCTCAAAATCGCCATCGGTCGACTTTCCCAGTTAATTAAAATTTCTTTCTCAAATTGACTTCGAATTGGCGGCGCCGACTGGCGATAGGCGGAAGCGGCACACGTCCAGCACGTGGCCGGGCCGCTGGACGCTCCCTGGATCCGTGCCCTAGGCCTTTAACGAGTTTTCCTCGGGCTTCGCTGCTGGGGCCTCCGATGAGGCAACCGGTGGCCCTGAAAGCGACGAGCATTCATCATGAAAACGGCAGCATAATTTATTTATTTTTTTTTTTTTATGCTTCGGTATGAGGTAAGAAATTCGGTTGGAAAAACGTCTTCAACTGAGTTTTGATTGTGTCACAAAAAGTTCTTTAAATTTGTAAATTTACCTGTTTTACGCGGAATTTTCATTCATCTGCGATAATTTTATTTTGTATATTTAGTTAGATTTAGTTAGATTTAATTAAAGATTTAATTAAAGATCGAGTAAATGAAAGGAAAGCTATGAAATTATAATTTATAATTTAATTGGACTGCAAACCGAGGGTAGAATTGTTAAAACGTTTAAAAAATTGGCGCTTTTGCGTTTTCATTCTGTGATTTTGCTGACGCAAAATGATATTAAAATTATAAAACGGACCTTGAAACTCTTGTCTCGTTAAATGCAATTTTTATCCTGTCGTACATTTATTTAAATATTACAAGTGGGTAAAAATAAAAATTAATAAAAAATCAGTTTTACTCGAATGAACGGCGCAAAACGTGCTCTCGATGTTTGCGGTTACAAAGTTCAAGCGCGCAAAAGTTGGCAAAACTTCTTGAGGAGATCGAAAGATCAAAAATGCTTATAAAATCTAAATATTGATTATTTGTTAACATAAAATCACCATTAAAAATTCGAGAAGATCCAGTCGATCATTAGGTGCCTTAAAGTGCCTCAAAATACCTTAAAATTAAATTAAATAAGAACCCAAAACGAGACTTGGATGAAACTCACGCAGCTGCCTCCGGACGTAAAAGGGGAAAAATGCGAACAAGTCGCAGCCGCAGCCTTTACGTAAGAACAAATAAATTGCAACAAAATATAGTTTAAAAAAGTATTAAAAAAATGTCAAAATGTCAGCTCACATTCACAATCGAATTGAGATTTTTAAAAAAATATGAATAAAATAAATAAATAATAATAAAAAATTGTTCGGAAATGAATTTCCGCTTGCGTCAGAGATTTTAATCGAGTCGTAAACAAAAGCAAAATCTGAAATTTTATGCCCTTTTTGCTCTCTTTGTAAAATGTGACGCACGTTAAATTGACCCTGGAGAACCTCTGACGTCATGGAGCATTTTTAAAATCGACCGACGAAAATAAATTCAACATTTACAAAAGTGGATGAAAAGTTAAAATAGTCTAAAATTAGAAATTCCTTCAAGATTATGTAAATAATTTCAATTATTTTTACTTAAATCTTCAAGAAAAGGAACAGCGAGGCGAAGTAGCTCAATATTTTTGTCTCTAACCGAAAAATTTTAAATGTTAAGAATAAAGGGAGGTATGCGCCATTTTTAAAATTCTAGCCCTAATTTTTTCAAACTTCACCAAAAATTAGCCCAAGTCCTCAGCTTCCAGGAACACATAAAAAACGTGCAGCTCCTGAGGGATTTTCTTAAAAATTCGGACTTTAAAATTTTGCTTCGTGTAAAAATGCTGCAAAATCACGCGTCGCAGAGGGGGGTATGCGCCATTTTTAAAATTCTAGCCCTAATTTTTTCAAATTTCACCAGAAATTAGCCCAAGTCCTCAGCTTCTAGGAACACATAAAAAAAGTACAGCTCCTGAGGGATTTTCTTAAAAATTCGGACTTTAAAATTATGCTTCGTGTAAAAATGCTGCAAAATCACGCGCCGCAGAGGGGGGTATGCGCCATTTTTAAAATTCTAGCCCTAATTTTTTCAAATTTCACCAGAAATTAGCCCAAGTCCTCAGCTTCTAGGAACACATAAAAAAAGTACAGCTCCTGAGGGATTTTCTTAAAAATTCGGACTTTAAAATTATGCTTCGTGTAAAAATGCTGCAAAATCACGCGCCGCAGAGGGGGGTATGCGCCATTTTTAAAATTCTAGCCCTAATTTTTTCAAATTTCACCAGAAATTAGCCCAAGTCCTCAGCTTCTAGGAACACATAAAAAAAGTACAGCTCCTGAGGGATTTTCTTAAAAATTCGGACTTTAAAATTATGCTTCGTGTAAAAATGCTGCAAAATCACGCGCCGCAGAGGGGGGTATGCGCCATTTTTAAAATTCTAGCCCTAATTTTTTCAAATTTCACCAGAAATTAGCCCAAGTTCTCAGCTTCCAGGAAAACATAAAAAACGTGCAGCTCCTGAGGGATTTTTTTAAAAATTCGCACTCTAAAATTTTGCTACGTGTAAAAATGCTGCAAAATCACGCGTCGCATAGGGGGGTATGCGCCATTTTTAAAATTCTAGCCCTAATTTTTTAAAATTTCACCAAAAATTAGCCCAAGTCCTCATATAAAAAAAAAGTACAGCTCCTGAGGGATTTTCTTAAAAATTCGGACATAAAATTTTGTTTTGCGTAAAAATGCTGCAAAATCACGCGCCGCAGAGGAGGGTATGCGCCATTGCTAAAACTCTAGCCCGATTTTTTTTTAGTTTTACGAGGAGTTAGCCAAACACTTCTTCTTTCAAGAAAATACAAAAAGAGCGGATAAACAGGGCCTAAATTCTAATGCCTAGGGCTGCCTGGAATTGGTGAATTTTTCCAGCAACACTGCCGAAAAGTGCAACATAAAAAATATTTTTAAGAAGATAATTTAAAATAAAATCCTCACAGACAGACTGATTTTGGGACAGATTCGTAAATAAAATCCTATGATTTGCAAATGCCAACGATCAAAACTCGATTAGGTGCTTCAGTGGCCGCAAAATGCACGAATCAATTTTAAATTTTCTTCTAAAATTCAATCAGACAAAATTTGCTCACAGGCTGCGGTCAAACTTTGAAATAATTTTTGCATTTCAGTTGAAATCTTGCAACTCACCGGGCGCTGCACCTGAAGGCGGTGGGGCAATCACTCAATTTAAAAGCGCGAAAATCGCTAAATCACTTAACTTTAATTGATCTTCAGATGTTTGTTTATTTTGTTACGCCTTTCGTTTGAACATTTTCAGTTTGCGGCGTTCCGTCGACACGTGTTTGAATTTTACAATTAATATTACGAAAGTGCCTCCACCAGTTCACCGCATAATTGAAATATTTGCCTTTTTTCTTCTCTTTTATTATTATTTCCATTTTTTCTACTTAAAATTAATTCAAAAAATATAAATAAATTAAATAATTATGTAAAATCGAAAAAATTTGGGGGGGATATGCACCATTTTTAAAATTCGAGCCCTAAGTTTTTCAAATCTTACCAGGAATTAGCCAAGGACATCTTCTTTCAGGAAAATACAAAAAAAATATATATAGAGGTCCTGAAGGATTTAAAAAAAAAAAAAAAACATTTTGAAGGTCATTGATGACACTTGGGCCCTTCGCTTTTTAACTCCTGATGCGAAACGATTTTTGCAAACCTTTTGCATAATTTTTTAGTAATTTTCGGTTCGAGGTGATTTTATTTATTTTTTACCTTTAACAATAACAAAAACTTCAAATCTCACGTAATTAGAAAACAGAGGTTCTAAAAAAATAAAAGCTTTTGCTCTTAATCTCTTTATTTTCTAGCAAAATTTATACCAAACTTTGATTTTTTTGTTTTTTAAATTGTGATTGATTTCTGAAGAAAATTGGATAAATCTATGGTAGATCTAGATTTAACAAATATTCGCTAACATGAAATTTGTATAAAAGTGTTAATTTTCAAAATGATTGTAAGAAATTGTTCGTCTATTTATTTGACCTAAACCACGTTGGTTGATGCCAAAAAAAATTAAATTCTTTAGGCCTATTTTCCAGGGACCGAATTATTTTGTATTTTTTAAATAAAAATATCACAGAGAAACAAACTTTTCACCTTCAAGTGACCTACTGATTTCAACCCGACTGTCAGAATTTACGAATTCAAGATGGCGATCTGTCAAATTTTGAAGTTTATGCTATTTCCACCAAAAGTGGTACTTGGGGGTTTTCAGGGTCGTTGATTTCAAACCGGCTATCCTAATTTACGAATTCAAGATCTGTCAATTTCTAAGCTTAAGGGAAGAAAACATTTTCGAAACAGATTGAGTTTGAGGTCTCCTCACGGATTTTGATGAAAGTTTATAAAACATTAATTTGTGGTTAATAGTGAAAAGTAAGCAAAAAAAAAATGTGTAGGCCGCTTGAATCCGAGATATTTAATTATAAAGTTTCGACAGCTAAATTTTTTCCGAGTATCAGCGACCCCGAAAACCCCCAAGTACCAATTTTGGCGGAAATCGCATAAACTTCAAAATTTAACAATCCGCCATTTTGAATTCGTAAATTCTGACAGTCGGGTCGTACCAACTGTGGTGGAAATCGCTTTAAAATTAGAATTTTGTGAGAAAACAAAAGAATTAATTTCTGAATAACGGTTATTCGATAACCAAAAAAATAAAACTCTCACTATTAAGAAAAATTATAAAATTTGATCGATAATCAATAAGATTTGAAAAAATATATATAACTGTTATTGTCTGAATTTTATCATAAAACTTAGAATCACTACGGTTCCTGCTATTTTCATAAAATAGTTTCGCTTTTAAAATAAAAACGTTACGTTAATCGAAAATTCAAATTTAAATGCATTGACGGTTTTAAGTTTTATTTAGGTTCGTGTATCTGCTTTCGTCGGTTTGAGCTTTTATACAAAAACTGCTTTCATAATCAGGGACTACAACCAAAGCTTAAAAGCTTCAAAGTTTGAAAGCTTTTCTTGCTTTATGGGTTTTGTTATTAGAAATTTTGTTTTTATTTTTATTTTAATTAATTTGAAGCCATGAAATTTAGTACTTAGTGGTTTTTGTTTTGTGAAATTCTAATTTTTCGCTGCGGTAGTTTCTAAATAATTTTTTTAAATACTCGGTTTTAGAGGTTTTTGGCTTGGATTTTGCATAGATTCAGTTTATTTTTTCGGTTCTCCCAATTGGCGGCAGCACCATCGCCCTCTGTGGGGATGTGCCGCCCGCCGACACTCGGTTCCGTGGGTGCGCGTTGCGACGCGCGCTCTCAGCTTTCGGTTTTCAGTTTTGAATTGCGAGTTGAGCGGCTCGGAGCGGTTGCGTTGCGGTGCGGTGCGTGAAATTTTGTGAGTTGCAGCAGCAATGGTCTTCGGGGGGAGCAACAAGGTGAGAAGAAAAATTGAAATTTTTCGTTTTTTTCCGCTTTTCTCTAACAAAAACCAGTCGGACTACGTTCATTTGGATAAATTTAATAAATTTGATTTATTATAAAAATGAAAATCGGGAAAAAAATCACATTTTATATGGTTAAAACAAAATCGAAGGCGTTTTCCTTAGCTCATTTTTCTTCAATTTTTTTCCGGCATATTTTCGTAAAATAAAATTAAAATTCTTGTTTTATTCAGCGCGCTTTAAAAATGTTTTAAGTTACAAAAAAAAATTATTATTTTAAATGTTAATACCTATTACAAAAAAAAAAAAAAAAGAGTGTTCCCTACAAACACAACACTAAAAAACCTACACAAATAATATAAAAAATTATTTGTTATTATTAATTAATGAAATGTAAACCATTTTTTATTTGTTATTTTCTTTACTTTTCAGGAACTGCCGGTTCAAAAACTAAAGGAAACATTCTAAAATAAAATATAAAAAACAAAATAAATAAATAAATAGTCTCGTTGTGTAATAAATTCGAATAAATAATTTTAAGCGATCACAAAAATTTTTATATGATCAAAATTTACTAAAAAAAATAAAGAAAACAAGTTGTGAGTTCCTCAAGTGTTCAGTGCTAACCGAATCCAAAAATTCTAAATTAAAGCAGAAGACGACGACAACAGCAGCAAAACCCAGAAGAGGAATATTTAAAAAAACAGGTAAATAAATAAATAAATAAATAAATAAAATATTCAAAAAATCCCGCCTAAAAGTAAGAAGAACACAGAAACAATTTTTGAGATTTTTAAGATTTGAATTTTTCTTTGGACTGCGCCTTAGTTGAAATTTAAAAAATTATTTCGTTAAAAAGGGCTCCCTGGGGCGGGTTTTTGGAATCAATCCATTAAAAATTAAATAATTAAAAAAATCCTGAAAACTCAAGAAAATTCGCAGACTTTCTTAATTTGAATTTTCCTTGGACTGCGCCTCAGTTAAAATTTAAAAAAATTATTTCCTTAAAAAGGGCTCCCAGGGGCTGGTTTTTGGGCTCAAACGATTAAAAATAAAATAATTAAAAAATCCTAAAAAAATCAAGAAGATGACTGAAGAAAATTCTGAGATTTTTTAAATTTGAACTTTGCTCGGACGCCTCAGTTGAAATTTAAATAAATTATTTTCTTAAAAAGGGCTCAGCCGGGCAGGTTTTTGGACTCAACCTATTAAATATAAAATAATTAGAAAATCCTCAAAACAATAACAGGAAAACTAAAGGAAATAAAAAGATTTTAAAAAATTTCACATTCTTTGCATCGGCTCTGCGAAAATTACAAAAAAAATAAAATAAATAAAAAATTAGTGCTTTCCTGTTGCTGAGAGAGTCCTTCTAACTTTCTGGCCTGAGTGTACTTTGGGTGGAGAGGCTCGTGCCTGTGTAGTGGTGAGCCGAGTCGTGCACGTACAGACGCCGCCCGGAAAACGAACACCAACACAGGGGCAGTGAACTCTGGTTCACCGGAGAGAGAGTTTTTTTCGGGGGGACTGTTTCAAAATGGCCGCGTCGAGTTCGTCGTGAAACAAGGAGTGAAATTTGTTTTTCATTTGAGTCTAATTTGCGGTAATTTAAAATAGTTCGAAGGGCTGCAGGAGCGGCTCACCGGGTTTTTCCGAATAAAATCAATTGAAGCGGGCCTCGCTTGACGTGGTGCGGTTGGGAAAATTAAGAAACGTGCGAAAAAAAAGGTGGAATAAGTTTTATTATTTTTTTTTTTTTTAAAAAAAAACCTTCGCTTGACTCTGTCCGAAGGGGCCCAAGTGCTGAGGAAAAAAATTAATTTTTTTTAAAAACTAAAGGCGATTAATTAAGAGAGGATTTAACTTCGGTGGAGGACTTATTAACGCTGGTGTGAGTTTTAAAATGTAAAAATTAATGATTGTGGTCGCTTTGGATTAAGTTCGGTTGTTTAATATAATTTATTTTATTTTTTATGTCACCCACTCGTTTTGGCTTCGCTCAAAATTGCTTCAGTCCAATTAAGAAGAAAAAAAATAAATATGAAAAAAAGAAGTGTTTCCTTTTTTTATTTGTTTTATCGTGCGTTTTCCCAAGGGTGTGCATCATCAAAACTTAATCATAGAAAAAATTTTCGGCTATAAAATCGTCGGGAAATTTGCAAAAATTTACGGCTGTTAAAATAAATTTATTATTTTCTTTTTTTTTTTTTTCCACAATTAGTGACTTTCTGGTATCCTTCTAAAGTGGGAGAGAGTGAGATAAAAGATAAGTGCAAAGAAAAAAAAAATAGGTAAATGGGCGTCAACAAAAAATTCGTGGCTCCACCTTCGCACGGGCGCAGTTTTTGCATTTCGTCCTATTTTTCACTGTAAATTAATATTTTCCATAAGTTAAAATACCGCGATTAATTTCCCGATATTATTGTTTTATTTGAAGGTTAATTGATTGATTTTAAATAAAAATAACCAACGAAACTGACCTGAACACTTGATTCAATCTGATAAGAAAAACGTGAATCATTTTAGTTAAAAAAATCGTATTTTTGCCAGGATAAAAACCGGCTTTGGATGCAATTTTTTCTTTTCTTTTCTTTTTAAACATTTATCACCCCCTGCCCTTTCCGGTGGAAGCCTTCAATATGGCGTGAATTTACTACGTGACTAAAATCAGGAAATGTTCTCCTTATTGATCAAAAAGTGGCAACAGATTTGTCTCGGGAGACCGACGATTTGATCCTGTAGCTTAAAGTTTTACGGTGTAAAGAAAATTCCTTCTGTTTTTCTCTAATTGATTCGGCATATAGTGAAATAGGTGTTAAAAATAAAAAATCTTGTGGAACTGCTAAATGTTTTCTTACAGGTGCTAATTTATTATAGGTGACCCTTGAAGATTTAGAGACATTTTACTAGATTCAATTTAATTTTAAATTAATTTAAGATTTTTTTTGAATGGAAATATATTTTCCTTCAGATAAAAATGAACGAATTGGACACTTTGAGGCAAGAAGCAGAATCACTGAAAAATGCGATTCGGGTAAATAAATATATAAAATAAATATTTTTATAAATTTTTGTAATTATTAAATAAATAATATTTAGGATGCGAGGAAAGCAGCATGCGACACAAGCCTTGTTCAGGCAACTAGCAACCTTGAACCAATCGGTCGTATCCAAATGCGGACAAGGCGTACACTTCGTGGTCACTTAGCTAAAATTTATGCTATGCACTGGGGTAACGACTCCAGGAATTTAGTATCAGCGTCACAGGATGGAAAATTAATCGTATGGGATTCACATACCACTAACAAAGTGAGAATTAAATTAATCTACATAATTGATTTAAAATTTTAATTAATACCTTTCTCTGCTAACAAGGTTCATGCCATCCCACTACGTTCGTCATGGGTCATGACATGTGCGTATGCTCCATCGGGAAGTTACGTTGCATGCGGCGGCCTGGATAACATTTGTTCTATATACAGTCTAAAAACTAGAGAAGGTAATGTGCGTGTATCACGTGAATTACCCGGCCATACAGGTTACTTATCATGCTGTCGATTTTTGGATGACAATCAGGTTAATTTATAAAATTTGTTTAGTTTATTTTCAATAAAAATTTGATAATTACAGATAGTAACAAGTTCTGGTGATATGTCTTGCGGATTATGGGATATTGAAACCGGTCAACAAGTCACATCATTTATGGGACACACTGGTGACGTTATGGCGCTATCACTGGCCCCACAGTGTAGGACATTTGTGTCTGGTGCATGCGATGCATCTGCTAAATTATGGGACATTCGTGAAGGTGTCTGCAAACAAACATTTCCAGGTCATGAAAGTGATATTAATGCTGTCACAGTAAGTATTTATTGTTCATATGTTTTTTTTAGTTAATTAGTTAGAGATATGCCTGAAGTATAAATAAGACACTTGGAACCACAGGCCACTAAAACTTTTTAATTATAAGTTAGTCCAGTTTTTGTTTAACAATATTTATAATTGAATTATTATTTTTTTCTCTTGAAGTTCTTTCCAAATGGTCAAGCGTTCGCAACTGGTTCAGACGATGCTACTTGCCGATTATTTGATATTCGTGCTGATCAGGAATTAGCTATGTATTCCCATGATAATATAATTTGCGGTATTACATCAGTTGCATTTTCAAAGAGTGGCCGTCTCCTGTTGGCTGGCTACGATGATTTCAATTGCAACGTTTGGGATACAATGAAGGCGGAGCGTGCTGGTAAGATATTAAAATTTTAATTGATTTAATTTTTATTTATTTTGATTTTAATTCTTTTTTTTCCAAATTCAGGCATCCTGGCAGGTCACGATAACAGAGTATCATGTTTAGGTGTTACGGAAAATGGTATGGCTGTAGCAACAGGATCATGGGACTCATTTTTGCGTGTGTGGAATTAAGTTAAAAACAAAAGAAAAATCATAAGATTTAAGAATTAAACATAAAAAGCCATAGAAATGGAATAGACACACAAAAAACGGGAAATAATTATGAAACTAAGCACAGAAAAATGCATAAATTTACAGCAAATAAGTATAAGCATAAAAACAAAAGTAAAATATGAGAAAATCATTAAATTCATAAACGCATCTCTAAAATAAACAGTATGAATACGAAAAACCTCTTTATAAAATAAGCTCCTTTTTATAAAACTTGTTTACAAAATGATAGCTAAATTGTGAATATAACAGCTTCCAAAAAAAAAAAAAAAAAAAAATACAAATAAAAAATTAAATAAAAGCAAGACAACACAAACGAAAAATAACAGAAATGAAAAGGATATTTTATGTGGTTCACATTTAATAATAATATAAAAACAAAACCAATTGCTGTTTATAATAACAAAGAACCGATAATGATGCTACGTAATTATAATTACTTTCAAATTTAGCTCAAAAGAACATTCATTAACACAAATTGTTGCGCAAATTAACTATCTGCTGTATTTCCCAAATATTTTAAATATTCTTTTCGTTTTTAAGGGGCCAGCAAATGGTTAAAATTAAAAACTTAAGAAAAATGGAAGTAAAAGAGGAACCTAAAGATCTTAATCGAATAATATTTAATAATAGCAGATACGATGAATTTTTAATATTTGTTTTTGTATTTATTTTATTTTACTTTTTGCAAAACTAAAAGCAGGCTATATCTACAATTTTTTTTTTTGCTCAAATCAATAATATTTCAAATAGCACAAAAACCTGTCAGCTTAAAAATTCCTTAGATAAGTTTCAACATTCATTTCGCATTTATATTTAAAGAAAATTAGAAAAAGCTTACGCTGTAATAGAGGGAAATGTTTTAAAGAGTACTGAATGCTTGCTATTTTTAACATTAATAAGACTTCTACAACTTCTACTTAAATGGGGATATTAGTTTGAATATTTTTGTTTTATTTTATTTTTGGAGTTTCGTGATCTAGTCTATTATTGCCCCATTTCTGTTCAATGGAAGGGTCTTCAGTATTTTATTGTTTAATATAAAACGCTACAATTTACAATAAATTTTCTCATTATTTTGATTACTTATTTTTACATTTGAGCTAACCGTCAATGAGAAAGTCGTAAATGAAATAAGCTTTACAAAAGCACAAGGAAGCAAATAATTTTGTGTATAATTTTATTGTATTTCTCAGAGATAGCTGAAATTGATAAAACGCTGTAAATGATGAAATCTGCCAATGTTAATCGACCTGAATTATGTTATAAAGTACAGCCAGATAAACGTAATACAATTATAATTAATTGATGCACACAAACTATATTTATAATTCCAATTGTTTGATTTTTATTTTTTCTACGTGTAACAAAGTTGTTAGTAACTTTTAAGAATAATTCTTCTGTGTCTGGCTTCTTTTTACTTCGAGCCGGTTTAAATTCCATTTTTTGTTTTGTTTATTTTTTACTTTAATTTAATTTAAATTACAATTGTTACAGCATCGTTTATTTTGATTTTTTATTGTACTTTACAAATAAAAATACACTTGATTTGAATGATTAAATGTAAAATCGAAGGATTATTTGCTTCGCGCCTCGTTCGATTAAGTTTATTTATAAATATTCAAATAATGTCGTAGGGTATAAGGATTAAAAAAAAAACAAAAAGCAAAAAAAAAAATAAGTACGAATCCAAGTCATTATTATTTCCTTTATTTTTCTGTTAATTGTACATTTTAAGAAAACAATTTACTTTAATTTTTTAGTTATGAAATCATCTGATTTTTATTACTTTCAATGTCATCTTAGAGAGCACAAAACCAAATGAAAAGATGTTACTTTTTAGGGGTAATAAAACAATATTTTATGTAGAACTTATAGACAATATTTTCTATTTGTTTTTTGTTTATTTATCTTTCCCTTATAATCCAAAATGCCCAATGATTTTTAAATAAATGCTCAAAAAATAAAATGGTTAAAATAAATAAAATGGTTCCTCATAACTGGAGATATGAAAATAAAAAGCGACAAAAATTCAGCAAATGAAAATAGACGTAAGTAATTAACAATTTTATATTTATATTATTTTTTTACTTATTTATTTCTAAGTTGTAAAATTTGTGTTCGAAATTTGAGGGACATCGGGCCGTGTCATTTCTAGCGTGACCACGAGCCCCTTCTCCCGGAAAACTTAAAGAAATTCCTTTCGATTGTGCCCCAAAATCGGGTCACAGATTAGCAATTCCGCATCAAAATGCAAAACAAGATTAGCATTTATAATTTTAATAGATATAAATTAATTAAATAAAGTGAAAAATGAAAGAAAGAATTAAGTTAGCAATATTAAAATGAAACAAATGTTCTAAATTCGTGTTAGAATGACCAAAAAATAAATAAAAGAAAAACAAATAAAACCAAAATTATAAAAATAAAATAGTAATAATAATAAAAACGGATTAATTGTTGCTAGTCAGTGTGTGTTTTAACAAAATAAAATTTAAATATTTACTACAGTAAAATTACAAACAACAAATTTAAATGGCTTCAGTAAATAGATCTCAATTATTTTTAATACTTTCTTTTATTTCTTAATTTTAATTTAATTAAAATTTGATCATAAATCGTCATACCGAACTACAAAATATTAAAAAAATAATAAAAACAATTTACAACTTATACAAAACTATCGACTGAAAAATAGTTATGAATCGTGTGTGAGCCTTCTTAATAATAATTATTAAAATTTAAAACGAAAAAAAATATCTGTTATCATAAACAACTAATGAAAATGTGTCTGTTAAATTTTTGTAAAACCTCACGAGAAGGAAAAACATTTTTGCATAAATTAAAAATTCTAACTAAAATACATAAAATAATAAAAAGAAATTATGAAGAATTTCGCAAAACTGAGAAAAGAGAGAAAGAAAACGTGTTCAGTTTTTTTACACAAAAAAAAACCATGTAATTAATACAAATGAAAAAAAAATTATATTTCTAATAGGATAAAAATTGCATTAAAAAATGTGTAATTTAAAATAATATTTAGCCACAAAAAAAAAACCTTTCAAATAATTTTCAATATAAGTTAAAAAGCAGTAACCCGAATAATTAAAAAAAATAAAACAATTTTCTTAAACGACATTAATTAGAAAAAAAAGTAAAATTTTTATTTACCGGCATAACTATTAAAAAAGAAAAAAGGTAAAATTGAAAGAAACAAAATCCAAAAAATCTTATTCTAAGAAGTCAAAAAACTGTTTGTACAAAGACGAAGCATATGAAAATAAAATAAAATTTAAAATAATCTAAAAATAATAAATTTGCACAACAAAAACAAGAGAAACAAAGTGAAATTTTTTCTATCCTCTCGAAGATAAGTTAAATTAATTAAGAATTAAAAAATTATATGAAAAGCCAAAACACTAGAAACGAAAAAACTAATAAATAAACACCACGCCGCAAAAAGGTTCGCTTTAACCCAGTCACATTAACCCCTAGAGCGACTGCCTTCGACCGAACCTTTTCCAACTACTAAAATTTAAAAAAATAATCCCAAAGAGCAAAGTTACCTTAAAATATTTACCCACTGCAACTGAAATTCAATAGAAAAGGACATTTTTAAATCTCACATTTAACAATTTTTCAATCTAAACCGCAATTTTTTTTTATTTCAACCGCCAATTTAAACTAAAATCGATAATTTTTATAAAATATAAACAAAAACTACAACAGAAAAGAACGTAACTTAGTTAAAAATAAAAAAGTGATAATGCAAAAAAATTAACAACATGAAAAATAACAAAAGCATAAATTCAAACGTAATACGAAACCAGGCAGACAAAAGCAAAACATTTAAAAATATTACGCAAAATGAGCAAAGATCGTATCTAAGTTAAATGTAACAAGTACCAACAGGAATAAAATAAAATAAAAATTAATATGTAATTGTGTAACCGCTCTTTTCATTTAGCCCTTTTTGCTAATTTAAATTTCATACAAAATTTTTTTTATATTTTGCCTTAAAGCCCTCAACCCCAAAGTGAAACTAGAGTCAATTTCTTGAAAATTTTTACCGGATGTTTAGCACATCCCTGAGTTTGGGTCTAAAATTCTTGCTCCGGCGGTATTTTTTCTTTTTTTCATATTTTTCCCTTAATACCTAAAGGGTTTACTTTCTTTAAAAGTAAAGATTTTAAAAATAGCGTAAAATTTACGAATTCTGCGGCCTTGACACTAAACCCAGACCCAATTTTTTGGTTATTTCTAGGTGATTTTTACCCAACCCCCCGATTTAGGGTTCCGGCGCGGCGTTTAAAATGTTTGCTCCGAAGGTATTTTTTTTTATATTTTTCCTTAAATCCCTGAAGGGTTTAATTTTTTTAGTTTTCGTAGTAAATAAATTTATCATTTAAATATCTGCACGTTATTGAATTTCCACAAAAGTTAGGTTAGGTAAAAAATAGGGTTTTTAAATTCCTCCTTCTGGTGCAGTCGGGTAAAAATAACCTTGAATTTACGTGTTCTGCGGCCTTGAAACTAGAACCAGAGCAAATTTCTAGCTGTGATTTTCTTAGTAAGCAATTTAAGGCCATATAAAATTAAAAAAATTGATTTTCTAAAATCAGTCTTCTGGAGCAGTGTTTTTTGCGTTAATTAACCTATTTCTAATTACTATAAAGGGCAGTAGCAAAAAATCCGAAATAAATCGCTGTTTTCTACAATTTTTAGAATTTTTTTTAGTAAGCAGTTTTTATAAAAAACCTAAAAAAATGATTTTCTAAAATACGCCTTCTGGAGCAATGTTTTTTGCGTTAATTAACCTGTTTTTAATTACTTTAAAGGGAATTTGCAAAAAAAAACTTCAGAATATTTGTTGGTTTAGGAAAAATAATTAGGTCCAAAAATAAGTTAATCTGTATTTAGATATGAAAACTTTATTTTACTTAAAGATCAATCGTCTGCATTTTGAATTTGAATTCCTTCTTCAAATTTGTTGAAATCGCTTTTATGTAAATTTTATTTTAATTATCACTATTTTCTTGTGCCACCTTCGCATCATTTGCAGTTTTACTTTTCCCAATGGAAGGAATTGCCTACAATTAAAATAATTTTTTATTCAGCCCATGATTATACTTTTTTTTATTATTACTCACGATTCATACGGGTTTTGCATTTTGTCGTGCGTCACTTTGTTTCCAAAATTTCGCTCCAACGCCTTGAATTTATTATCAAATTGTTCTGCCGTAAAATTTGAATATTTTTTCGGTTATAATGTTGGAAATGTCTTCCATAATTTTCTTCTTTTTTTTTTTTAAATTTGAGGCTTTTCCCCCAATTTTGGTTTATACTCCTTAAGGAGACTTTTGGCTAGAAAAATTTATACAAAAAATATTTATTTTTTAAATAACAAGCCATTCTCGGACCGCTGGATGTTTTCACAAACTTTTTCCACTTCATTTGCTTTGTATTCCCTCATATAACAAATTGAAATTTTCTGGATATTCTGCAAATTAATTAGAGATACATGAAAATAGAAAGATGAAAACTTAAAAAATTACTTCTTCTCCTTTCATTTTCCTTTCCGCCACAGACTTTTAACAGCTGACGCATTATTTCCAACTAACTACCGAACATTTCACCGGTTTGCCGTAACAAAATTTATTTGTTTCATTTATAATAGTGGATTAAATTTAAATACAAGAAATTTTTATACTTTAAAACACTCGACTCGACTAACAGCGACATTTTGACGCGTATACGCGTCTTCTTCTTCTTAATGACACCACCTGTCACACTCGACGAAGACAGTTTGATGCGACTCAACGAAATATTTTTTTTAAATTATCGATTTTTACCACAAATTTCCCTCGGTCAAGAAAATCCCACGAACCGGCAGGTGACAGCCGTTTGACGTTTCTCAACTCCCCACCCCTTGTGCTTTTGATGTTTTAGCGATTTGTTGTCGTGTCAACGGCGCCCCGATAACCAACAAAAACAAAATTTTTCACCGAAAATAGAGAAACGATAAGAAAACGACGACGCCGCTGATTGTGATTTTGTTGAATTATATTTAAAATAAATGTCCCATCGAATTGAAAACGTTTTAATTGCAAAAATAAATATTCTCATTTAATTATTCGAAGTGAGTGGATTTTGTTTTAATTTTTACGTTTACGACAGGAAAATAAAAATTGACAAATAAAAAAATATGTGACAATTTCTTCATCGAAATTGGGGCTGTAATAAAATTATTTCACGGCGTCAGCAATGTAAAGAATCTCAGTTTAAAAGGAAAAACAGCAAAAAAGAACACAAAACTTTAGAAAAGAAATTTTGCAAATTTTTTAGCTGACAGTCGCTCTTCCGTGCTGTGAAAAGGTGTTTAAATTTTTATTTTTTTGTTTTGTTTCTTGTGTTTTTCTATACAATTTTTACAATTATAATTTAAAATTATCTTGTAAAAATAAAAAAATAAATTACTCAAGAGGCTCGTAAAGAGAATTAAGAAAAGTTTATATAGAAATAAATTAAAAATAAGAGATTTAACAATGGAGGAGACATTTATGCTTGTTATGCTCGTTATTGTAATGCTTGTGGGCTCTTACTTAGCCGGCAATATACCGTTAGTTGTTAACTGGTCCGAGGTAATTAAATAATTATTAATTAATTATGTTACTATTTGCAGTAAAATAAAAATTTATATTTTAGGAGAAACTAAAGGTTGTGACTGTTTTTGGAGCAGGACTGCTCGTTGGTACAGCACTAACTGTGATAATTCCGGAAGGAATCAGAGCCCTCTACGAGGATAGCGCTTCTCACCTGCACATAAGTCCGGCTGGTAAAAATATCGCGACCAGTTCGGGCACAATCGATGCACAATCAATCGCCGACGAGAGTCGCCATCCAGAAGACCACTCCAGCACAATCGGATTGTCCCTTGTCCTTGGTAATCAATCGAAAAACTGCGCTGCATTATCGCAACTATTAATTAATTGCATTTTCTCATTGCCTTAGGTTTCATTTTTATGATGCTCGTTGATCAGATCTCAATTCGGCGAAGTGATGGTCCAGCCGCCGATCGAAACATCACGGCAACGCTGGGGCTCGTCGTTCATGCTGCTGGTTTGTATTTAATTTAACTAAATTTTATCGAAATTAATTTATCTAACTAAACTCAATAAAATAAGCTGATGGAGTTGCCCTCGGAGCAGCGGCGACAACAAGCCACCAGGACGTCGAAATGATTGTCTTTTTGGCGATAATGCTCCATAAGGCGCCGGCGGCATTCGGTTTGGTCAGCTTCCTTCTCCACGAGGGCATCGACCGGCAGCGGATCCGGAAACATTTGGCGATATTCTCCCTGTCGGCGCCCCTCCTCACCCTCCTGACATATTTCGGAATTGGTCAGGAACAAAAGGAGACCCTAAATTCGGTTAATGCGACCGGAATAGCGATGCTCTTCTCGGCGGGAACTTTCCTCTACGTTGCCACAGTCCACGTTCTCCCCGAACTGACGCAACACTCGGGACATCACCACCAAAAATCGTCCCCGTCGGGATCGTCGAGCTCCTCGACGGCGCACTACAGCCACCTGGAGGATCCGATCGGCGCCTCCGTAAAGGGATACTCAGGGCTCCGTAACACGGAACTCTTCATTATGATTTGCGGCGCCCTCCTGCCACTCGTCATCACTCTGGGGCACCATCACTAAATCGTAAAAATTTAAAAACAAATTCCATTAAATTCAGAAGAGAAGTTCTTTTTTATATATATATTTTTTTTAAAACACTTATTTCAATGTTAACTAGCGTTACAAAAATTTCTATTTTAACTACATTTTGAGTATGAAAACAAAAACTGAAGAAATGAAACATTTTTTTTTTTTTTTTTGGAAAATAAAAGACTTAAACTGTAAGCAGTGTTTTATCCAGGGACTGTAATGATTATAATAAAAAAAAAAAAAAATAATATAGAAATTAGAAAACAACGATTATCAAGGGATTTTTATTTTTAATTGTTTGATAACGATCAAGTTATAATTAATTATTATAAATAATAATAAGAAACGATTTTTAACCGACTTAAAAAAAAGAAGAGGCGTTCATTTCAAATCGTGTAAAGGAAGGAAAATAATTAAATGAGGTTTATTTTGAAAAATCAAAAAATAAAAATTAATTTTTAATAATTATTGAACGATCGAAAAGTAAAAATTATCTCATAATCGTTATTATCCAATTTATAATTTTTATTTAGCCGAAAATAAATTGAATCTTTTATATTTGTTTTAAATTTCTCAAATAATCATTATTTTCGGTCCCTGGTTTTTATCTAATTTATAATTTTATTTTGTGATTATTTTAAAAAAAATTAAATTCCCCAGTAGATGGCGATACTTATACCAAAAAATATTTATTTTAGAACTACGCCGATTCGGTTTAAAATCGATTTTCTTCTTAAAATCCTGAAAATAAATTGAGTTGAAACAATTTTTACATTGTTACCTCTCTTGAATTCGTTGTATTTTTAATTTTAAAATGATTATTTAATAAATAAATCGCATAGTTTCACTCTCAATGTGCCCATCGACACCTCAAAGTCGGCCATTTTTCTTTTATATTCGGTCTCTTCGTAAGACGTGTGGTGTGGCTACGGTTCTACAAATCGATCGGAGGTGCCGTGTAAACGTGGTGCGATTTAGAAGTCAAAAACGGGGAAATTACCTGGGAATTTTTTTCCTGCACGTTTTTCGTCCCTTCTTCAAGAAATTTACTCGTATTTCTCATATTTTTTTTTTTTAACGAGGACGCACCGAATGAACGAGAGTTTGGCAATCGTTTGTCATAAAAATGGAGTTTTACTTCGATGCGGGCGCGCGGTCGAAGTGTGTTCAGTAGGGAAAAAGAGACTCGAACCAAAAAGTAATTAAATCGCATCTATTTTTTTTTGTTTAATTCGTTGTTGTGATTTTTTTTAGCTAGTGTAAGGATAGCAACGAGAATTTTTACAAAAAAAAAAAAATTTATATATAAAAAAAAATAAAAAAATAAAATAAATTTAAATCGACGTTCGGGAAAACGAAAGAACTGTAAAAATGAAATAAGAAAAAAAATTTTTTTTTTTTTGTGTTGTTTCCCGTCCGCACCTTGTGAATACGAAATAAAAAAAAAAAAGAAACAAGAAATAAAATTAATTGGGTAAAAAATTAAGTGGAATCAAAAAGTGTACCGTTTTATAAAGAATTTTACCGATTTGGATAAATAATTTTTTTTTTTTTTTTTTTCTAATAGTTGGAACGTGGGTCTAACGGGGGTCAGTGAGCGGGTCATATTTTTTCTCCTTTCCTCCCCCCCCCCCTTAGAGAGTGTGCGGTATTTTGGTTTTATACGCGAAAATAAATAAATAAAAATTTCATGTGTAGTAGAAGAAAAATTTCCCCAAAATGCGCTTATATAAAATTATTGTATATAATAAATATATAAGGTTTTAAATGATCATCCATCGTTTGGGGGGGTGAGGGAATTGCTTCCAGCACAAAAGTAATTTATTTAAAATAAATTAAAATAATTACGGGAATAAAATAGGAACAAAAGTGTTGCAAATATTTCTTAATAAAGAGAAGAAAAAAAAAAATAAAGGCGCTGTTTTTAATCCGTGATGAAGTGATTTTTTCGCGCTATAAGTTTGTCTCTTTCATTCTCATGATATATATCTATATATTTTTTTTTTATTAAGTGTAGTTCTATTTTATTTTTTTTCGTATATGTATAAAACAACCACAAATAAAATAAAAAAAAAAGTTTCCCAGTTCGACGGGGTGACGTGTGTATTTTTTGTTTTTTGTTATTTTATTTCATACTTTCTCTAGCCTGTTTTATTTAATATATTTATTTATATATATGTAATAAATAAACAAAACGTGTGTTTAGATATATATATATATAGTGTAATTAGTGCAATTCAATAAAAATTAAAATGATTTTTTCCATATTTTTCGAAATATTGTGTGTGCGTGTGTCGTGCAATATCAAAAAAAAAACAAATATATATAATAAAAATAAATGAAGTTTTTGCTGATGTTTTATATCCTTGTCACACTTTTGACATTAGATTGCAAACGGAAAGAATGAACAAATGAAACAAAAATAATAAAAAAAACAGGAAAATAAATAGTAAAATACAAATACGACTTGGGCAAGTATTTGTTTAATTGTGTATGTAACTAAATTTTATATTTTTCATCCGGACTTTTGCTAAAGAAATTAATAAAATAAATAAAATTATAATAATAATAATAAAAACGTTAATTTCTTTATATTTTATCGTGTCGGAAGAATTCTTGTAAATAAAATCTCTCTTTCTTTCTCGGGGCTTTTTTAAAATAAGTGTTATTTGTATTTTTTTTTTTATATATCTATATATTCACCGTTCTAAAAATAAACATTTCGGAAATTTTCGAATTTAATCGAATTTTCCTCAATAAAAACTTCAACTAATTTTATTTATTTCTCTCTCTCTCCATCTTTCGAACCTTCTCTCTCCATGACAGGGAGTGGATTGAACATGTTTTGATCACGACTGTACGGGGGGGGAAGGCCTCAACTGTTCCACTTTCACGCCTAGAAAGTAAACAAAAATCGTTTTAAATTCGATTAGAAATTTTATTTAATGATAATTATTTAATAAAAGTGTTTAAAATCAATAAAAGTTTTATCATCTGATGAAATTTAAGCTTTACAGTTTTAATAATGTGTGCGCTAAAATTTTTGTGCTGAAAATTGTGGAGGGGGTAGAGAAGATTTTCTTTTTGGGGCAGAGAACTTCGCTTCTTGAAACTGTGATGGAAAAAGACAAATGCATTTCGGTTAGAGTAGGATAAATATAAAATTTAAACACACACACACAGGAAACTAATCAAGAAAAATAAAACTAGGAGAGAGTATGAAAGGAAAATAAGATAAAAAAGAAGAAGAAGAAAAAATATTGCGTTCGTACTCGAAAAATTAAGATGGCTGCCGGGTGCCGCGTTTCGAATACGGCGGATTTTGAGGTTTTCGTGATAGAAAAAAATTTTTATTCTCTCTTCTAAATAATAATAACAAAACAAAACAAAAAAATGATTGTTTAAATAGATTCTTTTTACGTTAACCCTCATTTCCATGCTCTAAATTATTATTAATAAAATTTAATAAGAAAAGAAACGGGTAAAATAAATTAAAAGGAAAGAATCGCAAGTGCGTGAATGATTTACAACAAAAAAAAAAAAAAAAAAATATATAGATGTATAAAATAAATAAATAAAAATGTGACTGCCCAGTTAATGGTAATAATAATAAAAAATAAAAAGTGTGCTTTTATATAAATTTTTTTTTTTTTCTATATAGAAAAAGTGCTGCAACAAAATTTCTATTTTTCTTTTTCTTTGACTTTTTAGCAACTTCATCAACATGTTGCCACACTGTCATAATTGTTTTTTTTTTTTTTTTTTTTTAATGTGAAAAAGGAATTGATTCTATTTTACTTTTTTTTTTTTTTTTTTATGAATGTTTCCCAAAAAATATTTCGAGAAGTTGCAATTCTACACAAAGTACACTCAGTACAAAAGTTAAAATAAATGTTTTTTTTTTTTTTTTTTTAGACAATTTCGATTAAAAACTCCTTTTTCCTCTATTTTAATATTTTGAAAAAGAAGAGAAAAGAAAAATTTTACAAAAAGAAAAAAAAAATACAAGTGGTACAGTTGAGTGCGTTCTACAATTAAACGGTTCTATTAAATTTTCGTTTTTTTTTTTTATTATTTCCTTTACGTTGGTTTTACTAGTGGTTTGGGGGGGAGGACAAATAAAATGGTCTAGTTCCCTTCCCTCCCCCGTAGATGGCGCGCACGTTCAAACATACCACAAAAAGATTTTTTAGCTGAACGGTTTGCATGTGCCCGCCCGCCCGGATAGAGATAAAATTTCGCGTGTGGCAGTTATGTGCCAAAAACCTGTTTATTACCCAGCAATTTCTTCATAATTCTTCTAAAAAAAAAAAAACTAAAAAAAAAAATATCGTTTCTCATAATTTTTTAATAAAAAAAATTATTTATGATGAATTTCTTATTTTAACATGATGATGATGTGGGCTTTTTTTTGTTTTTTTTTTTTTAAGGGTGTGTGTCAAATCAAAGTAAAATACCCTTTTTTTTTTTTTAACCATATGCCAACAAAAAGTGAAAATTATTTATTAAAATTAATGTGAATTATAAGACACGAGAAAAAAAAACAAAGTGCAGGGATTTTATTTATATATTATATACTAAAATATATAAATTTGTTTTTATAATTGTATATAAGGAGTACACGGCATATTTCAACGCCATTTTGTTTATTGTATTTTTTATCAAAGAAATAAGAAAAAGAAAAACTTGAGTAAAGCGACGTAATCAAAACGGTTGGTGTGTTTGCCTGTGTTCGCTAAAATGTTTTTTATACGCACACACAATCAAAAATCTTAGATTGGTTTTTGCAAATGTCAAAAGTGATTGTTTTTTTTTTTTGTTTCTTCTTCTGACATCACACAGCGTTTTTGTTATACACAGGTTTTAAGATGACAAACTGTCATACGTGGGTGTTAGAAAAATTAATAAAAACTGTTATACGTCTTGTATTCCTTGTATAATTTGAAGTTTTTATGAAAAAATATGAAAAACAATATTTGCTATTTTGGTTTTTTTTTCATTTATTTATATTACAGTAGTCTCCAAAGGAGGAATTTTTAAGACATTTACGGATCAGTGATGCCCAGTAAAACAATCTCCCAGTTGAAAAACGTACTTAAAACTCTCCGGAAAAAAAGAAAAGACTTTATAAAAACGTGATTCGAACTAAAAAGACAACAGAAAGTGTGTTAATAAGAATTAAATAATAATAATTAAGTAAAAAACGTACATATTTAATAACAATAAAATTGTGTTGTGAAAAAAAAATAATCGTTACAAAACTGTTATATGTGGCTTTTTGTGCTTTAAGGGACAAACAACTTTTTTGGAAGAAAACAAAGAAAAAGTAAAATAAATAATAAGCAAAAAAAGAAAAAAACAAAACATAAACATAGCCAAATAAAATCTCTGCCGCGTAATTGAATAAATTTTAGGTAGATTTAAATAAAAATTAAAAATAATACAAAAATTAGATAAGCGTTGACTGTGATACAAAGCTCAAATTGCTTGCTACTGAAAATAATAATTTTTAAGGGTATTGACTTTAAAACAGTGGAAATAAAACACTTTAAAACAACGTTTTTAAATAACAACAAACAAACAAACAAACAAACAAAAAAGGAAAAAGAATCTTTTGTCTTCTGGAGGATAATTCCGTCCTTTGAAGGTATAACAGTTTGTTTTTTTAATTAATATACAAGATAGATTGGAATTTTAAAAAATAAAAATAGAAAGAAAAATCTGATCCATCCTGTATAACAGTTTTATTTTAAAATTTTCTTCCAGGGCCTTTAAACTCAAATATTTCTTCGCTTATGTGTATGTGTGTGCTTCTCCTCCAGTTGTAAAAGATTTTAATTTCAACGAAAGTTAAAAGTAAACCAAATAGAACAGAAAAATCGATAAGAAAATAAAGCAAACTAACCATCGCTTTAATAGAACGTAAAATTATAAAACAATAAAACAACCCACCTTGGATCTTCCATTTGCAATATTTAAAAAAAAAAACGTTTAAAAGTTTAAATATAAGTTAAAAAACATTTACAAACAGAGGTGTACTTTAAAAGAACTAGAAGAACGAAGAAATTTAAATTCTATCATAAAAGAACGTGGTGAATTTCTTAAAAAGCGAGGAGGGATTATTTTTATTATTATTATTAATTTTTTTGTTTTTCCTTTATCAAATTGTGATCTTGTTACCAAGAAATTATTTAGTTCGTAAACTTGCTACTAATCATCGAATGCCAATTACCTGTTCAATGCATCAATCCAGTTGTATAACAATATCTCAATAAAAAAAAAAAAAAAAAAAAACAAAAATAAAAAAAAAAAAAACAAAAAAACAAAAAAAAAAAAATAAACAAAAAAAAAAAATAAGCAAAATCACTTCGTTTTAAGCTGCAAATTAATCACTCGCACTAAGTAAGAATGGGACGAAAGACTTGAGTCTAGCACCTGAAAGAAAGGGAGAGAAACAACAATTTTGGAGTACTATTCTTATGCACTTTGTACGTATTTTTTTAACTGTATAAAACATCAGCAAATATCTTTTGCATATTTTATTTGATTCAAATAATCCTTGGATCGAATAAAATATGCCCAATTTTTAATCATTATTACTTAACTAACTAATTAAACAAAAATTTAATCCCTAGATCAACGATTAAAAGTGAGTAAACAGATAATAAATATTGTGTGAAATAAACTAAAGAAAACAAAATAATTAAAGTACCATTATTACCACAACAACAACCTTTAATTACACCAAACTACAAAATAAACTGCAGCTGGTAAATTTCGATTTTATTTATTTTATTTATTTATTTATTTTTTTTTTTGTATTTCAACAACACGACAGGAGAAGAATTTTTAAGTAAAATTCAACAGGTGAGAAAAGGAGACAAACAAAAAAAAAAAAAAAATTGAAATTCACCATAATTTTTGTTTGACGTCGAGCAAAAAAGGACTTTAATATTTTTGTTTTTTACTTTTAAAGTGTTAAGGAATCGATTTTTATAATAAATAATTTTTGCAGACCCTATGTAAAAGAGACAAACAAAAACAGTTTAAAAGATAAAATTCTCAAACTCAAACGAATTGTGATATAGTTTTGTTTAAGAACAATTTACGTAAGTATTTATGAAATAGAGGAAAACAAAATACTTAAGAATTAATCAATTAAAAAATAAACAAAACTTACGACGAGGAGGATAAAAAGATTTTCACCAAGAAACAACCTAAACAATTTTACTAAATCCTACTACAAACAATCATTTGACTAAGGAAAGCTGTTCCAAAAGAATCGGACATCTTAGACCTTAAGAGGGAATTTAAAGAATTCAGCTAAATTTAAATTACAACAATTTCAACAACAATAACAAAAGCAACAAACAACTACGACTTACTACTACTAGAAAAACAAAAAAAAAAAAAAAAGGAGGAAGAAGGAGATAAATTAAAACCTACAATTATAAGTGAAACTGAAGAATACTGAAAAATTTTACCAGTTAAGACTAAAACGTCGTTGGAGAAAACAAATAAAGAAGGTATATCACTTGTTGAAACCGCATAAGTACAAGAAAATATCAAATAAAATAAAAAAACGAATAAAACAACAAAATCCTATCAACTATTATACAAATTTTTTTCACCAACATCATCGAGTAAATCAAACTAAAACTACTTACAACTACAACACAAAACAACTGCAATAAAATAGAGAAGTAATTTTAAATAAATAATTTAAAAAGAAAGTCGATCTCCTCTCTCTCAAACAAACTGTTCGATATTAAGTTGTAAAAATCTCACCAATCATCAACAAAAAAGAGTTAAATATATATATATATATATATATATATATATAAATATAGCTTATGTATACAGAAGGAAGCATGATATATGTATATATCGAAAATGGTGATATATTGAGAAAACGCTTTTTATATCAAATGAATAAATTTTAATAATGAAACATCAACAACAACAGCAGCAGCAGCAAAGTGATATTAAAAATTTGAAAATAATCAACAACATTTGTGATAGCAATATCAAAAATAATACCCTTCAATACCCTTCAATTCAGAGTACGTATAACAGTTTTACTAGTGGTATCACCAACACCAGTGGTCCAGCAACAAATAAAAATTGGGGTATTCCACATTTAATGAGATTATGTGGCGGTGGTGAAGGCTCTCTAAATAACGGTACAACCGGTTGGGGTTCTCCACAAACAAATAATGCCGTTAATAACCCAAATTCGGGCACCTGGGGAAGTAATCAACAACAACAGCACCAGCAGCAACAGAATCAACAACAAAATCAACAACAAAACAGTTGGGGAAATTTAAGCAGCAGCAGCAGCAGTAGCAGCAGCAACAACGGTAGCGGTGGTGGCCCAGGGGGCGGAGGATCAATTCAACAACAACACCAACACCAACATATTAATAATAACAGTAATATAAATAACGGCAGCAGTAGTGGTGGTGGTGTTTCAGGTGTTGTTAGTGGAAATAGTGGAACTGGTGCTAGTGTTGTAAGTGGTAGTAATAATAATAATAATAATCAACAACGTTGTCAATCAAACAATTCAACTAATCAATCAGATAACGGTGGAAACACCAGCAACATAAATAATAATAATAATAGCTCAAGTAATAAATTATTGTTGAATTCATCTCAGCAGCAGGCTGCTGGTACAAATAATACCAGCAGCAACAGTGGTGTAATGAGTTCGGGAAACAGTGGTAGTGTTGGTGTTGTCGGAATGGTCAATCCCGGCGGACAACAGCAACAACAGCAGCAGCAGCAACAGCAGCAGCAACAAAATCAACAACAAAATCAACAACAAAACAATTCCCAGCAGCAACAGCAGCCCAATGGAAATAATGTAAGTTGGTGTAAAATTTATTTTCATTTTATAATAAGAGAAGAAAGAGCAAAGATCCCAAGATAGAGCCTTGATTCAAGTTCAGAATTTTATCATGAATTGAATTTGTTTTATGTTGCATTTCAAATTTTAATCAGCATTAACAGCTGTAATTCCAGTATAATTTTGTTTTTATTTATTTATTATTATTTTTTTTATTAATTTTAAACCACATTTTGTAAGGAATGTAGTTTTAATTTTTTGATTAAACTAACTTAGAAATTGTATAGCGTTTGTTTGAAGAAGTCGTGTCATTTTTAAAAGTTGTTTATATTTAAATTTAAAAAGAGAAAAATTATGTTTCGGCCGCAACTGATTCTTGTTTGGGACTTTAGTCGAGTCGAATTATTAGAAATATCGGTTAAATTTAAATTATTTCACTTTTTAAGGGAAGGAAACCAACACTGCGCTGCTCATTTAAAAAGTTGGAGATTCGATATTTTTATGAGTTATGACTTAAAAATTTTTCCTTACATTTTTAGAAACAGTGGTGTCTCCTTCCTTAAATGAAATTAATCATAAAATTTTGTCATTTTTTTACTGACTAGATTCAAAAATTTTATCTACAGGTTGTGAATAATAACAATGGCGGAAATGGTGGTAACAGTGGAAATTCAGGTCTTGTCGGTGGCGGCACATCGGCGGCAGCAGCAAAAAATCAATTAGAGCAATTGAACACGATGCGTGAGGCGCTTTTCTCGCAGGACGGTTGGGGGTGTCAGCACGTGAATCAGGACACAAATTGGGACGTTCCCGGATCACCGGAGCCAACAAATAAGGGTGATCCAGCGGGACCGCCATTATGGAAACCAAATATAAATAACGGTACTGATCTATGGGAGGCTAATTTACGAAATGGTGGACAACCGCCACCGCAACCAGTGCAAAAGACCCCATGGGGTCACACGCCATCAACGAATCTCGGGGGTACTTGGGGCGAAGATGACGATGGAACTGATACCAGCAACGTTTGGACCGGAACACCAGCAAATCCGACCGCTCCGCAATGGGGCCAATCGGCCGGTGGCGGCATTTGGCCCCCAACCGGAGCCGGTGTTGCACCACAAAAGAAGGAGTCCGAATGGGGCAACTCAATTGCCGGAGCGAACGCTTGGGGCGATCACAGGGACATGCGACCGGCCCCAATCGACATACGAAACGTTGACCCCCTCAGGACCCCAAGCGGGGATCCTCGTGATATTCGAATAATCGATCCTCGGGATCCGATTCGTGATATGCGTGGCGATCCACGCGGAATTTCCGGCCGATTAAATGGTACTTCTGAGATGTGGGGCCAACATCATGCGATGACCCACGGACAAATTCCACCAAATAAAATGGTCGGTCTGGCGACAGCCGCCGGAGTCGTTGCGACAGGAGGCAGCAACGCCCAGTGGGGCTCAACTCAGCCAGTTGCGGGACCAAAAGATATTGCAATGCCTGGAAAACCGACCGGGTGGGAGGAGCCATCACCTCCGCCCCAGCGTCGGAATATACCAAATTATGATGATGGCACGTCCCTCTGGGGGCAACAGTCACGCGTACCTGGCGGCTCACACTGGAAGGAGATGTCAGAAATGTCTCGAAGTCACTTAATTCGCGGTGCCATAGGTAATCAGGCTGGCGGCGGCGGAGCCGGTGCTGGGAATACGACTCCAATGCCCCAGGGCCGTTTGGGGCCGAATGCCCAAGTTAAGCCAGATAACAACATGTGGGGCCATGGCGGTGCCGCAACTAGAAATAATGGGGCCTGGGAGGAGCAACATGCCGGTGCTAATTGGGAGGACAAGGCGACTGCAATGGCTAACATTGGGGGTGGTGCGGCGGCCGCTTGGAATGATACGACCGCATCGGCTGCGTGGAACAAAAATCAAAGTAAAATTAGTGGTGGCGGACAAGTTTGGCCCGAAACTGATTTGGGTACCGAATGGGGTACTCATGCTGTTAATAAACCTCAGGCAAAACTTGGTATTAGCAGCGAACTAATACGTAATAGTAAACCTTATCGAATGCTTGTTGATATGGGCTTTAAAAAGGAGGATGTCGAAATTACCCTTAGGGTGACTAATCTTAATTTTGACGAGGCCCTAGAAATACTTAATTCCCGGAATACTGCCGCTATGGACTCGTGGCGACGGCATGAGGATCCAAATGTTGGTTTCGATCATACCACCGCATTTCCTGGAAGGTTTCCATCAGCTGGACCACAGCCGACTATGCCATTCCCACCGGTAAGAACGGTACGAGAGCAAAACTAAAAGATAATTCTCAAAATGTTTTCGGTTGATTTAAGTTGGTTTTTTTTTTTTGATAACATTTTATAATAACACTATTTCAAGAAAAGCCAACTTCAACGACCGATAACCAAAGTTTAGCTCAGAATATACTGGGGAAATATAAGTAGTAATTTAGATTTGCTTTTATATAATATTTTATTTAATTTTTGGTTATTTGTTTCTTTTAAAAATAGAACACTAACCCAAATCTGCTGAATAACATGGGCGGTGGCGGCGTTGGTGGAAATCACACCCTTGCAGCGATGAGCAACGCAATGCAACCGCTGCAGGTGCAAAAGTATTTGGCGCAGGCACCGCACAACGTATCAGGGGCACAGGCACAGACAATATCCGCTTTCGGGCAGGCGGCAACTGCTAATCATAATTCAGGACAGCCATCGGCACAACAACTGAGAATGCTCGTTCAACAAATCCAAATGGCCGTACAGGGTGGCTATCTCAGTAGTCAAATTCTAAATCAACCGCTAGCGCCTACAACACTGATACTTCTTAATCAGTTGCTCAGCAACATTAAAGTAGGTGGTACTATTATTATTATTTATTTTTCTGTAATTTTATCCAGGCCGTTTTCCTTTCATTCCTTTCATTCATTCAAAATAAAAATATAAAAATTCCTTCTCTAATCTCTTCTCTTTCTCAATCTATGAATATTATAATTATTGTTTTTTAGTTTTTTCTCTTTTTTTTTTTTATTTATTTATAAAATTGCGTATATATGCCACAAATGCGCCTCTCACATTCATCAAAATTTTATATTTTATAATTAAGATATTTATTCCGAGAAAATATGTGTTTTTTATTTCATTTCTCTTTCGTTTTCCTCCAGCATTTACAAGGGGCACAAACAAGTTTAGCACGTAATCCTGTAAATAGTTTGCAATTATCTGTAGCTATCACAAAATATAAACAACAAATAGCCAGTTTACAAAATCAAATCAATGCACAACAAGCACTTTATGTTAAGCAACAACAGCAACAGCAGCAGCAGCAACAGCAGCAGCAACAGCAACAGCAGCAAGCTACATCACATGTTGGTAGCTCAAATACTGAATACTTGAGGGGACAACACGACGCCATAAGTGCTCTTCAAGGAAATTTTTCTGAGATATCATTAAATAAGGTTTGTATATCTTTATAATAAAAAAAAATTCTTACGAAAAAAAAAAATCTATATCTGGAGCTACAGAAAATTACCAAAATAGTCTGGCTTTCAGTTAAGATTTTTTTAATTTTTACGTATTAAAGTAAGGGGGATATTTTGTAAATTATTTGATCAGGATCAAACTGGAGCATTCCAAGGAGCTCCAAACCAGCAATCGAGACTGAACCAATGGAAGCTTCCAGTATTAGAAAAGGAAGTATCTTCAGATAGTACTGACTTTTCACGAGCCCCTGGCCCTACTGCAAAGCCTACATTATCAACGGCAAACGCTAATAATGCAATCGGCGCACTAGGGCTACAAGGCGATGGGTACGATTTTTAGAATAGTTAATTTTTAAAAATTAGTTAATTATATTAATAATAACAACCAGAACTTGGTCTTCCGCTCGTAATATCGGTGATGGATGGCCTGACCCAAATACTGAAAACGAGAATAAAGACTGGCCAGCTGCACAGCCCTCTCCTGCAACTGCATTTACTGATTTAGTTCCAGAATTTGAGCCAGGGAAACCTTGGAAGGTAGTTTAATAAATAAAATAGAAAATTAATTTTTTTTTGTGTAATACTATATTAAATTAAAATTTATCAGGGTTCTCAAATAAAAAGTATCGAAGATGATCCTAGTATTACACCTGGTAGCGTAGCTAGAAGCCCTCTATCTATAAATCCGACGCCAAAAGATGCTGATATTTTTGCTAACAGTAGCAAAACATCGCCGACTGATTTACCACCCCTAAGTTTATCTTCATCTACTTGGAGTTTCAATCCGTCTGCAAACCAACAAAACTTCACAAGGTAGCTAGTTGCTTATTTGCTGGAGCAGATAACTTATTTGCTTTTCTTATTTTTTATTATACAACAGTTGGTCTGATAACGTTCCACAACCAAGTGCCACAACATCCGAACTTTGGGCAGCCCCACTCAATAAAACGTCCCGTGGACCACCGCCGGGTTTGGGGGCGACAAAAGCCTCATCGGTTAGCGTTGCGGCTGGATCTGTTGCCTCATCGGGGAATCCCTCGGTTGTGTCTGGGAGCTCAAACGGGTGGATCGGCAGCGGTCTCACTGGCCGTGTTCCGAGCAGCAACACAAATTGGTCCGGTGCTAACTCAAATTGGCATTCGACATGGCTGCTGCTCAAGAATCTAACAACTCAAGTAAGTTTTATAATTGACTTGTTTCTATCCACAGAGCTTTTTGTATAAACATATTTTTATTAAATTCCAGATTGATGGATCAACACTTCGTACCTTATGTATGCAACACGGCCCACTGTTGAATTTCCATCTCTACTTAAACCAAGGAATTGCTCTGTGTAAATATTCCACCAGGGAGGAGGCAAACAAGGCCCAAATGGCCCTAAATAATTGCGTTCTCGGCAACACGACTATTTGCGCTGAATCGCCAAACGAGAGTGAGGTTCAGAACATTTTGCAACACCTGCCAGCCCCAGTGCAATCGCAGCAACAAGGCGGTGGAGGCGGAGGTGGGGGAGCAACAGGTGTAGTCGCTGTATCTGGCAACAATTCATCTGTGGTATCTGGCAGTGCTGGCGCTGGAGGGGGGAGCCAAACCTCATGGCGTCCACAAAGTCAACAAAATCCAACAAGGCCACCAGGTAGGGAAACGGACTTTGAACTCATATCGAAGTATGTTTGTGCGATTGTTGACGATTGACCGTGATATAAAATGAAATAATATTATAGAAAATACAAAAATACAGTGAATGATAACTTCTAGAAAAAAAAAAAAACAAAAAAAAAAAAAACAATATGAAATCAAGCGCAGTTTATATTTACTAATTTAACTTATGAAACTTTTTCAATTATTGAACAAGAAAACAAAAAAATATTTTACTTTTCATTTAAATCCCACGATCTCTGCCAACACTCCCCGCCCTCCACCACCAATACAAATTTTCATTCTTTACTTTCCACATGTTCCACAAAATTAAATAATCATTTAATTACCACCCACACTCCCCCACAAATTTAAACCCTACATTCAAATTTTTACAAGTTTAAATTTTTTGATTTATTTCGCTCGATTCCTTGATTGGTGATGAAGTTGTTGTGGGTTTTTGTGGATGCATTTTTTTGTGTTTTTTTGTATTTTCTGATTATCCCTTTTTCACACTTCTACAAAAACTATTCAACATGAGTCGATTAAGATATCCCCCGGCGGTTAAATTTAATAATTTTAACACAAAATAATTTTCGTATTAATAATTAAGAGACTAAATACTGAGTGGCACCACATGGGTGCCACAATGGGAGAATTGAGGAATTTACCACTGTCTTAATCTAATGGTTATTTTATTTTCTACAGTATTAATTTAAAAAAAAAAAAGTTATTTTCCAGTTAATTTTAAGGATTTCCAGGGGATTTCTAAAACGACGATAAAAAAAAAAGAAAACTACATTATTAAATTTATATTATATTTTTTGTGCAACCACAATAAACCGACAAACAACCAAAAATAAATAAAACCGAATATTTTTTTAAGTCAAATTGAGTAAATAAATAATGTATAAAATAAAAATGATTACAACTGCAATTAATTAAATGAAATTCATCGATTTTTCCTGTGATGTCGTCAACGATAGATAACAAATAGACAACGATTTTAAAAATGATATTCCAGAAAATGTATTCAATATGCGCCAAAAGAATATCGGAGGGCTGTTTCCACATTAAGAATTAATAAAAACACGTTAATTACCATTGGCACCATATGGTGCCACTGGTAATTAAAAATTATTAAACGATTTGTCCTCGGTTCTGTTGGACTGTATTGCATACTTAAGGAATAAAATTTAATAAATATTAATTTAAGATCTGTTTATGAATCCAATTTTTAAGTAAAAATGCCAAATATAAAAAAAATATAAAATGGAGCAAGCAAATTATTTTTGAATACACACAAAAAAACTATCGAATCCTCCAATACAGGAACCGATACCTGGGGAGCAGGATCCGTGTGGCAAAGTCCAAATACCACTGGAAGTCTGTGGACACCACTAGATGGAGGAACTGAGCGTGGTACACCATCGAATTTAAAGTCATTCTTACCAGAAAACTTGCTTGAATTAAACTAAATGAGAAACGAAGCGAAAACAAACATTAATAATTAATTTAAAAGAGAAAAATTAAAAAAACAAACATTTTTTAAGAATTTAAGAAGCAGAGCATAAGCAGAGGAGAGTAAAGTAAATATAAAATTAAAAAAAAAAAAAGTATATATTTGCGAGAAGAAACCCAAGATATATATGGAATATTCCTAGTGTTTAATCTATTTAATTATGAATTTATGAAAGTCTATATCTTTTTTGAGTAGGGTAATAATTTAGTGAACGAAAAATATTCAAAAGAAGTAAAAAAAATGGATTTTTTCGTAAACATGAAACGACTTATTAGTCTTAAAACATAAGCAGAAATTATTTTAATGGGATAAATGATAACAAAACGACAACAACAAAAGTGAAAAATGCAATTTTAAACTTTAATTAACATTAGGGAAATGAAATATTATAATTATTAATTAAAACTAATTATAAAAGAAAAAAAAACAAGAAAACAAACAAAAACAAAAAAAAAAAAAAGGAGACCTACCAGTTAAAAAGAAAACTGAAATTAAAAAGTTATGTTATTACGTAAAATTATAAAACGAGCCCAGGTGACAATTGAACGATTTATTTAATATTAATTAATTAATTTTGTTTGTTAAATTTACCAACTGTTTTTTTATTGCTCTACGAAACACACCCACGTTCCCAGGACAAAATTTTTTTAAATTTCACTTTCCGTGTCTACCGCTTTTTAATGCTTAAAATATAACAAAAGACACAATAAGAAAATTGTTTAATTTTTGTTTGTCTTTATTTTCTTGAGATTTTAATTTTTATTATTTAAATTGCATTCACTTTAAAATAATTCATAATCATTCTACAAATTGTTTAAAATATGTCCACTAATTTAAGGCATAATTAAAATTTTATAAATTCGTAAATTCCTACACCAAAGAGATAATTTTTGTTACTATTTTCCTTCATTAAAAAAAAAATAAAAAATAAAAAATAATAATAAATATACTCACGTCCTCTCGATCGCAATAGGAATTAAAAACAAAAAGCAGCAACAAAACCCGGTGATTTTAATTTTAACTTTAAAACCCGATGAGTGATTTTTTCGAGTGATTTATTTTATTAATTTTTATCTTTTAGTCGAACTGAAGGATTTTAAAGCTTTAAACGTTTTTCTGGGTATATTTTAAATTAAAAAAAAAATTTACGGTATAACAGTTATTATAACAGGTTTAAACCTTCAGTTAACCGTTTTTTTTTATCATTGTGTAACTTATAATAACTGTAAATTCGGACATATAGCTGGAGGTTTTACCGTGTGAATAAATAAATAAAGGCCAGTTAAAGAAAAAAAATAAAAAAAAACAGTTTAATTAAAATAAATTTAAACACTTTTTCCGGTCCCCAGTCTTCATGGAGCGGTTAATTTTTTTTCCGTTTTATTACTGAATGAAATACTCGAAACAAAACAGAGTTAATATAAAAAAAAAAAAAAATAAATAAATAATCGTAACGAACCATTGTAATTTTATAATTTTATAAATATTTTGTTTTAAAAAATTAAAGCGAACCAGTGCTACAAAACATGAAAGTCAAAAGTGAAGGCATTTATTTTTTGTTTTTCTTGAGTATTACAGTTTTGGAGTCCTCCCACCATTTTTAATTTTATTTCTTTTTAATTTAGCGAGGCGCCATCTGCCTTCAGATGTATGAACCTTTTATATATGGGTAAAAAAAAAGAATCGTAAACATGCCAATATTTTTTTTTTTTGTAATAATAAAAAAAAACAATGTAAACAAAGACTATATTTCTGCGCTTAATTATCTTATTAAAATAGAAAAAAAGGATATATATTATTATTAATTAAATAATATGAAAGAAAATGACAAAAAAAAAGAACCGATTTCTGTTGATTTTTTTAAAAATATTTAGTTGTAGTTCCCAATTATTTTTTAAAAATATTATTGTAAATAAAAGTTGAAACGAAACGAAAGAATGTTTAGTAAATTAATTAATCCGGTGAGAAAATAAAATAATAATAATAAAAGAATAGTAAAAGAATTTTTTTTGTAAAGCGATCAGACTCTTGTTTATTATTATTATTATTATTATAAATATAAATATTTTTTTTTTTAATTATTTCCTTCCTACATATTTATGATTAATGATAATTAACTTTTACGATTATAATTAATTATGAAAAAAATTATGAATCAGTTACCTTGTGTGTTTCTTTAATTATTATTCTCCTTATTATTTCATTTTTATTTTTATTATAAAATAAAATGCAACAAGAGAACTACAACTGAAGAGATTTTTTTTAATTATTATTATTACTTTATAATAGAAAAACAAATGTCATTAAATTTTTTGTTTTTTAAAAGAGTATTGACAAAACAATTTTTGGGTTGTGTGCATTAAATAAATAAGATTTTGATCTCTATTGAGAAAGAAAACAAAAACTGTAGAAAAATAATAACATTTATGTTAATTTTATTTTCAATTATTTCTTGTCGTTTTTTTTTTTTGCTGATCCTGGCTCAGTTTACATTAAAATTGTGGATCAAAAAATAAAAAATTTCTCACATACACAACTCATGGACAAATGTTAGTAAGATTAGTTAAGTTTATAATTTAAAATAAAATTCCTAGTCTAACCCCTTTCTATCTCTTCCCACAGAATGATTCTAGCGCAGATTTCAAGGGCTAGAATTAGAATCTCGGCTTGAAAGAATTACTCTAATGAAAAGAATATCGTTGGATTCGTTTAAATTTTAAGTGTACTTAAATTTTTTTTTAGAAATATCCACCCCTTGCTCTCTAAGTGAAAAAGTGCTTTTTTGGCGGGAAAACTTCAGAAATCGTCATTATTTTGTCCATGACTCTCTGTATGAATTCGAAAAAAAAAAAAAATTCCATAATCTTAATGTAAATTAAATAATCCTTAATTTTTCGATTCAAAAGGTGTTGATTCGGGGATTTTCCATAGAATGAAGAGATTTTGGTAAGTACTTTTTTTTTTTCATTTGTTTTATTTAAATATCAGATAAAGTCTAATTTTTAGTCAAATCAAAAAGCAGACAATACCAAAAATAAAAAAATTAGCCAATACTCCTAAAAAAAAATTAGTTTTATTTTTTGTTTAAAAATTTTTAATTAAATATGTTTCTACTGGAAAATGGATTGTTTTTTTGTTCAGCAATAAAAATTCAGCTTTCAATGGAAAATAAGTGAAAAAATAAAAATAAAGAAAATGTGTTCTGCAGATTCTGCATTAAATAATTAAAATACAAGAAAAGAAAAAAACTTTTAACTAAAATATAAAAGACATAAAAATTATACCACTTGTTTCAAGCGATAAAACGTGATAATACTTTTTAAGTCGTTTTCATACTATTTATCAAATATTAATATAAAAGAAAAGTGAGAGGAAAAAATACAAAATTATTAAGTAAATTTAAAATTAAATGCTACAGGGGTGATAATGTAAAAAAAAACAATTTTTTTTTCTTTTTTTAGTTTTTAAGTGTAAACACCTACTGTTGAAAAAAAAAATATAATAATAAAAAAATAAAAATAATTCATCACCACAAAATCAGGTGTTAGTCGATTTTTTCGACAATTTTTGTAGTCAGTTTTTCCGGGGGCGAAAAGAAAGTTTTCTGTTTTATATTTTAGCTGGTGTCTCCCTCCTTTGATTTGTCTCTTTTTCTCAAATTACTCGGAATTACTTGAAAATTACTTAAAAATTACTTTAAATTACCCGAGTAATTCTGAGTAATGCCTGCTCATCAAATTGGGACCACTCACAATTTTCTAAATTTCGAAAAGAATTAAATCTAAAATTGAGGTGCTCTTAGCAAAAAATTTGTTTTTCAAGGTCATTGATGACATTTTCGTTGGAGGAGTGAGGGGGAGGGGAAACACCTTCCTCAGGGTCAACTAGGCCTAAAACAGTCGAAGATTTTTTTTTTGTAAAACTAATTCCACGTTGGGGCATTTTTTCAGGGGCTTCAATGGCTAAAAATATTAAAAAATATCCCCGAAATAACTTCTAACTTTGCAAGAATAATCACTAGATTTTCGGAAACTTTAATGGTAAAATTGACCTCCCCCTCGCCAAATTTCGGTCCTTCGACTATCCGTTTTTTTGAAGGTCATTGATGACACTGACCCGGCGCATGAAATTCGAAAAATTGTGAGAGGTCCTAAATTCGATGAACAAAAATACTGAAAAAATGCATAGTAATTTCGCTTCCACTTTTTCTATTTCTTGAAATTATTTGAATGGAATTAAAATTCATAAAATAATCTGGATGAGGTTCCACCGTTTTTATTTTATTTATTAATTTATTTAAAATTTGCTGAATTTTGAATGTAAGTTTTTTGTTTTAGATGGCGTGTCCCGGACTCGTTGAGAATTTTCCAGGTTTGTTTTATTTAAATTTTACATTTCCCCAGGGCATATAAAAACAAAAACTAGGTAAGATTTTAAAACTTATTTAAGATGAAGAATAAAAAAAAAAATAGCGCACGCAAAATGCATACAAATTATTTTTAGTAATTACTAATTTTTTTTCTATAATGGTTTTTTTTTTTAATTTTTTTTAATGTTATATTAGAAACTGTCCTACTAAAAGTAAAATGGCCTACTACAGAAAATACTCGAAAATAAAGATAAATATAACATAAAATGAATAAGTAAAAAAATACAATAGATGTGAAAATATAGTAAAAATATCTTCTTTTTTATTTTCAATTATTTTTTTACATGTAAAATGGAGTAAATTGTGTGAAACAAAAGACCAAAAAAATAAATAAAATAAATTAAAATAAAATAAAATAAAATACATTAAAACATAAAAAACAAAAATTTGGTTGTGCTTGCGAAGAAAAATTTTATAAAATATACAGAAAAAAACCACAACAACAAAATAATCAAACAAAAACAAAAATGAGAATTTAGAAGCTTTAAAAAAAAAAAATACAATTGACACTGCATTTTTAAAAGAAGTTAAATTAAAATAAAAAACCAACATGAAATCTTCCGTTTTCCGTTGCCTTTTAAATTAAATATAAATAATAATAATTGAAAAAAAACTCTTATACTTTTTAGCATATAAACACAAATTTTGTGTTAAATCGAAGTTGAGGGGGAAAAATTCACAAATAAAATGCGACATTGTAAAAGCAAAAAAAAAAAAATTAAAATGAAACTAAACAAACCAAAAAAATAAATAAATTATATGAAAATTTAAAACTGTAATACTTAGTTAATTTGTATAAAAGTCAAGTATAAGACAACACTTTTCCATGCAGCTAAAATATAAAATATAAGAGTGAGCGAGAGAGAGGATCTACCTGCGAAAAATAGATGAAAAAGGCACACAATTTTTAGGGTAAGTATAAGTCGTATAAGAGTAGTTTGTTAGAACACCTAATTTAGAATCTTCTTAATCGAAAAAAAAAATTAATAATGAAAACTCTTAAGATTAATTAAAGTGAACAGACCAAAAATCATAGAAGCATTTTATAGCAATCAAAAATTTAAACAAAAAAATAATAATACTACTAACAAAAGAAGAAGAAAACATAGGTTTATAAGTGGTATAATCTAATCTAACTGTAAATAAATATAAGAGGTAAATTTCCATCAATTTATAATAAAAACACCGTCGTTTTTTCCGCCTATTTCTCTTCTACTTTGTTATCGGTTTTGACCCGAATTGTTTTTAGGTTATATTTTTCCGTGTATAATATCAAAATTAAAATATATTAAATATAAAAATAAATGTGTAATAACTGTGTGTATTTTAGCGGCCAAAAAAAAAAAAAACAACGAACTCTCATACCTTCGGTTACCTCTTTCTTATACTGTTGCTTTTTAAATGTTTTTATTTTAAAATAAATTAGCTGAAAAAGGAAACGGTTTAAAAATGTCGTTTTACACACTTCCTCACATACACACAAACACACACACACACAAACCTCTTTGGCTTTTTCGAAGGCAGTCGGAACTTAATATAAAATAAAAATGTAGAAAGAATTAATACAAAAAAAAAAAAATTGATAAATAAAAAGAGAAAAACATGAAACAAAACATAAATGGTGCTTACTTATGTACTTATTAAATCTAGTATAATAGTTTTACAAAAAAAAAAAAGAAGAAAAAACCAATTAAAATTAAAATAAATACGACGATGAAAATGATGACGACGAGGGCAGGGAGGAAGAGAGATATTAAATTAAAATTAATAAATAACAAATCGTGTACCGTTAAGAAAATTTATATAAATTATATTGTATAAGATGACAGTATAAGAGATTGTATAAGAGATCACAGTGTATAACATATAATGCAATTTTTACTAAAATATAACATTTTATACACTTATACGTATAACAGATTTATAATTTTTATTTATTTCAAATTATTAATAAAAGTTATAAATATAAAAATATGAAAAAAAATGAGAAAAAAAAAACACTAATGAGTCTGAGGAGTTCTAATTGTGGTGCCTTTTTAGAAGCTAGTCGACTCAGAAGCCTTAACTTTCTAATTCGCATTATTTATATATAAAAAAAATATATATATATATATAAAAATATAACATAAATATAATAAATATAAATTTAGATTGAGTGAAAAAGAAAAAAAGGAAATTTTTTTAAAAATATTGTTTTAAATTGGGTCTTAATTTGTTTTTCAATTTATTTATAACACAAAAAAATAAAAATAAGTAAATTCCTGACAAGCACGCATTATTATTATTTTAGTTTTTGGGTTTTTTATTTTATAAAATAAGTTCAAAAATTTATATTTTAGTAAAAATTGCATCAAAGATAAAAGGTTATTTTTTTTTTCTTTTCTTTTTCAAAAAATTGTAAAATTCTAAAACTTGAAAATTAATTCGGAGTTGCTGAGTTTTTTGAGAAATTGTTTTGTTTTTTGAATAATAAAAAAAGAAGAAAACAATTAATAAAAATAGTGAAACCACGACTTATGATCACCCATCCTTCTTATTAGAAAGAGACAAAAAATATAACATTAAATAAAATAAAATACATAAATTGACTCAACATATCTCGTGACGAAACTATTTTTTTAAAATATTGTAACCGAAAAAATCAAAATAATTCTTAAATAAAAGGAAACAATTTAAAAAAAAACACACGCAGAGCATAAGATTTAAAAATCTGTCACTTGTAAGATGACATTTTCTGTAGAAAGAGAGGGGAGGAACTTTTAGAAAAGGACACAACACTTAGAAAATTCTAACTAAACCACAAAAAAAAAAAAAATACAAACAAATTTTAGAAGATAGAAAAATAAGCGCCTAAAAGTAGGCATTAATTTGTTTTTCTCATTTCATCAAAAAATTTTTACCTTTACATATTTTGATTTCTAAAATCAATTAACAAGTCCTAAAAAACCTCTAAAAAACTTACTAATAAAATAAAATTCAAGCAATAAAATATTTAAATGCAAAAAGTACGGGTGTTTTTTTGTCGAATAGATTCATAAATTAAGAAGTTGTACTAACAATTAACAAAATATAAAAATACAAATGAAAGTGAGAAAAGCAAATGTTTTTAATAATTTCATGTAAATTAATTTAATTAGTTTTAACTTTAATTTACATGAAAATTACGTTTAAATATAAAAATTCTAATCAGTGACTCCGATAATCCCTAGGTATTAATTTTCTTCTAGTGAACTTTTCGTTCAATAAAATTAAATTGGTTTTTTGTTTTTTGTTTTTTTTTAATATGTATATTAGAAAAAGAAATTCAAAATCAAGGACCCTGAGAACCCCTAATTACTCATTTTCCTAGAAGAACAAAAACACTAGGAGATGGGGTTCTCTTTAAAAAGATAAATAAATAAATAAAGGACTTTCATTAAAATTAAGAGAATTTAGAAAAAAAAAAATAAATATAATTATGTCACTTGGGCTGTCTACGAAAGTCCAATTAAAATTTTGTCATTATTTTTTTTATTGATTTTATTTATTTAAAACGACTCCATTAAGCAAAACAAAAACGATCCAAAGTAATATTATAAAATTAAAATTATATATGTATGTGAAAAAATTAAAAAAAAAAACATTGAAGACAAAAACTAACTCTTTAAGTAAGTTAAATAAAATTAATTAAAAATTAGTAATGTAATGAAAAACATATGGTGCGTAAAATTTAATTATAAAACTAAAAAATAAACGTGTAATTTTAAAGAAAAACTCGTAGTCGTCTAAGGGATATAAAAAAAAAAATACAAAACATATTTTGGATGAAAAAATTGCTGTTCTAAGGGATATTATATAAAAAAATATAAAAAAATAAAACATAAATAAAAAAAAAATGACTAGCTAATACAAAATATATTTAAATGAACGTATTTTTAGCAGTTTATTTTTATGTCTTAACAATTTAAGGACTTAGTCAAAAATATAAAAAAAAACCAACCAACTCAACCAAGCAAAATGAGGAAAAGTAAATAAATAATTAACATAAGTTTAGATGATTAAGGAAAAATATATTTATTAATAATTAATTAGTGTTTTTAGTGTAAAAGATAAAGATGAACAAAATTTTGAAAAATATTTATAATAACTTTTAAGATGACGGAGTGGGAGGGGGGGAAAAGGGTTGCGGGGTAAAGGGGGAACATGAAAAATAGTTTTAAAGCAAACAAAAAAAAAACCAAAAAAATAATGGCAGCAGGACAAAATTAAAATAGAAATTAAAAAAAAAAAACAATGACATTATTGTGCCAAGCTTCCTTTTTGCTAAGTCAAAAATCATTTTAACGAACTATTTCAAAAAAATAACGAGAAAACTGAGAATTGTAAGTGGAAAAATCACAAAAAAAAGACAAACATTTCGTAAAAGTAACTTAAAAAGTTTAAACATTCGAAGGAATTCCTTTTTGCTTTTCTTTAAATATTATAAACAAAAAAATAATGAGATGAATAATTCAAATAAAACAAAATTTTATGATCACTTGCAATGGAACGTGTCAGATTCTTTTAATTAATTAGATGCTATGATTAATTAATTAATTAATTAATTAATCATAGCATTTAAACAAAATAAAGTAGTGAAAGAAAAAAAAAATATTATAAAATCATTTAAATTTTGTCTGTCCGTCTGTCACAGCCTTAAAACTACACCACTTTTCCATCGATTTTTTTTATTACGATTTAATTAATTTTTGTTACACTAAAAAAGGAGATAATTGCAAATAAAACCGAATTTAAATTGCATTAAAATAAGGTCGAGGTGATTTTATAGCAGATTTATTAAACACCTTATAAAAACCGAAAATATCCACCCTGTGGCCAGAGTTCAAAAATCAATCGACCAGAGGACGCTTCAAGTTTTTAATTTAAACGCTGAACCACTCAACGAATATTTTTTAAATTATTCCTTTAATTACTTAAATAATGAGGAATTGAAGAAAAAAATAATTTTGAATTATTAGAAAAATATTCTATTAAATTATTTTATGTTATTATCCATTTTTAAGTACATAATTACAGTTATTATGCATTTTATACTGTGATAATTTTTGCTCAAGATAAAACAAAAGGTAAATAAAACCACTGTACATAAAAATAAATAAATAAAAATGTATATGACTAAGGTAATTCGATGGGAAAACACAAAATATTTTTAATTATTTTATTTCTACATTTATTTTTACTCGAGTAATTCCAAGTAATTGGCTGAATAATTTTGAGATAGGAATCAAAATGTGAATTTGTAAGTGGTCATAGTTTTCAAAACATAGCAAAAAAAAAATAAAATAAAATGTGGAAAACAACAAAATTAATGAAGAGCAGAATGTTTAAAATAATAATTTAAAATATAAAAACAAGGATATTTGAGAAATAAATTAAATGTGTCTTCAATGGCATGCGTGTGATCGGATGACTTTAGGATCCCCAAGTGCCATTAAAATGTAAATGAATAAAAAAAAAGGTAAAATTTATTAAAAAAGAAAAAACAAAAAAAAAATTGGTACCAAACCGAACAATTTTTTTTATTGTTTTTTTTTTTTTGTTTTTACTGTCGAAAAAAATGAAACAAGTGGAAAAATTATCAAATAAAAATTAATTAAATAGAAAAAAAAATGGAAAAAAAAATAATAGACATGAATGAAATTTTAAAGTTTAGCGCCTTAAACTTTTAAGGTATTTGGAACAAAAAAGAGACAAACACTAATTAAAAATAAAAAAAAAAAAACATAATACAAAAAAATAATGCCAACGTGTCTACAATAAACACAATGAATTACATAATGCTGGAAATTTTTTTTGGTGTAGTATAACAGTTGTATAAGAGGCGTATAAAAGTTGTATAAGAGTCGTATAAAAGTCGTATAAAAGTTTGTATAAAAGAATCAAATATACAGGGGGAGTGGGCAAATTTGCGCAGTGTGATGATTTAAGAAATGAAAAAAAAAACAAAAAAAAAAAACATTTCCTCGATGATAATTAAAAACGAAAAAAATGAAAAAAAAAAAAAATGAAATATAATCACAAGTAGAGACTTTAGTTTGGCTGTGTCTCATACAATGTAAACTACAACTATTATAAAATTTGTAAAATAACATTAAACAATTAAATTTAAGTAATTTCAAGGAAAACACAAAAAAAAAGAAAAACAACCAACAGCAACAACAACATATATATTTAATTTACACTAAGAAAAAAAAAACAATTTTTTTGCTGAAAAGTGAAGTAAATAATTTTAAAGAAAAAAAAAATGATCTCTAAGCAAATTGACTATTTACTCTTTAAAAAAAAAACCAAAAAAAAAAAACACAAAAAAATCAACAACAAAAAAAGTAACAAGAAAAAGACATACCTAAATATTTCTATTAAATAAAAGGAAAAAAAAATCGTAACAATATTTGTGACTGTAAATCAGGTTCTTAGACCTAGCAAAGCTTAGCCGTAAGGAAAAAAAAACACAAAATTATAAAATAAATATGAGATAAAAAAAAAAGGAAGAAGAAGAAAAGTATAAATTGAAGTATTTATTAACAATATCCTTCGAAAGTGAATAAATCCGTCTTTTAAAATTTTCTTGAACAAGTGAAACGTAAAATAACAATAATAATTAATAATTTAGCTGATTGCATCTCATATCAAAGGATGTTTTAAACAGAAAAAGTGGAAAAAAATTGAAAAATAACAGAAAATGTATAAGACGTATAAAAGTAATTAAGTGTGTAAATAAAAATGCGGCCGGGAGGAGAACAAAACAAAAATAAAAATAAATAAATTAAACATTAATCAAATTTCTGTGCAGGGTGCTTCAGCTAAGCCGGATTTTTTTGGTTATATGTTTTTATGCATCACCCTGTCTCACTTAAGACAGACTCTGAATCCAGGAAAATGGGTGATATTTATAAAATTTTTATTCAAAATTGCGACATTCGAATTAGCGCTTCGCTGCTTTTTAACCAATCGAACCGATCCCATAGAAATGAAGAATTAAAATTAATTTTATTTTTAAGTTTTTCTGTTTTTTGAGATATTTAATTAAATAAATTCGTCTCAGCTCCGACACCCTCTAAATATAAAAAAAAAAATCAAAAATGTAAAAAAAGGACTATTTTATGTTTTTCTGTTTTTTTTTTTTTTCATTAAATTAGCTGAATTAATTAAAACAAAAACGACAAAAACCAGATTTAAATATTCTAAATGAAAGAAAAAAAAAACATGCATCAAAACGTAGCCAAATAAGCGTGCAACAATTATATGCGTGTATGTGTAAATAATACACACACACACACACACACGTACACAAACAAACACACACACATCAAACTTGTAGGGGAGTAAACTGCTAAAGGATTAGTTTTAAGGGCCGGGGGAGGGGCGCGTGAGGGGCAGGGAAACTATGAAAAATTAACGAAAAACATAAATCAAAAAAAGAAAAAAAAATACTGTTTTTTGTTTTTATGGTGTTCATTAAAATTTATCTTTAACACGAAAAAACACAACTCTTTAAAAAAAAAAAAACAACAATTGAACATGTAAAATATTTAAAAAAAAAAAAACTCCGGCAAAAGAAAAGAAAAAAAAATAATAATAATAACTTTAAGATGAAATCAATTAATGTGAGAAAATAAGAAAAAAGATTTAAAAAAAAAAAAAAATTTAAGAAACAAAAACAACATTAAAAAATTAATAATCTTATTGAAAAATGTGGATGATGTAATTGTTTTATAATTAAGAAGTAGCTGTAAAACTTCAATTGTGTTTTTGGATCTTACTAAAAAAAACAAAAAAAAACAAATACGAAAATAAAAATGTTTGCATCTTTTTATTCTTAATCCTTCCCAACGATCACTTTCAAAATTTTCAGATAAATTTTGCATGGGTCCCAAAGTTTTTACGATGCTCCGGGAACACGTCCCCCGCCAGGAGGCCTAAAATCGGGAAAAGTCTGGAGTAAAACTCATGAAAACGGGGCGCCAAGGTTCTTACAAGGGTAAAACTAAAAAATTTTTATTTCGGATTTTTTGCTATTTTCCTTTAAAGTAATTAGGAAGAGGTTAATTAACGCAAAAAACCATGCTCCAGCGGGCGTAGTTTAGAAAATAATTTTTTACGCCTTCTAGAGCATGGTTTTTTGCGTTAATTAACCTCTTCCTAATTACTTTAAAGGAAAGTAGCAAAAAATCTGAAATAAATCGCTGATTTCTACCATTTTGGGTAATTTTCTTGGTAAGTAGTTTTTATAAAAAAATTAAAAAATTGATTTTCTAAAATACGCCTTCTGGAGCAGTGTTTTTTGCGTTAATTAACCTGTTTCTAATTACGTTAAAGGGAAATAGCAAAAAATCTGAAATAAATCGCTGATTTTTTTAAATCCAGAAAATCGAGTGCCACTAGTTAGCGCCTAGAAAGTCCAAATTCAGCACCCGCAGCAGAACAATTTTCCTGTTTTGCAATAAGCGGCGGTTTTTTATATTCTTCCTTAAATTCCTGAGGGATTTCCTTCCTATAGAAATAAAATAATTTAATTCAGTTTAATTCAAGTCTCTTAATTTTCCATTTCCACAGTTTGTTCACAATTTGCTACATTCCTGGAGAAAAGAGCATAAAACGAGGAATTCGGGGCATAAATCCAGGTAGAAATTAATTAAAATCTTTAAAAATCGCTGATCGCCTGAAGGTTTAATTTTCTTTTCGTGTTTCAGCTACAGAATACGTGTGAGCTGGAATTCACCTACACGCCCACATGCTGCACCACCACCAAGAAGGCGAAAATCCGTCCGGCGAGCCGAAAAATCGACCAGGCGCAACAGGGGCGCAGAAATCGCAGCAGGCAAATCCCGCAGTCAACAAGCGGCTGAAAAAAAGAAAAAAAAACAAAACACGCGAGATGGAGGGAAAATCCTCGTTTAAAATTCCGGCAGAATGAAGGAGATAGCAGGAGTTAAAAAATCAATAATCCTCGATCAGCTGATCGCACAACCGAGACGGGTGGAAAAATGATCAGTGGTGTGAAAAGGAGCGGCGTATTGGTCGCCTCTCGAAATCCAAATTTTACAGTTAGAGAGTAAGAAAATTGAGAGAACTGGGTGAAACGACGATAAAAATCCCCTCCTATCTGCTGAGGCAGAGTAAAAGTGTCGGAAATATCGCGGAACAGAAGTGCGTAAGTGTGAGTGTACTAAAATTCCGAGCTTTCCGTTTGAAGTGTACTAAAAGAGAATTTGTGAAACAGACGTAAAAAAAATCCCAAGCAGAGTGAGGGAGAAGGGCATAGGTGTGATGTTTTTACTAATATTTAGGCCGCCATTTTGTAAAGTTTGTTTTGAATTCAGTTTATCACGAACCGGTGTGCCGTGGACTCGCTTTCCTCGCTTAATGCGGGCAATTTCAAGGTAGAAAATTTATTAAAAATAATTACAAAAATAGCAGCAGCGATCAAGTGAGGAAAATTCGTTCGAAGGAAGTTTTCCAAGGCAGAAAACAGAGAAAAAACCTCCGATGGATACTTCGTGAAAGCCACGCCCCTTTCGTTTTTGATTTTTTCAGCAGCCATTTTTTAAAACTTGTTTTTGAAGTTCAGTTGATCGCGAATCGGCGGATGGAGCGGCTGTTTTCGGTTATCTCGGGCGATTTCAGGTTAAAAACAAATTTAAAACAGCAGCAGCAGACAGCGGAAAGCAGCCAATCACCTCAAAGCAGCGATAAATTAAAGAAAAATCGACTTTTTCTAAAATTTGTGTCCAAAATTGGTGAAATAAATTAAAGGAAATTGATGCAGTGTTTTTTCTTTTTATATTTCTAAAATTGCAGCGCTTCCCCATTGATGCCCCTGTCTTTAAAATTGCACAATTGCTGTTTAAAATATTTTTGTTCCGGCGGTGTTTGTTTTTTATGTTACTTTAAATCCCTGAAGGGTTTCCTTTCACAAAGGGCTTTAAGGGGAAATAAAATAATTTAATTCACTTTGATTCAAGTCTCTTTATTTTCCATTTCCGCAGTTTGTTCACAATTTGCTACATTCCTGGAAAAAAGAGCTTAAAACGAGGAATTCGGGGCATAAATCCAGGTAGAAATTAAATAAAATCTTTAAAAATCGCTGATCGCCCGAAGGTTTAATTTTCTTTTTATGTTTCACATACAGAATGCGTGTGAGCTGGAATTCACCTACACGCCCACATGCTGCACCACCACCAAGAGGGCGTAAATCCGTCAACAAGCGGCTGCAAAAAAAAAAAACCAAAACACGCGAAATGGAGGGAAAATCCTCGTTTAAAATTCCGGCAGAATGAAGGAGACAGCAGGAGTTAAAAAATCAATAATCCTCGATCAGCTGATCACACAACCGAGACGGGTGGAAAAATGGTCGGTGGTGTGAAAAGGAGCGGCGTACTGGTCGCCTCTCGAAATACGAATTTTACAGTTAGAGAGTAAGAAAATTGAGAGAAGTGGGTGAAACGGCGAAAAGAATTTCCTCCTATCTACAGAGGCAGAGCAAAAGTGACGGAAATATCGCGGGATACAAGTGCGTTGGTATTAGTGTACTAAAATGCCGGGCTGTCCGTTTGAAGTGTACTAAAAGAGAATTTGTGAAATAGACTGAAAAAAATCCGAAGTAGAATGAGGGAGAAGGACATAGGTGTTATTTATTATCGGTTTTAGTACGCCATTTTGTAAAATTGCTTTTGAAGTTCAGTTGATCGCGAGCCGGCGGGACGTGCGCTTGTTTTTCTCGCGTAGTTCGGTCGACTTTAGATAAAAAATTAATTAAAAATAGCGAAAAGCACCCGATTGCCGCTGAGCAGCGATTAATTGCGAAAAAAGCGATCAGCGAAAGTTCTTTAAGACGGAAAATAGTGAAAAAAGGCATAGTCTAAGCCACGCCCCCTTCGTTATTGATTTCTTGGCAGCCATTTTGCGAAACTTGTTTTTGAATTCAGTTGATCACGCACCGGCGGACCGCGCGGCTTTCTTTTTTAATTCGGGCGATTTCAGGTTCAAAAATGGATTGGAAAATAATTAAAACATTGCAGCAACGCTTCATTCAAGAAAAGGCGACCGAGGAAAGCTCGTGAAGACAGCAAACAGCGAATTTAACATCCTTTTGATCGTCGATCTTTGGGCAGTAATCTTCCGAAATTCGTTCATTGTTTGGTTTTGATCGCGAACTGGCGGATTGAGGGGTTTTCGGCGTTTAAAAACAGCAGCAGCAGCCAGTGGAAAGCAGTTAAAATTTGCTGAGCAGTGATAAATTTAAGAAAATCGATTTTTGTTAAATTTGTTGCCGAAATTAATAAATAAAAATTAAAAGAAATTGGTCTTTTTTTTTTTCTCAAATTCCTAAAAGGGCGGCATTCTCCGCTGTCTTTAAAATATCAGAATTGCTGTTTAAAGAGTTAAATTTTCATGATTTTCAGCCATTTTTCATGTTTTTACACGATCAAAATGAGAAAGGGTTGGTTTTTCAGGCGGCCGCCATTGCAGAAAAATTTGTTCTAAAAGAGGCGTGGTCTAGGTTTTTTTTAGGAAATTTTATGCGAGCCACGAATCACCGGGACATTCCCACCCAAGACCTGAACCACCGTGCAGTGGGGCAACAACCCGGTTTTGCCCTACTGTTGCTTCTGGGCGCCTGGTGCTCGATTTCGATTTTGTGGGGCTTTGCAAGCGCGGCGCGGTCTCCGGATTTGGAGCCGGGTCACAAACCACCGTGTAGCGGAGACGCGACCCGGTTTTGCCCTGCTACCGCTTCTGGGCTCCTGTTACTGGATTTGGATTTTTCGAGCGATTTCGGCCGTGCCAGCGCGCCTCGATTTCCTGGATTTTGGAACAGGGGCCCAGAAACCGCAGCAGGCTCATGCCTCGAAAAAAAACTCTCAAAACAAACCGATGCCACGCCTCTTTTAGTAGTCAATTTCTTGTAAAGGCGCCCACCTGAAAAACAAATTTTTCTCATTTTGAACCTCTGGAAACATCAAGAAATGGCTGAAAAACATGAATTTTTTCTTTCAAACAGGAATTTTGCGTTTTCAAAGACAGGGGCATCAATGGGGAAGCGCTGAAATTTTGGAAAGGTCAATAAAAAAAACACTGCGTCAATCTTTTTCAATTTTCTTTCATTTATTTCGCTAATTTTGGACACAAATTTTACAAAAAGTCAATTTTTCCTTAATTTATCGCTGCTTTGAGGTGATCGGCTACTTTTCGCTGGCTGCTGCTGCTGTTTTCAATTTCTTTTTAACATGAAATCGCCTGAATTAAACGAAATTCGCTCAATCCGCCGATTCGCGATCAACTGAACTTCAAAAACAACTTTTAAAAAATGGCTGCTGAAAAAATCAAAAACGAAAGGGGCGTGGCTTTCACGAAGTATCCATCGGAGGTTTTCACTCTGTTTTCTGCCGTCAAAAACTTCCTTCGAACGAATTTTCCTTATTTAATCACTGCTGCTAATTTTGTAACTATTTTTAATAACTTTTCTAAGTTTAATTCGCCCGAATCAAGCGAGAAAAACAAGTGCACCGCACGCCGGTTCGTCGTCAACTGAATTCAAAACAAAGTTTACAAAATGGCGGCTTAAAATCAGTAAACACATGACACCTATGCCGTTCTCGCTTCCTCTGCTTAGGATTTTTTTCAGTCCATTTCACAAATTCTCTTTTAGTACACTTCAAACGGCCAGCTCGGGATTTTACTACACTAACACCAACGCACTTGTGCCCCGCGATATTTCCGTCACTTTTACTCTGCCTCTGCAAATAGGAGGGAATTCTTATCGCCGTTTCACCCACTTCTCTCAATTTTCTTACTCTCTAACTGTAAAATTTGTATTTCGAGAGGCGACCAATACGCCGCTCCTTTTCACACCACCGATCATTTTTCCACCCGTCTCGGTTGTGCGATCAGCTGATCGAGGATTATTGATTTTTTAACTCCTGCTGTCTCCTTCATTCTGCCGGAATTTTAAACGAGGATTTTCCCTCCATCTCGCGTGTTTTGGTTTTTTTTCTTTTTTTCAGCCGCTTGTTGACGGATTTACTCCTTCTTAGTGGTGGTGCAGCATGTGGGCGTGTGGGTGAATTCCAGCTCACACGTATTCTGTAGGTGAAACATAAAAAAAAAATTAAACCTTCAGGCGATCAGCGATTTTTAAAGATTTTATTTAATTTCTACCTGGATTTATGCCCTGAATTCCTCGTTTTATGCTCTTTTTTCCAGGAATGTAGCAAATTGTGAACAAACTGTGGAAATGGAAAATTAAGAGACTTGAGTTAAACTGAATTAAATTATTTTATTTTCCCTTAAGGCCCTTTCTATTGAAAGGCAACCCTTCAGAGGTTTAAAGTAACATAAAAAACAAATACCGCCGGAACAAAAATATTTTAAACAGCAATTGTGCAATTTTAAAGACAGGGGCATCAATGGGGAAGCGCTGCAATTTTAGAAATATAAATAGAAAAAACACTGCATCAATTTCCTTTAATTTATTTCACCAATTTTGGACACAAATTTTAGAAAAAGTCGATTTTTCTTTAATTTATCGCTGCTTTGAGGTGATTGGCTGCTTTCCGCTGTCTGCTGCTGCTGTTTTAAATTTGTTTTTAACCTGAAATCGCCCGAGATAACCGAAAACAGCCGCTCCATCCGCCGATTCGCGATCAACTGAACTTCAAAAACAAGTTTTAAAAAATGGCTGCTGAAAAAATCAAAAACGAAAGGGGCGTGGCTTTCACGAAGTATCCATCGGAGGTTTTTTCTCTGTTTTCTGCCCTGGAAAACTTCCTTCGAACGAATTTTCCTCACTTGATCCGTGCTGCTATTTTTGTAATTATTTTTAATAAATTTTCTACCTTGAAATTGTCCGCATTAAGCGAGGAAAACGACTCCACGGCACGCCGGTTCCTGATAAACTGAATTCAAAACAAACTTTACAAAATGGCGGCCTAAAAATTAGTAAACACATAACACCTATGCCCTTCTCCCTCACTCTGCTTGGGATTTTTTTTACGTCTGTTTCACAAATTCTCTTTTAGTACACTTCAAACGGACAGCCCGGGCTTTTGGTACACTAACACCAACGCACTTGTGTCCCGCGATATTTCCATTACTTTTACTCTGCCTCAGCAGGTAGGAGGGGATTTTTATCGCCGTTTCACCCAGTTCTCTCAATTTTCTTACTCTCTAACTGTAAAATTTGTATTTCGGGAGGCGGCCAATACGCCGCTCCTTTTCACACCACCGATCATTTTTCCACCCGTCTCGGTCGTGCGATCAGCTGATCGAGGATTATTGATTTTTTAACTCCTGCTGTCTCCTTCATTCTGCTGGAATTTTAAACGAGGATTTTCCCTCCATCTCGCGTGGTTTTGTTTTTTTTCTGTTTTTGCAGCCGCTTGTTGACGGATTTACGCCTTCTTGGTGGTGGTGCAGCATGTGGGCGTGTGGGTCAATTCCAGCTCACACGTATTCTGTATGTGAAAAATAAAAAGAAAATTAAACCTTCAGGCGATCAGCGATTTTTAAAGATTTTATTTAATTTCTACCTGGATTTATGCCCCGAATTCCTCGTTTTAAGCTCTTTTTTCCAGGAATGTAGCAAATTGTGAACAAACTGCGGAAATGGAAAATAAAGAGACTTGAATCAAAGTGAATTAAATTATTTTATTTCCCCTCAAAGCCCTTTGTGAAAGGCAACCCTTCAGGGATTTAAAGTAACATAAAAAACAAACACCGCCGGTGTAAAAATTTTTTAAACAGCAATTGTGCAATTTTAAAGACAGGGGCATCAACGGGGAAGCGCTGCAATTTTAGAAATATAAATAGAAAAAACACTGCATCAATTTATTTCAATTTTCTTTCATTTATTTCGCCAATTTTGGACACAAATATTGCAAAAAGTCGATTTTTCTTTAATTCATCGTTGCTTTGAAATGATAGGCTACTTTTCGCTGGCTGCTGCTGCTGTTTTCAATTTGTTTGTTAACCTGAAATCGCCCGAATTAATCGAAAAATTATTTTCTAAACTACGCCCGCTGGAGCATTTTGGGGAATTTTCTTGGTAAGCAGTTTTTATAAAACAATTAAAAAATTGATTTTCTAAAATACGCCTTCTGGAGCAGTGTTTTTTTGCTATTTCCCTTTGTAGTAATTAGGAAGAGGTTAATTAACGCAAAAAACCATGCTCCAGCGGGCGTAGTTTAGGAAATAATTTTTTTAATTTGAATAGCCTAAAACTGCTTACTAAGAAAATTCCTAAAAATTGTAGAAAACAGCGAGTTATTTCGGGTTTTTTGCTATTTCCCTTTAAAGCAATTAGAAACAGGTTAATTATCGCAAAAACACTGCTCCAGAGGGCGGATTTTAGGAATTCATTTTTTTTTATTTTGTATAAAAACTGCCCACTAGGAAAATTACCAAAAATTGTAAAAAACAGGGATTTACTTCGGATTGTTTGCTCTCCCGCGGAAATCTGCAATACCCGCTGCGGTAGAACAAAGCCGATTTTCACGTACTATCAAAATTTATAGAAATTAGTTAGCTAGCTCAGATTTTTTGCAATTATTACTGATTTTGCAAAGTATGAGGGCGTTTTCTAGAAAAATTTTAAATCTAAACCGCTCCTTCGCTGAAGTCTGTAAAAATGTCTTAGTTCTTAAATTTTGTGTGGCCTTTTCCTTTGAATTTATCCGCAGGACCCAGAGATGGCGCCAGGGGCAGAAAAAGAGTCGTTCGTTCGTTTTTTATTATTAAAAGTTTAGTTTTATACACACATATACATATAAATACAATTACATTTATATTTCTGTTATATTTCTTTCGTACATGAAACATATACACGTAAATTTACCTCTTAACTGCGTCATGAATTTCTTATCAATTTCGTTTGTTTTTTCTCCACTTTTTTTTGCTTTTTTCTTTGTTTCTATGTTGTTTTAAAAAAGGATATGTTTTGCATTTTTCTTTTCTTTTCTTTTCGCATTTTTTCTCATTTTGTTATTTTTTTCTTTTTTGTTAATTAATTAATTAAATCGTCCCCCACCCGCCCCAAACGGCGTCATCGATAATTAGTGCATTTCCGTTATGTTTTGTGTCATCTTCTTTTCGCGTTATATTTATTTATGTAAATTACTCTTAAAAATTTTTTGTTTTTTTATTTAATAACATTAAATTTTTAATTAAAAATTTCCCTCTTTTTTATTGTTAATGATTTTGTTTATGTTTTACTTTTAATTTTGTTTATTTTGCTATTTTTTCGTTCTTTTTTTAGTATTCTTTTTTTTTTAAGCAGAAGCTAGAAATCAAAAAAAAGGGACTTGTTTTTCGATGTTTTTTTTTATTCGTTACACGGAGAAAAAAAATAAATAAAAAATTTGACTTTGTAGCTAAGTTCGAGTATTTTTACAAAATGCCGCTGTTTACGCTTTTTTAGACGCCAGATGGAGCTGTTGTCGTTTTTTTTTTCTTTATAACTTTTTTCTCCTCACAGTGTTTTTTTCTTTTTAATTTAATTTATTTATTTATTAATTTTTTTTTTATTTTCAGCTTATTCATATAATTATAAAAAAATATAGGTTTTTTTTGTTTAGTTTATTTTTTCTCTTCGGTGAAAATCATTTTGAGAAGGAAACGAAAGCAACAAGAGTTACGAAATTAGTTAGAAAATTAATTTTGTGTTATTAATTGGTTTTTTTTTTTTGTTTTCATCAATTTCTGCGTATTTCTCTTATTTTTCTGAATAACTTCCTGCTTCCCCTCATCCCCCCTCCTCGTCTGTTTTCATATTTCAGTTTTACAATTAAGCATAACTACATTTATTTATTTTATAAATATAATTTTTATCTTCTTTCATTTTTTATTAGTTCTAAAACCTTCCCTCATTGGAAAATTTATAAAAAAAAATTTATTATAATTATAATAATAATTGAGAAGAACAAAAGAAAAATATAAAAATTTTAGGTTTTATGTTGTTTTTAGTTAATTATTTACTTGTTTATTTAATATTTATACTCCCCATTTTTTACTTTATTTACTTCTTTTCTTGCTCATGTATAATTTCATAAATATTTTACAAATATATGCACAACCATAAACACACACGACCTTATTCGTGACAATCTTTATATATATTTTATGTATATATATACTGTTCTTTTTTTGGATTCTTAATTAATTTTATTATTTTTAATTCATGTGTTTTTCACTCTTGTTTATATTTTTTAACTTTTTAATTTGTAGCTTATGCTGGAAAATGAGAAGAAAAAAAATTAAATAAATCAGTCAGAATTTGAGGCAACAATTATAAAAATGGCGTTAGAAAAGATTTAGCTAATTAATTAATATAATAAACAATTGAAAAATTAAGAAGAATAGAAGGCCCGGGGACGGCAACATAAAATTAAGCCCCGCCAGTTTGATCGGAAAATTAATGAAATTTTTCTGAATATTTTTTTATAATTGGGTGAGGTGTGGGTGGTAAGAGGAAAACAAAATAAAGGCTGACGTTTCTCTGGATTGGAGGAATTTTTCACCGCAGCGGATAGTGCAGATTTCAGCGGGAGAAGGGTTTAAATTTAAAATTATTTTAGAAAATTCCCTCACACTATCCAAAATAAGCAGAAAATGCAAAATCCCGGAGCTGGCTAACTAATTTCTATAAATTCTAATAGTACCAGAAAATTGACTTGCAGTTTTTTAAAATGGTCCTCCTTATTGAAATAACTTCATTTTTTCGAATTTGGTAATTCTTTTCTGACATCGACGCCATTTTTCTAACTGTTGGCTCAACTTCGACTGATCGCATCCTTGTCTCAGCGTCATAATAAAATTAACGGTACTTTGGGATCTTCCGTTGGAAGGTCAAAGGAAGAACTTTCTAAAGAAGGCCTACTTTCAGGCGACTTGTCGTGCGGGAAGCCTTCCGAAGTCCTTCGTTTTTCTTTTCATTTTCAGCAAATGTTTTTTTTTTTTTTTTTTTTTTATTTCTTTTGAGGCAAACAACAGTTAGACACTTATGAAAATAATTTTTGCACTGCATTAATTACTAATTAATTATTATAATTAATATTATTATTAATGTTTTTTTTTACAATTCAAGCATATTACGCATATTTATTAAGTGTAGATCTGCAGAATCTTAAAAATAAATAAATAATTCAAATAAATTTAATAAAATAATTATCAATAAACCGATCCCGAGATTTTCGTTTTGTTTTTTTTTTCTTTTAATTTATTTTATGTATATACACAATTTTTTTTGTATTTTCCTTTTTTTTTAGTTAAAAAATTATCAAATCAGTCTTCAAAAATTATCTCGGGAACTGGACATTTATTTTTATAATTTCTTTTTTGTGTTTTATTTTTAATTTATATTTATAATTGTCACATGATTTTTTTTTTTCAGTACTATTATATCATAAAAATGGAAATGAGTTTAAAAAGAAAAAAAATACTTCCAAGAAAAGTACCCTGCAATTGTTAATTAATTAATAAAATTAATTTAAAAATTACAAAAACTGCAAAGGAGGTGTGAATTTGGTTGAATCCCACTTCCTGGCACCATGTGTTTTTAAATTTCTTACTTGTTTTTTTTTTATAACCGTATTATTGCATTATTTATTTATTTTTTTTTTGTAATTTTCTTATACAACGGTAAAAAAAATTAATTTGAAATTTAAAAAAAAACTAATTTTATTTTATATAAAAATGACTATCGCATTTATTTTATTAAAAATATTTTTTTTTTGCATTATTTAGTTTAAAACGTTACTTTGAATCGCCTTAATTAAAAAACACGTAACATCAAACATTTATATAAATTTTTATTTTTTCTCTTCAGTTGTTTTTAATTAATTCTTGTATTTTGTTTTTTTATATATTTACAGTGTTTTTTTTTGTATGTTTTAATTTAAAAAGATTAATAACTTGTAAGTATAGTAGGAAAAAATTATTAAAAAAAGAAAAAATTTAATAAGTTTTACCGTTATCCTATTCAATTAGTTTTAAAAAATTTTTCCTACCTACCTTAAAATATAAAAGGAAATAAATAAATAAAATTAATTAATAAAATACCAGACGCTCGAAAATTAAAGAGAAAATTGTCCCAATTTTTCGAACGCCGGTGCAAGTCGAGGGAATCTATAAAAACGCGGATGATTCCATTTGAAATTTGGATAAAACCAAATCGAAGAAAAACGGCCATCTTTGGTTTCCAGCCGAAATGTGCACTTTCAGCAGGACAATGCAGGGCCACACACCGCAAGGATTGCCTGGCTGTCGGTCTGTTTGTTCGTGTTAATCTCGAAAACGGCTGAACTGATTTCGATGGGACTTTCACAGGAAGGTGGAGGATTTTGTCGGGCATGATTTAGGATATTTATTTTAAAAACTTTTCAAACATACACCCGCCCAACAAGAATTCCCTAAATATTTTCTATAAGATTGAGGTTGAGTGAACAGAATTTTGGTTCTGAACCAACCCGTAAAAAATGTCGATTTGAAATGGAATCACCCGCTCAAAACTTAAAACAAAGAATAAAAACAAAACAATGTTGTCATTTCCATCGCTTGATTGCTTAAATTAGCCACGGTTTCTTTAATTACTAAATTAATTAAATAATTGTTCTCCTGTTTTTTTAGTTTTTGTTTGTTTTTAAAAATATATAGATGTTAGTGTGTTGTATATACGCAATATCCTCGTGATTGTGTGCGGGGGGGTGTGTCTTAAAAGCTAATTATTATCGAATACACGAAATTTCTGTGCACACGGATCATTTTTTCATTTAATTATTTGAATTTGTTTAATTACTCACACCTTCGCTTAATTCTTCTTACTTTTAAAAGTTCTCTTCTCTTTTTGAATTCAGATTTCGTTTCAGCCAACTGATTAAAATGATATAATTTTTATGCATTGAACGCACCCAAAAATTTGTCGTTTTTTTTTTTGTTGCCTTTTTGCTTTTTTACTCTAACTTAACGAATAGACGTTGGGCTTAACTTCTACCTTCAGTTTCACAAAATTTTAATTTCTTCACTTTTATTTATTGTTTTTTATATATTCCATAATTGTTTTTTTTTTGTATTTTGAATTGTTTCACCGTATAAAAAGCTAAATATTTTTTGGTTTTATTTTATACTTTTATTAAATTTTGTTTTTTTTTATATATTCGCTTTTTCGCTAGTATTTTCTTCATTTGTCACTTTTTCGTATTTTTTTAAAATTCCACCTATTTTAATAATAATTACTAGCAAAAATAATCGTGTTTTGCATTTTTGTTTTTGTTCTTTTTTTTCAATTACATAATTTGTATGGGTCGTTAATTTTAAATTAATGTTTTGTTTGTTTTTCCTTTTTAAATCCTCGTTTATTAGGCAATTATTTTAACTTTTACGTACTTTTCATCATTTTTGTTTTCGGGGTAGGTGGTGTACAGGGACTTTGGAAAGGTTTTTATAAAATAAAATCAAATTATAAAAATTATATATTATAAAAAAATTTTAAATTTATTTTTCTTGGTTTGTATAAAAAAGAAAAAAACAAAAGAGGCGAACAAAAAAAGAAAAAAATACATATATATAAACTTTTTTAAACTTAAAAACTACACTTAGTTTCACAATTTTATTATTTTTTTTTCTTTTTTTTCTTTTTTTCATCATCATCTTCTTTTTGAGTATACATAGACTAAATACGAAAAAAAAAAAATAATAATAATATTTATAATATTTTACAATTGTAATCAGTCGAGAAACAAAAAAACATTTTACGTCAGTGTTTTGTTGGTTTTGTTCGTGGTTTTTTTTAATTTTTTATTATTATTATTTTTCGGGGGAGGGAAAAAGAGTTAAAAACTTTCGTTTTCCATTCGAGTATTATTAAAAAATTTTTTTTTTATTTATTTATTTGTTTTTGTTTTTTTTGTTGGAAATTTTGATTTTACTCATTATTTTTATTGTACGATAATTTCTATATATTAAAATTTTTTTTTTTTTTTTTAATTTTCAATTATGTTGAAATTTCATTCCCTTATAATTTTATCCCTCCTCCCCTCCCTTAAACTCCGCCATTATTATTTTTTCCCTATTTTCAGGTTCATTCAGCTGACATGATGTTGTGGACCTGCTCCAGTTTAAATGCAAGCCTCTGCTTTTGCGAAAATTCGTCCTCTTCTAAAGTAACCGTCAATTGCTCGTTGTATTTCACAGCATAAGTGTAAAGTTCGTGGAGGGCACAATTTGTATTAAATTCAGTTGTATGCAACTGTAAAATAAATTTCATTCAAATACCATACATTATAAATAAACAATTTTTCATTTTTTTAATCTTACCCTAGATTCCTCGGCGAGCATAGCATTCATATCCTGGTCCGATATTGCTGACATGTCCCGAATATCCGCGTAGTACCTTTCGACCCACTGCCGGTACGCGGGGATATCTTTTGCATATAACAACTTCGAACTAGGTGAGTCCTTCCCTGGATTGGAAGAGTTTTAGTTATAAAGCGATCACTTCAAAAAGTTAGTCAACCACCCACCTAATCTATGATCAGACGTGGAGCACGAGTCCATAAATGTTTGAGCAACTACAGATAAACATGAATCAACAATATTTGATTTATGAATATCGAATACAAAGTTAGGATTTTTAATTAAGTTCACCCAAAATCTGTAAGAGATTAAATTTTTTTCTTATATCGTCTATTATAAAATAAATATTTAATTAGACTCACCTAAGCGGTAGACTATTACTTTTCCACGTATGTACAACTTCAGGATCTGTGATACCGTGTAGAAGGGCTTGATCATCGAGAAAATCAAACATGTATTTGATAGCTAGTGGGAGGGCGGAGCCCCTGTGGGCCGTACTAAATATCGTCTCAAATAGATCATCAACGAACTTTTGTAGGGTCCCCTTAGTCGCAAGTAGCCGGGTCAAATATATTTCAGATACCATTTTATTAACACGTTCGCCCTCCTTTTGTAAATCGGTATCGTGGTGTTTCACCAAATGCCAATATTTAACACCGTTCTCATGAATATCATTATTTAGCGGACTACCAGCTCTGCTAAATGTTGGGGAACTTGAAGCGTACTTGGATAGATTAAGGGTTTCATACCTGTTTAGAAATAATCCTCTTAAATATAAGTTAAAAACACTTTAATAATTTTAATCCAACTTACTTGTGTGATTTATCGTTTTTATCCGATAAAATCGAAAAATTATAAATAGAACTCTGTTTCGGTACTAAGCTGAGGCATGCCCCATCCGGAACGTGATAGTGCTGCAACGTATTTAGCTTTTTCCATTCATTTTCAATTTTTGATGTTGAGTCCTCGTCATAGAGGATAACCCGACCGGTGGTTCCAGTGCGCCACTCTTTAAGATAAAACAATATATTAAATTATTATAATAATAATAATGTTTCGATTCTACGTAAGGAAATGCTATAAAATACTCTCATACTACCCAAAATCAGTAAAATAATACAAAAAAAAAAATAGCGTTTCCTACGTATAAAATCCGAACACCCAGTAAAAATAATATTAAAAAAATAATAATAATCATACCTAAATCAAGATCATCCCTTCTAGGCCTTTGACTCGATGGAATGTTTCTATAAATAGTATCCAAACATTTTTCTTTAACCTGACCGATTGTATCACAGTCTAAAACTTTAACTGGAACATTTTCGGTATTTGTTGGCATCATTTCAATATTATTACAAAATATCGGTTGTTGTGTAATGCTCGCATAAACAGTCATCGATTTAAATTCAATTAATTGTCGAATTAATTTCTCTTCGCTAAGTGAATACCTTGCCTCATGGGTGCATGCATCGACAGGACCCTTATCAACTTGACCCTTTACCGCCCTAAATAGCATATAAAGGGGCTCTCCGGCGCATTCCTTTAAAAATTTATAAAGGAGGAACGTAAACCAGGCGCTAAGCATTTTTTCGGCAACACTCTCAGTACGACGCAAAAGTAATTTTGGATGGCTCTTACCATCGATGCATTTCTCAATTAATTCAGCGAGTAGCGTTTTTAAAATATCCGTGCAATATTCGAGTTTTGATTGTAATGTCACCATAATCAGGGAGGCGACATTAACCCTTTCACGCATCGAAAAATATCGATTACTCTCTAGGGTTCTTATAAATAGCAAAAGGAATGTCTTATTCATTATTAATTGCCCAAATAATCTTAGACCCTTTTCTTTTCGTAAAAGTTCAGGTCTCTCCCACTGTAGGACAATGTGATCCTCGTGATTTGGAAAAAGTATTTTCATCGCGTACGTTCGATAATCGAGGAATGGAATACCACCGGATGTTAGGTCACCGGTTAAATCAGTCATTTCTGTCTGGAGTTCGGCGAATGCCTCTTTACATTCAGCCGCAACACGAAGCTCTAAAATGTCCATTTGCTCCTGCATATTCTTTAAAACTCTATTCGATTCGCTTGTCTTCTTTTTGTATGCGACCAAAAGACCAACGAATACAAGAAGTAGAATGATTACGCCTAGAATTTAAAAAAAATATATAATATTTTACTAAATCTGCATTATCGACTAGGTAACTGCAATATCCTTACCCGCTATAACAGCAACAAGTGCATTTTTCCCGAGGCCATGCATTAAATTCGGCGAAGCGTAGCTTAAGACTCCAATTTCATAAGTAAGCGACTGTCCAATTTTAACGATAACAGCTGGAGCCCTAGATATTAAATAAAATGTTACAATTATTTTTATCGATAATGCAATCCTAACACTTACTCATTTGATTCAGACGATTCAATTGGGGGCCTGCAGGTCAGCTGTTGCCTAGATAGTGACGTGATATTGCAAATTCCGTTTCCGATGTAAACGATAACATCCGACTCTTTGCAGGCGCGATCCAAATTTTTACCATTTATTGTTAAATATTCACTTTTATAATATTTAACATTCTCCTCGAATGCAAGATAAATTGGATTTGGGTAGAGTTCAAAATAATTTTTATGTTTTGCAGAAAGATTTTGCACACCGATAACGTTATCCATTAAAAATCCATATTCTAAAAATTCTGGCTTTTCAGCATCAAGACTGTTGCTGTCCGCATCGATAACTGGAGAATTGCAAACCATTTCGGTATTTGATAATACCTCACATTGGCTGAGAAACATTTTATCCTCGTAATAAATGTACATTCGTGGATTTTTTATATATTCAAATTGATTTCCAGAAACTGCTATTTTAATACCACCAGCCGGTATTCCTTTTGGTACCTTAAGTTGCCCACTTGGTCCGGATGTGACGTAATCAATGGTCGGATCTTCGACATATTTAAAATTGTTATCGTTAAACTCACGGATCCCATTATCAAATTGCATTTTAAGTTTCCCCTCAATTATTTCTGGTGCTGGACTCGTTTTGCACAGGGCTTGATTAGCGTCTGTGCTTAAAATTTCGCATGCTAAATGATCGTTAATAAATGCCATAATTCGGCTGCCGGCATTTAAATATTTTCCCATAATTGTTATCTGCGTACCACCGGATATAGGACCAAATTTTGGATTAAAATCATCAATTTTTGGATCAACAAATTCAAAATCGGTTTTTGATTCTCCACGATAGTCGCCAATTTGTACAACAATTCTTCCCTTTCGATACGCCTGCACCCCCGGACTGTCGACAGTGCAGACTATTTGTTTTGTGTCGATATACAGCTGAGAGTAGGGCATGCAGTTTATTCCGGCTATTTTAACTCCTGAATAAATGTCCGAAAAATTTTTACCAAGATTTATACCGCGTATCGTGATATTTGTTCCGCCCTCCCATGGACCAGTTTTTGGTGAAAACGAATGTATTTCGGGATTTGGACATGTTTCCATTCGATTCAGCCAATCGGTTTTACCCTCATTATTCTTGTTGCACTGCTCCTCAACCTCGCACGAATTTGTTGATGAACACCATCCACAATTGTATTTTTCTGGCAGGGCTAGACACATTCCACAGCTGTCGGACATATCGCGGCAGCGGTATATCACCACTAAAATATTTTTGTATTTCATAAAAGACATTATTTAAGCTGGATCTGATAGTGAGGCAAGTGTCCGATATTCCGGTCCAGCACAATATTGAGGCACATTATTTATTAAGCTATCCCTATAAAGTTCTAGTGGGGCTCTAGCGACTAGTCTAGCCTCTAGCCTCTGTCTTCTGCTTGCTCATTTGCATAACTGCCGTGAAATGCAACTGGAGCAGTGGAGCTTTCGGGGTAACTCTAAATTTTCCATGAATTTAATTCAATTCAATTTCAATTCAAATCAACTCAGTCGTTATTACTCTAAAACATTTAAAAAGTTTGAAATCTTTTTAGAAAATGCCCCCATACTATCCAAAATCAGTAAAAAATGAAAAAACCGAAGCTAGCTAACTAATTTCTATCAATTAATACTTAGGCTAAATTTCAGCATGATTACCTTTATTCTAATAATTAAATCTAAAAGTGCGAAAAGCCTCAGTATTCCGGAATATGGGACACGTTTACATAGTTTTAAAAACCGTTGAATAGAGAAAATTTGTTCAAAAATATATTTACCATGAATGTTGTGAGGATTGTCGAGGGGTTTCGAGCCGCCCCAGATCACAGCGAATGTGGCGGTCAAATTCGGTGACCTTGAGGTGTACTGAAACTCCATGTTGTCACAGTAAATGGTGTCACCCAAAAGTTGAGCATTTAAACTCGTCACCCGCCCCTCGATATTAAACTGGCAAACGAAACGTGTCTGGACGATAAATTGTCCAATAATATGGACTTTAACTTTAATCGATTTACTTGTTCCGGCCGCAACGAGAACCTCGCTACCATCGTTCGTTGCGTTTATTGTTGGACAAAAACCAGGACCTGAACGGTAGCTTGGTCCGATACGCTGAAGATATTAAAAAAAAAATTATATTAATATAAATTACTCAATTAGAGGATAATTAAACATTTTTGATTTTTTTGTTTTAAATTTACTTACGCTAACACCAGTTACTAAAATATCATTTCGGCAATTTTCAGCCGTATCGTGCGTACACCGATGGGCCTCAACGCACCAATCGCACGGAAATTCCGAGGATACGCAACGTGTGCATGAGGAATGTGTGCTACAGTCGAAAAATGTAAAATCGGTTGAAACAAGATCCGGACCGTTTCGTGTTCGAACCGATAATTTTGCCGTAAAATGATCTAAGATACGAGAAAAAATAATTTTATTTAAATTTTTCAATAACGAAAAGGGGAAGGAGGAAAGACTCACGTTTTCCCTGTTCAATTTGTGGTAGCATATCTGTTCGAGGTGTGGTACAATTCACACCGTTCCGCTTTTTGGTCGCGTTCGTAAAGAGCGTTTTCTCTTCAGTCGTGAACGCGCAGACTAAATTCTCTTTTAATTGAGGTAGATGATCGATTATTAATTCGAGCTATTTAAAAACAAAAAAACAACAATAAATATGCTATATAGAATGGCGGGACGAATGGACTTTAAACATGAACGAATGGAATTTGGAACTTAGAACAGATGGAATTTGAAATATGGACGGATGGAATTTTAAACATGGACGAATGGAATTTGGAACTTAGAACAAATGAAATTTGGAAAGGGAACGTATGGAATCGGAACATTTATATTTCCTCTTACCGTTCGTGCTGTTGTCCTCTGCAATTGATGCGGTATAACACTTGTAATCGTTGTACATTTTCCAGTTTTGTAGCTAACCCAAAAGAGTGGATCGTTCGCGTCGTCCTGGCAGTTTGATCTCAAGCTGCACTTGTTCTCGAGCGAACACCACCCACAGTAGGGATCTTTGGCGCCGAGACATTCGCCGCATGTTTTATAAACGGAGCAGTCGTGAACCTTAACCTTGGACACTTTATGCTTTGACATCACATAAACGTGCATCTTTTGATTATCAAAATGCATATCTGGATTAGTTTTTGATCCCTCATCGATTGGTATGTCGGCGTATTCGATAGCAAGACTCGTCGATTCGACAACAACTTTTTTAAGATGCCCATCGACTGTCCCAATAAAAACTACTGTGTAGCCACTTGTGCTGGTCGCCGCAACCGATGATAGTTGAGTATTAAAAAGACACACGGGAACAGCTGCAATCGGCTGCTCACCACCAAGCGGCGAATTAACATCCAATCCGCAAAAATCTTCACTAATCGTTTGGAGTTTCTAAAATAGGATAAAAAAATTTCATTTTTATATGTTTTGGTAATAAGAGGGTGAGAATTGAAATTAATTATTATTATTTTTTAATTATTATTATTATATACAAGATAATTAAGTTAAAAACAAGAAGAAAATCAGTGATGACGTACGGTTGATACACAATTCATATTTGGGGAAATGAAGTCCAGTCCACGTGGCCCATTTCCATTGAAGCATGCCTTGATATTTTGCATGAATTTTCGTCGAATGGATTTAAGTGAATAGATACAAAGTGCGGACCTAAATAAATTGAGAAAGAATATTGAATAAATGAAAATGCAATAGTATGATAGAAAATAATGAAATAAATGATAAAAAAAAACTTACTTATTAGTTGGAATGTTTCCGCGACCTTCTGAAAATACTGCATACAAAACGTCGTCCTGTTCCCGAATGGCAAGATTTTCGGCTAAATCAGATCCCGGCTTCCCTAGGAATGCGGCCTGTACTAAATTATATTTAGTACCACCCTGTGCCTCGCTAATACAATCGATCGGAATCTCCGTGTAGGAATAATAATTCGAGTCCTCCTGGCATATTCTAACTAATTTGCTAATATATTCGCGCGGTGAGGCGGGATGGTTATGCTTCAGTTGCGTTGTCAAAAAGTATGAAAAATTTTCTGAACTAAATCCATAAACGTAATTCACCAGATACGATTCCCTCGCATATGAATTAATAAAAATTCTCGTTCCTGTCGTAACTGCCGATGCGGCTATTTGAAACATTCTTCCCTTTTCTAAGCTGCGGGACGCAACCGCCGGAATTTCGCTTCTGTACGGCGAATTATTTGTGTATGTGACGCCAACGTACATCACGTTGCTGACCGGAGGCTGCGGAGGACCCGGCGCTATAAACGCAACAGTCGACGAGTGCTCATCGTTTGCGACAACCGCCTCGAGGACCTCGTGCTCGATTATGCTAACATTTTGCAAATTTCTGACCGTGCAAATCCCCTGGAAGAGGGACCCGCACGCGATCAATCGGGACGTCGAACGATCGATCAGCAGCACCTTGTTCACGTTATCCTTGATCTCCCGGAGCGTTTCGGCGGGACACTCGAGGACTGTGCAATCGGTCGAATCGCTCCGCGGCCCGGTTATCACCGTTTCAACAATATCCAAATCGGGCGACAGCTGATAAAGACGATTTATGCCACCGACAAACACCTGAAAAACTCAAAATCGTTAGCCAGAATTTCTATTTTAAAAAAAATCAATCCTCACCCTGCCGGTTATCGTGTCCACAACCAAATGATTCAGCTTCGTATCGAATTCCGTCTGACGAGTGATGATATTGCTGTAATTTCCCTGGTTTCCACTTATCTGCGACACAACCGCTCCACTTGTGCAGACTACATGCTGAAAAGTTGTTGCCAGCAACAGGACGCCGATTAGAAGCCTCATGTTTTACAACATAAGACCTGCGAATTAATCAGAGACCTTCTTCAAATCACTGGAACCACCGCGGAATAAAAACTCAACCCACAAAACATTCACACCGGCCACACTCAGCAGGAAACACCAACAACCAGAGCTAGCTAACTAATTTCTATAAATTCTGATAATACCCAAAAACCGGCTTTCTTCTACTTCAGCGGATAGTCCAGATTTCAGCGGGGGAGGGGTTTAGATTTAAAATCTTTTTAGAAAATGCCCTCATACTATCCAAAATCAGTAATAATTGCAAAAAATCTGAGCTAGCTAACTAATTTCTATAACTTTTGATAGTACGCAAAAATCAGCTGTGCTCTGCCGCAGCGGGAAGTGCAGCTTTCAGCGGGGGAGGGGTTTAGATTTAAAATCTTTTTAGAAAATGCCCTCATACTATCCAAAATCAGTAATAATTGCAAAAAATCTGAGCTAGCTAACTAATTTCTATAACTTTTGATAGTACGCAAAAATCAGCTGTGCTCTGCCGCAGCGGGAAGTGCAGCTTTCAGCGGGGGAGGGGTTTAGATTTAAAATCTTTTTAGAAAATGCCCTCATACTATCCAAAATCAATAATAATTGCAAAAAATCTGAGCTAGCTAACTAATTTCTATAACTTTTGATAGTACGCAAAAATCAGCTGTGCTCTGCCGCAGCGGGAAGTGCAGCTTTCAGCGGGGGAGGGGTTTAGATTTAAAATCTTTTTAGAAAATGCCCTCATACTATCCAAAATCAGTAATAATTGCAAAAAATCTGAGCTAGCTAACTAATTTCTATAACTTTTGATAGTACGCAAAAATCAGCTGTGCTCTGCCGCAGCGGGAAGTGCAGCTTTCAGCGGGGGAGGGGTTTAGATTTAAAATCTTTTTAGAAAATGCCCTCATACTATCCAAAATCAGTAATAATTGCAAAAAATCTGAGCTAGCTAACTAATTTCTATAACTTTTGATAGTACGCAAAAATCAGCTGTGCTCTGCCGCAGCGGGAAGTGCAGCTTTCAGCGGGGGAGGGGTTTAGATTTAAAATCTTTTTAGAAAATGCCCTCATACTATCCAAAATCAGTAATAATTGCAAAAAATCTGAGCTAGCTAACTAATTTCTATAACTTTTGATAGTACGCAAAAATCAGCTGTGCTCTGACGCAGCGGGAAGTGCAGCTTTCAGCGGGGGAGGGGTTTAGATTTAGATCTTTTTAGAAAATGCCCTCATACTATCCAAAATCAGTAATAATTGCAAAAAATCTGAGCTAGCTAACTAATTTCTATAACTTTTGATAGTACGCAAAAATCAGCTGTGCTCTGACGCAGCGGGAAGTGCAGCTTTCAGCGGGGGAGGGGTTTAGATTTAGATCTTTTTAGAAAATGCCCTCATACTATCCAAAATCAGTAATAATTGCAAAAAATCTGAGCTAGCTAACTAATTTCTATAACTTTTGATAGTACGCAAAAATCAGCTGTGCTCTGCCGCAGCGGGAAGTGCAGCTTTCAGCGGGGGAGGGGTTTAGATTTAAAATCTTTTTAGAAAATGCCCTCATACTATCCAAAATCAGTAATAATTGCAAAAAATCTGAGCTAGCTAACTAATTTCTATAACTTTTGATAGTACGCAAAAATCAGCTGTGCTCTGACGCAGCGGGAAGTGCAGCTTTCAGCGGGGGAGGGGTTTAGATTTAGATCTTTTTAGAAAATGCCCTCATACTATCCAAAATCAGTAATAATTGCAAAAAATCTGAGCTAGCTAACTAATTTCTATAACTTTTGATAGTACGCAAAAATCAGCTGTGCTCTGCCGCAGCGGGAAGTGCAGCTTTCAGCGGGGGAGGGGTTTAGATTTAAAATCTTTTTAGAAAATGCCCTCATACTATCCAAAATCAGTAATAATTGCAAAAAATCTGAGCTAGCTAACTAATTTCTATAACTTTTGATAGTACGCAAAAATCAGCTGTGCTCTGACGCAGCGGGAAGTGCAGCTTTCAGCGGGGGAGGGGTTTAGATTTAGATCTTTTTAGAAAATGCCCTCATACTATCCAAAATCAGTAATAATTGCAAAAAATCTGAGCTAGCTAACTAATTTCTATAACTTTTGATAGTACGCAAAAATCAGCTGTGCTCTGACGCAGCGGGAAGTGCAGCTTTCAGCGGGGGAGGGGTTTAGATTTAGATCTTTTTAGAAAATGCCCTCATACTATCCAAAATCAGTAATAATTGCAAAAAATCTGAGCTAGCTAACTAATTTCTATAACTTTTGATAGTACGCAAAAATCAGCTGTGCTCTGACGCAGCGGGAAGTGCAGCTTTCAGCGGGGGAGGGGTTTAGATTTAGATCTTTTTAGAAAATGCCCTCATACTATCCAAAATCAGTAATAATTGCAAAAAATCTGAGCTAGCTAACTAATTTCTATAACTTTTGATAGTACGCAAAAATCAGCTGTGCTCTGCCGCAGCGGGAAGTGCAGCTTTCAGCGGGGGAGGGGTTTAGATTTAAAATCTTTTTAGAAAATGCCCTCATACTATCCAAAATCAGTAATAATTGCAAAAAATCTGAGCTAGCTAACTAATTTCTATAACTTTTGATAGTACGCAAAAATCAGCTGTGCTCTGCCGCAGCGGGAAGTGCAGCTTTCAGCGGGGGAGGGGTTTAGATTTAAAATCTTTTTAGAAAATGCCCTCATACTATCCAAAATCAGTAATAATTGCAAAAAATCTGAGCTAGCTAACTAATTTCTATAACTTTTGATAGTACGCAAAAATCAGCTGTGCTCTGACGCAGCGGGAAGTGCAGCTTTCAGCGGGGGAGGGGTTTAGATTTAGATCTTTTTAGAAAATGCCCTCATACTATCCAAAATCAGTAATAATTGCAAAAAATCTGAGCTAGCTAACTAATTTCTATAACTTTTGATAGTACGCAAAAATCAGCTGTGCTCTGCCGCAGCGGGAAGTGCAGCTTTCAGCGGGGGAGGGGTTTAGATTTAAAATCTTTTTAGAAAATGCCCTCATACTATCCAAAATCAGTAATAATTGCAAAAAATCTGAGCTAGCTAACTAATTTCTATAACTTTTGATAGTACGCAAAAATCAGCTGTGCTCTGCCGCAGCGGGAAGTGCAGCTTTCAGCGGGGGAGGGGTTTAGATTTAAAATCTTTTTAGAAAATGCCCTCATACTATCCAAAATCAGTAATAATTGCAAAAAATCTGAGCTAGCTAACTAATTTCTATAACTTTTGATAGTACGCAAAAATCAGCTGTGCTCTGCCGCAGCGGGAAGTGCAGCTTTCAGCGGGGGAGGGGTTTAGATTTAAAATCTTTTTAGAAAATGCCCTCATACTATCCAAAATCAGTAATAATTGCAAAAAATCTGAGCTAGCTAACTAATTTCTATAACTTTTGATAGTACGCAAAAATCAGCTGTGCTCTGACGCAGCGGGAAGTGCAGCTTTCAGCGGGGGAGGGGTTTAGATTTAGATCTTTTTAGAAAATGCCCTCATACTATCCAAAATCAGTAATAATTGCAAAAAATCTGAGCTAGCTAACTAATTTCTATAACTTTTGATAGTACGCAAAAATCAGCTGTGCTCTGCCGCAGCGGGAAGTGCATCTTTCAGCGGGGGAGGGGTTTAGATTTAAAATCTTTTTAGAAAATGCCCTCATACTATCCAAAATCAGTAATAATTGCAAAAAATCTGAGCTAGCTAACTAATTTCTATAAATTTTGATAGTACGCAAAAATCAGCTGTGCTCTGCCGCAGCGGGAAGTGCAGCTTTCAGCGGGGGAGGGGTTTAGATTTAGAATCTTTTTAGAAAATGCACTCATACTATCCAAAATCAGTAATAATTGCAAAAAATCTGAGCTAGCTAACTAATTTCTATAAATTTTGATAGTACGCAAAAATCAGCTGTGCTCTGCCGCAGCGGGAAGTGCATCTTTCAGCGGGGGAGGGGTTTAGATTTAAAATCTTTTTAGAAAATGCCCTCATACTATCCAAAATCAGTAATAATTGCAAAAAATCTGAGCTAGCTAACTAATTTCTATAAATTTTGATAGTACGCAAAAATCAGCTGTGCTCTACCGCAGCGGGAAGTGCAGCTTTCAGCGGGGGAGGGGTTTAGATTTAGAATCTTTTTAGAAAATGCACTCATACTATCCAAAATCAGTAATAATTGCAAAAAATCTGAGCTAGCTAACTAATTTCTATAAATTTTGATAGTACGCAAAAATCAGCTGTGCTCTGCCGCAGCGGGAAGTGCAGCTTTCAGCGGGGGAGGGGTTTAGATTTAGAATCTTTTTAGAAAATGCACTCATACTATCCAAAATCAGTAATAATTGCAAAAAATCTGAGCTAGCTAACTAATTTCTATAATTTTTGATAGTACGCAAAAATCAGCTGTGCTCTGCCGCAGCGGGAAGTGCAGCTTTCAGCGGGGGAGGGGTTTAGATTTAAAATCTTTTTAGAAAATGCCCTCATACTATCCAAAATCAGTAATAATTGCAAAAAATCTGAGCTAGCTAACTAATTTCTATAAATTTTGATAGTACGCAAAAATCAGCTGTGCTCTGACGCAGCGGGAAGTGCAGCTTTCAGCGGGGGAGGGGTTTAGATTTAGAATCTTTTTAGAAAATGCACTCATACTATCCAAAATCAGTAATAATTGCAAAAAATCTGAGCTAGCTAACTAATTTCTATAATTTTTGATAGTACGCAAAAATCAGCTGTGCTCTGCCGCAGCGGGAAGTGCAGCTTTCAGCGGGGGAGGGGTTTAGATTTAAAATCTTTTTAGAAAATGCCCTCATACTATCCAAAATCAGTAATAATTGCAAAAAATCTGAGCTAGCTAACTAATTTCTATAAATTTTGATAGTACGCAAAAATCAGCTGTGCTCTGACGCAGCGGGAAGTGCAGCTTTCAGCGGGGGAGGGGTTTAGATTTAGAATCTTTTTAGAAAATGCACTCATACTATCCAAAATCAGTAATAATTGCAAAAAATCTGAGCTAGCTAACTAATTTCTATAAATTTTGATAGTACGCAAAAATCAGCTGTGCTCTGCCGCAGCGGGAAGTGCAGCTTTCAGCGGGGGAGGGGTTTAGATTTAGAATCTTTTTAGAAAATGCACTCATACTATCCAAAATCAGTAATAATTGCAAAAAATCTGAGCTAGCTAACTAATTTCTATAATTTTTGATAGTACGCAAAAATCAGCTGTGCTCTGCCGCAGCGGGAAGTGCAGCTTTCAGCGGGGGAGGGGTTTAGATTTAAAATCTTTTTAGAAAATGCCCTCATACTATCCAAAATCAGTAATAATTGCAAAAAATCTGAGCTAGCTAACTAATTTCTATAAATTTTGATAGTACGCAAAAATCAGCTGTGCTCTGCCGCAGCGGGAAGTGCAGCTTTCAGCGGGGGAGGGGTTTAGATTTAAAATCTTTTTAGAAAATGCCCTCATACTATCCAAAATCAGTAATAATTGCAAAAAATCTGAGCTAGCTAACTAATTTCTATAACTTTTGATAGTACGCAAAAATCAGCTGTGCTCTGCCGCAGCGGGAAGTGCAGCTTTCAGCGGGGGAGGGGTTTAGATTTAAAATCTTTTTAGAAAATGCCCTCATACTATCCAAAATCAGTAATAATTGCAAAAAATCTGAGCTAGCTAACTAATTTCTATAAATTTTGATAGTACGCAAAAATCAGCTGTGCTCTGCCGCAGCGGGAAGTGCAGCTTTCAGCGGGGGAGGGGTTTAGATTTAAAATCTTTTTAGAAAATGCCCTCATACTATCCAAAATCAGTAATAATTGCAAAAAATCTGAGCTAGCTAACTAATTTCTATAAATTTTGATAGTACGCAAAAATCAGCTGTGCTCTACCGCAGCGGGAAGTGCAGCTTTCAGCGGGGGAGGGGTTTAGATTTAGAATCTTTTTAGAAAATGCACTCATACTATCCAAAATCAGTAATAATTGCAAAAAATCTGAGCTAGCTAACTAATTTCTATAAATTTTGATAGTACGCAAAAATCAGCTGTGCTCTGCCGCAGCGGGAAGTGCAGCTTTCAGCGGGGGAGGGGTTTAGATTTAGAATCTTTTTAGAAAATGCACTCATACTATCCAAAATCAGTAATAATTGCAAAAAATCTGAGCTAGCTAACTAATTTCTATAATTTTTGATAGTACGCAAAAATCAGCTGTGCTCTGCCGCAGCGGGAAGTGCAGCTTTCAGCGGGGGAGGGGTTTAGATTTAAAATCTTTTTAGAAAATGCCCTCATACTATCCAAAATCAGTAATAATTGCAAAAAATCTGAGCTAGCTAACTAATTTCTATAAATTTTGATAGTACGCAAAAATCAGCTGTGCTCTGACGCAGCGGGAAGTGCAGCTTTCAGCGGGGGAGGGGTTTAGATTTAGAATCTTTTTAGAAAATGCACTCATACTATCCAAAATCAGTAATAATTGCAAAAAATCTGAGCTAGCTAACTAATTTCTATAATTTTTGATAGTACGCAAAAATCAGCTGTGCTCTGCCGCAGCGGGAAGTGCAGCTTTCAGCGGGGGAGGGGTTTAGATTTAAAATCTTTTTAGAAAATGCCCTCATACTATCCAAAATCAGTAATAATTGCAAAAAATCTGAGCTAGCTAACTAATTTCTATAAATTTTGATAGTACGCAAAAATCAGCTGTGCTCTGACGCAGCGGGAAGTGCAGCTTTCAGCGGGGGAGGGGTTTAGATTTAGAATCTTTTTAGAAAATGCACTCATACTATCCAAAATCAGTAATAATTGCAAAAAATCTGAGCTAGCTAACTAATTTCTATAAATTTTGATAGTACGCAAAAATCAGCTGTGCTCTGCCGCAGCGGGAAGTGCAGCTTTCAGCGGGGGAGGGGTTTAGATTTAGAATCTTTTTAGAAAATGCACTCATACTATCCAAAATCAGTAATAATTGCAAAAAATCTGAGCTAGCTAACTAATTTCTATAATTTTTGATAGTACGCAAAAATCAGCTGTGCTCTGCCGCAGCGGGAAGTGCAGCTTTCAGCGGGGGAGGGGTTTAGATTTAAAATCTTTTTAGAAAATGCCCTCATACTATCCAAAATCAGTAATAATTGCAAAAAATCTGAGCTAGCTAACTAATTTCTATAAATTTTGATAGTACGCAAAAATCAGCTGTGCTCTGCCGCAGCGGGAAGTGCAGCTTTCAGCGGGGGAGGGGTTTAGATTTAAAATCTTTTTAGAAAATGCCCTCATACTATCCAAAATCAGTAATAATTGCAAAAAATCTGAGCTAGCTAACTAATTTCTATAACTTTTGATAGTACGCAAAAATCAGCTGTGCTCTGCCGCAGCGGGAAGTGCAGCTTTCAGCGGGGGAGGGGTTTAGATTTAAAATCTTTTTAGAAAATGCCCTCATACTATCCAAAATCAGTAATAATTGCAAAAAATCTGAGCTAGCTAACTAATTTCTATAAATTTTGATAGTACGCAAAAATCAGCTGTGCTCTGCCGCAGCGGGAAGTGCAGCTTTCAGCGGGGGAGGGGTTTAGATTTAAAATCTTTTTAGAAAATGCCCTCATACTATCCAAAATCAGTAATAATTGCAAAAAATCTGAGCTAGCTAACTAATTTCTATAAATTTTGATAGTACGCAAAAATCAGCTGTGCTCTGCCGCAGCGGGAAGTGCAGCTTTCAGCGGGGGAGGGGTTTAGACTTAGAATCTTTTTAGAAAATGCCCTCATACTATCCAAAATCAGTAATAATTGCAAAAAATCTGAGCTAGCTAACTAATTTCTATAAATTCTGATAGTACCAGAAAATGGGCTTTGTTCGACCGCAGCGAATGGTGCAGATTTCAAGCCATACAACCGACTTTTAACTATTTGATTTTTCTTCTTTTCTTTTGCGTATTTATAGGGTGCAGGAAAACCCCTAAGTTACAGTGCCATCCCTCACCCTAAAAGTTTTAATACGAAATGTAATCCTTGAAGAAAAATATAAAATAACAGGAACCCATTGAAAATCGTAAATTCATTAGAATGACGTCATAATCGCCCTTTATATAGACTCGTTCTGTTTTACCGTTTCCATCCGCCAAGGGTTCGGATCGTCTGGTTTGTGGTGAGGAGGGGAGGGGGTAGGGTGGTATAACTGCAACAGGCAGAAACCGTTGGTTAAATGAAAATGTAAGGTAATGTAACGGTGCAAAGTTACCTTACCCTTTCCCTTTCCCCCCGCCCTTAAAAAGCATATGTGAAATAAGAGCCACCCCTTGAGTATTTTCCAGAAATGCTCACATACAAACGCATTTTACGCATACATTTTTATGTAATCAGAAGCGCCAAGAGAGCGTAATGTTACCATATTTGGTCCTTTTCACCTTCCCCTCCGCACCCTTTCCCCCCCTCCCCCATCGACACAAGATACCTAAACGTTGGTAGGGCATTCCCCTAAGTAATTTTCTTTGGTATTCTACGAAGGGCGGGGCGGGGAGAGGAGGAGGAGCGTAAAATTGCTCGACGACAAACGAACGAACGAACGATGCCCTCCATATATAAATTTTTTTTTTTTTAGCGCCCTCTGGCAACGCCTTAAGTAACGAAGAAAAGGGCGGGAGCAAAAAGAAGAGGAAGGGAGTTTCATAGGGCCACCGGGGCACCAGTGCACAGGTAGACTGCATTATCGGCATTACATTTCACCGGAAAACAAGAAACATGAGATTTTATTTACCTGATGCAGAGGATCACCAGGTGAACTTGAAATGGTGCTTCTCGTTTCTCATTTAATACACATCTCCCCCTTCTCCCACTCCCCTCTTTTACACGTCACTTGAATCGTCTCCTACATTAACGGTAATCCACCTTTTGCATACAAACTAAACTGCGGTGTAAATATGATAAAATTGGTCTGTTTTTAGGTAAGGTTTCAGAGTTCATAAAATCGTCCAGTGGTTGGTGGAATGGGGGGGGGAGAAGAGTGATAAGGGACCCAGCTAGAAATCTGAATATCTGTCTCTTTCACTTTTCACTCTTTCACCTCTTCACCCCCCCTCCAGAAACACTATAAAATCAAGGAAAAACAGGAATCAATTTGAACGTGTTGCCGGACACTTTATCAACATTTAGTACATTGCGCCACCTGGCGGCAGGCTAATGTAACTAAAAGACATACCACCTCCCCCCCACTTTGATTCAAATCGAATGTCCTGCGGAAAAAAAATGATTTTAGTGCAAGGAAATCGTTCTTAATGCTGCCTCTTTTCATCCCTTCCACACCACCCCCCCCCACCACCCCACCCATAACTTTTATGTAGGGTTGTTCGAGGGGTTGAAAGAGGATTTTCAACTAGGGTTCAATGTGAAAATGTGACTGATTTAATGGAATCTCCCCCACCGCAACAATTTCTATCATTCTGTCTCATTCTGTGCCACAGAGGGCGCTACTATAAAACCGATGATTGGATACTTTGGAAGAGATGGCAGCACATATCACACAAAAATGGGGATGGAGGGGGGAATATAAAATAAAATTCACTTACCTTCGTTAATCCCGGAATGCCCTTTGATGGCATAGACACTGGCAAACAATTTCAATTTCTTCGAGAGAGAAAATAGAGAGCAGCGGGATGAAAAAGGTTTCGAGCGCGGGGTTTCCGTTCACCTGAAATATAAAGGTGCCTTTTAATATAGTATATTTTTTTTTTAATTTTTTTTTACATATACCAACTTAAAGTTTATCATTTTCGGTAGAAAAAATGACCTAATAAAATATTTCATAAATTATTATATTTAAAAGTTATAGAGAATTTTTTTTAGCCAGTTGAAAGGACTTTTGTCTCTCAATTAAATTTCATGATTCGCTTGATAGAGGGCAGGTCATGTGTGGGATACGATCATTAGGAGAAAGACAGGAGAAGGGAGGGGGAAGAGTTGGAATGAAAATTGATTGATTTTTGTCACGATTGAAATAAATTTGTTCGATGGTATTTTTGTTTTGACAACTTTTATCAATTAACTTCTCTTTTCCAGTAGAAGATGGGGTGGGGACGGGAGAAGGGGAAATGGAGCAGAAGTTGAAGCACGGACACTCCATTTAAAAGATTAATATCCTCCCCTCTCTCCCCCACCCATCCGATAATGTTGCGTTGTCCGGTTTAATGGTAGATACCCCTCCCCCTCCATAGAGCAGCCCCACCCCTTTTTTTTATCTTTTATAATTTTTACCTCGTAGCCTTTATATGCAGAGAAAGAGACAGCAACAAATACTGCTGCTGCTGGTGGTGGCGCCATCTCTGGTCCGGTGAAGCCAAAATGCAGCTTACTTACACATGTTTGTGGGGGTCATGCATATTTTATGTTTTGTATATACCCCCTCGCTCCCCACCCCTCACCTTTTCAGCAAATGATCGCAAAACTTTCAAAATATATATATATATATATATTTTTTTTACTAAATTTAATTTTTTTTCTCAGCCTTTGTACAACTGTACCATTGTCAAACTCGCCCCCTCCCCACGAATCCCATTTAGAAATTTTGCGACAACCACTGTATTTTTTTTTTCATTTCGTGAAAGTGAAGGAGTGGTGGGGGTTAGGGGAAGGGGAGGGGGGGGGGGATACATTATGGTGATGCTTATGTTAAAAAATGATGTTTGTTCTTTTTTTCTTCTCATTCTTTTGTAAAAAAAAGAAAAGGAGTGGGGTTGGAAACGGGAGAAAAAACTATGGACGAAGAAAAGCACTCGGTTTGAGATTAAAAATTTTGCTTTCATCCCCACGCCCACCCCCCACCACCCCTCCTTCCACACAAAGAAAGTTTTCTAAAGCATTTACATTTTTCTTTTTTTTTTGTGACACAGATTTTTCTTATTCATACTTTTGTTTATCGTAATTAAAAAAAAATTAAATTAAATTAAATTAAAAAAAAAGATATGAACGATAGCTACGAAATGAAACGAAACAATTTTGCACTAGGGGCAACGGACCTGTTGAAGAAATTTCATTCAATCCTCCCCACCCCACTTTTTCCCCTCTTCACCCACCCCCCCATTATGAAATGACATAATTTTCTTATTTGTCGATCCGTTACAAATTACGGTTTTTATTCCATAAAAACCGTAAAAAGGTGGTGGGTTTTTTTTGTTTCCGCCGGGAAGGGTAAGAAAGGAGGAGGGTGGGGGTGTATTTCAGACAAACGGTAACGGTAAAGTACATACGTCAGTGCTGCCATCTGTTCATATCTCCCCCCCTCCCCCACTCCTTCCTCATGGTAACAGCCCTTAAAAATGGAATCGGGCATACATCATAACTGGAAAAAGATTTTCTTTCTTTCTCTCTCTCTCGCTCTCTTTTATCAGCATCACTGCATTTTTCCATCTCTGTCTGTATTTTGCCTCCCCCCCACCCCAGAAAATCACCCATAGAGCAGATGAATTAAAAGGTTTTTTTCTTTTTTTTTTTTTATAAAGGTTTTCCTGGAATACGGGAGTAGAGTAGGCCATACAACACAAAAAAAATAAAAAATTTAATAAAAAGAAGAAGACTTCATTAGTGGATTTTATGTGGCGTAAACATTTTCATTTTTATTTTTTTTTAAGGTACGCGAATTGAAGAGGGGGGGAAAGGGGGATAGAGGAGAGGGGATTTTTATTCTTGTCCGAGTAACGGTTTCTCTACCGTTCTACTTTCTGTTTTAGGATGAAAGAAAAAAATAAATAAATAAATAAATAAATAAAATAAAATAAAAATGAAACCAGGAAATCCGCTCGCATCCACCCCACGACCATTTATAAATTTTTTTTTTTTATGTAAGAAAGGTGGAAGTGGGGACGGTTGGAGGGGATGAGTAAGGGGCGTAGGGGCTAGATACACATGTGATCCCTCCCCTCTCCTCTCCCCCTCCACGAAACCCACGAAGCATTGTGGCAACCCCAACAACAGGTAAAAATGAAAAAAAAAAAAAAACAATTTATTATGTATCAACAAGTCATTTACAAGCAATCTGTCATTTTTTTAGTTATTTATTTATTTTATTTGAATTTTTTTTTTATTTGTTGTGCATAAAGGGCGATGGGGAAGGGTCGATTGATTACGAATGTAAGGGATGAGAGGGGCGGGCGGGGAGGGATGATAAGATGGCGCGGCATTTTTCTCAAGATTATAACGGGAACAAGCGTAAAAATTTTGTTGTGGCAGGGAGGTGAAGGTAAAATTAAGGGTTAAAGAACTTGTTCAAACTTAAAATTCAGTGGACATTAAACGCAAAAAATTAATTTATTTAAAATTAAATTGTTGACTAATGAGTGAGTCACACACCGTCATTTTTATGAGATAATACAAAAAACGAAAACGAATCACAAAAATGAAATCATTTTTCCTTCCTCCGCTCACAAAAAATGCGATAGCAGCGCGCCTCTCTTTTTGGTTTTTATCTTTCTATTTCCTGTGTAACTGTTAATTTATCTTATTAATTTAATTTATAATAATAATAAAATTAATTAAATAACTGTCTTATTTCGATTTAATTAAAGGAACAAAAAGAAATAAATAAATAAATCAAAATCAAATTAAACGACTCAAGAAATGGAGGGCATAAAAAAATAAAAAAAAAATAAAACGGTTTATTACTTACTATGCACCGTTACTCTACACTACTTTCCTTTTCTACTATCTTTTTTTTTTATTTATTTATTTCTTTTTTTGCTGATTCTCGACGCGCGCAGAATCCGTATGCAAATTACGAAAAGGCGGAAATATCAAGAATCAAAAAAATAAAAAAAAAATAAAATGAAGTAAATGAGTAATTTTGTGATACCGTCCCTTTCCCTCAAAACCGCCGCTATTTGTCCTATTCTCTCACAGCGGGTTGCCTCCACACAAATTCCAGGAATGTGCAACAGATTTTCTCTCAATTATACACAAAAAAAAAAAAAAAAACTAAATAACAATTTCCCTAAATTCCAACCGTTCCAGTTTTCCAGACTCTCACTCTCCAACTCTCTTTCAATTTATACATACACGAAAAAAAAATGAAATTAGTAAAATTTTTCCCTTTCTCTGGGATATTTTTTTGGTTTTTTGCTTTTTATTTGAATCGTTTGCAAGCTACAAAACAAAAAGAATTTAAAAGAAAACCAAAAAACAAAGAGAAAAAAAAGAGACGAAGGCTGCTTAAACCAAGGACGTTGATTAGTTCTCGAATTTACCGCAGCACAGACAGCGCCTAGTTTTTGGGATATTTTTCCATTTTACTACAGAATCCCCTTACTTGGAAAAGGCTGCAGATTCCATTTATTCTTCTTCTTCTTCTTCTAAATTCTATAAAACCAATAAAACACACGGCGTTCTCTCAGATTTTGAGCCAGACAGAGAGAAATTGAGAGTTTTGGGCAACAGAGAGGAAGAGAGTGAAGAAAAAAAATTTTTTAAGGCGTGTTTTTCACTTTGATAAAAATTAAAACACATTTTTTTTTAGAGAAAAAACAAAAACCAAAAACGTGATATTAACTGAATTAAAATTACTTATGATAAAAATTAACACAAAATAAACAAAAAAGAACGCTTACCAAGTGTAATAAATACAAAAACACAAAAAACACACACACTACTCCAGGCACATTACTACATTTTGCATTTTATCTAACACATGCGCACGTTTTATTTATTTTATTTTATTACTTTTATTTAACTGGAAAATGTTTTCGAGGGAATTAAAATTAACACACATCACTAAATTTTTTTCTCTTAATTTTATTATTTTTTTAAAAATATTTTGTAAAATCGAAAACACAAAAGCAAAAAACTATGCCAATAAAACATAAAAAAAATATTTTTTTTTTCTATTAAACACGAAAAACACAAGCACAAACACCAGGAGCGGTAAATGCTCTGCAATATCGGCCTATATAATAATTATTTATATATGTAAATATACAAGTAAAACAAATAAAGAAAAAAATGTTTTTTTTCTTTTATTTACTTCAGCCGATTCACTTAAAACACAAAAACACAAAAAAATTTCGATGATAATGCAGTCCCTTTTACAGTTCGTCTCTTGCTTTTAGATAAATAAATAAAAAAAATAAAATAAAGAGTAATTTTACACAAAAACTGGGTTATTTTTTCGATGCGTACTACACACAACCGCGTGGTGGGGGTGTGTTTGTGCGTGTGTTAGTGCACGACGTTCTCACTCCGAAAGAGGAATTTCGAGAAAAAAAAATCAAATAAAATAAATATGTATATAAAAAAAATAAATAAATATATAAAGGAAGAAACACAAAATTAAAACATTTTTTTATTTTATTTCTGTTTAGTAGAACACTTCTAGTACTGGGCCGTAGTCAGGGGTAACGACACAACCGCCAGGGCCTCCTCCCCCCTTCACGAGTTTTAAGTGGAACGAATCGGAAATAAAATGATAAAATAAATAAGTTTAACAAAAAAAATTAAGAAAAAAAGGCGATTGGAACGGAACGATAATTTATTTATTTATTAATTTTTAGTGTTTTTAAACAAAACATTTTTTTTTTCCTTTTCTGTTTTTAAAAGCAAACAAAACAAACACAACACACACAAAGCCTCGATTCTTTTGAGAGAACAAGAAAAAGAAAATTTTTGGACTCGTTTTTGTGTTTTACGAGTTTTTGCGTTATTCACTTAAAATTTTTTTATATGTTTTAAATATAAAAATTAATAAATAAGAAAATTAAAAAGTAAATAAAAAAATCCACCCGAATGACTTCAAAGGTCTTAGGCACTGTTTAAAAAAAAAATAAAAGGAAAAAACGAATATAAAAAAATGTCGTTCCGTCCCACGTACGGCCGCTCAACACTTTTTCTCCTTTTTCTTTCTTTTTGTGGTTGAGAAACAAGAAAAATATAATTGGAAAAAATTAAATTAAATTAAAATTTAGTTTTCTTTAACATTTTCTTTTTCTTCACGATTTGTTCACTAAAAACACGGCGGGGGGGGAGGAGAAGTTCGCCCGGAAGAGATGAAAAAAAAAAAAAAAACAAGAAACTCCAGTTGATTTTTACCCCCGTATGTTTTAAAAGTTTTTTTTTTTTTGTGCTTATTACTTTTTAACTTAATCCTCGAAATCCGGCAAAAGGAAGCGAAACGAACGATTTTTTAATTCCGTCTTTTCGAACATTCCGCGGGCTCCGCATCCGTCGGAGACAAGAAATCTGATTTTTTTTTTTGTTAAATTCGAGGAATTTTTTTTAAAACACACTTAAAAAAGTCACCGCCGCTCGGATCCGCCTGATGGTTGCGCTGGTTTTGGAGGTGCTGTCGCCGTTGCCTCGCCGCTCGCTTCTCGTCACGAACGCCGTTCGGTTTTCAGTTGCGGACTGAGAGAGCAGCCGCGAGCGAGCCGCCCTCGTTCCGATCGGTCGGTCCAGCCGCCGCCGGCAGATGGCCGACAGGGAAATTCTTCTCTCTTAGACTAAAAACAAGAAGAAGAAATTTCCTAACATTTTCCAGTTTTAGCTCATTTCGGGTGCAATTTTTCATGTTGTAGGGGCGGGATTTTTGAAATTTTAATCACATCACTACCAAAATATGTTCAATAATTTGAAAATCTTACATTAATTAATTGCATTAATATAAAATTTCGATTTTACAGATAAAATTATGAATTTATCGACGGTCAAAACGCAAAAAAAATGATAATTTTCATTAATCTTAACTAAACTTTCTTATTATTTTCAATTTTTCTTGTTTTCTAAAAATTATTATTAACATTATCTGCAATAATTTTCAATATATAATTTAATAATTGCCTAATTACTTCAAAATAAACCACGAATCAAAAAAAAAAAAATTCGACATCGCCATCTGTCTGCCGTCATTTTACAAAATAAATCCCCTGGAAGGGATTTGGAAAATTCCAACGGTTTTATTGACATTTCTCATGATAAAATAGAAAACTGACAGCAGTGAAATTTTTAACGCAAATATAAATTAAAATTTCGTGTTAATCCAATTTTTACACAATTTAATTAAATTTGAATTGTTGTTTTAAAAAAAACACTTTAAATAAAAGCAAAAAAACCTTTTTACTAAAACAAATTAAATTTATTTATGAAACTTTGACAGAAATTTTGTGGAATCGCTCCAGAGAAAGCGAGAGAGGAAAGGAGAGAAAAAAAAATAGAGTCGCACCAATTTTTCATTAAAAGCAATTTTTGCATTTATTTTTGTGTTTTTCGTTTTCTGCACGCCAAACGTCAGTGGGGTTAAAAAGCTGTCAAAATTTTTATCCCTGAAGTTGAGATTTTTTGTGCGGAAACCGAACGATTTTTAGCCGTGTGTTTTTCCGTGTTAAAATTTTATTAAATCGAAAAGGTTTCCGGTCGTGAAGAAGTCGCGTTAAAACATTTTAAGATAAAACAAATTTCGCTTCATTCGGTTAAATTTAAGAGCTGTGGAAGCAAAACAACTTTTAGAAAAAATAAAAAGTATTCAGATTCAGAAACATTTCACTTTAACTTTTTTTAATTATTCTTAAATTACATCACAAGAATTAAACAAAGTTAAAAAGAAAAAATTTTAATAAAATTCCCGCAGAAAAAATTAGGTCCTTAAATTCATATTTGTTTTTTTAGATTTCTTTTGCTTTTTAATGTCTCCAGGAGGCTCAGAATGAACGATGCGAACGGCTGCTGCAAGGTGAGTGCGCCCCACGGAGTACCCTAAATCCCGAAAAATTTTTACTTATTTAATTTAATTTTTTGATCCTCCTTTTTCCTTGTTCCCGCCCCGTCCCCCTCCCACCAGTAGTTCTATATTCATCAATACTTAATTACTACTTAATTACAATTACATTTCTCACTTTGTGCACTTTTAAAAGAATTTTTTGGTGGAATTTCCTGTTTTTATGTAAATAATAAAATTTAGTAATTAGTAATCAAAAAAAAATAAATAAAATAGTTAATAATTAAAAATGTAATTCGATAAAAATTTTAACTTACTTCTGAGAATTCCATCATTTAAGGTTCATATCATTTTTTGTGATCATCATCGGGCACATTTATTTGAAATTCTGTTTTTGTTATAATTTTGTTTGCACAATTGAAAATCAAGGAAATAATAGCTTTAAATAACTAAAACAAATGTTTTCTGCTTTAACCTCATTTCTTTTTAAATTAATATAAAGTCAAACTCCTTAACATTTTCAATTGTAGCTAATTTTCCATTAATAAAAATCTAATTAAATTAAATTATTGTTATTTTTTTTGTTTACAATTAAGTGCCCAAAAAAATATTGCCATTCTTTAAGAACTCTCTCAGATCTTTTGAGCAGAGTTGTCAGCTGCGAATTTTTTTATTATTATTATTATTACACAACCCCCAGGTGCTAATTTTCATGAATAACATTAGCGGAAGAGCATAAAAATCATAAAATCATCAAAATTCTAATTACCATTAAATTAATATTTAAGTAAATATACTAAAACAATTTATATTTTATTTGATTTCATTTATTTTTAAAGCAAAAATATTCTGAAAATTTTATCGTTGCACAGAGCGTAAATTAACTATAAGCTGAACCGCAACCGTTACAACAAATGGGAGAAAATTGTGACGAAATGCTTTCAATGAACAACTCGTTTGAGCAAGAAACACATGATGTACGTAAATAAAAATTTAAAAACGAAAAAAAAAACAAGATTATATATATTATTATATTTTTGTTAAGTTTATGTCCGTAAGAAAGAAATGGATTTATTTAGTTTTATAAATAAAAATAATATGAAAAACAGAGACGGACACACACTGGAGGAAATTTTAGGCGCATATTTCAAAAAGACGATTTAATTTTTGTTCTTTAATTTAATTTGAATGAGATTTGATATGAATTTTAAATGAAAGAATAAGAGAAACATTTTTTTTTGTTTATATTCCGATCTCTCTTTTTTATATATATATTTAAAATATTTCGTGTGAATGTTTGTTTGGAAGACTCTTAGGATTTAAAGACTAAAATAAAATAAATTAGGGACAGAAGATTAAATTAAGATTTGTCGAATTAAAAACAATATTCCTTTAACAAATAAAACGACAGGTTGGCTGTAGCTCGGATGGACCAGACTTGGATTTTATTTACAGCGACACTGATAATTACCCAAATGAAATAGCCGAACTTTACAGTTACACCGAATACAATGAGTTCCAGCTTAACGTCAAGGTAAGTGAAAAAATACTCATAACAGCGGTGTGGCGCTATCTATGAGTGAAATTATGCGTAATTCAGTCGGTATCTTAATGAATTCTAAAACTGCCACTTTTAAAGGCTTTCGAGGACCAAATGGAATTGTACAAGCTGCCGCCGAGCTGGCAGAAATTATCGATTCCGGAACAGACGAGTATCGTTATGAAATTATTGGATCAGCTCGATGTTTCTGAGCGATCGGTGCGAATGCAGGCGGCACGGTGCATTCTCTACTTGGCCCAGGGCTGCTGGGCGGAGGTGCAATCGGATCAGGAGCAGCAGCACGTCGCCAGGGACAATGTTAAATTGATCTACGAACTTGGGGTTTTTGCGGCGTTTGTTGAACTTCTTAATTTAGAAATTGAGTAAGTCAATTCATAGATTTCATTATTTATTTTTAATAATTTATTTATAACAGAAATTCAGTTGACAACGCAATGTTAAAAGTGGCCGTCTCTTTGGCTGATTCAATGGATTTACGAGTGATTTTATCCGTACTTTATATAATTACTGAAACGATTCGATCTGAAAAAGAGAATGCAACTGATGACTATAAAATCGCCGTTGACAGCTTCACCAACGAAATAAGTAAGAATTTATTTATGGTTCGGATTCTACGTAGGAAACGGCTATACCAATTGATGAGCAAACTTTTTTTCTTTATCTTTTTAAAAAATTCACTCATACTATCGAAAATCAAAAATAAATGCAAAAAATCGGAGCTAGCTAACTAATTTCTATCAATTAAATTGGGGTCAAGAATAAAAGTTTGCTCAGAACATCCCAAGGAATCGATTAGTTGGTAGCGTTTCTTACATAGAATCCGAGCACCCTGTATATGTTTTGAGAAAAAGCTACCATTATTTTGTTTCAGACACACCCTATGGAGAAGAATTGTTAGCTGTTAAACTTCTTGGAATGATAACAAAATTTTGTAGTGGTTCAGCGCCACATTTCCCAATGAAAAAAGTTTTATTGCTACTCTGGAAAATTTCTCTTGTTAGTTTAGGTGGAATGGAAACGTTAAAACGGTTGAAAAGTGAGTTTTAAAATATTTTTTAGTGGGGAAAACGCATTTTATATTAAAATTTATGATATTTAGATGAGTATCGCATTCAAACTGGTTTACCACCAACCAAAGAGGATACCCTCGAGGTAACAAAATGCATGAGGGCCAGCTCACCTCCAGCAACTGCTGCTGATATTTTAGAAAATCAAAATCCGAAGAGGAACGCCTTTAGACGAGTACGTACGAACGATATGTTGCAAGAGGTAGAGATGCTTTCACATTTTTTTATGTCCCCCGATTTTTATTACAATTCTTTTATATAAAATTGATCAAACAAAAAAGAAAAATAATTAACATAAAATTTTTTAAATTTTTTTTAAAGTATTCATTCTCTCTCTCCCTCACTGTTTTTAATAAAAATTAAAAAAAAAAATATATTTATTAAAAAGAAAAAAAAAAAATAAGAAAAAAAAAGGAAACATAAATAAAATTCCATGTTCAGGGAGGAGTATCCAAAAATATGAAAAAATGCCGTAAGCACTGCTTAGCGTTAAAAGAAACCACTTTTTATCTTAAATTGTTTTTCTCACCAAAAATATAAAATAAAATACTCTCTGAACCTTTTTTTAATCTGACCGTAGAATGCTTAAAAGGGTCTTGTTTTTCACCACATCATCAAATTTAATGAAATTTAATGCAATTTATGCACACTAGAAACAAATTCAAACAAATTTTATCCTTTGTAGAAATTACGTTTTTTCCTGCTAGACTGCCCTTCATTTGTTTCATTTTATTGCGATCGACAGCTAGAAATCTATCAATAATAATTATAAAAAAAAAATATTTATACTAGCATGCTACTTCCCATGTTTGCGTTCGTTTTCAATTTGCTATTTCCGTTCACATCACAAAAGAAAAAAAAAATATTATAATTAATAATAGTAAGTAGCGCAAAATGCCGAGAATGCTTACTCAGCTCGTTTCTATATACTGTTTTTGAGTTGTTCGATTATTTCTTAACACAGTGGCACCATATGGCGTCACATGGTGCCACAATAAAAATAATTGATAAAAACAGTTTATTTATTGAACTAAAATGTTAACTATCAGTGGCACCATATGGCGTCACATACCGAAATTATCGAACAGCCCAATATCACAATTTTAGAGTAGTTAAAAACTTTATATCGATTCACCTATTTACTAACTGGCTATCCTAAGAAGAAAAAAAATATATATAAATTATATAATGAAGCCATTAAAACCGCACAATTGTGTGGCACTGAAACGGAGAAAACTCTTTAAATATTTTTATCCAGAGCTTAATGAAGCAGAGCTCCCTCGACGAACAGGAGCAAATAAGCATGGAAATGGAGGCCCAATCGGCCGAGGGGGAGGAGGATTTGTCCGATTATTACCGGCCCTACGACGATCCGACCCTTAATTCATCAGCCCCGGGCCCTGGAGGTATGTACAATCGGTGGAATAACCGGTTTAAAACAGGTATTACTGCCGTAGGGCAAAAATACGAGCAGCCAATGTTCAATGCAATTCCACCAATGCGAAATATCGCTCGACTCCCGTGGGCACCGAAAGTTCGACAGAAGGACATCGATCAATTTCTCGATATATCGCGGAATAAATTTATCGGTTATACCCTAATCGATGATCATGAGAGTCTTGCTGGTCTACCGCAACCGATTCATGAGGGGATTAAAACACTGAAACGGGTTAGTTAATATTATTATTATTTTTTCGTTTTAAATATTTTTAATTACTTACAATTACTTATTTAATTACTCTAGCACATGTACACAAGCCTCGCAGATATTCAAACTAAAAAGGAGGAGGAGATCGCCAGAAATCCAATTTCAACGATCGAAGGCGAAATTCAAATGACTCCAGCGGAAATTTTATACCAGGCGATTTTACCAAATCTACCTCAATACATGATCGCCCTGCTTAAAGTTTTGCTAGCCGCTTCACCGACGTCTAAATCAAAAACGGAAAGTATTAACATAATGGCCGATGTCCTGCCCAAGGAGATGCCGTAAGTAAAAAAAAAGAAAACCAAAAAACTGCAATTATACACAGCATTACTAATTAATAATTAAAATTATTTGTACTTTAATCAAACAGGATGACGGTTGCACAGTCAACCAAACTCGGAATTGATGTTAATCGGCATAAGGAGATTATTGTTAAGGCGGTATCAGCAATTTTACTTTTATATTTGAAGCATTTTAAAATAAATCACATCTACCAGTTTGAGTTTATGTCACAGCATCTCGTTTTTGCCAATTGTATTCCGCTTGTATTGAAATTTTTCAATCAAAACATCATGGAATATGTTGGATCAAAGAATGCGTAAGTATTTTGGCCTCTAATTACCATTTAATTACTCGTAATTACTTCGCTTTACTCGGCATTATATTGAATATGTCAATGTAATGATTAGTAATTATAAGTAATGGATAGTAATTATAAATAATTGCGTAGTAATTAGTAATTTTATATATATTTAGAATACCAATCATGGATTTTCCCTCGTGCGTGATTGGGGAGCAACCAGAGCTGACCTCGCAGAGTCTTGTGATTGGCGATTCGGCCCCGTACTCCTGGCGGAACGTTTTCTCGTGCATAAACCTCTTGCGGATATTAAATAAATTAATTAAATGGAAGCACTCACGCGTCATGATGTTGGTTGTATTTAAATCAGCACCAATTTTAAAAAAGACCTTAAAAGTTCGTCACGCCATGATGCAACTTTACGTTCTCAAATTGCTTAAAATGCAGACAAAATATTTGGGACGACAGTGGCGTAAATCGAATATGAAAACGATCAGCGCCATCTATGCGAAGGTGAGACATCGTCTAAATGATGACTGGGCATTTGGAAATGATCTCGAATCCCGTCCATGGGATTTTCAGGCCGAAGAATGTACGCTCCGAACGTGCGTCGATCGATTTAATAATCGTCGATATCCGGAAGCGATGCAAAAATGTCAAACATCGATTGCTGGATCAAATAACGGTACAAATGGAGCTGGTGGTGGTACCGGTGATCCCCACGAGGGCGATTTTATTGGTGAAATTCCAATGAATAATAATTCTGAATACATTTTCGGATATCCTGGATGGGATAAAAAAATCGAATTAACCGATGATTTTAAAGCTAATTACGAGGTTTGGCTCGAGGAGGAGGTTTTTAATACCCAAACAAATTGGGACGCTCTACTCGAACCCTTCTATTAGCGAGGAAAAGAGACGGATAGTGAAATGAGGGCACATTTAGCAGTTCATTTAGTAAAACATAATTTAATTTACTCCAAAATTTGCAGATATATTATTATTATTATTATTTTTTTTTTGTAAAACTTGTGTAAGAACAAAAGATGATAAAAAAACAAACAAACAAAAAAAAAACCAAATACACTACGCGAACTTTTTGCAGTTTTTAGTAAATTAAAAATAATTTGTGTTTCTCATTATCAATTTTATCCTATAAAATTATCCTAATTACTTTAAAATTACTTGTAATTACTCACCATTATTCTCTTCCTCTCCCCTCCCCCCTCCATTAAAAGCGAAAAAAGTTTTCTTTTAAAAGAGCTTTTGCGGAAAATCCCGCGGAGGGGATGGGGAATAAAATGAAAAGCTTTTGACCGCGATCTGCGATTTTTGTCCGGGAGATCGGGGAGGAAAATTTCTTGGGGCTCTCGTTCTAATTTTAGAGGCCGCCTTCCCGACGGCGGCGGCGCGATCGCTCAAAAAATTTTTGCATCTAGGAGAGCTCGCGACTGCTGGTTGGTTGTACATAAATAAAGTAAATAAATTTAATATGTGCTAGTTTTAGGTAAATAAACCGATATTTAATTCTAGAAAAAAAAAATTTCTTTTTTTTTCTAAATTAATTTTTTTAATCACGATCAGAGCCCCAAAAAAGCGGTGCAGAGGTGATGGTGCGGCTGATGCGCTCCTTCAAATTCTGTGCGCTCACATCCCCGGGGGAGGGGCGGTGGCGGCGGTGGGCAGGGGAAATTTTCTCACCAGATGCTCGAGAGAGCGGAGAGAAAATGGCCCAAAAACAGCATCTTGAAAAAATTTTTTTTTAGTACTTAGCAAAAGTAGAACCAAAATCACGGCGAGTTTTGGGTTATAGTTGCGTGGAAAAATAAATAAATAAATAAAAATAAAGCTAAATAATTCAACGAATATTAATTTGAAATGTTCGGGATATTTTTCGGTTTTTGTTAATCCTGAAATTTGCTTAAAAAGACAACTGTTTTTAATGAAAAAATAAAAAAATATACATATAAAAAAAAAAATGATCCTCGTGCGGGCGAGTTTTGGTCCCGTGCAAATTTTTTAAAACAGAGTATAACGGGATTTTTATTTTTATTTTATTTATTTATTTGAAATAAAAACGTGTAACCTGTGAGTGATAAAAATTAAAAAAAAAAAAAATTATTCCAACGATCGTTCGACTTTTACAAAAAAACGAAAAGAAAAATATTTCATTGATCCGGGATTTTTTTTTTATAAATACATTTTATTAATTTTTTTTTTGTGTTTAAAGAAAATGTCAAAAAAAGTTTCGTGACAAATCCCTTAAAAGTGGTTCTGCTTTAAAAAAAAAAACAAAAAATTTGTTGAAAATAATTCTTTTTATTTTCCTTTTTTTGAAAAGCTACGTAAAAGTTCTTTATAGTGTTTTTTTTTTGTTTAGTTTTTTTTGTTTTTTTTTTTGGAAAATGGTCATCGTGACGAAATCAAGTTTACTGTTACACGATGTAACAATGGACGCCGCAGGGTGAGTCATACGCTTTTTTATTGTTTTTTTTTTTATCCCTTTTTTACCCAAGCAAAATAAAACCACCACCAAAAATACAATGAAACCCCCCTTACCGCCCTCCCGCCCTCTCAAAGAATTCATCAATTACAGTTAGAATGTGTGAGGGACTTTTTTTTTGGTATGTGCAAATTTCAGTTTTTGTTTGATTTCCGGACAGCGAAGATGAAATAAAAAATAAAAAAAAAAACAAAAAAAAAACAGATCAGCTGGAAATTAAAAAAAAAAAAATAGCTAATTGCTAAGTACCTCAAAACAAAAAAGGATAATTTGCCTACTTTCCTGCGCTGGTTTGGATCCGGTGACATCAAGGACTTCTTGCCATTTAGTTCTAAATTTGGAGGGTAGGGGGCGGGAACAAAATGAATTTTGTTGCTTACTTTTAGGAGCTTCAATTCCTTCGTATTGCGCCGCCGTTAATTTTGTTGGTGTTCAAAAAAGAAAAGGGAATTTAGCCTACTTTTCGGATGACTGAGGGGAAGAGGAATTCGGGGTGGGGTAATGGGGGTACCGCATAAAATTAAAGGACTCCTTTTTTCGCTCCTTCTCCTTCTTCTTCTGCGCACACTCTCTTTTCACCATTATTGCCCCACTTTTAGTTTACGGTGTAAAACGGTATTTAAAATAGAAACCGTTGTAGAACGGATCCGATTTAGGGGTAAATAGAAGGAGAAATTGCGACTAATGGTGGGGATGATAAAATAAAAGGGCTTTTTCTTTTTTGTGTTGTTTTGAATTATTTTACGAACGAAATTCTTTCGGCTCATTCATAACAATTTCGCTTGGAGAAGGGGAAGTAGTGAAAGGGAGGCGGGGTGGAGGGGATTGTGGGTGGGGTTTACGTAATTTCTCGTGTGTTTTTATTGTTTTTTTTTTTTTTGTAGTCGAATACAAAACCCCTCCCCTCCTCCTCCCTTCAAAAGTTTTATCAAAGTTTAATCTATCAAAAAAATTTCTATGACTGAGCTTAAAAGTGGTGGGAGAAGTTTTATAAGATGGGGAGGGGATTGTACAATTTGTAGCGTAAATTTTTTTTTTATACTTGTTTTACGAACGTTTTAAAGGCTTTTGGATGGTAGGGGTGGGGGGAGAGGTGTACGGAAGCTGAAGAGTGGGAGCAAAACGAAGATTCGATGCTTCTCCTTAATTCCCCCCCACCTTCCCTCTAAGAATTCTAAGGATGGGGGGGGGGGGGGAGGAAGGAGAGACAAAGTGAGAAAGATATTCACATGCTGGGGATTGTTTGTCTCATTCATTTTCTTTAGAATCTTTTCGTTTTTGGGGGGCTGGGGAGTTTTTCGAGAAGAGTCCCAACTTAAGGGCACTCTTCCCCCCTCTCACCTCCCCTCCGTCCTCCCGGGAGGGGCCCCTCCTTCGAAAGGACGAGGTCCGCTGTGAGCAGAGTCCCTTGAACCGATCCGGCCGAAGAAGCGAAATATTTTTTGCCGGAGCGCATTTTCGTTCAGTGTTCGATGGCGCGACACTCGCACTATTTAACGCTATTTAACCGAAAAATGTGTTCAGTATCCGTCTCATCACTCAAAAGTGTTTACACAGCGCTTCTCATTTGTTTACACTGCTCCTGTTTAGCGGTGCTGCTTACTGTTAAATGTACTGCTTAAAAATAAATGCGTGAAAATCAAATATAAAAATTTTAACTTTTTTATATTTTATGCTTTTACTTGATATTTGTTTTTTTTTTAGGTAAAAAATATTAAATTAATTCGAAAAAAAAATCATGTCATTTCTCTCCAATTTTGAGTGTAATTCACTGAAATTAAAATTGTAAAAGTGGCGTGTAAATTGAGAGAATAAAAAAGAAAAAAATATTATAAATAAAATTAAGTTAAAAAATAAATAAATAAATAAATAATAATGTGCGAATTTGCGGAGCGAATCGGAAAAAGTGGAAATTGAATGAATTTTGTCAAGCCGTCGTCTCTGTCGTCACTGAATGTCGTCGTCTTAGTGATTTTTTTGTTGAGTTCGTCCCCGCGAGGACACCCCTCCGTGAGCAGATTCTCAAGGATAGTTATGCTAGCAAAATGTAAGAAAAGCGAGGAGAAAAAATCTGGTAAGAGTTAGCCTAAATAATATATTATCAGCTTTTCTTCTATTCAAAAATAAATGCATACTTTTAGGTGCGAACCCCTAAATTTATGCAATATCCGAAAACAAATTCGTGGCATTTTACTCAGTTAAAAAAGGCGTGTCACCCTCAAAAGAAAAAAAAAATTTCATCCTCAGTGTTTTGCTCCTCGGAAAAATATGTATTAAAAATGTAAATATATACTTTTTTTTTGTTACATAAAATACCGTAATGTGTGCGAATATAATAAAAATAAATAAAATAAAATAAATAAAATTGTTCCTGGAATACATCAAAAAAATGTTTGGAATGTAATTGCTTTTGCTTTAAGCACGCAATTTAATAAATTTCGGGTTTGTGAACTCCTTGACCTTTAAATTTAACAATAATTTCAATAAACCATAAATAAATTAGGTCAAGTGCGAGTCAGGCAGAAAAACTTGTAACTAAATTAGAAAGAAAGAAAGAAATGAAAGAAAAAACAAAAGAATAAAAAATTATTGCAAAAATATCTCCTCCATCAAAATGAAAATTGCCCAGGTTAAGGAGGTGTTTGAAGAAGGCTCTCTTCGGAAAATGTTTTTAATTAGTTCTTGAGTGTTGGCCTCCCCCGGTCCGCGCCCTCTGCCGGCGAGTAACCTAACGATAACTCCTCCCCTCATCTAGCGGCCGTGGTTATGTACTTTCCCTGCCCATCATTCGCTTTTATCATTTTATCGGGGCATCTTCAAGGGCTCATCGGATGCGCCTTTCTTCTTCCACCTTTTGTACCCTACATTAATTTATTTTTGTTTTTCTTCTTCTTTCTAAGCTCTTGATCACCATTAAATAAGTGGGGTGGAAAAGGGAGGGGACTTTTCGATGGGCAATTGCTCATTCACCTTTAAATTTTCCAATAATTATTATTATTTCGTTTTTTTTTGTTATACATTGATTAAATGCTGCTCGAAGGGATGTTTGAGGAGGAAAATAATTTTGTGGGGTTAAAACGTGCGTGTGTTTTATGTCGTTATCCCCACCCTTTCCACCCCATCCCCTCTCTACCCAATCTCGAAAAAAGGTGAGGTACATGTTCAATAAATAATTAATCATCCAGCCATGTGGAGAAAACCTCAATAAAAAATTCATCTGACACCATTTTTGGTATATTCAGGTGTAATTTCAAACTTCATTAAATACCACCTTTTACCCCCTCTTCACTACTTTAGCAAACATAGGAGGGAGAGAGAGGGGGTAAGCGGATAATTAACCTCACTTAAAAACATAATCGCGCAATTATGGAGCCATTTTTAAAATTATTTAACTGTAAAACCCACAAAACCCCTTAAGAGCACAAAAATTGTTTCTTTTGTCCCACGGTTGCACAAAGTATGAAGTGGGGAGGGGGCTGAATAGGGTTAAGTGGGGTCTCATATAAAACGTTATTTTGTAAGAAATTTCGAAACAAATAAATGTTTTTATTTTTTAATCCATTCCACTTTAAAGTGGGACACCATAAAAACAAAAAACAAAAAAGCCACGTGGCTTCGTTCTAACCTCAAAAAAAAAAAAAACCTAACCTCAAAACGCGCAATGGCAGCAGCCAGCATCAATTTAGTTAATTACTTTTCATTATTTATTTATTTATTTCCCTCCTCAGAGGGAAAAAAAAACCTAAAAAAACTAGCCGCTGGATGATATCATTTCGCCTCAGGGACAATTACGACAGCAAATTACAAAACTAGCTAAAGAGGGGCGGAATAGGGAGGGGGAGGTTAGTTTCAAGAGTAATAAAAGGAAATGGTAAAACCGCGTACAAGACACTTCCCCACCTCCCACCCCTTTCCACGTCTCGGACAAAGTTGCTGAGAAATCAGAAATATTTGCTGAATGTGGAAAAAACAAAAACGAAAACGAAAACGTTTTCTTAAACACAAAAATGAATGGGGACGAGAAAATAAAATCGCTTTTTTTTTTGGAGTTTTTAAATGTTTTCTACAGAAGGAGTAACTTATAATTTCATATTTTCGATATGAAATTTTTATATTTGAATAATTAAAGAAAAGCCCTTTCAAACGATACCCCACATGGGGGGTGCCACAATTCAAACAAATTCCAAACTCCCGAACAAGGAAAGCAAAAAAAACCGAGTTCATCTTCTCCAGATTCACAGAAATCAAAGCTCTCCCCGCCCCGCTTCAATTAGTTCCCACCACAAATGCAAAAAAGCTCCCGCAGGACCGTTCGGCAAGGGCCGCTCGGGGAGCTGTAATTATTATTTCTTTTTTGTAATTTTTTAACTCATGTTCGAATCGCGAAGAGTTCGAAGTTTTAACCGATTTCGCCATCCGATTCCTCTCCCCTCGGACCTCCCCCCCGCCGCGGACTTGTTCGGAAAAAAGAGGAATTTTTCAACTATATCAAAAGAAAGCACCGACCTTGAAATAGTACAATTCCTAAAAATTTTGTTTTAAAAATTGTTGGATATCAAATGAATTATATTATTTAATTAATAACAATTTAATATGCTTTTATTTGAGACCCCACACGATGGGGTTTAGAAGAAAAAATAATAATTACAGGGTGATCTAAAAGTTGTTCGTCAACTTTCCCCTCCACCCCACCCCCTCTACACCAAGGATTTTTAACGGACTGCAATTAAAATGAAGTCTTACAAAAACAAAAGGGAGAGTGTCTGTTTACAGTTTTAAAAGTAGCTTCTAAAAAATTCAAATCCTGTTTTTTATTCCAATTATTCGAAAATATACAAAAATTACAATTAAACCGAGAAAAAAGAAAACAAAAAAAATAACAAACTAATTTTTAATTTTTATCATCCGAAACTTCACCGTATTTTTTTACATTTAAAACTTATTCAATTCAAATCCTGTTTTATTATTACAATTATTCGAAAATATACAAAAATTACAATTAAACCGAGAAAAAAGAAAACAAAAAAATTAAAAAACTAATTTTTCATTTTTATCATCCGAAACTTCACCGTATTTTTTTACATTTAAAACTTATTCAATTCAAATCCTGTTTTTTTATTACAATTAATCGAAAATATACAAAAAATACAATTAAACCGAGAAAAAAGAAAACAAAAAAATTAAAAAACTAATTTTTCATTTTTATCATCCGAAACTTCACCGTATTTTTTTACATTTAAAACTTATTCAATTCAAATCCTGTTTTTTTATTACAATTATTCGAAAATATACAAAAATTACAATTAAACCGAGAAAAAAGAAAACAAAAATATTAAAAAACTAATTTTTCATTTTTATCATCCGAAACTTCACCGTATTTTTTTACATTTAAAACTTATTCAATTCAAATCCTGTTTTTTTATTACAATTAATCGAAAATATACAAAAAATACAATTAAACCGAGAAAAAAGAAAACAAAAAAATTAAAAAACTAATTTTTCATTTTTATCATCCGAAACTTCACCGTATTTTTTTACATTTAAAACTTATTCAATTCAAATCCTGTTTTTTTATTACAATTAATCGAAAATATACAAAAAATACAATTAAACCGAGAAAAAAGAAAACAAAAAAATTAAAAAACTAATTTTTCATTTTTATCATCCGAAACTTCACCGTATTTTTTTACATTTAAAACTTATTCAATTCAAATCATGTTTTTTTATTACAATTAATCGAAAATATACAAAAATTACAATTAAACCGAGAAAAAAGAAAACAAAAAAATTAAAAAACTAATTTTTCATTTTTATCATCCGAAACTTCACCGTATTTTTTTACATTTAAAACTTATTCAATTCAAATCCTGTTTTTTTATTACAATTAATCGAAAATATACAAAAATTACAATTAAACCGAGAAAAAAGAAAACAAAAAAATTAAAAAACTAATTTTTCATTTTTATCATCCGAAACTTCACCGTATTTTTTTACATTTAAAACTTACGGAGCATTTTCGAAATTTTGTCGGCCATATGTAAAAGCGGTTTCGCTTGGCAGGGAATCTTGAGTTGAATTTACAGTTACGTAATCATCAAAGCATTCATGACCGTTAGTTTCGGATTGATTAAATGTTTTTACCGTAAAATGATTAGGAACAAAACGAAGCATACCATCAGCTCTGGAAATTTTGTCCGAAACGATGACGTCATCTTCGACTAATCGCTCACCGTCCGAAATGACGGAAAATTTTGATTTTTCGGGTAGAGCCGCCGCCGCCTCGGTCACTTTCACGTTTGAGTTCTCATTTTCGCAATCGATCCAACGAGTTGAAAGGATTTCCTTAATCCACAAATCCTTGGATAAGAAAGAAAAAATGCAATTTTTGTAATTTGTAAATTTAAAAAAAAAAATTACCATTTCATCTTCCTCATCTTCCTCATCTTTGAGCATGAGCTCGTCAAAATCAAAATTGTTCGTGTCCCACTCCATTTTTGTGGGGGTGTTTTTCAATTTTTCATTTTCGATTTCATCCAGGGAAATTACCTTCATGGCGGCTTCTAATTCAGGTAAAGAATTGCCGATAAAAACAATTATTCGAAAATATACAAAAATTACAATTAAACCGAAAAAAAGAAAACAAAAAAAATTAAAAAAATTATTTTTCATTTTTATAATCGAAACTTCACCGTATTTTTTTACATTTAAAACTTATTCAATTCAAATCCTGTTTTTTATTCCAATTATTCGAAAATATACAAAAATTACAATTAAACCGAAAAAAAGAAAACAAAAAAAATTAAAAAACTAATTTTTCATTTTTATCATCCGAAACTTCACCGTATTTTTTTACATTTAAAACTTACGGAGCATTTTCGAAATTTTGTCGGCCATATGTAAAAGCGGTTTCGCTTGGCAGGGAATCTTGAGTTGAATTTACAGTTACGTAATCATCAAAGCATTCATGACCGTTAGTTTCGGATTGATTAAATGTTTTTACCGTAAAATGATTACGAACAAAACGAAGCATACCATCAGCTCTGGAAATTTTGTCCGAAACGATGACGTCATCTTCGACTAATCGCTCACCGTCCGAAATGACGGAAAATTTTGATTTTTCGGGTAGAGCCGCCGCCGCCTCGGTCACTTTCACGTTTGAGTTCTCATTTTCGCAATCGATCCAACGAGTTGAAAGGATTTCCTTAATCCACAAATCCTTGGATAAGAAAGAAAAAATGCAATTTTTGTAATTTGTAAATTTAAAAAAAAAAATTACCATTTCATCTTCCTCATCTTCCTCATCTTTGAGCATGAGCTTGTCAAAATCAAAATTGTTCGTGTCCCACTCCATTTTTGGGGAGGTGTTTTTGAATTTTTCAGCTTTGATTTCATCCATAGAAATTACCTTCATGGCGGCTTCTAATTCAGGTAAAGAATCGCCGTTAAAAACAATTTCCGGCAACATCCGATCCCAGCCAGAAGAATCAACGGACAAGGGCCCATTTTCTAAATTATTTACAGAATTTTTACCTCCACCGCTCATCTTAATTTCGACTAAAATTCTTTAAAAAATATATATAAAATTTTAACAACTTTTAACTTTATGAGGCTTCGACTCAACTAAATTTTTTATAATTAATCCTTTTTAATCCTTCAAAACTTGCAAACTCCTTTAAAAATATCTGAAAAAAATTTTCTGCTTCCTTTCCGCACAAGGTCTATACATCGAATGGCTTTCTCCTTTTAATAAACAAACGAACCAAAAAAAAAATTAAAAAAATGAGCATCGAAGGGGGTGGTCTACACTAAAAAGTTTAATTAATATTTTTTGTGTTAACGCACCCCCTTTTCTGTTCTAAATCTAATTGGAATTTTTCAAATTTAATTCTATTTTAAATTGATTAACTATATTAAATTTAACGGTTTTCTTTTAATTATATCATTACCTCTGCGGCTCACAGGGTGCATATTTGATAAACTACAAGGTGGTTTATAAAGTTCTATTTTAAAATTTCCATATTTCTTCGACAGGCGTTTTACAGAGTTTTATATAAATTCTAGGTTTTTTTTTTTATACTAATTAATTAATAATAATTAAAATTTTTATTTAAAGGGGACCAGCATGAGTTCCAGTCCAAAAACGCTCACGAAAACTCGGCTGTGGGACTCGCCAGCAGCAGCAATAATTTTACAGGACAAAATCAATCAGAAAAAGAATTCAACAATTCGAGCATTTGCAATTTCTTATTATTTCAAGAGGATAGAGGGGAAAAGGGGGAGGACGAGAAGGACGAAGACGAGGACGAGGAGGACGACGATACCGTCGCCACTGCCACCGAAAGAAAGGCAACAACTGGACAAAATCGTGGGAGTGGTTGCAATTTTTTGGCGGTTAAAAGTGACGACACGTTCCGCAGCGATAAAGGGGATAAGGAACAGGATCCACGTAATCAATTTATTATTGGAAAAATCAACAATAAAAATAGTTGGAGTACCGGCACAAGTCCAAAAGATTTTAACAATTCAAACGGAATTAGGAGGGGGGCCGGAAGTAGCTTCACCAACGTTCGTGACGAGGAACAGTCAAAAATTGTTGAATTTTCGAATCAACAACAGCAACAACAGGAACAAACAAAGACTAATTCTAGCAAGCAACTTAGAATTTCTAGCCCTAGCTATTTTACTAGTCCCGTTATCTGTAGTAGCCAAATTAGACAAACAGCACCAGAGACCACCGTTATTAATAACAACAACATCAACAACACCAACACCAACAGTAGCAGCAGTAGCAGCAATCGTTCAACATTCTTTCGTCGCCGTAGAAATTCCGTTACTGGGGGCGGCGACGGTGGTGGTGGTGGGGGTGTTGGTGAATGGCCGCCAACAACAGTTAGCGGCACAAAACCAATGAGCGCAACAATCGATCCAACAATGGATTCAGATGTTGGGATTGGGGGAGGGGGCGGAATTGGTGTTGGATATAAAAATTCAACACCAACTGCAAATGGTATAAGTGGTGGGGGCGGAGGAGGAGGAGGAGGAGGATTAAGCAGCGAAGATGGGACCGGAAATTACGTTGGTGATGATAGCGGCATCGGTAGTGGGGCTGTTGGTGTTGGCGGGATTGGCGGGGGTGCAACAACACCAAATATTCCAGGTACAACAAATGGTACAACAACTGGTGGTGGTGGTGGGGGGACACAAAAAGCACAAACGACAACAGCACCAAAAAGACCAGTTCGACGCGGCGGTAAACCACCACCGGATCGACCAACAAGAGCACTTTTTTGCTTATCATTGAAGAATCCAATTCGGAAATTGTGCATCGATGTTGTCGAATGGAAGTATCCTTTTACAAATATTTATTTATTTATTAGTACAACTTTGCTTCCGCCGTTTTCATATAGGTTGCGTTAGTAGTGTGTAGTTGTTAAAATAAATTGACTACAGATGTCAGTCATTTACTTTTGACATTTGTAAACATAACCCGACAATACTGCCGTGCCAAGGAAAAAAGTGGTTAAGCGCCAAATTTTTCAAAATTGAGTTTTCGATTCGTCTGGAAATTCTCTATTTAATTTATCTTCAATTAAATCGTTATCACGATTCAATTTTGTTTTATAACAATATTTATTTGAATAAAAATGATTAAGTAATCTGATGTAGATCAAAAAAGATGCTAAGTAACTCGAAAAATTGAAAAGAGAAGCGATTCGAGGTTCGAATACAAAAACAAAAGTCTTTAAAGGCCTTTACGTGTTTTTTTGACTTTAAATATCCCGCATAATTCAGAAGCATACAAAACAGAAAAGCCTTAAGTACTTAAGGTTTTCTTGTTTTGTATCCGGCATCCCTGGAGCGCTTGAAAACAAAACTAAACAGCCTTAAGTACATTTTTTGATATGAAGTTAAAACACTGCCGTGCCAAGGAAAAAGGTGGTTAACTCCAATCGAAGTGATTTCGAGACAAATGAAAAAGAGTTTGAAGTTAAAAAAATTGTAGTTAAAAACATTCTTTTTTTATGAAAATTAATATGTTCAATAATAATGATATTCTCTATCTGAATATTAAAAAAAAATTGAAAATTTTTATTAAAATCTATGCAACTGGTACAATTTATTTGTTACTTGTTTTTTGAGAATATATTTATTAAGCGCTCCATTGGTTGTTAACACTTTTCTTGATTTGTAAAGCACGACTTTCTCTATGTTCATTACAAATTAATAACTACTAAGGCACTTTAGGGGTCTTTTGGATTTGTATTTGGAAAGGCAAATAACTATGTGCCTTTTTGCATAGATTTTAACAAAATAATTTAATTTTTTTTTAATATTCAGATAAAGAATATCATTATTAATGAACATATTCATTTTCATAAAAAAAGAATGTTTTAAACTACGATTTTTTTAACTCCAAACTCTTTTGCATTTATCTCGAAATCTCTTCGATTGGAGTTAACCACTTTTAGGGTTCCGTACCCAAAGGGTAAAAACGGGACCCTATTACTAAGACTTCGCTGTCTGTCCGTCCGTCTGTCACCAGGCTGTATCTCAAGAACCGCGATAGCTAGACAGTTGAAATTTTCACAAATTATGTATTTCTGTTGCCGCTATAACAACAAATACTAAAAACAAAATAAAATAAATATTTAAGGGGGGCTCCCATACAAAAAACGCCATTTTTTGCCTATTTTTGCTCGATATCAATAAATGGTAACAGGTAGGCACTTGAAATATTCATAAAATACTTAATTGTATATTTACTTTAATAATAAATAATAAAATTAAAATAAAAAAAATATTTAGGGGGGGCTCTCATACAACAAAAGTGATTTTTTTGCCGCTTTTTGCCCGATATTAAAATCAGCACCAGGTAAACGCTTGAAATATTCGCAAAATATTTAGTTTTATTTAACAATTAAATATTTTACAGAAAATTTACTTATATTTAGTTATAAACTGTTGTGGGAGCGCTGCTTTACCTAGTCAATGGTACGGAACCCTTCGTGCGCGAGTCCGACTCGCACTTGGCCGGTTTTTTTTTAATTCAAAAAAATCTGCTGCTAAGGCATTTCGAATGCTTAAAAACACTTATGGTGACGGTGTAATGAGTGAAAGAACGTGTCGCGAGTGGTTTTCAACGTTTTAAGAACGGTTAAGAACGAATGGATTTCATTAAAGGATGAGGAGTTTTTCCGGCGCGGGATTCGTATGCTACCCGAAAGATGGGCGAAAGTAGTGTCAAGCGATGGACAATATTTTGAAACATAAATATGTAACTTTTTTTTTTAATAAAGCCTCAAAATTACAAAAAAAAAAGACAGACAAGTGCGAGTAGAACTCACGCCTTGAGGGTTCCGTATCGTTATAATTTATAATTATCTATTAAATTTGAATTATAAAATAATATGTGATGTAACTAAAAATTTAAGGTTTTCGGAATTTTTCCTTTATATGTGCTATAAAACATTGCTTCATGCCAAATTTCAAGATTCTAGGTCGACTGGAAGTACCCTTTAGGTTTTGATTCCCTTGCGAGTAGTTGCGAGTTTGAAAATATGCGGCTTAAATTGCCGTCTCTTTTGATTGCGTTGACATAGAATTTTGATTTTGTTACAGCTTAAAGGTATTATAGACCTGAGTATTTGATATGAATTTCAATTTAATACCTCTACGCGTTCACGAGGAAAGGGGTAGTAAGTTAAAATTTATTAAAAATATTTTTATTATAGGATGTAACTAAAAATTTACGGTTTTCGCAATTTTTCCTTTATCTGTGCTATAAGACGTTGCTTCGTACCAAATTTCAAGATTCTGAGTTCACGGGAAGTACCCTGTAGGTTTTGATGCCCTTGCGAGTGTCGAAAATTTGCGGAAATTTGCGGCATAAACGGCTGTATCTTTTGATTGCGTTGGCTTAGAAGTTTGAATTTTACACAGCTCCAAGGGACAGTAGACCTGAGTATTTGATATAAATTCCAGCTTGATACCTCCACGCGTTCCTGAGAAAAAGGGTCTTGACAGACAGACAGACGGACGGACAACAAAGTGATGCTATAAGGGTTCCGTTTTTTCCTTTCGAGGTACGGAACCCTAAAAAACGGCGGGAGCAAAGTTGTACACCTAATATAATTTATTTAAACACAAATTTAATTATGACACATAAAATTCCTTAACCAAATTCTATCCAGACCGTTCGAATATTTGATACTTTTAACAATATTTGCCAATTGTGTTGCCTTAGCCGTTTATACACCGTATCCGTTCAGTGATTCAAATCAAACAAACGCGTATTTGGTGAGTGTTACAACACTTAAATAAAAAGTATTTAGAAGCAGCCATTTTTAAAAATTAAATTTTTTCCCGCCAAAAAAAAAAAATTACACTGAGAAACAAAAGTGCTGGAAAATTTAACAAAACATTGATGACCGATTTACGCCTACTGCCAGAAATGATAGAAATTAGTTAGCTAGCTCCGGTGTTTTTGCATTTTTGACTGATTGTGGATAGTATGAGGGCATTTTCTAAAAATATTTTAAATTTAAACCCTTCCCCCGCTGAAATCTGCACTATCCGTTGCTATAACATGCCAAGCAATTGGTAATTGTAAACATAATTTTTGGCTCTTTTAAAGAGTATTTTTTTCTCAGTGTACTTTTTAAATTAAAGGCAACTGCATTTTTTAAAAATGGCAAACCTTAATTCGTATAAAAAATATAAATTAATAATTTATTTTGCTTACAGGAAAAAATCGAATACATTTTTTTAGTGATTTTTACGGCAGAATGTGTTATGAAAATCATTGCTTATGGATTTATGTTGCATCCCGGTGCATATCTAAGAAATGGTTGGAATTTGTTAGATTTTTTTATAGTTGTTATAGGGTAAGAATTTTTCTGTTTTTGATGCAATAAAACAAAATAAATTCATTTTATTTAATTCTAGTATGATAAGTACTGTACTATCGAATTTATCGAAAGAAGGTTTCGACGTGAAAGCTTTAAGAGCATTTAGGGTACTTCGGCCATTGAGACTTGTATCTGGCGTGCCAAGTGAGTAAAAACGCTTTAATTCAACACCCTTTCAACACCTTTTCAACATCCTTCCAGCACCCTTGTAACGACCTTCCAACATCCTTCCGTTTGAAGGTTATTTTTACGGAATAACCATAACCATTCTGAATTTTCTGAATATTCAATTTTCAGGTCTTCAGGTTGTACTCAATTCAATTCTCCGTGCCATGGTGCCTTTATTGCATATAGCTCTCTTGGTATTATTCGTTATAATTATTTACGCAATCATCGGACTCGAATTGTTTTCTGGCAAAATGCACAAGGCGTGCTATCACAATGAGACAGGTACTAAAAAAAAAATACATGTATAAAAGCCTATAATTTTTGAGTGATTCAATCGATTTACGTAAAATTTGTAGAAGATGTACTTTAAAGAGTTAGGTATTTAAAAATTAAAACTCACGTAAATCGGTTGATTCGTTTAAAAGTTATACGAATTTGTTGTATTTACTTTTCTAAAAAATAAAATAATAATAATAATAATAAATAAATTCAGGTGAAATGGAGGATGAGGCACAACCCTGCGGAACACATGGGTATATTTGTGGTGAATTTTACATGTGTACATATTATTGGGAAGGTCCAAATTTTGGTATTACAAATTTTGATAATTTTGGCCTCGCAATGTTGACGGTGTTTCAGTGCGTTACCCTCGAGGGCTGGACGGATGTTCTATACGATGTAAGTTTAAATGAATTTAAGTTTTATAATAAATAAATTAAATATAATTTATTTTTCGTTTCTAAACAAAAAAAAAATAGATACAAGATGCGATGGGTAGCACATGGCAGTGGATCTATTTCATTTCAATGGTTATTTTGGGGGCATTTTTTGTTATGAATCTAATTCTTGGTGTGTTATCTGGTGAATTTTCAAAGGAGAGAACAAAAGCGAAAAATCGTGGTGATTTTCAAAAATTGCGTGAAAAGCAACAAATTGAAGAGGATTTGCGGGGTTATCTCGATTGGATAACACAAGCCGAAGATATCGAACCAGAATCGGACGGGAACATAATTCAAGATGGTAAAACTAAGCAGCCAAATGAAATGGATTCAACCGATCAATTGGGCGTTGACGGGGTCGAGGCCGTTCAGGAGTCTTGGTCTAGAAAAAAGAAGAAGGACCTCGATAGGGTCAACCGGCGAATGAGACGGGCCTGCCGGAAGGCGGTTAAATCACAGGCATTTTACTGGCTAATTATCGTCCTCGTCTTCCTCAACACGGGCGTTTTGGCAACGGAACACTACAAGCAACCACCTTGGCTAGATGACTTTCAAGGTATCGATTAATTATTCGATATATTCGACATTTGCTTTCGATAATTTCAAAATATTGAGTAGAAAATCGATTTTAAACACCTTGGCTAGATGATTTTCGATTATTTATTCGATATATTCGAATTTTGCTTTCGATAATGTGGAAATATTGAGTAGAAAATCGATTGAAAACACTCGAAAATATCGATTATTTTGTATTATGTCAATGTATGGGAAATGTTCGAATATTGAGCAGAAAATCGATTTTAAACACTCGAAAATATCGATTATTTTGTGTTACTATTAAATATAATAATTATTTTATTTCCAGAGCGGACCAATATGTTTTTTGTAGCGCTATTTACAATGGAAATGATATTAAAGATGTATAGCTTAGGGTTCCAGGGGTATTTTGTGTCCCTGTTTAATCGATTCGATTGTTTCGTTGTTATTGGCAGCATAACCGAAATGGTTTTAACAAATACCCACGTAATGCCGCCGCTAGGTGTCTCTGTGCTTCGGTGCGTTCGGCTGCTTCGCGTTTTTAAGGTTACAAAGTGAGTTTTAACCCAATAAAATTTTACAATTTTTTTTTTTCTTTAAAAATAAATCTTGTTATCATTTTTCCCAGGTACTGGCGATCTCTATCCAATTTAGTTGCATCTCTTTTGAACTCAATTCAATCGATCGCATCTTTGTTGCTGCTACTTTTCTTGTTCATTGTAATTTTTGCCCTTCTTGGGATGCAGGTTTTTGGCGGGAAATTTAATTCAATCAACCCTGAGGAGGAGAAGCCACGATCAAATTTTGATAGTTTTTGGCAGAGTCTTTTAACTGTTTTTCAAGTAATGCTTATTTTATTTGTCCCAAATATCCAAAAAAATAAAAAAATAAATTGTTTATAATTTATATATAATTTTTTTTTTAGATATTAACCGGCGAGGACTGGAACACGGTGATGTACGATGGCATCCAGGCCTACGGGGGCGTATCCTCGTTTGGAATTTTGGCCTGCATTTATTTTATCATCCTCTTCATTTGCGGCAATTACATTTTACTAAACGTTTTCTTGGCCATCGCCGTCGACAACTTGGCTGATGCCGATTCGTTAACAACAATTGCAAAAGAAGAAGAGGTAAACATTTCAAGTTAATGTATAAATTAATTTTTAAAATAATAAATAAATAAATTAGGAGGGGGAGAACAAACCGAAATCACACAGCCCCACACCAATCGCAGAAGGTGACGAAGACAATCCAGAGGAAGAAATACACGAAGATGAAGATAATTTGTAAGTAAAATATATATTTTTTTAATGTCACAATTTCATCACCGTTTTGTCCTAATTGGGTCCTAAATGTGTCCTAATTTTGTCACAAATTTTTGTCTCAATTTAGGGATGAAGAAACTGTTTCTGAAACAAAAATTAATCTCGAAGAGGAACAAGAAGATTTTCCTGAAGAAGAAGAAGAGGAGAAAGGTGAGAATTTCATTTGTATTTTACACAATAAAAAAAAAAAAAAGATTTTTTTTTTTTTAAAATATATAAAATGCAGTTTAAAATTTCTCATTCAAATATTTGTAATTAAAGAAAATGAAAGTAATTTATAGAGAAAAGAGAAAAATTATTGTTTAGGGAGGTGAGAAGAAAATATTTTGAAACGATAAACAATTGTTTGGATATTTAAAAAACAAAAAAAAGTAGTGGGATTGAAACGATTTCGAAGTTATTTTGTCGGTTTTATTCCCACTATCTTTTATTTAATTTAATTGTTTTTTTTTTTAATAAAAAATTAATTATAAAATAAATAAAAGTAAAATTCGGGTATTACGATGTCGTTGAATTTATCGTTTCATATTTGTTTTTGTTTTAAGAAACGTTAAGAACAGAAAAAATAAAAAAAAAATAAAAATTTTATAACCTCAAAAGAAATGAATTAGAAAATTTTTGAAAAAATTAAAAAAATACAAAATTTGGAAAAAAACACAAATAAAAACAAATTAGAATGCCATGCAGAAGTCGTACATGAAACGATAACAGCCCGCCCCCGCCGTTTGTCAGAAATCAGCATAAAGAAGACTAAAAAACCACTTCCAAAAGGCAGTTCATTTTTTATATTTTCACATACAAACAGGTAAAACACAATTTTGATAATAAATACTCTCTCTCTCAAAAAAAAAAAAAATTAATTAATTTTGTAAGAAATATATAAATCTAGAATTAAATATAATCAAAATTTTCTTTCTAATATTTTTTTTTTTTTTACATCTAGAGTATAAGTTAGATGAAAAAAAAAAAAACAATTTCATTATTCATATTTTTGGAACTCTGGTGGTATTAATTTAAAATATCTTTTTCCCGGCCCTCTACCGGATTTTTGTAAAATATAACTTAAAAGAAATGAGTAGCTTAAAAGTTTTTGGCGCCAAAAAATGTAAACTGCCCGCCAGTGTTTCAAAAAGTGAAAAATAATTAAAAAAATAAATATACCTTAGCTATTTTTTTATACGTAATAAAAATATTTCTCTTTCTTTTCTCTTTTTTCTGTTGTAATCCTCTACAAAATATATACCTAAAAAATTAAAAAAATATATATAAAAAAAAAAAAAAAAAATAAACTATATATATGCCAATTTGTGTGCTTGTGTGTGCGAATATTCCTTGTCCCTCTTTATTAAAATCGAGAAAAAAAAAACTGGAAAAAAAAATATATAAATATATAAAATATTCAAAAAATAATACCGTGAAAAAAAACAAAAAAAAAAAATTCTTGTGATGTGTAGGCCATGTCTCAGCACGTCCACGGCGCCTCTCTGAGCTAGAAAACGTGCCAACAAAAATCGTGCCCATTCCGCCGGGGTCATCCTTCTTCATAATGTCGCAAACAAACAGGTTTTTAAGTTTTATCTTTTATTTAATATATAAATTTATTACCAAAAAAAAAAAAAAAAAACAAAAAAAAATAAGTATATTTCTGTTTGGTTACTTTATCCGTCTAACTTCAGTTTTTGTTGATAGAAAAATACAAAAAAAATAAGAAAATAAATGCAGTCTAGCTTCTTATAACACTGTGCTCTGTTTTTCAAAAAAAAAAAAAAATTAATAAATTTTTTAAATTTGTTTTTTCCATTTAGTACCTGGCAGTGCTTACAAACAATTTATAAGAAAAAAAAATTTAAAACGATTTTAAATCGCCAACAGTGATTCAAATTTTTCTTCAAATATCGATAAAAAATTAAATTTTAGGTGTTACATTGGCCTCTGCAATCTCACGATCTCAATCCAATTGAAAATATCAAATTTAGAAATTCTACAGGCTACTTAACGATTAGAAATACCACAAAAAAAAAAAAAAACTAAGGCATCTAAAAATTCTGCTCTAGCAATATCTGCGGAAATTTGCAAATAACAAAAACAGAATTGGTCCCAATTGGGTTCCTTGAGTAACATAACCTAAAAATTTAGTCACTGTAATTTTTATTGGTACTAAACGGAAAAAAATAAATAAATAAAAATATTTAAATTCACCAAAACAAAAAAAATTTTTTTTGTTGTAAACGTTATTTCACAGAAAAAAAAACAAAAATTCTTGAAATTCTAAAAATCTCCTATAAAAAGGACATTTGTGTTTTAATTTTTTTTTTTAAATTAAATTAAATATTGTCCTTTTATTTTTCTGCTTTTTGTTTTCTTATAAAAAAAAAAATTCATGAAAAACTTCAGCTAAAGGAACTCAAAAAAAAGCAAAATAAAAATTAAATTAAATTTTCAAAATCGTACCCCTCTCTCCCCACCCTAAAAAAACCTCCCCCCTGCATCTTTGTCACTAGTGCGCAGTGTTAATTTAAAAAAAAAAATATTATCAAAAAAAAAATATCATGAATGAACGATATCCCGCAGACCGTTATTATTTATCATAATTATTATAATATTATTATTATTATTTTTTAATTAAATATTTTGAGCTTGCGTCCTGTTTGTTTTTTATCGTTTCTTCCCGCGCTTTTTAGTCGCAAAACAAAATAAAAAAACAAATAAACAAATCCCCCCTCCCCCTCAAAAAGGAAAATAAATTGGAAAATAAGATTTAAAAAAAAAAAAAAAAACAAAAATCATCATCATCTTTTTTTTTCAACTTCATTCTTTTTACCCCTATTATATATATATTTTTTTTTTATTTTCTAAGTAAGAAAAAAGTAGTGTGTGGGCGTGCGTTGGCGGTATATCTTTTATTTATTAATTAATAATTGTATTTTTTGGTTCTTTTGTACATACAAATTTTCTTAGATAGGCGTTTTTTTTTTATAGAGAAACCTTTCCCTCGTTAAGTTGGTGGAAGTTAGAAGTGCTGAATAGCTGAATCAAAATATTAAATAGCTGAATTAAAATATTAAATAGCTGAATTGAAAATTTCCAACTTCTATCAATTCAACAAATATATAAAAAAAAACAAAAAAAAAATATATATTTCTATTTAGCAACATTTGCATGAAATTGCTTTGCTTCTTGTAAATAACGTTTTTTGTGTTTTTTACTTAGATAAATTATGAAATTAATAAATTAAGATAGATTAGATAATTTCAAAAAGTACAAAATAAGAAATAAAACGAAAAACCACCTGGCCTTACTAACAAATTTCTTTTTTTCGGATCAACACCAACGCACAACTGGGTGTTTGTGGTTCTTCTGTGTTTTTTTTTTTTTTATTATTGTTTATTCGAAAATAAATCGAAAAAACCAAAAGATTTCGAGTCTTTTGCCACTGGCTCTGCAACCACAGCTACTTCAGCAACATAATTCTTGGATGCATCATGTTTTCGTCGGCTATGCTTGCCGCGGAGGACCCCCTCCACTCGGAAGCCCCCAGAAATAAGGTGAAACAAAACAAAATTTTTGTGATTTTGCATTTTTAATTAAATTTTTAAAATTTTCCACACAGATCCTTAACTACTTCGACTACTTCTTCACGGCGGTTTTCACTATCGAGTTGGTTCTGAAAGTCCTCTCCTACGGCTTCGTCCTGCACAAGGGCGCGTTCTGTAGGTCCGCCTTCAACCTCCTCGACCTGCTCGTCGTTTGCGTTTCGCTAATTTCGATTTTTGCCAGGTAGGAAATTGGTTTTTTTACGTTTAATTCAATAACAAATAACACATTTTAAATTTTATTCAGCTCGAATGCGATTTCTGTTGTTAAAATTCTTCGTGTCCTCCGAGTTTTAAGACCTCTGAGGGCGATTAATCGGGCCAAAGGACTTAAGGTAACTATTTTAAAAAAAAAGAATATTAAATCTTCAAATTTCAACCAAAAAATGCATTTTTGTTTTATATATATAAGGGAAGAGATTTCGTTTGATACGTTAACAATTTTTAAAACTCATTTCGAGATCTCTTCTCGGATAATAAAATTTAAAATACAATTTTTTAGATTAAAATGCAGGGGGCTACTTGCTACTTATTGAGAAAATTCAATAAGGGGACAATTTTGTGATAATTTTAATTGATTTATTTATTTTTTTTCAATTATTTTACCGATTAGTTAATTTTAAAGGTGCTTTTCATTCTGAAAACAAAAAAAAAAAAAAAATATTATACATAAAGGGGGGCGTTCAATGATCAAACTAAAAACACAAACCAAAGTTCAGGGGATTCCCCGAATATATTAAATTTCGATAGTGCTGCCATGGTACAAGTGATCCATTTAAAATCTTTTTAGAAAATGCCCCCATACTATCCGAAAGTAGCGAAAAAAACAAAAAACCAGAGCTAGCTAATTAATTTCTATAAATTTTGATAGTAGCCGAAAATTGGAATTCTTCTACCGCAGCGGATAGTGCAGATTTCTGCGGGGGAAGAGTTCAGATTTAAATTTTTTTTAGAAAATGCCGTCATACTATCCAAAATTAGTAAAAAATGTAAAAAACCAGAGGTAGCTAACTAATGTCTTTGAACTGGGGTAGCACGGGGATAGTTGGGGAATCCCCGAACAACAAAAATTTTTATTGGTTTGATAAACGCCCCGCGTTAGGGGAAAGGCACTTGATTTGTTTGAATTTTAATTGTAGTTAAGTTAAGTTGTGCGTGCCGCAGGTGGCGAAATCGAAATCGAAATCGAAATGAAATGTTTCTTTAATTCGTAGCACGTAGTGCAGTGCGTGATTGTCGCCGTTAAGACAATCGGGAACATTGTCCTCGTGACATGCCTCCTCCAGTTCATGTTCGCCGTGATCGGAGTCCAGTTGTTTAAGGTAGGCGTGGCTTTTTACATAAGAAAACAAACAACCTGAAAATGAAAAAAGAAACTGATATATATATATATAAATATGTATATACCAGCAGAAAAAAACAAAAATTAATCAGAAGCACGAAAAAGGTTTAAGGGAACACAAGAAAAATATATTAAAAAAAAAAATATCTTCAACAGCTTTCCTTTCCTTTTTTTTGTTTTCTATTTCCGTTTGTTTTAGTTTTTTAAGTAAAATTTTGAAAATATCCAAAAATTTTATTATGATTTTGTTTTAGTTTTAAATTTTATTCGCTTTCTTCTATTTGTTTTCATTTTACTTAACCTCACTTTTACTATTAAAAAAAATACATAACCTAAAAATGAAATTTTTCTTGTTGTTCACTTTTTCAAATGCACCTTTGGGTTTTTATTGTAAAAAACAAAAAATAATAAAAATAATTAATAATAAAAAAATTAAATAACCGATTTAATTTTGTATATAGTTAAAATTAGCGAAAAACACACACACACACAAAACTAACACGAAAATTAGCCTTATTTTGTGTTTTGAACCATTTCAATTTTTAAATGCACGAAAAAGTTATTTATTTATTTTTTTATTATATTTAACAGTGTAAATAGAAAAAGTTTGTGTTTATTTTATTTTATTTAGTATAACAGTTCCCGAATTTATATAACAGTTTCGAAAACTGTTATACAGAAGCAGGGAGCCCGTCCGTTAAAAAATCTTTTGTATAACACTTAACAGTAAACATTCATAACTGTTATATGAGTGTATAACAGTTTAAAAAAATAAAATAAAATATAATAAAATTCTTATTTGTTTGTGTATGTGAATGCGAGTGTATACTTTCTTATTGTTTTTGTTTTTATTTTTATAAGGCTTGTTTTTTCCTTTTTTGGTGTTTGGTTTTGTACTAAAAAATGAAAATAAAAAAAAATACAGGTAAAAATTAATTTTTTTTTGTAAATAATTCTATTATAATTTTAAAAATTAGTTCCTCGAACACACCCACACACACACATAAAATATGAATGTAATTGTGCACGATTCCTAGGGACGTATTTTTCATTTATTTTCTTCTTTTTAATTATTTTATTTTAACGTTTTAATTTTGCGTTCCTCTGTTTTATTTTTTACTTTTGTTGTACGATAAACAAATAAAAAAATAAAGAAAAAAAACCAAATTCGCATTGAGAGTATAAAAACGAATAAAATACATAATAAAATTATAAAAATAAAACGCTCCGTTTCGACTTCACCGAAAGTTCTAAAATTTAAAAAAAAAAAATAAAAAATCCACTGGTTATTTTTGTTGGAGTTTAAAATGCAGAAAAACGTCTTTAGACCTCATTCGCACGTGCCTACTAACTAAAATTTATTTATTTATGATTTTATATAGAAAAGAATAAGAGTAAAAGTGAGATCACAACCTTAACTGGCTCCCTGTTTATTTATTTATTTATTTTCCATTAACCCTAACAAATTTAGTTCAGTCTTAACTGCTAAATACTTAAATTACTTTTTAATATGTGCGGCATTACTTTTAATTACTGTAAATTACTCTTAATTGCTTACAATTAATTGAGTAATTATAAGTAATTACAAGTAATTGTGAGTAATGTCAACATGGTAATTAACTAAAGAATTTTTTAGAATAGTTTTTAGCCTCTTCATTTCTACTTAAAAATTATTTAAAATCTTTCGAATCTTTCATGAGAACCCTTAGGTGCATTTTTTGTCTCCCTCAGATGATTTTATATTTTTTTTTTTCGCATTTTTGTTTTAAAAATTATGAGCCACATGGACCAATGGACTTTGGTATGACCGTTAATTTTAAAAATTTAAAACTGATTCAAAAATGGAAAAAAAAGTTAGTTTTTACCAAAAAATTAGATATGCTTTTCGATATATTTTTTGGCTTTCATTTTTTAAATATTTAACTTGTTTGTATTTGTCCTATACATTTTTTTTTTTTTTTGCAAAATAAAACCTCACGTTCGTTGTCACCGTTTTAAGCATCAAGTAAGCCCCCTCCGCATTCTTGGTAACAAATTAATTTTGCAAAAATAGTGCAATCTGTTAAAGGATTTTATTTTTATTGCTATTAATATTACCCGATTATACGTTTTGTTTTTATTTTTCTAGTTTATTTAGTAGACTTGATTCAACAAAAGCAATATTGTAACAAGTTTTGATTATCAAAATACATCAAATTATATCAACATATTCCTCAAATAGTTATTTATACATTTTGAATGTGCTTTATATACGTTTTGATAATCAGAGACATATCAAAAACCATCAAAACTCATCAAAATATATTTGAAATAATAAGTACCTACTTTAATTAAATCAACATTTTGATAGAAAATTATTACAAAATTGCTGGTTGGAAAAATAAATAAAAATATTCCCTTTACTAAAAACATTTTTCATATATATTTATTAAAATGCGCATTCAATAATTACACATCATAATTTTTTTCTTCTCTCTTTTTTCTTTCTATACATAATAAATAAAAAATAAAAAAATACAAAAAAATAAAATAAATGCACCTACGATTTAATGTGACCGTGTGACCCTCATTCATTAACGTCATCATCAATTCGAAATAAAAACATTAAAAACATATTAAAAATATGTACAAAAATATGTTGAAATATTGGCAACGGTTTGGTGATTGGAAAATAATAAAAAAACAAAAAAAACGAAAAATACCTCCTCCATATTTACCATAAAACCGCTACTAATCCACGTAAAAACGTCCAACAAAAAACCAATGAAAAACTCGTTAAAACCGCGAAAAGTACGTGGTCAAGTGCGTTATCGTTGCGATAAAAACAATCGGCAACATAATGCTGGTCACGTACCTGCTCCAGTTCATGTTCGCCGTGATCGGAGTCCAGCTGTTCAAGGTAATTCGCTTGGTTTACTTAAGTTACTCAGAAAAACAGAAAACTTACGAAGGGAAACAGCAGCTAACAAAACGAGACCAAATTACAGCCACTCACCCCATTTTTCTCACATTATTTTTATTTTTAAAAACAAACACATTCGCGGGTCAAGAGTCAAAATTTTAAGTTTTATTTTTTAGCCGCTGTCATTTTGAGCAAAACCTCCACTTCTTATTTGTAAAACACCTGCGAGTCATTTTGCATTTATTCCGGAAATGCAAAAAACCGGAGCTAGCTACCAAATTTCTATCATTTTTGATAGTACCCAAAAACCGGCTTTTTCTACCGCAGCGGGTAGTGCAGATTTCAGCGGGGGAGGGGTTTAGATTTGAAATCTTTTTAGGAAATGCCCCAATACTATCCAAAATCAGTAAAAAATGCAAAAAACCGGAGCTAGCTACCAAATTTCTATCATTTTTGATAGTACCCAAAAACCGGCTTTTTCTACCGCAACGGGTAGTGCAGATTTCAGCGGGGGAGGGGTTTAGATTTGAAATCTTTTTAGGAAATACCCCAATACTATCCAAAATCAGTAAAAAATGCAAAAAACCGGAGCTAGCTACCAAATTTTTATCATTTTTGATAGTACCCAAAAGCCGGCTTTTTCTACCGCAGCGGGTAGTGCAGATTTCAGCGGGGGAGGGGTTTAGATTTGAAATCTTTTTAGGAAATACCCCAATACTATCCAAAATCAGTAAAAAATGCAAAAAACCGGAGCTAGCTGCCAAATTTCTATCATTTTTGATAGTACCCAAAAACCGGCTTTTTCTACCGCAGCGGGTAGTGCAGATTTCAGCGGGGGAGGGGTTAGGATTTGAAATCTTTTTAGGAAATGCCCTAATACTATCCAAAATCAGTAAAAAATGCAAAAAACCGAAGCTAGCTACCAAATTTCTATCATTTTTGATAGTACCCAAAAACCGGCTTTTTCTACCGCAGCGGGTAGTGCAGATTTCAGCGGGGGAGGGGTTAGGATTTGAAATCTTTTTAGGAAATGCCCTAATACTATCCAAAATCAGTAAAAAATGCAAAAAACCGAAGCTAGCTACCAAATTTCTATCATTTTTGATAGTATCTAAAAACCGGCTTTTTCTACCGCAGCGGGTAGTGCAGATTTCAGCGGGGGAGGGGTTAGGATTTGAAATCTTTTTAGGAAATGCCCTAATACTATCCAAAATCAGTAAAAAATGCAAAAAACCGAAGCTAGCTACCAAATTTCTATCATTTTTGATAGCACCCAAAAACCGGCTTTTTCTACCGCAGCGGGTAGTGCAGATGTCAGCGGGGGAGGGGTTAGGATTTGAAATCTTTTTAGGAAATGCCCCAATACTATCCAAAATCAGTAAAAAATGCAAAAAACCGGAGCTAGCTGCCAAATTTCTATCATTTTTGATAGTACCCAAAAACCGGCTTTTTCTACCGCAGCGGGTAGTGCAGATTTCAGCGGGGGAGGGGTTAGGATTTGAAATCTTTTTAGGAAATGCCCTAATACTATCCAAAATCAGTAAAAAATGCAAAAAACCGAAGCTAGCTACCAAATTTCTATCATTTTTGATAGCACCCAAAAACCGGCTTTTTCTACCGCAGCGGGTAGTGCAGATTTCAGCGGGGGAGGGGTTAGGATTTGAAATCTTTTTAGGAAATGCCCTAATACTATCCAAAATCAGTAAAAAATGCAAAAAACCGAAGCTAGCTACCAAATTTCTATCATTTTTGATAGCACCCAAAAACCGGCTTTTTCTACCGCAGCGGGTAGTGCAGATGTCAGCGGGGGAGGGGTTAGGATTTGAAATCTTTTTAGGAAATGCCCCAATACTATCCAAAATCAGTAAAAAATGCAAAAAACCGAAGCTAGCTACCAAATTTCTATCATTTTTGATAGCACCCAAAAACCGGCTTTTTCTACCGCAGCGGGTAGTGCAGATGTCAGCGGGGGAGGGGTTAGGATTTGAAATCTTTTTAGGAAATGCCCCAATACTATCCAAAATCAGTAAAAAATGCAAAAAACCGAAGCTAGCTACCAAATTTCTATCATTTTTGATAGCACCCAAAAACCGGCTTTTTCTACCGCAGCGGGTAGTGCAGATGTCAGCGGGGGAGGGGTTAGGATTTGAAATCTTTTTAGGAAATGCCCCAATACTATCCAAAATCAGTAAAAAATGCAAAAAACCGAAGCTAGCTACCAAATTTCTATCATTTTTGATAGTACCCAAAAACCGGCTTTTTCTACCGCAGCGGGTAGTGCAGATTTCAGCGGGGGAGGGGTTAGGATTTGAAATCTTTTTAGGAAATGCCCTAATACTATCCAAAATCAGTAAAAAATGCAAAAAACCGAAGCTAGCTACCAAATTTCTATCATTTTTGATAGTACCCAAAAACCGGCTTTTTCTACCGCAGCGGGTAGTGCAGATTTCAGCGGGGGAGGGGTTAGGATTTGAAATCTTTTTAGGAAATGCCCCAATACTATCCAAAATCAGTAAAAAATGCAAAAAACCGGAGCTAGCTGCCAAATTTCTATCATTTTTGATAGTATCTAAAAACCGGCTTTTTCTACCGCAGCGGGTAGTGCAGATTTCAGCGGGGGAGGGGTTAGGATTTGAAATCTTTTTAGGAAATGCCCTAATACTATCCAAAATCAGTAAAAAATGCAAAAAACCGGAGCTAGCTGCCAAATTTCTATCATTTTTGATAGTACCTAAAAACCGGCTTTTTCTACCGCAGCGGGTAGTGCAGATGTCAGCGGGGGAGGGGTTCAGATTTAAAATCGTTTTAGAAAATGCAGAAATAATTCGAAATTTTTGGGTGGCTTACAAACATGAAGCGGAGTGTGATAAAACATAATTAAAATTAGAAGCCAAAATCAGTAGAATAAATAAAAGTAAAAATAGCACAGAGGAAATGTGTTTTTACATTAAAAAACGATTTTCAATTATAATTTCCTTTTCAAATTTTCACAGCCATTTCAAAGTGATCAAAATGTTCGTTGGTTTTTTAAAATTTTCTAAGAGACACTGTTATTTTTTAAAAACAAACAAAATATTATTAATAATTAATGTTTTTTTTTATTTATTTAAGAAGGGCAAAGAAAAAGTTTGGATATCCTCTGTTCAAAAAGTTTTGTACAAAAAAAATATGTTTTTTTTTCTTAGATTTTGATCTAACACTTTGTATAGCGATTTGTTCGTTGTCTTTTGTTTTGGGATATAAATTTTTTAATTTAGTTCTTTTTTTTCCGCTTTAACTAATCACGGAGCTGTTTGTTGAATAGTTTTTCTTTTTCTATAAATACACAAATTAAAAAGTTTTATGTGTTCTTTGATTTTTGTCTATAAGTAAAATGAAAAAAAAAAAATAAAACAAATAGAAGTTTTGCAGACTACACAACACTGACAAGAAATAATTAGAGAAGATTTGTTTTTTTATTTCAAAATTTACACTTTTTAGATAGAATTTTTTAATTTCTAGGTATTATATTTTTATTTGATTTCATTTTTTCTCTGGAGCGCTAATTGAAATTGTTTTTTTTTATATTTTATATATATATAAAAAAAAATATATATAAAAACGACAAACAGGGAAAATTCTTCAAATGTACCGATGGCTCAAAAATGATCGAAGAAGATTGCCAGTGAGTGTTTAATTTTTTAAAAATCCCATCTAAAATATCGATTATAAATTTTTTATTTTTTTTTACAGTGGTACTTATCTTGTTTACGAGAACGGTGACGTCGAGAAGCCCGTTATAAAAGAAAGGGAGTGGGTCCCGAACATGTTTCATTTTGATGACGTCGCTAAAGCCATGCTCACACTATTTACAGTGTCAACTTTTGAAGGGTGGCCATCGTAAGTAAACTGATATACACTAAGAGATTAAAATAAATTGAAAATTTAATACTGAGTATGACAGTTTAAAAAAAATATATTAACTGTTATACAATCAACAATTTTGTTATTTTAATCATAACCAAACATTTAATTGCCAGTATAACAGTTGATAATATTTATAATTAATTCTAGCCTACTTTACGTTTCGATCGATTCAAATCGCGAAAATTACGGACCGATTCACAATTTTCGACCGATCGTTGCTGCCTATTACATCGTTTATATAATTATTATAGCGTTCTTTATGGTTAATATTTTCGTCGGTTTCGTTATTGTCACATTCCAAAATGAAGGCGAACAGGAGTATAAAAATTGTGAATTGGACAAAAATCAGAGGAACTGCATTGAATTTGCCCTAAAAGCGAAACCAGTGCGACGTTATATACCAAAACATCGGATACAATATAAAGTCTGGTGGTTTGTGACGTCACAACCGTTCGAATACACCATTTTTATATTGATCATGATAAACACGATCACTCTGGCGATGAAATTCTACAATCAGCCCTACTGGTATCAGGAAATGTTGGACGCATTAAACATGATTTTCACAGCCGTTTTTGCCCTAGAATTTATATTCAAGTTGGCTGCTTTCCGATTTAAGGTATACCCCCTTCCTCCCCGTCTCCCCCAATTTATTATTACTTGTATAACATAAAATTTTTTATATTTTAGAACTATTTCGGGGACGCATGGAACGTCTTCGACTTTATAATTGTTCTCGGCAGCTTCATCGATATCGTTTACTCCGAAATAAAAACAAGGGTTAAAGAAAGCGAAGGGGCTGGCGATGTTGGACCACCGAAGAAAGTGTGTATTTTGTATTCTTAAAAAAAAAAAAACAACTATGAGTTAAAAAAAAAACAAAAATTATAATAATAATACTAAACAAATCTTACTTTAAATACATGAACAACATTTTTTAGCATACACACACGCACTAGTATAACAGTTTATCAACTATTATATAATCTAATTTTTTTTTTTATTAATTTTAAATTTATTTTAAAAGTAATACTTTTCGGCAGTGCGAAAAAAATAATCGTTCAGTTGTGCTAATTCGAAATCTAACAATCGTTCAGCCAAAACTAAATTAATAAAAATTTTTTATTATAACTATTATACTGTTATACCCCTATCTTTTGTGTTATACCTTCACCTAAACTTTAAGGAATATGTTTTTTATAATACTTAAAGTCTGTTTGCTTTCCTTGTTGATTAGCATCACATTTTTTTTTCTTCATCTTAGATTTTAGTTACTAAAAATAAATACCAGAAAATATGTTTTGATTTATAACCAAACAAATAAAAAAATATTAAATTTTTACCAGCCGGGATCAAATTTGATTTCGATAAATTTCTTCCGACTCTTTCGTGTGATGCGACTGGTGAAGCTGCTGAGCAAAGGGGAGGGAATTCGGACCCTACTTTGGACGTTTATAAAATCGTTCCAGGCCCTGCCCTACGTCGCTTTGTTGATTGTGATGCTATTTTTCATCTACGCCGTAATTGGGATGCAGGTGAGATGTCCTAACCCCACTTTTTATTATTTTTAGATAAGTCTAGATTGCTCATATTTATGAATTTTCTTAATTTTCTTAATTTTCGCAGATATTCGGTAAAATTTCAATTTACAAGGACTCATCGATCCACCGGAACAACAATTTCCAAACGTTCCCCCAAGCAGTGCTCGTTTTGTTTCGTTCCGCGACCGGAGAGGCCTGGCAGGAAATTATGATGGATTGCTCAGCTCGACCGGGTGAAGTTGTCTGCGATAAAAATTCGGACGATCCGACAAATGAGAACTGCGGATCGAGCATATCTTTCCCTTACTTTATATCGTTCTACGTGCTCTGCTCCTTTTTGGTGGGTTATTTCAAGGTCAACTGTCCGAACCTAACTCAACTTTTTACCTTTATCCAGATTATAAACCTTTTTGTGGCCGTTATCATGGATAATTTCGACTATTTGACCAGGGATTGGTCGATCCTCGGTCCGCACCACCTGGACGAATTTATCCGGTTGTGGTCTGAATACGATCCGGACGCGAAGGGCCGGATAAAGCACCTCGACGTTGTGACCCTACTCCGAAAAATCTCCCCACCCCTCGGATTCGGGAAGCTTTGCCCCCATCGAATGGCTTGCAAGCGTCTCGTTTCAATGAACATGCCCCTGAATAGCGATGGAACGGTACTTTTTAATGCCACCCTGTTCGCTGTCGTTCGAACATCGCTCAAAATAAAAACTGAAGGAAACATCGATGAGGCGAACGCCGAACTTAGGGCTGTAATTAAACAAATTTGGAAGCGAACAAACCCAAAACTTTTGGATCAGGTTGTTCCGCCACCGGGTGTCGATGATGAGGTCACTGTCGGAAAATTTTATGCGACATTTCTTATACAGGACTATTTTCGTCGATTTAAGAAACGAAAGGAGCAGGAGGGGAGGGAGGGTTCTGCCGACCAAAGTAATACCGTTACATTGCAGGCCGGTCTTAGGACCCTTCACGAGGCTGGCCCGGAACTTAAAAGGGCCATTTCTGGTAATTTGGATGAGCTCATGGAGGAACCAGAACCAATGCACAGGGTGAGTGTTATGATTTTGTTTCTTCTTGTGCTCGCCATTGTCTAAATAATGCAGATTTCCACAGCCAATAAGCGAAACTCATTTTATAGGGTTATCTTTTTTATACTTTTCTACCAAAAATTTAATTTACTACATTCAAAATTAGGTTGGAGCAACCAAAAGGACAAGTTACTTAAAACAAAAAGAATTGATTAATTTAAGTGTGAGGGCATTTTCTAAAAAGATTTTAAATATAAATACCTCCCGCGCTAAAATCTGCACTACCCGCTGCAGTAGAAGAAAACCGATTTTGACATACTAATCAGAATTTATAGAAATTAATTAGCCAGAATTGACGCTAAATTGAAAAAATTCATTTTGAGTTTAGATTTTTTATTCAAAATATTAATTATTAATTTTCACACAGAGAAATCACACACTTTTCGGAAGCGTTTGGTCGTCGATGCGTCGCCACGGTCAGCGGCCATTTTCTCGTCATCACATGCAAAAGGCGTCAGCTAACGGTGGTTTCATTGATCAGCAGTCGCATCAACTGGGTATTACAAATGATCCGCTATTCGACACCGTTAATCGTAGCGTTGCCGATGGCATGAATCATATCACAAAAACAATTATGCAAACCCGGTCAAGTGTGACTGGGGGGAATCTCCAAAATTATGCTGATGGAATTATGCGAAATAGCGGCGATCTGCAGCCGCACAGCGAAAATATTCCGATGAGACCGTTAATGTTTAATAGTGGTGGTAACATTGTCCATCCACAAGTACAGTCTTATGAGTAAGTATGCAATTGCAGTTAGTTTTTAAAAACAAAACAAAAAATTTTGTTTTTTGATAAAAAAAAAAAAAATATACATATATATAATATATATATTATATATACAAATTTTTGAAAATAACTGTAATAATTTGGAAGCCATCGTGTAAAACAAACTTCGCATCGATCAATCAACAAAGACTCACTTAATTAAAAGAAATTACAAAACTTAATTAAAGTAAAATAAAACAAAAGAAAACCCCAAAAAAAGAAAAGGAAAATTCAAAAAATTAATTTTTTTATTTTTGTTATATCCTTTTTTTTCCCCCCTATGTGACGTAATTTTGTTTACAAAAGTAATTTTGTTTTAGCAAAACAAACCGTGGTATTTTGCTGCACCCTTATTACAACGGTAAGAACCAAAAAAAAAAAAAAAAAAAACCAATAATAAAAAGCAAAAAGAAGAGAGTCACTAATTTGTGAAAGGATGCGTTTTTATTTTAATTTTGAATTTTTAACTCTTATTTTCACCCGAATAACTAAAAACATATGCAGCTAAAAAAATTCTGTTGTTCAAATTTTATAATTAATATTTTTTTATTTTATTTTTTTTTTGTTACTTTTTCTAGGTTTGCCGTTTTAGTGTTTTATTTTGAATTAAAAAAAAAATAATTTTAAAACTTAGCGCAAATAATAAAACAGTTTTGTGAGCCAAAATAAATTGGGTTATGTTTATCTAACTTAGTTTAAATTTCTAAACAATTTGTCAGAGCACTCCACACCTAGTAACACTTGAATATCGCTTTTAATTTTTTTTAATGCTTTTGAAATGAATTTCTACTTACAAATTAAATTTTAGATAGTTCAACGAATTTATTTTAATTACCTACTTACAATTGCTACTCAATAAAAATCTGTTTGTACAGAAATATTTAGCTTAAAATAAATAGAATTTTAGCACTGTAGAAATCATAGCATTGTATGGTGCCACAAATATCAACCATGGCACCATATGGTGCCACACGAATATAAAACACGTTTAAATATCATATTCTGGTATTTATGCACTGTGGCACCATATGGTGCCACAGTAATTAAACAATATTACTACTATCTAAATGTGGTGATTAATTGTGGGACACACTCTAAAAATGAGTGGCCTTCAATTTGTGATAAAACCAAAGCGTTATATTTCTTATATTTAAGAAAAAAACAAAAAAAAAATCAACAACAAAAAAAAGCATACAAAACAAAAAAACAAAAAAATTTCTCAATTTTATAGACTGAAGGAAAGGTTAACGTCATCATCATCGCCAAATAGCAATTACAAATCGATGGGGATCTCATCGCCACTAGCGACCCAATCAGCTGGGACGACGTCATCATCATCGGCTAGGGGCTTGTTTACGTCATCAGCGGCACTTTCTCCGCCATCTTTGTCACCATCACAGTCATCATCGGCATCGACGGCAACCGGAAAAAATCTCATTGGCACATACGTTGTGAGAATGACGTCAAATCCGGACGCAGCGACAGCGGAACTCCTCCCACCGACACCCCCACCACGTCGAATTGGCCAACGGTTTGCGGGATGCCTTCACTTGTCATTGGGCAGCAGCAGCAACAATGGCGGCGGGGGGGGCGGGGTGATCTCATCGATGACACCAGCAGCTGGTGGTGGTGGTGGGGAGGGCTCGACGACGTCATCGTCGATGACGACAACCCAAACAGGAATGGCATGCTTCCCCGATTTGCCGCGGAATGACAGCATCGATGATTCAGACGGGGCGGGATCTGTGATCACAACAATGACGCAATCCACCACCCTCGATTACGGGAGTGGGGGGAGCGGCAGCCACATAAGTCGCAGATCGATTGGCCCAATGACGTTTACCGCTGTCACCCCAACGATGACGACACAGGCTACAAATCCGTTAACGCCACCTGGTGGTGGTGGTGGAAGTGCATCATTTTCGACAAGTCCAACAACAGTCGAATTTTCATCGAATCGAACGACTGTCACACGACCAAAATCGATATCTCGAATTCGACGAGTTGCGAGCGGATTACGTTTGGCCCAATCGCAAGCGATGGCCGTCGCTGGATTTTTACCAGAATCGATTGAGCTCCGATCGACTGGGGACCGTTACATTCCGAATTCAAATTTTATGACGTCAAGCTTAACATCAGTCGGTTGCCCCGATCCCGATGATTGTGATGGCGGCCCCCATGGATACCTTGGCGGAGGCGGTGGTGGGGAAAGCGCCCTTAAAATTCCAAAGAATCGCTCTTCATTCCACGAAGGAGGTCAGGACCTCAAGTCAATAAAATTTTTTAATTAATTTAATCTCAATGAGAGCATAATAATTATATAAATTAATTAAGTCAATGTATTTCGGTGTCGCACTTAATCGTCAGTTTTTTTTTAATATATTTATTTTATTTTTTTTTTTTTTTTGGTGTATTTTGAATGTCTACTGTTTATAGATCCTCAAAAAAAGAAAAACAAAAAAAAATTATGTAAATGTGTTTGCGCGCGCTAAATTCTCATTATCCAGTCCATCCCGCTCTATAAATTTGTCTATCTCTTTTTTTTTCTTATAATGCATAAGATTTTTTAGGAAAATTGCCTAGCAGCGAAGGACTAAAGCCTTCCGGGGCCTTCAAAAGAAGGCATTCTTTTTAAAAAAAACCTTATAAAGACCTTCTAAAGAAGTTCTTCCCGCCATTCGCTGCTGGGTAAAATATGACTAAACAGTGGACGCTTTCAGGTAAATTTTTTTTCAAACCAAAAAAAAATAAAAAAATCTAAAGAGGGCTTAGGTTAGTTATAAACCCAAATTAACTTTTTTAAACACACCTCCAATTTTCAAAAACCCTTAAATTTTTCTCCCATCCACCAAATTACAAATCCTTGTCCTTTTCTGCCTTAGCTATTATAAAAAACATGGTAACGATTGTTGTCTCTCTCTGTCTCTCTATCTCTTTCTACCTTATTTTCTCTATCTCACTCTAATAACAAATGTTTTTTGCGCTTTTTAGACGTATTTTGTGCATGAAAACGCTTCATTTTTTTTTTGTGTGTTTCGCACCTTGAAAAATAATTTTATTTTTTTTTTGCATGAACATATTTTTTTTCGATTTTGTAAAAAAACAAGCAAGAAAAATAACTAAGGCATGTTTTGCTTCTTAATGTAATTTGATTTTTCGATTTAATTTTATTTTATATATTTTTAAATAATATTTTGTTGTTTCTCCCAAAAAAAAAAAAAAAAAAAAAACATTGAAGAAAAAAAACCCTATATAACTTAAGAAAGTGAAAAAGATAATGATAATAATGACGAATACTTTCTCTTTTCTTTCTCCATCTCTTTTTCTCTTGCAGTTGCCTTAGTTGGGAATGAGCCAAACGGCGGCATCGGTTCCGAGCGACTCGTCCACTCGACCCCGGGGAGCCCGCACGAGCGTCGCCCCAACTCCCTGGAAGTTGTCGGATCAGCCGAGAGTCTCGTTGGAAGGGTAAGGCTGACCCTTAATTATTAATTTAATTTTTAACTTAATTATTAATTTGGACTTAATTTGGGTATTAATTTGGGGTTTTTACGGCTTTTAAAGTAGAATCAGAGTCAATTTTTTGGTTTTTTCCAGCTGATTTTTACATTATCCCCGGTTTTGGGTGCGGGCGTTTTAAATTTTTGCTTCGGAGGTATTTTTGTAATAATTTTCCTTAAATCCCTGAAGGGTTTACTTTCTTTCAAAGCAAAAATTTTAAAAATAGCGTTGAATTTACGTCTTTTGCGGCCTTGAAACTAAAACCAGAGCAAATTTTTTGGTTATTTCTAGCTGATTTTTACACTACCCTCGGTTTAGGGTGCCGGTATTTCACATTTTTCCTTTTGAGGTATTTTTTTTAAATTTTTCCTTAAAACCCTGAAGGGTTTACTTTCTTGTAAAGCAAGAATTTTAAAAATAGCGTTGTATTTACGTCTTTTGCGGCCTTGAAACTAGAACCAGAGCCAATTTTTTGATTATTTCTAGCCGATTTTTACACTACCCTCGGTTTAGGGTGCCGGCAGTTCACATTTTTGCTCCTGAGGTATTTTTTTAAAATTTTTCCTTAAATCCCTGAAGGGTTTGCTTTCAGCTAAAATTAAAATGGCGAAAATCGGGTTTGCTTCCAGGTCCTCGCTGAGCAAGGGCTCGGAAAGTACTGTGATCCCGAGTTTGTGCGCTACACCTCCAGGGAGATGCAGGAGGCGCTCGACATGACGCGGGAGGAAATGGACCTGGCCGCCCACCAGCTGCTGCTGCAGGAGCGGTCCGTTGCGCAGCCGCCCCCGCCTCCGGCGAACGGAGGGGGCAACTACTCCTCTCCGGGCTACGCCTCCTCCCCTGGGTCCCACTCGCTCCCGTACCACCAGCAAAAGGATCGACAGTTATAGCACACCGTTAGAAATTCGAGGAGATTGTGACTTGACCGCTACTTTAAAACTGTAAACTGCTGCAGCCATTTTCTACTTTAATTCAATTGGACACCGGTAGCTGCTTCGATCCCCTACCGGCTGGAATTGTAACTACTTAAGGCGTTATTGTTAAATTTAAAAATTTTACTTTATTTTCGCTATATTTTAAGCAAGATTTTTTTTTAAAAATTAATTTATAATTTTCCGTTGAGCGACATACACACAGATATTTAAATATATTTATGTTAAAAAAAAATACAAAAAATAAAGGATAATTTTTATCAATTTTATTGCAAACGTCCAGAAAACGATAAGAGGAAAAACAAAAAACAAAAAATACAAAAAAAAAAATATATATATATATATAAAATACAAAAATTATTCACTTTCGTGTTCTCCTTGTTGTGTTTTCCCATTTTCAAAATTTTAGACATTTTACTGTACATAGGTAAAAAAAGGAAACCAAAGAAAATGAAATTATAGAGGAGATTTAATATTCGTAGTTTATTAATTAATAATTTTTGATAAACATATTTTTCTCTTCGATAAGGAACAAAACAAAAAAAAACCACACGCAATTCAAAAACTTAATAAAAAACAAAAAAAACAAAAAAAATAACAAAAAAATTTGTAGTTTGTGTAGTTACCAAAAATTTGAGGTTATGTACGATACCGAAAAATTCTCCGGCCAAAAACAAGAATAAAAATGATTAAATAAAATTATTATAATAATGGGAAAATAAAATGAAACTTCGTGTCCTTTAGAATAAAAAATGAGAAGACGATTTTCGATATGAGTTGATAAAAACAATAATTCAAAATTACTTTTAATTACTTCACCATTACTCTAGTAATGGAGTAATGCTTTTTTATTTAAAAACACCCCATTTACCGTTTATAACACAACTTTTATTTTTATTTTTATTTTTTTCATTGTTATATTTGTCCATAAACCGTTTTAATTGAAAATGTATTATATAATTAAAAGTAATTAAGTAATTTAGCGATGAAAAGATTATAAAAACAAATCCACAACAAGTGCCTAAAATAAAATTGAAAGGAATATTTAAAAAAAAAATATATATATAAAAAAAAATAAAAATAAAAACGGGATGCAAAAGCCACATGAACTGAAGAATTAATAAGAACAAGAAGCAACAAAACGGAATTAACGTAGAAAATAAGATGCTACAAAAAAAAAAAAAATAAATAAACCAACTGAAGAAGAGGACGGAAGATACAAAAATGGAATTAAATAGAGTAAGATGCAACAAAATAAACTGAAGATGAGAAGAAGAAGAAGCCACGTGACGAATTGAGGTTAGTTTTTAAAATTAGTTAAAATAAAATTTAATACAAGAAAACTAAGAAGAGAATTTTAGGTTAGATTATATAATCGCGTTTATAACAGTTAGAGAGAAAAAAAAAAATATATATATATATATATATACATATATATTATATAAAGAAAAGTTGTAAACTTATATTTTTTAAAAATTGAAGCATGGGGTGTGCCTTACCCCACTAATTATTTATTTTTATTCATCCATCGCAAAAATTGATTTCTTCGATTTCAATTTTAAATTAACCAAAAAAAAAAAACGTAAACGGATCAAATTTGAAAAAAACAAAAAGTGATACTGATTTTTCTGGGGTATGTTACACCCCAATTTAGTGGCTAACGATTAATTAGCCAGCCCAGAAAAGGGTTAAGATGTCTATGGACTTCTATGTTGTTCCTTTTTCCTTTGTATATATATGTGCAAATCTCCATATATATACGTGGAATAAAAAATAAATAAAAAATAAAACAATTGTTCTTTCTAAAAGAAGTAAAAAAAAAATAAAACATTTAATAATAATTAATAATAATAAAAACAAAAAAACAACAAGTAAATCATATAGAAGAAATGAATATATAAATGTATATTTTTACTGTAAACCCGTTTCAATCGATATTAACACTATTTATATATTTATTTTATAAATTTTAACAGAACAAAAAAGAAAAGAAAAAAAAAACTAATTGTGTAACAGAAAACTTTTTTATATATAAAACAAAAACACTTAAAAATAAATGAAAATTGTACTTACAACAAAAAAAACCAAACGATAGTCAAAAATCCACTGAAAAATTGTAGAACTAGTAAAATAAATAAATTAATTACGACTTCATTTTCTATAAAAAGCAATTAATAAAAATTTAAATTGCATTTGGTACTGCAAAACAAGTGAAAATTCAAAGTAATTACTGTGGCACCATATGGCACCACAAGGTGGTACCACTGTGATGACACAGTTAACTTGTACACTGGAGGCTAATTATAAATAAAATGCAATCATAATGCAATAATTTTAAAAGGTGTTTGTTTCAAAATGCAATAAAATTCAATGCCAAAAGCCCTTCATTTGGGTAGCTAATTAAAATTCGTTTTAGGTAACAAATGGACTTCCACAAAACTTAAATTGAAATCATTCTTTTCTAATTATTTCCCTTTTCTCAGAAATGCAATCAATCAAAAAAACAAAATATTTTTAAATTTAATTAAAAAAAAAAAAATTACAAAGAAATAGAAGCCTTAAGTAACAGTTAACAGAGTAATTAACGGATAATTTTACTCACAAATTGCTTAGAATTAAATTTAGTAAAAGCTTAGAAAAATATATTAACTTTTAGCCTGCAGTGTACAAACTTCATTATGAAAATGTTTCATTTCGTGCAGGACTTTAAGTGCAAAATTTTTAATACACATTACAGCAAAAACTATGTATACATATAAAGTAAATAAATAGCAGCAAAGTATATAACAAACAATTTTTATTTGAATAGGAAATAAGTGTAAATTTTGAAAAAACAAAAAAAAGCCCTACGCTAATTCAAACTTTTTCGACTGAATTTTTACAAAAAAAAAAAAAAACATATATATATATAGAAGTGAAGTCAGTTTTAAAATAAAAAAAAGAAACAATTACATAAAAGCTTTTCAAAAAACAAAAGTTAATTTTTTTCCGACTATCAAAGCCAAATAAGAAAATTAATTAAAAAATGATAAAAACTACTAATTGTAAACCCACCAAAAACGTATAAAAACCCTTTTCCTTTTTCTCAAAAGAAAAAATAAATAAATAAAAACATTTTCACCTAAACAAAAATTAATAAATTTAGCTAAGAATTTTTAAATAAATTTTAAGTTTTTATAGCCTGGCTTAAGCCTAGTTTAAATCCTAGCTTAAGTCGAATTTCAGCCAGGCTCTTAAACACTTTTGAAAATAATGAAAATAATAAAAAACAAAAAAAAAAAAACATTTGTAACGGACCCTGGGAGCGAAGAAGATCTTCTTAAAAATTGAAATTAACCTCAATTTTTACAATTCCATGGGCAAGGGAGGGGAAGGTGGGGAGGGAAGGGCAACAGAGCTTAGAAGAAAAGGACAAGCGAAAATAAAACAAAAAAATTGTTTTTTTTGTTTTTAGGTAACTGCACTTAGAGACACGAAAACCTAACCTTAAAAAAAAACTTTCTTTTTTTTTTTCTTGAGCATAAGAACAAATTTTTTAGTGGTTGAAGATTTTGTATGAATAAATTAATAAATAAAAAATAGATAGATTATGTATACAAAAAAATCAATTAAAGCTCGAAGATCGAAGAAACTACAACACAAAAAAAAAATATATTCCTAAATGAAAATTATGTAAACAAAAAGAAAATGAATAAAAATAAAAAAATGACAAAACAAACTGAAAGAAATTTACAAAATTAATAAATTGTTTTTTTTTTGTTTAAATATTCACAGCTCCTTGTGATTCTGTGACCTTTCTACTAAAGTTAAAATTTAAAAACCCGGGCACACTTTGGGGCTTCCGCGGCGTTTTAAAGTAAAACCTGAGCCAATTCCTTGGTGATTTCTTAACTAAGCCATTTTATGCAGTGAAAATTTTCTTAGAGCATAGCTAAAGAATTATTTTTGGTAATTTTCTTAGTAAGCAGTTTTTATAAAAAAATTAAAAAAATGATTTTCTAAAATACGCCTTCTAGAGCAATGTTTTTTGCGTTAATTAAAGTGTTTCTAATTACTACAAAGGGAAATAGCAAAAAAACACTGCTCCAGAAGGCGTATTTTAGAAAATCAATTTTTTAATTGTTTTATAAAAACTGCTTATCAAGAAAATTCCCCAAAATGCTCCAGCGGGCGTAGTTTAGAAAATAATTTTTCGATTAATTCGGGCGATTTCAGGTTAACAAACAAATTGAAAACAGCAGCAGCAGCCAGCGAAATTTTAAACGACTTTAAACCTCTGAAGGGTTGCCTTTCAATAGAAAGGGCCTTAAGGGAAAATAAAATAATTTAATTCAGTTTAATTCAAGTCTCTTAATTTTCTATTTCCACAGTTTCTTCACAATTTGCTACATTCCTGGAAAAAAGAGCATAAAACGAGGAATTCGGGGCATAAATCCAGGTAGAAATTAAATAAAATCTTTAAAAATCGCTGATCGCCTGAAGGTTTAATTTTCTTTTTGTGTTTCACCTACAGAATACGTGTGAGCTGGAATTCACCTACACGCCCACATGCTGCACCACCGCCAAGAAGGCGAAAATCCGTCGGGCGAGCCGAAAAATCGACCAGGCGCAACAGGAGCGCAGAAATCGCAGCAGGCAAATTCCGCAGTCAACAAGCGGCTGCAAAAAAAGAAAAAAACAAAAACACGCGAGATGCAGGGAAAATCCTCGTTTAAAATTCCGACAGAATGAAGGAGATAGCAGGAGTTAAAAATTCAATAATCTGCGATCAGCTGATCGCACAACCGAGACGGGTAGAAAAATGGTCGGTGGTGTGAAAAAGAGCGGCGTATTGGTCGCGTCTCAAAATACAAATTTTACAGTTAGAGAGTAAGAAAATTGAGCGAAGTGGGTGAAACGGCGATAAAAATCCCCTCCTATCTGCTGAGGCAGAGTAAAATTGACGGAAATATCGCGGAACAGAAGTGCGTAAGTGTGAGTGTACTAAAATTCCGAGCTTTCCGTTTGAAGTGTACTAAAAGAGAATGTGTGAAACAGACGTAAAAAAATCCCAAGCAGAGTGAGGGAGACGGGCATAGGTGTGATGTGTTTACTAATTTTTAAGCCGCCATTTTGTAAAGTTTGTTTTAAATTCAGTTTATCACGAACCGGTGTGCCGTGGACTCGCTTTCCTCGCTTAATGCGGACAATTTCAAGGTAGAAAATTTATTAAAAATAATTACAAAAATAGCAGCAGCGATCAAGTGAGGAAAGTTCGTTCGAAGGAAGTTTTCCAAGGCAGAAAACAGAGAAAAAACCTCCGATGGATACTTCGTGAAAGCCACGCCCCTTTCGTTTTTGACTTTTTCAGCAGCCATTTTTTAAAACTTGTTTTTGAAGTTCAGTTGATCGCGAATCGGCGGATGGAGTGGCTGTTTTCGGTTATCTCGGGCGATTTCAGGTTAAAAACAAATTTAAAACAGCAGCAGCAGACAGCGGAAAGCAGCCAATCACCTCAAAGCAGCGATAAATTAAAGAAAAATCGACTTTTTCTAAAATTTGTGTCCAAAATTGGTGAAATAAATTAAAGGAAATTGATGCAGTTTTTTCTTTTTATATTTCTAAAATTGCAGCGCTTCCCCATTGATGCCCCTGTCTTTAAAATTGCACAACTGCTGTTTAAAAATTTTTTACACCGGCGGTGTTTGTTTTTTATGTTACTTTAAATCCCTGAAGGGTTTCGTTTCAAACAAAGGGCTTTAAGGGGAAATAAAATAATTTAATTCACTTTGATTCAAGTCTCTTTATTTTCCATTTCCGCAGTTTGTTCACAATTTGCTACATTCCTGGAGAAGAGAGCATAAAACGAGGAATTCAGGGCATAAATCCAGGTAGAAATTAAATAAAATCTTTAAAAATCGCTGATCGCTTGAAGGTTTAATTTTTTTTTTATGTTTCACCTACAGAATACGTGTGAGCTGGAATTCACCTACACGCCCACATGCTGCACCACCACCAAGAGGGCGTAAATCCGTCAACAAGCGGCTGCAAAAAAAAAAAACCAAAACACGCGAAATGGAGGGAAAATCCTCGTTTAAAATTCCGGCAGAATGAAGGAGACAGCAGGAGTTAAAAAATCAATAATCCTCGATCAGCTGATCGCACAACCGAGACGGGTGGAAAAATGGTCGGTGGTGTGAAAAGGAGCGGCGTACTGGTCGCCTCTCGAAATACGAATTTTACAGTTAGAGAGTAAGAAAATTGAGAGAAGTGGGTGAAACGGCGAAAAGAATTTCCTCCTATCTACAGAGGCAGAGCAAAAGTGACGGAAATATCGCGGGATACAAGTGCGTTGGTATTAGTGTACTAAAATGCCGGGCTGTCCGTTTGAAGTGTACTAAAAGAGAATTTGTGAAATAGACTGAAAAAAATCCCAAGCAGAGGAAGCGAGAACGGCATAGGTGTCATGTGTTTACTGATTTTAAGCCGCCATTTTCTAAAGTTTGTTTTGAATTCAGTTGACGACGAACCGGCGTGCGGTGCACTTGTTTTTCTCGCTTAATTCGGGCGAATTAAACTTAGAAAAGTTATTAAAAATAGTTACAAAATTAGCAGCAGTGATTAAATGAGGAAAATTCGTTCGAAGGAAGTTTTTGACGGCAGAAAACAGAGTGAAAACCTCCGATGGATACTTCGTGAAAGCCACGCCCCTTTCGTTTTTGATATTTTCAGCAGCCATTTTTTAAAAGTTGTTTTTGAAGTTCAGTTGATCGCGAATCGGCGGATTGAGCGAATTTCGTTTAATTCAGGCGATTTCATGTTAAAAAGAAATGGGAAACAGCAGCAGCAGCCAGCGAAAAGTAGCCGATCACCTCAAAGCAGCGATAAATTAAGGAAAAATTGACTTTTTGTAAAATTTGTGTCCAAAATTAGCGAAATAAATGAAAGAAAATTGAAAAAGATTGACGCAGTTTTTTTTATTGACCTTTCCAAAATTTCAGCGCTTCCCCATTGATGCCCCTGTCTTTGAAAACGCAAAATTCCTGTTGGAATAACAAAATCATGTTTTTCAGCCATTTCTTTATGTTTCCAGAGGTTCAAAATGAGAAAAGTTTGTTTTTCAGGTCGCCGCCTTTACAAGAAATTGACTACTAAAAGAGGCGTGGCATCGGTTTGTTTTGAGAGTTTTTTTTCGAGGCATGAGCCTGCTGCGGTTTCTGGGCCCCTGTTCCAAAATCCAGGAAATCGAGGCGCGTTGGCACGGCCGGAATCGCTCGAAAAATCCAAATCCAGTAACAGGAGCCCAGAAGCGGTAGCAGGGCAAAACCGGGTCGCGTCTCCGCTACACGGTGGTTTGTGACCCGGCTCCAAATCCGGAGGCCGCGCCGCGCTTGCAAAGCCCCACAAAATCGAAATCGAGCACCAGGCGCCCAGAAGCAGCAGTAGGGCAAAACCGGGTTTTTTCCCCACTGCACGCAGGTCCAGGTCTTGGGTGGGAATGTCCCGGTGGTTCGTGGTTCGCATAAAATTTCCTAAAAAAACCTAGACCACGCCTCTTTTATAACAAATTTTTCTGCAATGGCGGCCGCCTGAAGAACCAACACTTTCTCATTTTGATCGTGTAAAAACGTGAAAAATGGCTGAAAATCATGAAAATTTAATTTTTTACACAGCAATTCTGCAATTTTAAAGACAGAGGAGAATGCCGCCCTTTTAGGAATTCGAGAAAAAAATAAAAGAGCAATTTCTTTTAATTTTTATTTATTAATTTCGGCAACAATTTTAACAAAAATCAATTTTCTTAAATTTATCACTGCTCAGCAAATTTTAACTGCTTTCCACTGGCTGCTGCTGCTGTTTTTAAACGCCGAAAACCCCTCAATCCGCCAGTTCGCGATCAAAACCAAACAATGAACGAATTTCGGAAGATTACTGCCCAAAGATCGACGATCAAAAGGATGTGAAATTCGCTGTTTGCTGTCTTCACGAGCTTTCCTCGGTCGCCTTTTCTTGAATGAAGCGCTGGTGCAATGTTGTAATTATTTTCCAATCCATTTTTAACCTGAAATCGCCCGAGGAAATGAGGAAAACAACGCGCGGCCGCCCGTGCGTGATCAACTGAATTAAAAAACAAGTTTCGCAAAATGGCTGCCAAGAAATCAATAACGAAGGGGGCGTGGCTTAGACTATGCCATTTTTCACTATTTTCCGTCTTGAAGAACTTTCGCTGATCGCTTTTTTCGCAATTAATCGCTGCTCAGCGGCAATCGGGTGCTTTTCGCTATTTTTAATTAATTTTTTATCTAAAGTCGACCGAACTACGCGAGAAAAACAAGCGCACGTCCCGCCGGCTCGCGATCAACTGAACTTCAAAAGCAATTTTACAAAATGGCGGCCTAAAACCAATAATAAATAACACCTATGTCCTTCTCCCTCATTCTGCTTCGGATTTTTTTCAGTCTGTTTCACAAATTCTCTTTTAGCACACTTCAAACGGACAGCTCGGGATTTTAGTACACTAATACCAACGCACTTCTGTCCCGCGATATTTCCATCTCTTTTACTCTGCCTCTGCAAATAGGAGGGAATTCTTATCGCCGTTTCACCCACTTCTCTCAATTTTCTTACTCTCTAACTGTAAAATTTGTATTTCGAGAGGCGACCAATACGCCGCTCCTTTTCACACCACCGATCATTTTTCCACCCGTCTCGGTCGTGCGATCAGCTGATCGAGGATTATTGATTTTTTAACTCCTGCTGTCTCCTTCATTCTGCCGGAATTTTAAACGAGGATTTTCCCTCCATCTCGCGTGTTTTGGTTTTTTTTTTTTTTTTGCAGCCGCTTGTTGACGGATTTTCGCCTTCTTGGTGGTGGTGCAGCATGTGGGAGTGTGGGTGAATTCTAGCTCACACGTATTCTGTAGGTGAAACACAAAGAAAATTAAACCTTCAGGCGATCAGCGATTTTTAAAGATTTTATTTAATTTCTACCTGGATTTATGCCCCGAATTCCTCATTTTAAGGTCTTTTTTCCAGGAATGTAGCAAATTGTGAACAAACTGCGGAAATGGAAAATAAAGAGACTTGAATCAAAGTGAATTAAATTATTTTATTTCCCCTCAAAGCCCTTTGTTTGAAACGAAACCCTTCAGGGATTTAAAGTAACATAAAAAACAAATACCGCCGGAACAAAAATATTTTAAACAGCAATTGTGCAATTTTAAAGACAGGGGCATCAATGGGGAAGCGCTGCAATTTTAGAAATATAAAAAGAAAAAACTGCATCAATTTCCTTTAATTTATTTCACCAATTTTGGACACAAATTTTAGAAAAAGTCGATTTTTCTTTAATTTATCGCTGCTTGGAGGTGATTGGCTGCTTTCCGCTGTCTGCTGCTGCTGTTTTAAATTTGTTTTTAACCTGAAATCGCCCGAGATAACCGAAAACAGCCGCTCCATCCGCCGATTCGCGATCAACTGAACTTCAAAAACAAGTTTTAAAAAATGGCTGCTGAAAAAATCAAAAACGAAAGGGGCGTGGCTTTCACGAAGTATCCATCGGAGGTTTTTTCTCTGTTTTCTGCCTTGGAAAACTTCCTTCGAACGAACTTTCCTCACTTGATCGCTGCTGCTATTTTTGTAATTATTTTTAATAAATTTTCTACCTTGAAATTGCCCGCATTAAGCGAGGAAAACGAGTCCACGGCACACCGTTTCGTGATAAACTGAATTCAAAACAAACTTTACAAAATGGCGGCCTAAAAATTAGTAAACACATCACACCTATGCCCTTCTCCCTCACTCTGCTTGGGATTTTTTTTACGTCTGTTTCACAAATTCTCTTTTAGTACACTTCAAACGGAAAGCTCGGAATTTTAGTACACTCACACTTACGCACTTCTGTTCCGCGATATTTCCGTCAATTTTACTCTGCCTCAGCAGATAGGAGGGGATTTTTATCGCCGTTTCACCCACTTCGCTCAATTTTCTTACTCTCTAACTGTAAAATTTGTATTTTGAGACGCGACCAATACGCCGCTCTTTTTCACACCACCGACCATTTTTCTACCCGTCTCGGTTGTGCGATCAGCTGATCGAGGATTATTGATTTTTTAACTCCTGCTGTCTCCTTCATTTTGCCGGAATTTTAAACGAGGATTTTCCCTGCATCTCGCGTGTTTTTGTTTTTTTTCTTTTTTTGCAGCCGCTTGTTGACTGCGGAATTTGCCTGCTGCGTTTTCTGGGCGCCTGTTGCGCCTGGTCGATGTTTCGGCTCGCTGGGTGGATTTTCGCCTTCTTGGTGGTGGTGCAGCATGTGGGCGTGTGGGTGAATTCCAGCTCACACGTATTCTGTAGGTGAAACACAAAAAGAAAATTAAACCTTCAGGCGATCAGCGATTTTTAAAGATTTTATTTAATTTCTACCTGGATTTATGCCCCGAATTCCTCGTTTTAAGCTCTTTTTTCCAGGAATGTAGCAAATTGTGAAGAAACTGTGGAAATGGAAAATAAAGAGACTTGAATTAAACTGAATTAAATTATTTTATTTCTATAGGAAGGAAATCCCTCAGGGATTTAAGGAAGAATATAAAAAACCGCCGCCTATTGCAAAACAAGAAAATTGTTCTGCTGCGGGTGCTGAATTTGAACTTTCTAGGCGCTAACTAGTGGCACTCGATTTTCTGGATTTAAAAAAATCAGCGATTTATTTCAGATTTTTTGCTATTTCCCTTTAAAGTAATTGGAAACAGATTAATTAACGCAAAAAACACTGCTCTAGAAGGCGTAAAAAATTATTTTCTAAACTACGCCCGCTGGAACATGGTTTTTTGCGTTAATTAACCTCTTCCTAATTACTTTAAAGAGAAATAGCAAAAAATCCGAAACAAATCGTGGTTTGTTAGCATTTTGACTAATTTTCTTTATAAGCAGTTTAAGGCGACTTTTTATTAATTTTGTTAAAAGGGTGGTTTAAACAAAATTTCTAATTTAAAAATTAAGCAGAGTTAATTAATGGGTATAATTTTTTGAATTATGGATTAAAAAAAAAAACCTTTTACTTATTTACGACTCAGAGTGGTCTAGAGATTTTTATTAATCTTTTTGTTTTTTTTTTTTTTTTACATTTTTTTGCATTTTTTTACATCAAAATATCGATTTTTGGTTTTTTGAGTTTGAATTTTTCATTAAATTTTCATTTTTCTTCGGGGTGAAGAGAGAAGTTTTTTGAGTTTTTTGTAGTTTCTTCGTAATTTTTGGTTTTTTTTTCAGCCAAGTAAATTAAAAGTAGAAATTTTTGCTTACAAATTTTGCCTTAAAATTTGTTTTTAAGTTAGTTCATTTTTTATTTTTAATTAATTTTTTTTCATGCTTTTCAAGCGTTTGTGCAGTTTTTTTTTGTTTTTTTTTTCAGTAAGATAAATATTTTTTGGTTATTTTAATTTTTACATTTACAAAAATAATTTGTTTTTATTTTACATTTACACATCATTTTTCAAAAAAGTCATTTTTTTTTGGCTTCATCAGTTTTATAGATAGATTTTTTTTTTAAATTGCTACTGTAGTTTTTCGCCTCCTTTAAAATAATCATTTTTGTTTTTTGATTTTTGTGGAAAAATATTTTTGTTGAATATTTAGATTTTAATTTAATCTTTTTATTTACTTAAATTGTGCTTGTTTTGACTTTTGTTTGGTTGGTTTTCATTTTTATTTTGTTTTAAGATATGCCATCAAATATTTTACTATATAATTGTTTTTTTTTACAACTTTGATTGAAGTTAAACATTTTTATTTTTTTCACTTATTGAACCTATTTTGTGATTTTCTTTACTATTTGCGTTTTTTTTTTCAATTTCATTTCGATCATTTTGAATAAAGACAATCATTTTATTTATTTTTAATTTTTTCAAATTTTAAATTCCTGCTCAAGGACAGTTATTTTTAGAATAGTTTTTCAGTTGGTAGATGTCGCGTTTGTGGTGTTGGGGGGTGTGTTCCTACCTTAAGAGACTAAAGCTACAAGCGAAAGATGGTAGTAATTTTTTTTAATGCTTTTATGTATGTTTCTTTGACACGTAATTGATTTATTTTTTATGTTTTTGTTTCTTATTTAATTACAACAAACACCCGAAGATTGAGGCTGTAGACATGGATTTAATTTTTTTTTTTGTTTCATTTTTTTTTGTATGGGTCAACAAAATTAATAAATAAAACTAAATTTTACTCTAGTTCGTTCAGACTTGATCCTCAGGGGTGCGGGGCAGGCGACCTCCATTTTCTTCTTCTTCTTGCTGCTCTTCTTCTTCTTTTATTTCCAAAACGGGCGATGTTGCCGTGCCTGTGGTCTTTGTGGATGTTGCTGGTGAAGATGTTGCCGGTGTCGGCCCAAAATCTAGCCGACATCCGGTTGCTCGAAATTGGAGGGGAGATGTTGCCCGGCATGTTGCCTCGGGTGTTGACGTTGACGGCAAATGTTGCTGGTGTTGATGATGGTGTTGCTGGTGCACAGGCACAGCAACAAAATCAACTTGAATTGATGTGGACGGCACAGGAATTTGTTGCTGCTGGTGTTGCCCGGCAACAAGGGCAACATGATGGCTGCCAGATTCACTGCTGTAGCTGTTGATCCCCGGCAAATTTTCACCAATGTAGCTGGGTGGTGGCTGGGTCAAAATGTTGCCCTGCTGCTGGGCAACATGTTGACCAGGCGAGGATGATGAAGATGATGTTGCCGCTGTTGGCGCCACCGTCACCGGGACTAGGGTGCACGAGGGCTGGCCGCAGCCGTTTTCCGGGATCCGAACCACCGACTCGTAGCTCGGCGGGGGTCCGTACAGCTGGTAATACGGGCACTCCTGCTGCTGGCGACGTGTTTCCAGCTCCGACGCACTGTGGTACCGCACCACGGAGGCCGTGTAGTAATTTGGGGGTGGTCCCATTCCGTTGGCTGAAAAATAAACCAGCAAAATTCCCCCCGCAAAAATACAGTCAACAATTTTTAAAAAAATTAAATTTATGACATTAAAATATGCACAAACCTTTCCAAATTCTCTGAAAATAGAACGAATTATCCGCGGTGTTTCTATCTATGGAACGATTTCGTCTTGTCGTCTCGACGACATGCTGACGATTTTGTCGATTTTCAAATGTTGGCGGCAAGGACGGATAAGACGAGGTCGTCTCGCTGTGACGGCAAAATTTGTACCACCAGCTGCCCCCGGAGCAGAGCATAAACATGAAAATCAACAGGAGCCTGCGAAAAAAAATAAAAACAATTTCAACAAAAATTCAATTTTTCTAATTTCTGAACGCGCCCGCAGGACCCACAAATCAAACCCGAATTTCAGGGAAAATATCGAAAAAATGTCCCGATTTTTAGTCTCTATCGAGTAGAAATGAAATAACTAACAAATTCTGATCAAAAAAATTTTAAAATGATAAAATAAAATTTAAATTTAATGAAGGTGAGTGCCCGCCCCCACACCCAACCCGCCGAGGGGTGGGTTCGTGTTGAGCAACAAGTTTTTAATTTCGCCCAGAGAACGGTCAGGGCCAAAAAAAGTGACCGTCATAAAAGAAAAATATTTTTCGAAGGGCAAACAGCTGACCCTGAGGGTGGGTTCGGGTGTGGGTTCGGGTTTGGGGGGTGGGGTGGGTTAGGAAAATACTCACCAGTAGTACCAGAGCTGGTAGAACTGAAAGGCCAGGTGGACGCAGCAGCCAAAGTGGCAGCAGTATTCGTTCCGGGCGCAAATAAAATATTTCGGCTCCCCGTTCGATTCCAACGAGCAATATTTATTCGCCGAAATCTGCATAATTAAAATTCCGAAAATGTTAAAAAGTAATCACTAAAAACACTTCAAGGGAAGGTTAATTCAAAATTCATTTGCTCGCTACAATTTACTTAAAATTTCTGAACTCACCCTGCACACATTCAGTGCGATTATGAGCAAAATCCAGTGGCTCATTGCTGATTTTATTTTTGTTGTTTTTATTACTTTTATTTATTTTATATTATTTTATTTTATTATTTTATTTTCACAAAAACAAATCAAATTTATTTATTTATTTATTATTTTTTTTATTTTCCGAAATATTTTCGGACACACAAATTTTGTCTTTCACATAGTTTTTTTTTTTATTTAGGTAATGTTCTTAATTTTTAGTTAATATTATTATCATCATTATTTTAAAATAGGGATGCAAAAATATTGGCATTGTTTTGTTTTTATATTTTTTATTTGTATACCTTGAAATTCACAAATTTTCTGAACATCTCCCAGTGGAGGGATTTTGTTGCTCCGATTTTCATGCATCAAAACTTAAGAACGAAAATTAACAGTGTAAAATGGAATAAAAGCGATTTTATTTTTATTTATTAATTAAATAATTAAAATAATTTTAATTAAAAACTTTTAAGAGTACATCACAAACAAACAAGCAAACTGAAAAAAAAAATATTGAGCAACTCACAAAATTTTATCACTTACAAAATTATAGACGACCATCACAAGAAATTGTTTATTTATTTTATTTTTTTGAAAAGATTTTAATTAAATATCACGAAAAGCAATATTTTAATAATAAATTATTTTTTTTGGAATATTTAAGCCTCGTTTTCTCTGAATTGGGAAGATTTTTCACATTTCACTGCACCGTACAGATCGGCCTTAAAAATTAGGGGTTTTAAAAACAAATAAATAAATATTATCCAATTTTTGCCCTCATCCCCTAGCCTTTTAATCACTTTTTCTTCTACAATTTATAATTAATTAATTATTATTTTTGGGAATTTCGCAAAAAATATTTTATTTTTACCTATCTGCAGGCCAGTGGGATGTAAACTAACACATCTGGGGGAAACGGCGCTGGACGGAGTACAAAAACACGAATAAAAAATAAAATAAAAAAAACACACAATTCCTCCCACTGAGCCCCTCGCCCTCCAAGGAAAAAGGACACGGAAAATTCTTCACACACGCGCCAACAGCACCCGCGCCCCCCCGTCCCTCCCCTCTACCCGGGCAGCTGGAAAATCCCAAAAAACCTCCAAGTGCGCAAGTTCAGGAAAAGAATAAACATTTTCCCCTTGACTCGCGAGGACAACTTCCCTGAAGGATCGAGGGAGATGCCCTTAAACTTTGCCCCTCTTTTCCCCTCCCCCTTCCCCACCCAAAACCCTTCTTAACACTCGCAACCCTCGAAAGGGAGCCTTTAACTTCATTTCCTCAAGTTGAGGGATTTGAGGAAAAGGGCCTTGGATTTTAAAGGCCATTCCCCCCCCCCCCCCTCCCGCCTCCCTGCAAGGAAATAGGGCTCAGGAAGAGTTTTGCATTTCCTCGTCCCCTCCTAACCCCCACCCCTCTGTCCACTATTTTACGGACTTTTACAGTTTTGATTCGTATAAAATGACCAAATCAAAATAATTTTCAGGGCCCTAGTTTTATAAAATCGTATGCAAGGCCCTCCCCTCCCTAAAAATTTATATTTCCCCTCCATGCCCTCCATCTCTTCGCAACCTCCCTCCTCCATTCTGCATACGTCAAAGCATAGGTGTCCATATTTTGTGACCTTGACGGGGTATGTCACCCCCCCTCCACCCTTCCATTCCATGACTATCCTCCCCCTTCCTCCACTCCAACGTCATGAACCCCTCTCTAGGGCATAAAGTGCCCTAGAATTTCTCGAAGTTTTCTCACCGTCAGTAAAAATTTTCCGTGTGTTTTTCTATCTCTCAATGGAAAATTTTGTGAATTTATCTGACTTATGGAAGGGGGAGGTGTGTGTGAAAAAGGGAAGGAGGGGAAGGGGTTTTGGCTTTAATTTTCATCCTCTGACGCAATTTCTTGCATTTCCTGGAGGCGACAATTTCTGAACTATTCCCGAGTTTTCTGAATTTTTCACGTTAATTTCCAGGGAAGGGTTCAAAAATTTTTGCCAGAAAAAAAATCAATAAAAAAGCGGGGGTAACTTTTAAATTTGTCCTTGCCCTTAATCCTTGACACAGAAGAAGAAGAGCAACCCTCCCCCTCCCACAACACCCTTAGCAACAAGGTTTAAGGGAACCAACCCTTTTTCCGTGCGCCAAAGAATGCTGGGATGGGGGAGGGGATGAGCGAGGGTTTCGAGCGACACGTGAAAGTTTTTCAAGGGCTTCCTTGACAATTTTTTTCACATCCGCGTGTGAGTGCAGGGCCATGTGAGATTTATTTATTTTTTTTTATTTTTTTTTTCAATTTATTTTTTTCTCATTTCGTCAAGGGCAGCTCCCGAGCGAAGGACAGGTGCAGGCCACCTTCTGAACTTGACCCTGATGGGAAATGCTCCTTACTTTAAAAAAGGGCTGGGTTCTTTTGGGATCAACCGATTAAAAGTAAAACAATTAGAAAATCCTGGATTTAATAGGCTCAAAAATGCTTCAAGCGGGGCCCACTCGGGTGAAAAGATGCTGTAGATTTTGAAATAAATATCGCAAAATCCCAATATTTTTAGGAGGCTCTCTAAACACGTCCAGCTCTCCAGGAAACGTAAAATCAGGATAGGTCTGGAGTAAAAATTTTGAGAAATGGGACGCCAAACTCGTGGGAGGAAATTTTACAAAATTTTATGAAGCTGGATATGAAATTTCGGTTTGCTTTCCATGCATCAAACACAAAAATTGAATATAAATAAAATCCTGAAAATTGACAAAAAATTAATTTTTCTTCATTGTGATTTTTACCCATTTTGGGACTAAATCGGAATTTTATGATGGTATATAAAAAATTATTTGCTGGGCGTAAACAAAATTTCTGATCTCTGAAATTTTGACCAGACTAAGAAATCACATTCTGTTTTCCAGGAAAAAATAAAAAAAGGATGCCTCGTAAGGGGAATTTTTAAGCCACAGGGTATCAAAATGGAAAAATAGAAAAAACCAGTTTACAATTTGGCTAAATAAGCTGTGGTTTCATCAAAAATTAAATTAAAATTCGGGTACCTCTACAACAAAAATTTTCGGGAAACGGGACGTCAAAATTCTAAAAAAATTTCCTCTAAAATTTACTTCAATTACTCTGCCTTTTTGTGAGGTTGCAGATTTAGAAAAACAAAAATCACAGGTGCTTGGAACACAATTAGAAAATCCTGAATAAAATGAAGGAGAATACCGCAGAAAATTCTGAGCTTTTTTTTAATTTGAATTTTCCTTGGACTGTTCCTCAGAGAAAAAAATTATTTCCTTAAAAAGGGCTCCCTGGAGGGCTCAACTGATTAAAAATTAAAAATAAATTAATTAAAAAATCCTGAAATAATCAAGAAGAAGACTCAAGAAAATTCTGAAATTTTTTAAATTTTAAATTTCCTTGGACTGCGCCTCAGTCGAAATTTAAAAAACTTATTTCTTTAAAAAGGGCTTCAAAGGGCGGGTTTTTGGGCTCAAACATTTAAAAATAAAATAATTAAAAATCCTGAACTAATCAAGAAGAAGACTCAAAAAAATTCTAAGATTTTTTAAATTTGAATTTTCCTTGGACTGTGCCTGAGTTGAAATTTAAAAAACTTGTTTCTTTAAAAAGGGCTCTCTGGGGCAGGTTTTTGGGCTCAAACGATTAAAAACAAAATAATTAAAAAATCCTGAAATAATCAAGAGGAAGACTCAAGAAAATTCTGAGATTTTTTAAATTTGAAATTTCCTTGGACTGCGCCTCAGTTGAAAATCAAAAAAATAATTTCCTTAAAAAGGGCTCCCAAGGGCGGGTTTTTTGGGCTCAACCGATTAAAAATAAAATAATTAAAAAATTCTGAAAAAATCAAGAAGAGTGAAGAAAATTCTGAGATTTTTTTTAATTTGAATTTTCCCTGGACTGTTCCTCAGAGCGAATTTAAAAAAAAATTATTTATTATACTTAAAGATGGCTCCCTGGGGCAGGTTTTTGGGCTTAAATGATTAAAAATAAGTAAATTAAAAAGTCCTGAAATAATCAAGAAGACTAAAGAAAATGAAAAAATCAAGAAGAAAACTCAAGAAAATTCTAAGATTTTTTAAATTTGAATTTTCCTTGGACTGCGCCTCAGTTGAAATTTAAAAAAAAAAATTATTTCCTTAAAAAGGGCTCCCAAGGACGGGTTTTTTGGGTTTAACCGATTAAAAATGAAACAATTAGAAAATCCTGAATAAATTGAAGGAGACCAGCGAAGAAAATTCTGAGATTTTTTAGATTTGGGTTTTGGATAGTGAGGGTTAAAGAGGTGACTTTCTCGGGGGGTTAAAGGGCGGGTGGTTGAAAGACGGGGGTTACACGTATTCACATTTATCTGCTCTTAGTATGTTTTTACAAGATTAAATACGCTATTTACAGTACATTATAAAAAATCGACAGAAGGTTAATTATAAACCGCAGTGACCTGCGCGCGCATTCCTTAAAACAGCTCTCAATATCTAGGTAGGTTTTTTTTTTTTTTGTTTTTTTTTTGTTTTTTTTACAGTTACAGAGTAGCGCAGTTAGCGACTCAACTGCTAGCGGCTGATCCGCCGTTATCACAACTGTCCCCGGGGGGCGCGGGGGGCGCGGGGGGTCGCGCCTTTTTCAGGGGGTGGAGGACCGGGTGCTTCAGGGTCGTCGTTAGGGTGTCATTGTGCTCCTCGAGGGAGTTGCCCGCGTAGTGCAGGACGAGACTTTTCAGGGACACGTAAATGTTGTAGGGCTCCGCAAAACCGTAGCCCCGTTCCGTCTGCTGGATGATGCAGTGGCTGATTGTGTTTTTGCAGACAATTGAGAGGGCGTAGTGTCCGGCAGATCGGGGCCGAATTAGGAACGTTCCCGAACGCCTGCCCTGGAGGAGGGACTCCGCCTGGATCCGGGTGCAGTCCGGTAAAAGCCACGTCGACTCATCGTAGTGTGGCAGCTCCATTTCGGTTTTGTACTTTTCCTTCCAAGCGTCGTAACCGATTTCGACCAACTGCTTTATTTCATCCTCCTTTAGACCGCACTGGACTAAGCGACTGTAAGATAAAATAGAAAAAAAAAAACATTTTAAATACGAAAATCGATTTTTTTTGCATAGTGGCACCATATGGTGCCACAGTAATTATCTACGTTTTTCGTTAAATTAACGATAATTTAAAGTATTCCAATAAGAATTTGCAAAAAATATTTAGTTTTAAAGGTGGTACCATATGGTGCCATGGTAAGATTAGTCAAAAGTTCAACTTACTCTTGTACTTTGTCCTTTCGCCACGTGAGGGTGTTCACGTCTGGTTTAACTGCGTTAATGTCCCGCTCGATCGAGTGGTAAGTCTCCTTCTTCTCCTTGAGGTAGTTTTCGAGCTGTTCGCTCTTCTCCTTGAGCTGTTTGAGTCTCGCCCTCAGCAAATCTCCATTAACCTCGATCTGCTTGATCTCGTGAACTTGCGCCTCCCCCCGATATTTTTCCTGGAGCTTAATTTGGTCCTCGAACATTTTAATCGCCTTGGTGAACGCCTCATGGGCCGGCTTCTTTAAATTCAACTCATTTTCGGCCTGCTCGAACAGCTCCTTTTTGTGCTGGAGATTTTGCTTTTGGCCCGCGAGCGCCTTGCTCAAATGCAGAAACAATTTGGCCAAATGGTGGATGTCCTCCCCGAGCCCTGGGGCGGCGGCGCCCCCCTCGTCGTCGTCAGTGTTCCGGCAAACGGGGCTCGCGAGCATGATGTCGAGCTGGACGTTGTACTGCCGCAGCGAGTGCTCCTTGTAGTAATTGATCAAATCGACAACCGACGCGAACTGGTAGGGCTTCACGAACCCGTACTTGCCCCCCTCGTGGCAGATTTTTATCAATTTTTCGGTGCCGTCCTTGATCAGGGTGAGGGTGTACTCTCCGCACTTGGAGGAGGCGTCCCGCACCAGGAAGCTGCCGTCGGGGCACCCCGCCAGCTTGTCCTTGACCTCGTCCCGGGTCAAATTGCCCCAGTACCACTCCGCGTCCTTGAGCTGGTCGCTGCCCGGGTTCGATGACGTCACCGCCGGCAGCGCCGCCCCTGCGACGCCAGACAAATTCAAATATTTTGAAGATTTCGTGCCCCCTTTCCCGACGCCGCCACTGGCACCAGCTGCAACAGCTGCTGCAGCAGCAGCAGCAGCCGATGACGTCGCCTGCTGCTGCACAGATGTCGCTGAAAGCGTTCGGGGCATGCCTATCACAGTTCCGCCCCCCAAACCCGCCCCAACGCCTGAAACTCCGCCCATCCCCCCTACGCCTACGCCGCCGACGCCGCCTCCTCCGCCACTGGGTGATCCTCCCACCGAACTGCTTCCGGTCGAAATTCCCGCCCGCGAAATTTTTCGCGGTGGCAACGCTGGAGCAACGTCGAATTGAGGCACCGGCTCATGAAATTCCCCATGATAAAAAAGCAGCTCAATTATTCGAATGTGGTTCTCCGTGTTTTGGATGATTTGACTGAAAAAACAAATTAATTAACACCATTTACTTAATTACTTTTTACGTTTACTTTTATTTGTACAAAATCTCAGAATTGTCTCCTATCATTTTCTTGATTAAGATTTTCTATTTCATTTTTAGTCAGTTGACCCCAAAAACCTGCCCCAGGGAGCCCCTTTTAAGGAAATAATTTTTTTTAATTTCAACTGAGGCGCAGTCCAAGGAAAATTCAAATTTACAAAATCTCAGAATTTTCTTGAGTCTTCTTCTTGATTATTTAAGGATTTTTTAATTAATTTATTTTGAATCGGTTGAGCCCTCCAGTGAGCCCTTTTTAAGAAAATAAGTTTTTTAAATTTCAACAGGCGCAGTCCAAAGAAAATTCAAAGTTAAAAAATTTAAGAATTTTCTTCAATGTTTTTGTATTTATTTTATTTCGAGTCAACTGAGAATAAAAAAAATCTCCCCGGGAGCCCTTTTTTACGAAAGTAATTTTTTAAATTTCTTCTAGGGAGCCAATGCAAGATAAATTCAATTAAAAAATTCCGTAGAATTTTCCTCGATCTTCGTCTTGTTTTTAATCAGGATTGTGCCCATTTATTAATTAACTAATTTATTTTTATTATTTAATTTTAATTTTTAAGAAATGCAGCAACTAACTGAAATAATAATTATTAAAATTTATAGTTTTTAGGGTCCTCAAAAATATGAGAAGTTCGGCGAAAGAAAAGGGGAAGCGTATAAAATTCATCCTCAGTTCGATTTCGAAAAATTCCTTTGCTACATTTAGAAATGAGAAGTTGAGCGAAAGGCCGGTGGGGGATGAATCAAAAAACTATAAAAAGGAGGGGCACATTCAGAGCGGTTGGCAGTCGGAACTTGACCACCGCGTTGTGATGTCGCATTTTCATTTTGTAAATTGTGAATTTGTGAAATTTATTATTTATTTTAATTTGTGATAAATACGCGATTTAATTTAATTTAATTATGTTTTTAATTATGTTAAATTAATAAGCGTTTTTTACTCACATGATCTTGTTCCAAGGAGGCCTGATGAGAATGTGGCAGAGGGACTGGATGAGGATCGTGGGGGGCTCCCTACGCCCCCGCGAGTGCTGCATCCACGCGATGCGCCTCATGTGATCGATAAAAAATTGAAGGGTGCTGCGGTGATGTTCGGGGAGTTCCTTGACGTAGCGCCTCAAGCAGGTGATCGCCTGCTCGTCAGGAAATAATTCTAAAAAAAAAACAAATTGATAATTAATCGATAAATTAATGAAATTTGAAAATTGTTCATACTCGAGGCTGCGATAAAGGCGTCGTACCACTGCATGGGGACGAGGGGGTCCCTCAGCTCCCGGAGGAACTTCTTAATGAAGCCCACCAGATGGCGCGGATCGATGCTCCGGTAGCAGGAGCTTGCCTCGAGGGCCATGAGGTCCCGCAGGGTGCCGAGCTCGTCCGATACCGAGGAGGATTTATAGAGCTTGTAAAGGTCGGCGTCAGAGTGCTCCACCTGCGTTTCGAGGGCCTTGATTGCGACGACGAGGGGAGTGGGGGCGGCCAGTTCCTTCGTGTTGAACTGCTGGCACAGTCCCAGCCCGAACAGTGACCTCTTTCGGGTCGTCCCGAAACTTTTTTGTGCTGCTGCTGCTGCTACCGAAATTTGGTCTGATGGCTGCTGATGAATTGCCCCCGCCACCGTTGTTGACATCCCCGCCGCCACTGGTGACTGTTGGACGGCTGGGAGAGGGGGGCAGGGTATCGTTAAACCGTTAGCAAAGCATGTCCGATGAACGATTATGCTGCAAACTTCACACTGCAGCCCCTGGTGGAGGACGCCCCGGAGGTATCTTTTGCATTTATCACAGCGCTCCAGCGTCGGAAAACTGCCCTCAGCAAGGCAGTGGCTGCCCGTCGTCGTGGGGGCACCATCCCCGCTATTTGTTAATCTATCAAAGATGGCCGACGATGCCACTTGATCCGAATCACGTGAACTTGACCCGTAAATTTCACAGGGTGTTTGATCGGATGTAAGGCAACCGTTTCTCAACTCCTCCAGACAAACGAGAATCGCTAGCCTATGGTATGGGACCTTAATCCCCATGTTCTGTTTTAAAAAAACAAGGTTTTAGTTACATAACCTAAAACATTTTGGTATAAAAAAAAAACTCACCCGTAATTTCTCCTCATCTAAACTTTGTAAATCACAGCCTTTGATGTTGTTTGCCTTAAATATTTCTACGAAAGAATACAAATTGCAAGCAGCCATCCATTCTAGAACATGTTGATTCGTCCATTGTTGTAACAGCTGGTGGGGGGAGAGGGGGTAGTTAGTACTATTATTAAGTTTTTCTAGCAATTTTCTAGCCATACACCCCTCAAAATTCGATTTATTTAAAAAATAATCAACTTTAGTCAATTTTTAGAAACTGTTCCCAATTCAGAAAGATGTAAGGCCTTTTAAATTTCTCTAAATATCAATAAATTAATTAAATTAATTACCGTGTCAGTCCTGCAGGGTTGCGGTGGTACCGGGTAAACTTTTGTATGCTGCTGACAATTGTAAAGATTGCTAAACCTTTTGCATGGTATGTGAAAGCATGTTAAGCAATCTGTAGAACAATAACAACAAGAAATTAAATCACAGTCACAGCAGCACTTTAAATTGCATGTGCAGAACGATGTAAAACCGGGCAAAAAATATTGTATAGAATTTTTTATAATATTACAATCATCAAATGATAGATCTCCGATAAAATTTTGTTGATTTTGTTGATTCTGTTGCAGATGGTTTTGTTGTATTGGTGGTATTAAATTCACCCCACCAACGGTTGTTGAATCAGAAAAATTTTCACCAAAAATATAATCTAAAGAACTCACCCCAGATGGGTCTAGACTGCTCAAGTTTAGGTTAAGTTCATTTAATTTGTTATCGATCATCGATTGTGATTTCGATAGAAGGACACTGGTGGGGGGGCAGCAAGGGGTCGTAGTTGATGATACCAAATTTGGGTAATTTATTATATTTCCCCCTCTTTTTACTGCATTCGTGGTGGGGTCTTGGGGTATTGTTGAATTTAATGTGGTGGGCAAAATCGTTGGTGTATTGCTTAAATCATTTATTTGATATTTTGTACCGTTATACTGATCGGGGCATGATTGTGATGATACCAACAAATCTGTGGTATCAAAATTTTTTGGGGCATGTTGGTGAAAGCATGTTTTCTTCAACGATTGCTGCTGCGGTGGTATATCAACACCCCCCGAAATTGTTGGTATAACATCTAACGGTATTAATCCAGATGTTGCTGTTGTTGTTGATGATATTTGGGGTGTTGTTGATGATGATGTTGTTGTTGTTGCTGCTGTTGTTGTTGTTGAACCGCCTGTTCCACACCTCAAAATATAATTTCTTGAATCAACTTTTATTTGAGTAAATGTCGACTGTGGGGGCGTTGATGAGAAGGCGGAACTTGAAGATGTTGTTGAAACAACACCACCAATTTGTGTTGGTGTTGTTGTTGAAAATTTCTGCTTACCACTACATTTTGATGAAAATGTTGGAGACATTAAATTTAAATGCATTAAATCTTGTAAAGTCCCACCCCCTGTTGGTGGCTGTTGTTGTAATTGTTGAAATTGGTGATCTTGCTCATCACCAATCGAACAATCTAGAGATAATTTTGATGAAAATTTTTTATCAGTTATCGCACAATCGGCGAGATTAAATTGAATTTCTGATGCTTCCGAATGTAGCTGATTAGGGGCCGTTGCTGTTGGTGATTCAGCCAAATCTTTAGGCGTTGTCGAATCACAAAAATACCCCCTCCTTTCATCGCTTATTGACTTTGTTAAATTTTCTGAATTTCCAACTGTAAGGGGTGGAGATGATGGTGGGGTTGTTGTTGTTAATAATTTAGTTCCGGTTGGTGAAACTGTTTCAATTTCTAAACCAGGACTATTTTGATTAATTGCAGCAAACGTTGTTGAGCTCTTGACATTTATTGTTATTTTATCAATATTTGACCTAGTTTTGTTTACCTGCTTTAAATTAACCGGATGTTGGTGAATCTGTTGTTGATTTTGATGATGCTTTTTTCTATGATCATGCCCCTCTGATTCAGTTATTTCGAGTGTTGTTGTTGTAATTGTTGTTATTGGTGAATCTTTTTTTATGCTACTATCACTAGGATTGTTGTTGTTGTTGTTATTATTATTGTTATGATTTCCAGCGATAATCCGTTTCATTGCATTTGCAATAGCTGCACTAAATGGTTTTTTTATGAAACCACTAAATTTTAATTTGTTGTTGAAACTATTTTGATGATGACTGCTATCCTCTTTATTTATATAACTAACCCTAGGGCTGCTACAGCTACTGCTTACATTTCGAAAATTATATTTTGTGGCGTCTCCTGCATCGGCCGCATCAACAGTTGGCGTTGGTGAATTTAATTCGGCTGCTGCTGGTGCTGGTGTCGTTGGTGAGTTTACATTATTTTTAGTGGCTATCTTTCGTTTTGGTGTTTTACATTCGATATTTGCTGGAGAATTGGAACAGCCCTTGCCGCTGTTGTTGACAAGCGTCTCATATACACCAATATTTCCTCCGTCATCGTAGTTTTTTGTAAATTTTAATATTGTTGAATTTTCCGATAGTCGAGTTTTAGCATCATCAATCAATCGAACGTTCGAGAGCTGCAATAAATCATGTTGGTGTTCGGATTGTTGAAATATTTTTTCACCAACGCCACCCCCACAAAAATTCCTCCTCGAAATTTGCTCCGCTGTTGGCGATTCCGGCAACAGCGCTCCAGCGATCCCAACAACTGACGAATTGCCCTCACCAATTGTTGATGATTTCAATGAAATTACGTTCCCTGTTTCACCAATTTTCTTCTTCTCCTCGCGATTCTTAAGCATTTATACCAAAACAACTTGTTTGTATCTCAATTAAAATATAAAAAATTATAAAAAAAGACATTCACCAACGATAGGACAAATATTTTCGTCTTTTTACACAAATTTCCGACACACCCTGCAACTACGTAAAATCCAGCAAAATGTCCATTTCAAATGTTGATTCGAAACCGCTTCACTCGTTGGATTTAGCGTCACTTTTTGAAATCAAAATAAAATGCGAAAAACAATTTTTTAATTATTCCTGAGACACCCTGTTCCTGGTTTCCTCCTTCGTGTGAGTCCTTTTTTCCGCTATTTTTATTTAAGTTTTGCACTATACAAAAACCCTAAATTTACAGGGTGGGTATGAAAAACAAATTGGCACCACTTTCCAAGTCCTTTTTAAAATTCAAATTTTAACGTCTTTTTCTATTTTATTTTAAGGGCCTCTACCACTTGGAGTTAAAATCTGAAAAAAAATTAATTAATTTTATTTGAAGGGCTCTTCTTCTTACACCGCACTTTAAAAAAAAATACTTCCTCTGCCTTTTCGAAAAAAAAAACAAAAGATCAAAAGAAATAAATTCAAAACTTCATTTTATTTTACAAAATTTAAATCACATTATTTAAAAATTCTTTTGCTCCGGCGTTATTTTTTATATTTTGCCCTAAAGGCCTGAAGGGTCCCCTTTTGTTTAAAATTAAAATCAGAAAAATCGGCGCAAAATTAGGTTAATTAGGGCCTTTTACCTGGCGGGTGGGTGGTGATTAAAACTAAAAAGCGGTGTGAGATTAAAGTGCCCTTCGTTTTTCTTTTTTTGTATTAATTAAATAAAATAATAAAAAAATTAAAAAAAATAAACAAACAGGAAAAAATGAAGCACACTTTTCCTTCCCCTTTTTACCCCCCCTCAACTTAAATCATTCTTAATCTATTTCGATTTTATTTAGATTGTGTTTTTGTTTTTTTTTAATTTTTAGTTTAATTCGGTTTTTTTGTAAGTGAGCGTGAAATTCGCGGTTTTATTTTTATTTTTTAAGAAAAATTAGCCAAGTGGACATGATCCTCCCGCCGCTCCCCTCCCCCTCTCCGGGCACCATACGGACGGCCCGAAAGCAACTCCAAAAAATTTAAGAAAACCGAAATCTTTAAGACGTTGAAGTGTTTGTGTGAGTTTCGTCGGGGAATCGTCTTAAAAACCGGATTAAAACTCTCCCCTTCCCCTCCAAATCTCCACCAGAGCGACGTCGTGTCGTCGTTAAGACGCTCCCGAAAGAAAAACGGTCACTCTCTTAAGACAATTTTGTCTCTGTGTGGGGGTGGAGGAGGAGACGAAGACGTTTTGCGTATTTTTTGTTTCTGTTTTTCTTTTTTAATTCGTCTTATCTCAAAAATCCTCCTTCTCCTCCAAGAAAATTCCCCTTTCAGAAAAAGCTTGATTTTATTTTTATGTAAGATGTTCAAAGCTTTTTGAGTTTGTGTGCGTTTTATTCAGTTTTTAGATGTGTTGGTATCAAGAAAATGAGATCATAAAAGCTCTGTTTTTTTTTATATAAAAAATAAATATTTTGCTTAATTTGCATTTTTAATTATTTTATTACATAAACAAACAAAACAACAAAAAATGCATGCTTGTCACGCCTCAATTAGATTTGATTTGATTTAAAAAAAAAAAAATTTTTTTTGCATATTAAGAGCCAATTGAAAGTAATTCAGCAGCAATAAAAATAAATTAAAAAATTACTTTCGAAGGGGGGACTTCATTTTTATTTAAATTTTTTTTTCCGCTGCACCCAAGCGTCCGAACGGCAGCGGAGGCGTCACCGTCGCCAGAATTCAGGAAAAAAAAATTACGCAAAAAAAACAAAACGCTCTTCAATTGACCTAGCAACAGCTCAATCAGCCGGCGTGCCTCAGAAAGAAAAAGTCTCGGAGAAAAAAAAAAAAAAAACAAAATCGCGAAAAACCGCGCTCATGTGAGTCAACACGTAACCGCCGGATTCGCGGGATTCGCGGCCACCCCCGCCGCCCCCGCGCCACTCGCCACAAGCGACTGCGACGCGCGACACCGCGACTCGCTGTCTGGTCGGACGGTGGGCTTAAAGAAAAAAAAAAAAAAATAAATAAGAAATAAAAGTAACGATTAAAAGTAATTAAAATAAATAAATAAATAAATAAGATTTAAAAAACGAAATCAAATCCAGCCTAAGCCGAGGTTTAATTACTCATTTTGCTGCTTTCTTACATCTTTAAAATTTACTTAGCGTCCTCCGCCACCAGGAACTAAAATCAGGCACTGTCAAGGTCAACTTCAAGGACACTCAGAATCTTGATTCACTTTCACACTTCAAGTGACTGGCACTTAAAACTTTTACTCAGCCACGAATTTTTTGTATTTTTCACCAAAGCCCTGAAGGGTTCCCTTTCGTTTCAAAATAAATTCAGAAAAATCGCCCTTGATTTTGCGGCCCTTAGAGGGGAATTTGACCCAATGTTTAGTTCATTTGTCATGCGATTTTAAGCGTAACCCTAAAATTGGGGTACCGCCGTTTAAAATGTTATCTCCGGCGTAATTTTTTATTTATATTTTGTCGTTTCAAATTAAACTCAGAAAAATCGCCCTGGGTTTTGCAGCCCTCAGAGGGAAATTTGACTAAATTTTTGATCAATTTTTTATCCAATTTTAAGCCAACCCCCAAAAGTTGAGGTACCAACGTTTAAAATGTTTTCTCCGGCGTAATTTTCTTTAATATTTTTTTTCCGCAAAGCTCTGAAGGGTTCCGTTTGTTTTCAAATTAAATTCAGAAAAATCGCCCTTGATTTAGGAGTTCTGGAGCCCTTAGAGGAAAATTTGATAAAATTTTTGGTCCATTTTTCATCCAATTTTAAGCCAGCCCCCTAAAATGGGGGTACCGCCGTTTAAAATGTTTTCTCCAGTGTAATTTTTTTTTTATAATTTTTCATTCCAAATTAAAATCAGAAAAATCGCCATTAATTTAGGGGTTCTGGAGCCCTTAGAGGCAAATTTGACCTAATTTTTGGTCCATTATTCATGCAATTTTAAGCTTGCCTCCTAAAGTTGGGGTACCGCCGTTTAAAATGTTTTCTCCGGCGTATTTTTTTTTAATATATTTATTTCCTCAAAGCCTTGAAGTGTTCCCTTTCGTTTCAAATTAAATTCAGAAAAATCGCCCTTGATTTGGGGGTTCTGGAGCCCTTAGAGGGAAATTTGACCCAATTTTTGGGCCATTTTTCATCCAATTTCGGCGTAATCTGTTTTTTTTCTTTTTTTTCCTCAAAGCGCTGAAGGGTTCCCTTTGGTTTCGAATTAAATTCAGAAAAATTGCCCCTGATTTGGGGGTTCTGGAGCCCTTAGAGGGAAATGTTACCAATTTTTTGGTCGATTTTTCAAGTAATTTTAAAACAGGCCCCTAAAGTTGGGGTACCACCGTTTAAAATGTTTTCTTCGGCGTAATTTTTTTTTTATATTTTTTTGCTCAAAGCCCTGAAGCGTTCTTTTTCGTTTCAAATTAGAATCAGAAAAATCGCCCTTGATTTGGGGGTTCTGGAGCCCTTAGAGGGAAATTTAACCCAATTTTTGGTCCCATTTTCATGCAATTTTAAGCCAGCCCCCAAAAGTTGGGGTACCGACGTTTAAAATGTTTTCTCCGGCGTAATTTGTTTTTTATATTTTTTTCTCAAAGCCCTGAAAGGTTCCCCCTCGTTTCAAATTAAATTCAGAAAAATTGCTCTTGATTTGTGGGTTCCGGAGTCCTTAGAGGGAAATTTGACCCAATTTTTGAACAATTTTTAAGCCAGCCCCGAAAAGTTGGGGTACCGCCGTTTGAAATGTTTTCTCCGGCGTAATTTTTCTTTGACATTTTTTTCCTCAAAGCCATGAAGGGTTCCCTTTGGTTTAAAATTAAAATTAGGAAAATCGGCCTTGATTTGGGGATTCCGCGATCCTTAGAAGGAAATTTTACTTAATTGTTGGTCAATTTTTCATTCAATTTTAACCCAGCCCCGTTTAAAATGTTTCCTCCGGCGTAATTTTTTTTATATATTTCCCCAAAGTCCTGAAGGGTTCCCTTTGGTTTCAAATTAAATTCAGAAAAAGCGGCGTAAAATTAGGCTAATTAGGGTCTTTTAACTTTTAATTAAAAAATTTTAAGGGTCTGAACAACCGCATGGTGAAAAAAAAAACAAAATTTATTTATTGTTTTTTCTTCTGCTTCGATAAGAAGCAAAAAGACGACGTCAGGAGAGGAGCTTTTTTCTTAAGAAAAATAAGAAGACTAAAAAAGTTTGGCTGGGAGGCGGAGGGGGGTGGAAGCCTCCTTGTGATGTGTGTGTAAAAAAAATTCATGAAGAATTTTTCTGTTACCAGCTGAGGGGACGGAGGGGAAGAAGGATGGTGGGATTGTCGGAGGAGGGGGGGGCGTCTTGAGGGGGAGGAGGCAAGAAATCGAGAGCTCAAAGACATTCCTCGTCTTCTTCTTCGTCTAATAAAAAAAAATTAAAAAAAAATAAATAAATTTTTTTACATTGTACGTTAAAAAGTGGGTTGTGTGTGTCTTTATTTTTTTTTTTTTTGTAATATCCATTTCTTTTGTGATTTTAAAGTAGCTATTCAAAATTTTTCCACATGCACTTTTATTTTTTTTATTTTTTCTTCACTGAACTATTCACAAATAAATATTTATTAATTATATTTTTGTATCACTTAACAATTTTCGGGTAGTCCCTCCCCATAAAAATCAAAAAAAAAATCCCCGCCACTGCATTTTAAAACTATGAGCGTTCGCCGCTTAGGGGAAATGGGGGGGGGGGGGGGGGGGAAGGTTTTTTTAAAAGAATTCGCCGCCTGATAAAAAAGTAATCGAAAAAATTAAAATAAAATTAAAAAAAAACCTGAAAACTTCAGTAGTGGTGGTTCTCAAGGGAGAACTGCGGGGGGCAGGGGAGGAGGTGGGTAGAACACACGCACACACAAAGGAATTTAATTTTTTTGGAAGCCCCCCAAAAAAAAATTAAATTTTATTTATTTTCTTTTTTTTTTGTTTAATTATTAAATCCCTAGAGGGCACCATTGTAGGGTTTTGGAGTGGGGGTGTGGATTTTATTTTAACAGAAAAAAAATATCCGACCGAAAATTACTGTCCGAACAAAAAAAAGCGACCGAAATGACACAACGTGTATTAATTTTATTTTTTTTTTTATGCATGAATGTTGTGTGTATATCACCCCCTCCCCTAAAATACAACAAAAAAAAAATTTTTTGTCCGTTTATTTTTTTTTATATTTTTAAAGAGGTATTTGTGGATTTTAAAAAAATTGAGAAATATTAATTTTTTTTTTATATATGGAATAACTGAATCAGTGCACACCGTTTTAATTTTATTTATTTTTATTTTTTTTATATTTTATATTCTTTTTTACACGACCGACCGACTTTTTTAAGCCGGGGCTCCGTTCCGCAGCGCAAGCGAACGTCTTTGACCAGACCCAGCGGCCGCACTGAGCCCGGAGAGAACCCCCCCGAAAAAATAATTTTTTAAAAGCACAAGAGAAAACTTCCGAAAACCCGCACACGGCCACAAGGGCAAAGAGAGACCAGAACATAGGCGCACGAGAGTCGTTTCCAGGGAGGGGGGAGGGGGACACACACCACACAAAAACCAGCCACAAAACACAGTCCAGATGATGCCCCCCCTCCTGATAAAACAAAAACCCGCAAAAGACACAAATGTTACCCACTAAAAATTAACTGCATACATACAAAAAAAAAGGGGGGGCTTTAAAAGAAGCGAAAGATACTTTCAATTTAAAAAAAATATTTTCTTCTTCTTTCTTAAATTATAAGACCAGATTTTTTTCGGAGCACACAGGAGCCCCCGAAACCCCCGGCGACTATTTTTAAGCAGCGGCGGCGGCGGCTTCTCCTCCTCCACCATCTGGATTTTGGGGCACAACGATTTTACGAAAATAAAAAAATTATATATAAAAAAAAAATTAGAGTTATGGCCGGGAGGGGGGAGCACCGAAAACAAAAAAAATAAATCAAATAAAATACGCAAGACCCACGAGCACTGGCGGTGGCTAGCTAGCGGCCGAACGAAACTGAGGCCACCTCGCGGCGAGAATCGGCGAGGAGCCCCCAACCGAGTGAGAGCGCCACCGACCCGGTGCCCCACACTGGGCCAGGAGAACAGCCCCCACCCCCTTGCCATTTTCACACAACTCTACGCCACTGGACTCCCTCTGGCATGAAGTGAGACAGATATCAAAAAATCCTAACCTCACTCTCCGTCTCTCTCTTGCTTCACGAAAAGCACCAAACTAAAAATTTTCTCTCTCTCAACGCTTCCCGGCGGCTTTCAAAGATGTAAAATTCCCGAAAAAAAAAAACACAAAACAACAGAAATAAAGAAGAAAAAAACTCCCTAATCCCTTCTTATCCAAATCCTGGATTTCGGTGGAAAAAAAAGAAATAAAAAGAACCACTCCATCTCTCTCGCACCCCGTCATTCAGAGCATCTTCTCACTCGGTCCTTCTTCTTCTTTGCCCTACGTCACACAAAATTCAGCTCCTCTCAACGAACAAGAAGAAGAAACTGAAAAAAAAAGGAACCGGTTCCCTCTTCACGGCACACGCAAACACAAAAAACACAAAAACCAGAGATGAAACGAACACAGCGGCGGCGGTGAAAAGCGGCGCATGCGTCTCACAGGCACAAAAAACTCAAGCATTTAAACGAGTTTAGCGCAAACCGTTGATCGAACGGTAAAAACTCATTAAAATAAAATAACAAAAACTGTCCACCACTGTCCCACCCCCGCCAACAAACAAACCACCAAAAAAAAAATTCTAATTAACTAAAATCGTAACAAAATGCAACAGCTCATCGCGGTCCCCCTTAAAAAAAAAACTCCTATGCCTCTGGTAACTACACATGAATACAGGTTAAAGTTTCGTTCTCAAGGGGTGCCAGAAGAAGGGGGGCCAACACATGTTGAATCCACCTCACAAGTACCCCGTTTCCCGCACAACCACAAGTGCAAAACGGGGGAGGGAACACAAAAGCTCCCGAAAAACCTCTTCTCGCACTTAAACAAATTTTTCCAAAGCTCGACAATCCGCACACAGCCGCTACAAATCGGGAGCCATAGTCACTCCCACCGAAATTTAAGAGGAGAAGAAAAGCTTTGAGCGCTTTGTTTGACCTTCGAATTGAAGCGAAATTATTTTATTAATAATTTTATTAATTTCTTTTAATCACCCACTTTCTAATTAATTAAGGAAATATTTAAATAGAGAGCAAACATTTTAAACGCCGGTACCCTAAAACGGGGCAACTCTAAAAATCAGCTAGAAATCACCAAGAAATTGACTCAGGTCTCCCTTTAAAGGCCGCAGAACTCCCATATTACGCCAGTTTTTTAAAATTTTACCCTTCATTCAAAGGGAACACTTCAAGGATTATAAGAAAAATACGAGAAAAGTACCGGCAGAGCAAAAATATTCAACGCTGGTACCCTAAACCGAGGGTACTCTAAAAATCAGCTAGAAATTACCAATAAATTGGCTCAGGACCCCCTTTAAAGGCCACAGAACTCCCAAATTACGCCCGAGTTTTAAAATTTTACCCTTCATTGAAAGGGAACCCTTCAAGGATTTTAAGAAAAATACGAAAACAGTACCGCCAGAGCACAAATATTAAACGCCGGTACCCTAAACCGAGGGTACTCTGAAAATCAGCTAGAAATTACCAAGAAATTAACTCAGGTCCCCCTTTAAAGGCCGCAGAACCCCCAAATTAAGCTCGATTTTTAATATTTTGCCCTTCATTGAAAGGGAAGCCTTCAAGGGTTTTAAGAAAAATACAAAAAAAAGTACCGTCTGAGCAAAAATATTAAACGCAGGTACCCTAAACCGGGGGTACTCTAAAAATAAGCTAGAAATTACCAAGAAATTGACTCAGGTCCCCCTTTAAAGGCCGCAGAACCCCCAAATTAAGCTCGATTTTTAAAATTTTGCCCTTCATTGAAAGGGAACCCTTCAAGGATTTTAGGAAAAATACAAAAAAAGTACCGCCAGAGCAAAAATATTAAACACCGGTACCCTAAACCGGGGGTACTCTAAAAATAAGCTAGAAATTACCAAAAAATTAACTCAGGCCCCCCTTTAAAGGCCGCAGAACCCCCAAATTAAGCTCGATTTTTAAAATTTTGAACTTCATTGAAAGGCAACTCTTCAAGGATTTTAAGAAAAATACAAAAAAAGTACCGCCAGAGCAAACATATTAAACGCCGGTACCCTAAACCGGGGGTACTCTAAAAATAAGCTAGAAATTACCAAAAAATTAACTCAGGCCCCCCTTTAAAGGCCGCAGAACCCCCAAATTAAGCTCGATTTTTAAAATTTTGACCTTCATTGAAAGGCAACTCTTCAAGGATTTTAAGAAAAATACAAAAAAAGTACCGCCAGAGCAAACATATTAAACGCCGGTACCCTAAACCAGGGGTACTCTAAAAATCAGCTAGAAATTACCAAGAAATTGACTCATGTCCCCCTTTAAAGGCCTCAGAACTCCCAAATTAAGCTCGATTGTTAAAATTTTGACCTTCATTGAAAGGCAACTCTTCAAGGATTTTAAGAAAAATACAAAAAAAGTACCGCCAGAGCAAACATATTAAACGCCGGTACCCTAAACCAGGGGTACTCTAAAAATCAGCTAGAAATTACCAAGAAATTGACTCAGGTCCCCTCTAAAGGCCGCAGAACCCTCAAATTAAGCTCGATTTTTAAAATTTTGCCCTTTTTTGAAAGGGAAGCCTTCAAGGATTTTAAGAAAAATACAAAAAAAGTACCGCCAGAGCAAAAATATTAAACGCCGGTACCCTAAACCGGGGGTACTCTAAAAATCAGCTAGAAATTACCAAGGAATTGACTCAGGTCCCCTCTAAAGGCCGCAGAACCCCCAAATTAAGCTCGATTTTTAAAATTTTGCCCTTTTTTGAAAGGGAAGCCTTCAAGGATTTTAAGAAAAATACAAAAAAAGTACCGCCAGAGCAAAAATATTAAACGCCGGTACCCTAAACCGGGGGTACTCTAAAAATCAGCTAGAAATTACCAAGGAATTGACTCAGGTCCCCTCTAAAGGCCGCAGAACCCCCAAATTAAGCTCGATTTTTAAAATTTTGCCCTTTTTTGAAAGGGAAGCCTTCAAGGATTTTAAGAAAAATACAAAAAAAGTACCGCCAGAGCAAAAATATTAAACGCCGGTACCCTAAACCGGGGGTACTCTAAAAATCAGCTAGAAATTACCAAGAAATTGACTCAGGTCCCCTCTAAAGGCCGCAGAACCCGCAAATTAAGCTCGATTTTTAAAATTTTGCCCTTTTTTGAAAGGGAAGCCTTCAAGGATTTTACGAAAAATACAAAAAAAGTACCGCCAGAGCAAAAATATTAAACGCCGGTACCCTAAACCGGGGGTACTCTAAAAATCAGCTAGAAATTACCAAGAAATTGACTCAGGTCCCCTCTAAAGGCCGCAGAACCCGCAAATTAAGCTCGATTTTTAAAATTTTGCCCTTTTTTGAAAGGGAAGCCTTCAAGGATTTTACGAAAAATACAAAAAAAGTACCGCCAGAGCAAAAATATTAAACGCCGGTACCCTAAACCGGGGGTACTCTAAAAATCAGCTAGAAATTACCAAGAAATTGACTCACGTCCCCTCTAAAGGCCGCAGAACCCCTAAACTAAACTCGATTTTTAAAATTTTGCCCTTTTTTGAAAGGGAAGCCTTCAAGGATTTTACGAAAAATACAAAAAAAGTACCGCCAGAGCAAAAATATAAACGCCAGTACCCTAAACCGGGGGTACTCTAAAAATCAGCTAGAAATTACCAAGAAATTGACTCAGGTCCCCTCTAAAGGCCGCAGAACCCCCAAATCAAGCTCGATTTTTAAAATTTTGTCCTTTTTTGAAAGGGAAGCCTTCAAGGATTTTAAGAAAAATACAAAAAAAGTACCGCCAGAGCAAAAATATTAAACGCCGGTACCCTAAACCGGGGGTACTCTAAAAATCAGCTAGAAATTACCAAGAAATTGACTCAGGTCCCCTCTAAAGGCCGCAGAACCCCTAAACTAAACTCGATTTTTAAAATTTTGGTCTTTTTTGAAAGGGAAGCCTTCAAGGATTTTAACAAAAATACAAAAAAAGTACCGCCAGAGCAAAAATATTAAACGCCGGTACCCTAAACCGGGGGTACTCTAAAAATCAGCTAGAAATTACCAAGAAATTGACTCAGGTCCCCTCTAAAGGCCGCAGAACCCCCAAATTAAGCTCGATTTTTAAAATTTTGCCCTTTTTTGAAAGGGAAGCCTTCAAGGATTTTAAGAAAAATACAAAAAAAGTACCGCCAGAGCAAAAATATTAAACGCCGGTACCCTAAACCGGGGGTACTCTAAAAATCAGCTAGAAATTACCAAGAAATTGACTCAGGTCCCCTCTAAAGGCCGCAGAACCCCCAAATTAAGCTCGATTTTTAAAATTTTGCCCTTTTTTGAAAGGGAAGCCTTCAAGGATTTTAAGAAAAATACAAAAAAAGTACCGCCAGAGCAAAAATATTAAACGCCGGTACCCTAAACCGGGGGTACTCTAAAAATCAGCTAAAAATTACCAAGAAATTGACTCAGGCCCCCCTTTAAAGGCCGCAGAACCCCCAAATTAAACTCGATTTTTAAAATTTTGCCCTTTTTTGAAAGGGAAGCCTTCAAGGATTTTAACAAAAATACAAAAAAAGTACCGCTAGAGCAAAAATATTAAACACCGGTACCCTAAACCGGTGGTACTCTAAAAATCAGCTAGAAATTACCAAGAAATTGACTCAGGTCCCCCTTTAAAGGCCGCAGAACCCCCAAATTAAACTCGATTTTTAAAATTGTGCCTTTCATTGAAAGGGAAGCCTTCAAGGATTTTAAGAAAAATACGAAAAAAGTACCGCCAGAGCAAAAATATTAAACGCCGGTACCCTAAACCGGGGGTACTCTAAAAATCAGCTAAAAATTACCAAGAAATTGACTCAAGTCCCCCTTTAAAGGCCGCAGAACCCCCAAATTAAACTCGATTTTTAAAATTTTGCCCTTTTTTGAAAGGGAAGCCTTCAAGGATTTTAAGAAAAATACAAAAAAAGTACCGCCAGAGCAAAAATATTAAACGCCGGTACCCTAAACCGGGGGTACTCTAAAAATCAGCTAGAAATTACCAAGAAATTGACTCAGGTCCCCTCTAAAGGCCGCAGAACCCCCAAATTAAGCTCGATTTTTAAAATTTTGCCCTTTTTTGAAAGGGAAGCCTTTAAGGATTTTAAGAAAAATACAAAAAAAGTACCGCCAGAGCAAAAATATTAAACGCCGGTACCCTAAACCGGGGGTACTCTAAAAATAAGCTATAAATTCCCAAGAAATTGACTCAGGTCCACCTTTAAAGGCCGCAGAACCCCCAAATTAAACTCGATTTTTAAAATTTTGCCCTTCTTTGAAAGGGAAGCCTTCAAGGATTTTAGGAAAAATACAAAAAAAGTACCGCCAGAGCAAAACTATTAAACGCCGGTACCCTAAACCGGGGGTACTCTAAAAATCAGCTAGATATTACCAAGAAATTGACTCAGGTCCCCCTTTAAAGGCCGCAGAACCCCCAAATTAAGCTCGATTTTTAAAATTGTGCCCTTCATTGAAAGGGAAGCCTTCAAGGATTTTAAGAAAAATACGAAAAAAGTACCGCCAGAGCAAAAATATTAAACGCCGGTACCCTAAACCAGGGGTACTCTAAAAATCAGCTAGAAATTACCAAGAAATTGACTCAGGTCCCCTCTAAAGGCCGCAGAACCCTCAAATTAAGCTCGATTTTTAAAATTTTGCCCTTTTTTGAAAGGGAAGCCTTCAAGGATTTTAAGAAAAATACAAAAAAAGTACCGCCAGAGCAAAAATATTAAACGCCGGTACCCTAAACCGGGGGTACTCTAAAAATCAGCTAGAAATTACCAAGGAATTGACTCAGGTCCCCTCTAAAGGCCGCAGAACCCCCAAATTAAGCTCGATTTTTAAAATTTTGCCCTTTTTTGAAAGGGAAGCCTTCAAGGATTTTAAGAAAAATACAAAAAAAGTACCGCCAGAGCAAAAATATTAAACGCCGGTACCCTAAACCGGGGGTACTCTAAAAATCAGCTAGAAATTACCAAGAAATTGACTCAGGTCCCCTCTAAAGCCCGCAGAACCCGCAAATTAAGCTCGATTTTTAAAATTTTGCCCTTTTTTGAAAGGGAAGCCTTCAAGGATTTTACGAAAAATACAAAAAAAGTACCGCCAGAGCAAAAATATTAAACGCCGGTACCCTAAACCGGGGGTACTCTAAAAATCAGCTAGAAATTACCAAGAAATTGACTCAGGTCCCCTCTAAAGGCCGCAGAACCCGCAAATTAAGCTCGATTTTTAAAATTTTGTCCTTTTTTGAAAGGGAAGCCTTCAAGGATTTTAAGAAAAATACAAAAAAAGTACCGCCAGAGCAAAAATATTAAACGCCGGTACCCTAAACCGGGGGTACTCTAAAAATCAGCTAGAAATTACCAAGAAATTGACTCAGGTCCCCTCTAAAGGCCGCAGAACCCCCAAATTAAGCTCGATTTTTAAAATTTTGCCCTTTTTTGAAAGGGAAGCCTTCAAGGATTTTAAGAAAAATACAAAAAAAGTACCGCCAGAGCAAAAATATTAAACGCCGGTACCCTAAACCGGGGGTACTCTAAAAATCAGCTAGAAATTACCAAGAAATTGACTCAGGTCCCCTCTAAAGGCCGCAGAACCCCCAAATTAAGCTCGATTTTTAAAATTTTGCCCTTTTTTGAAAGGGAAGCCTTCAAGGATTTTAAGAAAAATACAAAAAAAGTACCGCCAGAGCAAAAATATTAAACGCCGGTACCCTAAACCGGGGGTACTCTAAAAATCAGCTAAAAATTACCAAGAAATTGACTCAGGCCCCCCTTTAAAGGCCGCAGAACCCCTAAATTAAACTCGATTTTTAAAATTTTGCCCTTTTTTGAAAGGGAAGCCTTCAAGGATTTTAACAAAAATACAAAAAAAGTACCGCCAGAGCAAAAATATTAAACACCGGTACCCTAAACCGGTGGTACTCTAAAAATCAGCTAGAAATTACCAAGAAATTGACTCAGGTCCCCCTTTAAAGGCCGCAGAACCCCCAAATTAAACTCGATTTTTAAAATTTTGCCCTTTTTTGAAAGGGAAGCCTTCAAGGATTTTAAGAAAAATACAAAAAAAGTACCGCCAGAGCAAAAATATTAAACGCCGGTACCCTAAACCGAGGGTACTCTAAAAATCAGCTAGAAATTACCAAGAAATTGACTCAGGTCCCCTCTAAAGGCCGCAGAACCCCCAAATTAAGCTCGATTTTTAAAATTTTGCCCTTTTTTGAAAGGGAAGCCTTTAAGGATTTTAAGAAAAATACAAAAAAAGTACCGCCAGAGCAAAAATATTAAACGCCGGTACCCTAAACCGGGGGTACTCTAAAAATAAGCTATAAATTCCCAAGAAATTGACTCAGGTCCACCTTTAAAGGCCGCAGAACCCCCAAATTAAACTCGATTTTTAAAATTTTGCCCTTCTTTGAAAGGGAAGCCTTCAAGGATTTTAGGAAAAATACAAAAAAAGTACCGCCAGAGCAAAACTATTAAACGCCGGTACCCTAAACTGGGGGTACTCTAAAAATCAGCTAGATATTACCAAGAAATTGACTCAGGTCCCCCTTTAAAGGCCGCAGAACCCCCAAATTAAGCTCGATTTTTAAAATTGTGCCCTTCATTGAAAGGGAAGCCTTCAAGGATTTTAAGAAAAATACGAAAAAAGTACCGCCAGAGCAAAAATATTAAACGCCGGTACCCTAAACCGGGGGTACTCTAAAAATCAGCTAGAAATTACCAAGAAAATGACTCAGGTCCCCCTTTAAAGGCCGCAGAACCCTCAAATTAAGCTCGATTGTTAAAATTTTGCTCTTCATTGAAAATGAACCCTACAAGGATTTTAAGAAAAATACAAAAAAAGTACCGCCAGAGCAAAAATATTAAACGCTGGTACCCTAAACTGGGGGTACTCTAAAAATAAGCTAGAAATTGCCAAGAAATTGTCTCAGGTCCCCCTTTAAAGGCCGCAGAACCCCCAAATTAAGCTCGATTTTTGAAATTGTGCCCTTCATTGAAAGGGAAGCCTTCAAGGATTTTAAGAAAAATACGAAAAAAGTACCGCCAGAGCAAAAATATTAAACGCTGGTACCCTAAACCGGGGGTACTCTAAAAATCAGCTAGAAATTACCAAGAAATTGACTCAGGTCCCCCTTTAAAGGCCGCAGAACCCCCAAATTAAGCTCGATTTTTAAAATTGTGCCCTTCATTGAAAGGGAACCTTTCAAAGATTTTAAGAAAACTACAAAAAAAGTACCGCCAGAGCTAAACTATTAAACGCCGGTACCCTAAACCGGGGGTACTCTAAAAATCAGCTAGAAATTACCAAGAAATTGACTCAGGTCCCCTCTAAAGGCCGCAGAACCCCCAAATTAAGCTCGATTTTTAAAATTGTGCCCTTCATTGAAAGGGAACCTTTCAAAGATTTTAAGAAAACTACAAAAAAAGTACCGCTAGAGCAAAAATATTAAACGCCGGTACCCTAAACCGGGGGTACTCTAAAAATCAGCTAAAAATTACCAAGAAATTGACTCAGGCCCCCCTTTAAAGGCCGCAGAACCCCTAAATTAAACTCGATTTTAAAATTTTGCCCTTTTTTGAAAGGGAAGCCTTCAAGGATTTTAACAAAAATACAAAAAAAGTACCGCCAGAGCAAAAATATTAAACACCGGTACCCTAAACCGAGGGAACTCTAAAAATAAGCTATAAATTACCAAGAAATTGACTCAGGTCCACCTTTAAAGGCCGCAGAACCCCCAAATTAAACTCGATTTTTAAAATTTTGCCCTTCTTTGAAAGGGAAGCCTTCAAGGATTTTAGGAAAAATACAAAAAAAGTACCGCCAGACCAAAACTATTAAACGCCGGTACCCTAAACCGGGGGTACTCTAAAAATCAGCTAGAAATTACCAAGAAATTGACTCAGGTCCCCCTTTAAAGGCCGCAGAACCCCCAAATTAAGCTCGATTTTTAAAATTGTGCCCTTCTTTGAAAGGGAAGCCTTCAAGGATTTTAAGAAAAATACGAAAAAAGTACCGCCAGAGCAAAAATATTAAACGCCGGTACCCTAAACCGGGGGTACTCTAAAAATAAGCTAGAAATTACCAAGAAATTAACTCAGGTCCCCATTTAAAGGCCGCAGAACCCCCAAATTAAGCTAGATTTTTGAAATTGTGCCCTTCATTGAAAGGGAAGCCTTCAAGGATTTTAAGAAAAATACGAAAAAAGTACCGCCAGAGCAAAAATATTAAACGCCGGTACCCTAAACCGGGGGTACTCTAAAAATAAGCTAGAAATTACCAAGAAATTAACTCAGGTCCCCATTTAAAGGCCGCAGAACCCCCAAATTAAGCTAGATTTTTAAAATTGTGCCCTTCATTGAAAGGGAAGCCTTCAAGGATTTTAGGAAAAATACAAAAAAAGTACCGCCAGAGCAAAAATATTAAACGCCGGTACCCTAAACCGGGGGTACTCTAAAAATCGGCTAGAAATTACCAAGAAATTGACTCAGGTCCCCTTTAAAGGCCGCTAAACCCCCAAATTAAGCTCGATTTTTGAAATTGTGCCCTTCATTGAAAGGGAAGCCTTCAAGGATTTTAGGAAAAATACGAAAAAAGTACCGCCAGAGCAAAAATATTAAACACCGGTACCCTAAACCGGGGGTACTCTAAAAATAAGCTAGAAATTACCAAGAAATTAACTCAGGTCCCCATTTAAAGGCCGCAGAACCCCCAAATTAAGCTAGATTTTTAAAATTGTGCCCTTCATTGAAAGGGAAGCCTTCAAGGATTTTAAGAAAAATACGAAAAAAGTACGGCCAGAGCAAAAATATTAAACGCCGGTACCCTAAACCGGGGGTACTCTAAAAATAAGCTAGAAATTACCAAGAAATTAACTCAGGTCCCCATTTAAAGGCCGCAGAACCCCCAAATTAAGCTAGATTTTTAAAATTGTGCCCTTCATTGAAAGGGAAGCCTTCAAGGATTTTAGGAAAAATACAAAAAAAGTACCGCCAGAGCAAAAATATTAAACGCCGGTACCCTAAACCGGGGGTACTCTAAAAATAAGCTAGAAATTACCAAGAAATTGACTCAGGTCCCCCTTTAAAGGCCGCAGAACCCCCAAATTAAGCTCGATTTTTAAAATTGTGCCCTTCATTGAAAGGGAACCTTTCAAAGATTTTAAGAAAACTACAAAAAAAGTACCGCCAGAGCTAAACTATTAAACGCCGGTACCCTAAACCGGGGGTACTCTAAAAATAAGCTAGAAATTACCAAGAAATTAACTCAGGTCGCCCTTTAAAGGCCGCAGAACCCCCTAATTAAGCTAGATTTTTAAAATTTTGCCCTTCATTGAAAGGGAACCCTTCAAGGATTTTAAGAAAAATACAAAAAAAGTACCGCCAGAGCAAAGTATTAAACGCCGGTACCCTAAAGCGAATGTAGTCTAAAAATCAGCTAGGAATTACCATGAAGTTGGCTCAGGTTCCACTTTGTGAGCCCCCGCCCTCCGATTTGTAATTATCTAGAAATTGGTGGAAACTTCAACTAAAATTGCAAACAAAAATCGCGCTGCACCCCACCGCCGCCATCTTGCGCCTGAAAGTCTTCTGGGGTTTGCTCCCTTTTATAGGTTTTCAGTTTCATTATATTTTGGGTAGGGGCGAGTTCTCCTCTTTCGTTCAGATTCTCACGTTTTAATATGGTAAATTTCGACAGAAAAGCTTCCAGGCAGTTGCCTGGAGAATGAAAATTTTTTGATTTTTGCTCCCTTTTATAGTTTTCCTCTTCGCTTAGATTTTGAGTGGGGGTGACTTCTCCTTGTCTTTTATTTGGATTCTCATGTTTTCAGACCCCTAAATTTGTTTTTGATTGTTCTTCTCCTCCCAAAATGTTTTTAAGGGAAAAACTGAAAAACTGTAACAGGGGGCAATTCGAATTCATTTTTAGGGTTCCGTACCCAAAGGGTAAAAACGGGACCCTATTAATAAGACTTCGCTGTCTGTCCGTCCGTCTGTCACCAGGCTGTATCTCAAGAACCGCGATAGCTAGACAGTTGAAATTTTCACAAATTATGTATTTCTGTTGCCGCTATAACAACAAATACTAAAAACAAAATAAAATAAATATTTAAGGGGGGCTCCCATACAAAAAACGCCATTTTTTGCCTATTTTTGCTCGATATCAATAAATGGTAACAGGTAGGCACTTGAAATATTACAATATGAAATTTGTGTACCTACTGTTGTTTACCTAGTCAATGGTACGAAACCCTTCGTACGCGAGTCCGAATCGCACTTGGCCGGTTTTTTAAGTATTTTTATGACCAATTATGGTGGTTTTTTTGTTTTTTTCTTATAGTAATTAATTTTACTCAACGTTTAGATTTCTTTTTGTGGCCTTAAAAAAGACCAGTGGTAAATACGACACAATTATTTTTTGCCCGTTGGTTTTAATTTTAGTTTTAGAATTAAAATGAATTACTCACCGCTACACGAGACGCCCTGTCTGCCGCGGCCCCAAATGTAGTCCCTGCAGTGGATGCAGAGGATCGGGGTGAGGAAAAAGACGTTCACCAAATTGTGCCCGGTCGGCAGGGCATTTGTGCCCCTTTCGAGAGCGTCACAACCTGAAATTTGGGTAAGATTTATTTTGTTTTATTTCGGTTACTTTTACTACCAAAAAATTGAACGTAGGTGTCCTCCTCCAAGTTGAACTCGGAGAGCCTCTGGGGCACGGAGACTTTTCGTACGAGGGCCTGGGTTTCTTGTGCGGCGGGGGGCGGGGGGTTCATCACCTGGGCGTAGTTCTCCACCGGTTCGATCGCGTCGACTGGAAATTGAAATTTTAATTTAGCAGAATTAAGCGGGTGAAAAATAAATGGGAGCCACCTGAGACGAAGCCCCGCTTCTTCGTGACCTCGTTTGTCGCCTCGAGCCACCGGTAGTTCTGCCGGATCTCCTGGAACGTGAGCCCCTTTTGGAGGCGGAGGGCGAGGTAATCGTTTTGGCTGTAGGAAAGCTCAAAAATCCGTTTCGCCTTGTGCGACCGGCTCGGCCTGCAGTAAATTAAATCGAAGTCGGACATTTCCTTCTATCAGTTCTTTTAAAAATCAGCTCTACAAAATTAGAGAGGCGGCTTTAAAAAACCCTCGTCGGTCCGCAAATTCCATCGCATTTTACTTTTAATTTAACTTGGTTTTTGAGCCTTCTTCTTTTTTACATATTGCAATTTTTCGATTACTTTATTTTAAAGCATTCTGGAATTTAAAAAAATTTTGTTTGAGATCATTCGCATTTTGACAGATTTTAATTTACCCACACTGGTGCACGGGTTTTGGCTTTTTTGTCAATTTTAATTTAATCGCATTTTCTCAATAAATTTTTAATTATTTTTAATATTTTCCATTTGTCCACGATTCACGACAATTTCAACTTGCCTTTTGACACTTTATTTCAATATTAAAATAGTAGTTTTTAAAAAAAAAAAAAAATATCGTCCAATGCTTTCTCCGCTATGCTTATAAAAAAAAACGGATTTTTTTTGGCTATTTATTTTTATTTTTGTGTATTTACGACATCATGGCCGCCGTCGTTGAATCGGTGGAGCTGTCATCTGTCAAATATCAGATTAGTTTTAATAAAAGTTCTTCTAGGCGACGCTAGAGGGTTTATTTTTATGCATATTTTTATTTACTAAAACGCCATCTAGTGGAGGGTGTTTTAAACTTATTATTAAAAGCATTAAAAATGGGGAATTTTATTCATTTTAAAAGGAACGAAACATCCGCTAGGAACGGAGTGAAATTAATAAGAAGAAGAAGATCTAAGCAAGAAGAAGAAGTTTTGTGTGTTGCTAAGCTTCGATTCGGTTGATTTTTTCCCCCGTTCGTTCACACGATTAAATAAAAAAAAAAAATTTAATTTTATCAAAAAAATTTAGTTTTTTTAATCAAATTCATCGTGTTTGTTAATTTTCGCGCGAGGTTGGTGTGTGAATTTAATTCAGAAAAAAACAAAAAATTAAATAAGTAAATAAAAATTTATTTTTCGCGCAAAAACAAAAGTAAAATAAAAAAAAAAAGTTCTCGCGAAATAAAAATCGAATTTTTTTTTGTTGTATTTTTTTTCTACCGAAAATATAACGGAAACTGCTGGCGCGAAGCGAAGTTAAATAGAAAAAAAGAGAACATAAAAAAACAAAAAAACGTTTTCTCAAAAAATCGCGTGGTGCTGTGCTTTGCGTTTGGAAGGGAACCGCTCGGTTTTTCTTGTAATATTTTTGTTTAATTTCTAGTGAAAATTGTTAAATTAAAACTTTTCAAAGGAAGACGTGAAATTTTTGAAGCGGTGTGTATTTTCTTAGTTTTTTTTCTTGCTCTGTTTAAAAAAGAGGTGGTGCTCCCGCAGGAGGCGGCGAAGTTTTCTTCTTTTTAATTCTGTTTTTTTTTTTTGCGACAAAAACCGGCAAGCCGGGCCCGAAGCCGTCGCCGCTGCAGCCGCTAAAAAAAAAAAAGAATTTAAAAAAAAGTGTGTTTTTTACGGCTTTATTCCTTTCTATTTATTTATTTTTATTCCTGTTTAATCGTATTATAAAAGAAAAAAAAAATTCTTAATATTTTTCTTTCCCTTCCCTGTTTTGTCAGTTTCCCTCCTCCGCATCCCCCTCCCCCAGTCGCTGTCAGTTGTCGAAGCAGAAAAGCACCAGGCGCTGCTGCGGGGAAAAGTGAGGTTAAGCCCGCCATCGTCGTCGTCGCAGTCGCCCCCTTTGCACCGCCGTCACCGGACGGCATAAATATTTTGATTTTGATTACTCAATCGCGGCTCTTTTCGCGGGGTGGACGAGAATTTCGATATTGAGAAATTGAATATTAAATTGAGAATTTGCGAGAGCAGAAAAAAGTGCGTGATCCCTTGATCCTCCAGTGAGGAAGGAATTAGGAATATTTTTTTTTTGTTTGCGACCCCCACTCGTATTTTCTTCCGTCGCCCCCCCGTCGGGAAAAAAAGAAAATATTTTAAAATATTAAAAACTAATATTTTTTTAGCTAAATTTACAACGCACAGAAAAAATATTGTGAATTTACGTGAATATTTAATTTTTTATGTTTTAATTCCTGCTGAAAAGGGTACAGCCCCTCTTTTATTTTTCGTGAAGTCTTCTTCTTCAGATAGCCGTGGAATATTTTTCGCATTTTTTTTTTTAAATTATATTTGTAATACTTTTTATTTTTCTGTTTATTTCCGCTCCGGTGGGTGAAATGCAGTGATTTAAAAACTAAAAAGAAATGGATCACATCCTTGCGATGCCGTCTGTATGAGGAAAAAAGGAGAAAAAAACAACAAAAACGTGGTGAGTATTTTTCTTTTATGTTTATTAAAATTGTGCGTAATTAGAGAGAAAAAAAAAGAAAGAAGAAAAGCCCCCCATTCATTGACTTAACCTTAAAATTAAAATTGAATTGCAGGTGCCTTCCACCTTAAAAACGAAAAAGTTTAGATTAAAATTCACGAAAAGAATAATATTTTTGTTTACAATTTGCCTGCAGTCGCCGCCGCCGTGCCGGAGACACTTTCGCGGCATCCGACTTGATTTTTAAGAGCCCCCTCCCCCGCCCCCGCCCCGGACTTCCAGCAGTCGACGTCCTTTCGGGAGCCTTCAGCATCTCCAGACTGTCTTTAAATCTTTTATTTTTTTTAATTTAGGTATTTTACTTTTTTCAATTTTCATATTTTCTATAAGCTTGAGAGAGAAAGAGAAAAAAAAGAGGAAAAACAATAAAAAAAAAAGAAGTTTTTAAAAGCGATAAAATCATAAACAAAAACCCCGTGGAGTCGTCATGTGCGGTGTTTTGGTTTATGAACGAACGACGCAAGTTAAATTTTTTTTTTTTTTTCGTATTTATTTATTAATTTCGAATATTTTAGATAATTTAAAATATTTGTTTAGAATGCCCTCTTGTGGTGGGGAGGCAAAATATTTCCCCCTTGCTTTCCAGAAAATAAAAATAAAAAAAATTCGTGTCTCCGGGCAATTTTTCTTCTTCTTACTTTAGTTTTATTTTTTTATTTTATTTTTTTTCGATAATGTTCTGCACGTGCTTTCGTGACTTCTTGGATGCCCCTCCCCCCGTTCTCCCCCCTGCCTTACGCCCCGAGCAGCGCCCTCTTCTTAAATTCGTTTGCCTTTTACACATTAAAAAAAAAGCCTCTTTTGCTCTCCTCCCCCGGGGATTCTTCCTTAGGTTGTCTCTTTCCTTCTTTCGGGGTGTTTCTTCGGGTTCTTTAGCACACACAAAACACAAAAAATAAAGCGCCTTAGCAACAGCGCGGCATTTTCTGCAGTGTGGTGTCAAAAAGCAACAACAAAAGTAGTCAAAAAAAAAAACAAAGAGAACAGGGAAAATTGGCTTTTTTTTTTTTTGTTATTATTATTTACCTCGCTCCGTCTCGTTTGCTCTTGTTGTTATTGTTTTTGTTGTTGGTGCATGTGTTTCCCTCTGGCGGTCTGTTTATGAAATTCACCTTGTCGCGGCGGCTGGCGGCTTGCTCGTTGCGCTCGCCTCCGCTAACGTCGCCCCTGTCGTTTTCGTTCCGTCGTCTTCACGTTTTCCATCTAAGGTTCAAAGAAAAATTGAATAAAAAAAAAGAGAAGTTTCGAATTAAAATAAGAAAAAATTTCTTAAAGACACGCGGGCGAGGGTATTGAATTTATTTATTTTATTATTAATTTTTTTTTTTGGGGTGCGGCAGAGACTAAAGGATTTTTAAAATAATAAAGAAATAAAATAAATAAAGAAGAAAATTAAAGAAAAAAGCCGGGTTTTGTTGCTGCTCAGAAATTCGTTTCCCTTAATTTTAATTATTCCAAAAAATATGTTTCAATTCCTTTTCATTTCATATTAAGAAAACATTAATAATAAAAAAAAAAAAAAATATTTTTAATTTGTGGAAAAAAAATTTTTGAGGTTATGTTTGCGTGAGTTTTTGAAGGGGAACGTTTTGGTTGGTCGGAACGCCTACCCCTCGCCAGTGAAGTGAGTGATTTACAACGTCATTGAGTCGCGGCGCGTTTTTACCGATTGTTTACAAAGGATTTTGTCGAAAAAATCACCACTTTTAAGGGCTCACCGATGTGGTTTTATGGTTTTATTTAAATTCGCGACGGAAGATCTGTGAACAAAATTGCGTTTCCTCGGAATTTTTGACAGGCTCCAAAAAGGGCCCTGGCCGCCGTGGGGCAATTTCCAAATAAAAAAAAAAAACACTACCCCTACGGGTGCAGGTTACACAGCAAACATTTTTCTCCTCTTTTCTACCCCCCTCCCACCCTTCGCAGCCTTTTCCTTTAGCAGTTTGTTGTTGTTTTGATCAGTTGTGTTTAGAGCCGCGTGCCGTGAGGATCTCCGGGCTCTGCGCTTTGTGGTTTTTATTTTATTTTTTTTTTTATATTATCTAATTTGTGCTTCTAAAACATAAATAATCGAATAAATTTTATTTTTATTTTAGATTATATGAATGGTTTACACCGTTTATACCATAAAAGAGGACGCTAAAAAGATATAGCTGAAAAAAATAAATATATAAAAAAGGACAAGAAATATTATAATAAAAAAAGAATACACTATATGATGACTGAAAATAGTGGGATATTTCAGCTGGCATCAAGTACTTCACCCGCTAACTCACCAAATGCTCATCAACAGCAGCAACAGCAAACGATTTTAAATAATCCACACGATGGCACCAGCAACTTACATCAACAATCTGGAATTACAATAAAAGGAGAACAAGATTATGAATATGTTGATGAGAGTGGAAATCCGATTAATTATACAAGGAATCATATTAACAGCGAAACTGATCATCAGCAACAGCAGCAAAATATTGAAATGTTGAATGCCACACAAGTGGCGGGTGGTGTTGGAGGAGATCAACAGCAACAAAGTGGAAATATTTATCACATAAGTGGAAATAGCACTTCAAATGCTGGAGCTGGTGGTGGCGGTGGTGGCGGAGGTGGAGGTGGTGGTAATTCAATAAATGATAACACAAGACGAACTGTTTTAAGCAACAATAAAAATAATAATTCAGCTGTTATGCCACGCCAACAAACCTCATTATCTTCGCCAACTCCGCATCAAATCAGTCAACACATAAGAAGTCAACAGCAACAAAGTGTTGTTCGAAGTGCATCACCAGCAACATCTTGGCACCAGCCAGTACACCTCCAAACAGCTGGTTCTGGGGGTGGTGGCGGTGGGGATAATCAAACAACAACAACATCAGCAACAACAACATCATCATCATCAACATCTTCCGGGCAACAGCAACATATTCCTCCACCGAATGCATTTGGTATACTTCGGCATGAGCAGGACGTACTTTATATAACAGAAACTTGCATTGAAATTGGTCGAAATTCGTCGACATCGAGGGTACACTTTCATGTTGATAAAAATAGTTTTGTGTCAAGGAAACACTTTCGAATTATTTTTGATCCGCAAACTGGTGATTTCTATTTAATTTGTTTAAGTAAAAACGGTATATTTGTTGATGACGTATTTCAAAGGAGGAGCACAGAACCTGTTAAATTGCCCAAAAGGTGAGAATTTTTAATTAATATTAATTATATAATAATATACGTTTTTTTACAGTTGTACCTTCAGATTTCCAAGCACAGAAATTCGAATAGCATTCGAAAGTTTCTCTGACAAGGTTCAGAGTAATCTTAAAGCTGTAGAAAATTCTAATGTGATATATTCGCCACTAAAAATTTCAATACCTAAACAGGAACAGAAGAGCCCCTATCCCTCACCGACCGGTAATTTTAATTATTCATTTAATTATAAATATATATATCTTACAGTGTATTTTATTTAAAATTTTTAAGGAACTATCAGTGCAGCGAATAGTTGCCCTACTAGTCCTCGACAAGGTTTCCAAGAGTACCACCAATATAACTACAACAATAATAACAATTTTCAAAATAATGTAAGTTAAAAATGAATTGCTATTACTATTAGTATTAATTATGTTTTATTCTTTTAGCAAGAGATGTTTCAACCCCCGTCAACGTCTACCTACAATGAGCACGAGAAACCACCCTACAGTTATGCCCAGCTAATAGTGCAATCAATTTCAGCGTCTCCGGACAAGCAGCTGACTCTTTCTGGAATTTATTCGTTTATATCAAAACACTACCCATACTACCGGAAAGAGGCGAATAAGGGCTGGCAGAATTCGATTCGGCACAACTTGAGTTTGAACAGGTATTATTTTAAAGTTTATATAATATTAAATTATTTAAATTTACATATATTTAAAAAACAGGTACTTTATAAAAGTAGCCAGATCCCAAGATGAGCCGGGTAAGGGTAGCTTCTGGCGCATTGATCCAAACAGCGAGGCAAAATTAATTGACCAAAGTTACAAGAAAAGGCGTCAACGGGGTAGTCAATGTTTCAGGCCACCTTACGGTATGCCAAGATCAGCACCAGTTTCGCCGAGTCATATTGGTAAAAAATTAGCAATTTAGAAAAGAAAAAGAAAAAAAAAGGAATGACAAACTAGTTACTTTAAATATTTTAAATATTCTTATTTTTTTTTTAATTATATTAAAATATGAAATGTTTGCCATTTTCAGATAATTCCCGGGAAAATTCCCCCCTCCACGACATTGTACTCCAATCAGCCCCTGGATCTCCAGGAGTCTCCTACCAGAACAGTCACGGTGCTGAAAATAATCATGCATCCGCCTCGTCCAGCGATGGTGAATTAAATCAAATTATTTCTAATTGTTTAAAATCAATTAATTAATTAATTCGACAGAAACAAACAACTACGGTAACGCAAATGTCGTCCAGCAGGCGTACAATTCCCACAGCCAACATAATCAATACAAGTGAGTTTTAAATTTTTGTTTAAAATTAAAATAAATATGAAATATTTAACAAAAAAAAAACAGCAACAGCTCTTCAGGGTACTACTCGTCGTCTTCAACAATAACGGCGACGGGGGCTCCTTCAGCCCCTATAGGGCCCCTGAAAAGACACCAGCCGCCGTCTTCAGGTGTGACAGGCGGGGGCGGTGGCGGCAGCTCAAGCGGAGGCCCCACAAGCGCCAGCGCCGTCATCCAGGGACCCGCCAGCATGTACGACGAAATGTCAGACTACGGCCAAGGGGCAGATAGCGACGACTGTGAGACGATAAAACGCCAGAAGTACACAAATGAAGTGAATTAATATTCTTTAATATTTTTTTTTTGGGGGAATAACAAAATATATATATATATATGTTTATTAATATATATATATATTTAAATTTTTTTTGTTTGTGGGAATTTTCTCGAGAAAAAAAAACAAAAATGATAAAATATGAATTGAAATGAAAAAAAAACTTTTGCTTGAAGTGAAAAGAAGAAAAAAGTTAGTGTTAGAAGGAGAGAGAAAATTTATGTCTTCGTTGAAAAAAAAAAGTAAAACCAAAAAAAAAACAACTAAAAAAACAAATAAGGTGGACTCCTGTATTTATTTGCTTCCGAAAATAAAAGTAATAAACAATTTAAATTTGCAAAAGACACGTTCCGGCACAGCCTTAAAAATGAGAGCGTTAAAAAAATATAAATATTTAAGAAAAGATTTGACGACGAAGACGAAAAAGAAGAACAACAAATTGTACAGAAACAACAAAAAACAGAAATATTTTTTATTTTGAGATTTACTGTATAGGAGAGTACACTGTTTTACCTTAATTTTTAATATGACTGTCCCACGCAAAAGTTGAAAGCTAGAGCGAGAGAAAGAGACGGGAGGAGCGAGAGAGCGAGAGGGCGAGATCATTACATTGAGATAAAAGAAAAACAAAAAAAAATACAATTAATTAAATAATAATTATACAATTTCTTTTGGCTGTAAATTTACCTAAACTTTAAAACAAACAAAAAAAATGTGGAACTCTGAAGAAATTTGAATTTAAAAAATAAAAAAAAAAAAAAACAAAAAAGTGCTTGACAGTGGTGGGGGTGTTATATATATATATAAAAAAATAAATAAAAAACTCCCTCTTCCCCTCGAGTACTTCAGATTTAAGTGTTTACTATGATTAAAAAAAAAAAAGAAAAAATGAAAATGTGAGACGCAACATTTAAAAATTCTGTCCGCGGAAAAGAGAGCGAAAGCGAGTGAGCGTTTTAAGTATATAAATAATTTTTTTTTTTTTTAGTTTCTAATTTTACGCCTAAGAATAGTTTTTTTTGTTATTTTTATTTCTTGAATTTTACTTTAAATTCCCTTTTTACCTCCCTCCACCCACACCCCTCCCGAAGGACCCTTCCTTGGAAATTAATAATTTTTTTCTCATTTAACAATTAACGGTTTTTCTTTTTATTATAATTATTTTTTTTTAGTTAGGGACTTATTAATTATTCGTGAAATGAGAGGAGCAAGCAAATTTGATGAATAATATAAAAATTATGCAAAAATAAAACTTGTATTTTAATTATTATTATTAATTTTCTTTTTTTCCAAATTTACATCCCACACCTCGACGACTTTTTCCTTCGGCAAACTGAGGGAAGCTCTTCTAAAAAGTTTTTAAGTCACCTTTCCTCATCAGGCAGATGGCGCTAGTTTTAAATTTAAAAAAGAAATAAAAATCCCATCAGATGTCGCACTATTCGCACACAACTTCAGCTGAGTGAGGATGAGTTAAATTTGCAAATGGCGGCCAGTGCGGAAAAATTTGCGTTCGGTTCAAGAAGGAGACGTCGTGCGGGAAAAGAATTTTTAAAAAAAAAAATTTTTAATAATAAAAATCCAACCGGTGTTGTTATTTTGTAAAAGTAACCTGTGTGACGCTGAAAATTGTTAAATATTTATTTATTATTATATTTTAATGCGATTATGATCAGCCGAAATTAAAATTTTAATTTAGTGTACTTTTTTTTTTGTTCTTTTTTCGGTTTCGTACGGTGGTGAATTGATGTGATAAAGAAAAAAAAAAATTATAAAGAACAGTTAAGTTCCGGTCGGAATCGCGGAAGAACGCGCGAGTGGAGAGAAAAACTAAAATAATAAGTGCTTTTACCGTTTTATTTTTTGATTCTGTTACGAAAACGAAAAGTAAGTTTTATAAAACGGGACTTTAGGGCCGCCGCTCGGCAGCCCTAACCACAAAAATTTATTCTTTTATATTATTTTTATTACTTTTCCCCTTTCCGCGCGTGGTTTTTTTTAGTGGATGTGGGTTTGTGTGTGTGGGGATTTTTGTGCAAAAAATAAAAAGAAGAAATACAAAAAAAAATGTTCAGCCCCCAGAAAATGATTGAATTTTTGCATGACTGTGTGCGTGTGTGTGTGTGTGTTTTGAGGAGTTTGATTTCGTTCATCGAAGGGTTCACCCTCTGCAGCCTGCGGTGCGGCGAATCGAGAGCAAAATTTTTAATTTTATATTTGCTTTTTGAGGGTTTGATTATAAAAAAAAAATTAATAAATAAATTTTATTGATTGAATGATTTTGATTGAATGCAACTGGAATGAAAAAAAAAATGTTTTTTTCTTTTTAATTGGCCCGGTTGTATTAAAAGATTGCGAGTGCGAAAGAGACGGAATGTATCTGGAAAAGAGTTCATTTTTCATCCGGTGGCGCTGCTGGTGCAGTTTATTCGCAGCGGTTCAGACTGGAAGAAGTCAAGTTCATCCTGCAGCTGAATGACTCGGAACAAAAACAGTTTATTTTTCGGAGGCATCGCGTTTTAATCGCTTCGAAGTCGCGGCGCTGTTTTAGCGGTAATTAATTAACGATTTTAATGTGAAACTCACCTGAAAACACAGACAAAAACTCCCAGTGCACTTTAAAAACTGAAATAATCCTCGTGAGAAAAAGGTTTGTGCAGTGGAAGAAAATAAAAAAAAAAAATTAGATCGACGGTGGCGTCGTCGTCGTGGGGCTCCCGGGGCATCCTCTGCAAATTTTTATTTATTTTTTTTTTTTAAATTTTTATTTCTGTGACCTCGCAACTAATTTTACTAAAAATTTTATTTTTCTTTGTTTCCTTTTTATTACACATCACTTTTTTTTTTATTTTTGGTTCTTTTACTTCGCTGTGTGACAGGTGAAAGTGTGGATGAAAAGAAAATTGTGAAAATTTAATTTTTATAACATTTAATACAATTTTTTGAAATTTTATTTTTGAGGAAGGAGTGTCCTTTTCTTTGTGTGGGTGTGTATGTTTTGGATTAATTTAATTCTTGTTTTTTGGCACCTGTCAAAGAAATTGAGTGAGTGAGGGTTTTTTGGTTACAATTTTAAATTAATATTTTATAAGATATAAAAATAAATATATTAAAATGAAATTAAAAAAAAAAACAGGATTTTGCCATCAAGAGACCGTGTGAATAAGGCCCCCCAGTATTTTTTAAATAAAAAAAATACTGTGGAAAGGTTTGTAAAATTAATAAAACCCACTGGCTCGGCCGACAGTGAATACAATGGAAACTGATGGCGCCGCCAATCAAAGGCGCCAGCAACAGCAACAAAATCAGCAACAGAATCAACCACAAAATCAACCACAACAGCAACAGCAGCAGCAACAAAATCAACAGACCCTTCCGCCACAGAATCCCCTGCAGCAGCATCAAATGGAAGCTGAAAATCAGCAGCCGACAATAGAAGCAATGGACACACAAGACGGTGATATCGTCAACGAAAGTAGCATTGTAATGGAGAGCCTCGTCAATAACGAGGATGCAAATATGCAAATTGCACCGCAGGTTGATTCAACTACAATGGGAATGGACGCGACCACGACAGAGCCCTGCGTCGAGGAGGAGGTCCGCTCGGAGGCGACGTTTCAATTTGAAGTCGAGAATTTTTCAAAATTAAAAGAATCCCTCCTCTCTGCACCGTGCTACGTACGTAAATTGCCATGGAAAATAATGGTTATGCCGAGGGCGGATCGCAGTCATCCCGACACAAAATCACTTGGATTCTTTTTACAATGCAACGCTGAAAGCGAATCGAATAGTTGGTCTTGTAATGCTGTCGCTGAGTTGAGACTGAAATCATTTAAACCAGATCAGGAACCGTTTGTCAGAAAAATAAAACATTTATTCTATAGGTAAAAAATTAATATAAATTAAATAGAAAAACTCTATAATATACAATTTAAAGCAAGGAGAACGATTGGGGCTTCTCCTACTTTATGTCATGGAATGAGATACTTGATCCAGAAAAGGGTTACGTTCAAAATGATAAAATTGTATTGGAGGTTCATGTAACAGCGGAAGCACCACACGGAGTATTTTGGGATTCAAAAAAGCACACTGGTTACGTCGGTCTAAAAAATCAAGGAGCTACTTGTTACATGAACTCACTCCTCCAAACTTTGTATTTTACAAATCAGTTGAGAAAGGCTGTGTATAAAATGCCGACCGAGGCTGATGATAGCAGCAAATCGGTAATTGTTTATAAAAATATTAAATATAAGGAATATATAAATAAAATATAATAAATAGGTTGCTCTAGCTCTACAGAGGGTATTTCATGAACTGCAATTTTCTGATAAACCAGTCGGAACTAAAAAATTAACAAAAAGTTTCGGTTGGGAAACATTAGATTCGTTTATGCAGCACGATGTACAGGAATTTTTGAGAGTTCTATTGGATAAGCTCGAAAGTAAAATGAAGGGGACTTGCGTTGAGGGGACGGTTCCGAATTTATTTGAAGGTAAGATGACGTCGTACATCAAGTGCAAGGACGTTAACTACAGCAGTTCAAGAAGTGAAACGTTCTACGACATCCAGTTGAATATAAAAGGGAAGAAAAATAGTAAGTAGAAAATGATATAATTATCTTTTTATATATAGATTATTACGTTATTTTATGCGAAGGAAACAATGGTGTTATGCATACTATTTTTTATATATTATTCCCCCTCCCTAATTTCACTCAGTTTTTGAGTCTTTTGCTGACTACATTGAGCCAGAAACTCTGGAGGGTGATAACAAGTATGACGCTGGCGACTACGGTCTACAAGAAGCTGAAAAGGGCGTGATATTTCAGTCATTTCCGCCAGTCCTTCACTTGCATTTAATGCGATTCCAATACGATCCGATCACAGATAATTCAGTCAAATTTAACGATCGTTTCGAGTTTGATGAAGAGATTGAGCTAGACAAATTTCTAGCCAAGCCAGAAGAAACAGCGGCTAAGTATAGACTGCACGCTGTCTTAGTCCATTCCGGTGATAATCACGGCGGCCACTACGTCGTTTACATAAATCCTCTCGGTGATGGGAAATGGTGCAAATTTGACGATGACGTTGTCTCCTCGTGCAGCAAAAAGGAGGCGATCGAGCAAAATTACGGCGGGGTAGAGGACGACATGAGTTTAAATGCAAAACACTGCAGCAACGCCTACATGTTGGTTTATATCAGGGTCTCGGAAATGGACGAGGTCCTGCAAAAGATCGAGGAGTCGGACATCCCCAAGGAGTTGACCGAGCGGCTCCACGAGGAGAAGCGCATGGAGACGATTAGGCGCCGCGAACGGGCTGAGGCCAGCTCCTATGTTTTGGTGCACGTCGTCCTCGAGGAGTGCCTCGAGACGCACCACTCGACGGATCTGTTCGATCTGGAAAAGGCCCACGTGCGGGTTTTTAAAATGAAAAAGACTGAGACTTTCGGTGATCTTGTGGCAACGCTTGAGAAGTCGTTTAGAGTCCCCGAGAACCGGATGAGGGTCTGGCCGCTGCTTTTAAAAGGTAACGTGAGCAGGCCCATTTATTTTGACAACAAGGACGAGTACAGCCAACCCCTCGGGAATCTTGTGGACCCCCAGACACCGTGGACGGTGTTTTTGGAGTTGGCACCGCCCGACACGAAGGAGCCCCTCCCACCGTTCGATCAGAAGAGGGACATTTTGCTATTTTTTAAATTTTACGATCCCTACGTGAAACGCCTGGGATACATTGGTTTCGGGCAATTCCTGCTAACGCAAAAATTTTTCGAATTAGTCCCCTACATTAATGAGCGGCTGGGATTCCCGCTGGATACGGAATTAACAATTTACGAGGAGACGGGACCGAGTCTCGTGAACAAAGTCAATCCGAACGAGACCCTGGGGTCTAATCTCAAGGGAACGCGGGAAGAGGTCCAAGGGAACATTTTAATTTTCGAAAAAAAACACTACGACGAGAAGGAGGAGTTCGAACTACCAACTTGTGATGACTATTTCCGTGACTTACTCTACAGGATTGAGGTTACCTTTTTGGATAAGTGCAACCCGAATGATCCAGGGTAAATTGTGCAAAGTATAAAACGTAAAATAAATAAATAAAAAAAAAAAATTCTCTCAGCTTTATCCTTGAGCTGTCCCACAGGAACACCTACGATCAAATGGCACAGGCAGTTGCACAGAGAATTGACACGGATCCGAACAAGATTCAATTTTTTAAATCGCTGGGGTACGCGTATGTGTTCCTTTTGCATTTATTTTTAATAAGTCGTTAGTTTAGTTCTAACAATAGATACAAGGACCTCCCGGGGAATCCCCTCCGTTCAGTTTATGAGGGCAGTCTTAAAGATATCCTCGCCTACAATAAGCCGAGAACTGGAAAAAAGATTTTTTATCAGCGACTCTCAATGAATCTAAACGAGCTCGAAGATAAAAAACAATACAAGTGCCTTTGGGTATGATATCAGCTCTTTTAAAAAATATATAGAAAATGTTTTGCCCTACCTCCCAGAAGATCATTTTTAAAATCACAGACAATTACCAGGTGTCACCAAATTTTAAGGAGGAAAAAGAGCTTGTCCTGTACCCAAATAAAAATGGTACTGTCAAAACACTGCTCGAAGAGGCCGCCAAGCAGATTCCATTCGCTGAGGACAGCACAGGAAAACTGAGGCTCGTCGAGGTCGCTAGCCACAAATTATTGCAATCTTTCAGGGAGGACACTGCGCTAGAGCGTAATATATTTAATATTTTTTAAATGATTATAACAATTATAAAATTAATTTTAAACCTTCCAGACATAGTCAGCAATCCAGAATCAATTGCTACAAACCAAGCTAGTCCCAAGTTCTATCGGATAGAGGAGATTCCGGCGAGCGAGCTAAGTTTGGCCGAGAACGAGATGCTGATTCCCGTCTGCCACTTCAGCAAGGAGATTTACAACGCTTTCGGGATTCCGTTTTTCATCAAGGCCAAGTACGGGGAGCCCTACGGGGCTCTCAAGGAGCGAATTAGGAAGAGGTTAAACGTCCCCGAAAAGGAATGGGAAAAGGTAAAATAAAATTAATTTAAAATATATGTATAATAATTAAATTTCATTCATACCACAGTACAAATTTGCGATCATAACAAATCGTGCGGAATTTATAAGCGATGACACAATCCCAGTTAGCTTAGAAAGCTTTCGTCCTAATCAACGTAAGTGTTTTAGTAATTTTTAGTTAATTAATTTAATTGATTTACTTTGATTTTCAGCCGGAAACAATCCACTCCCATGTCTCGGGCTAGAGCACATGAATAAATCCCAAAAAAGATCACGTTACACCTATCTGGAAAAAGCAATTAAAATCTACAACTAGAGCGAGTTTAATGAAAATAATTAATTAAATAAATAAACAACAACCAAGTGAAATTAATTATTAACTGCATAAAAGAAAAAAAAAAAGAAACGTTTTCGTTACTCATAATGAATTAATTACTATAGAGCATAAGCAAAAAAAAAATTACAAAAATAGAGCCTTGCTTAAGAACAGAAGAAAATTTCTATATGATTTTTTTTGTTTTTCCGATTTTTTCTACCATAAAAACAAAACAAAATGTACTATAAAAAAAAACTTTTAAAAGTGGGAGTGTCTGACGAAAATGCAATTTCATAAAAAATAAATAAGTTTCAATAAAATATGCTAAGAAGAAAAAAACCAATCATGCAGGGGCATGTGCGAGACCAGACAATTAAATTAAATTAATTAATTAAAAAACAAACAAAAAACCAATAAATAAATGGAAGAAACAGGAAAGCTTTTAATATCCTCTGCTGGAATTGGTTTTCAGTTTTTATTTGCTTTTGACATTTCTTCATTTTATTTTATTTTTTTTTATTTTTGTAAACTGAAATTTTTTTTGTAATTAAATTTTATTAATTAATGGCTTAATTTTGTTTTCGTTCCTCGGTTAATTACTTAATTTTAATATTTTTAATTCAGCTCCAAGATCAGCTCCTCCCCGTCCTTCGTCCAACCCCTCCATTTACTCACTAAACATAAGAAGAAATAAAATAAAATTCAAATCACAGCAAAGCAAAGCAAAATACGTAAAGAGAAAAATTGATGTTAATAAAAATAAAAAAAACGTATCCTGATTTTTTTGTGCATTAAATGTTGTTTGAATGTCTTTTAAGAAAGAAGAAAAATAAAAAAATGCAAAAAATAGTAAATATATAAATTTAAAATATTTTAGCGGGGGAGGGGAGCATTAAATTAATTATTTAAAATTTTATTTTTTTTTCCTTTTCTTCCTTTATTTCTTGTTCTCCATACAGTTTTTTGATGTGTTTTTCTTTTTTTCTTTTCTTTTTGTTTTAAATATACAAATAAACGTAACAGAAATTGATTTCGCGCATTTTTTCTTTTAAAAAAAGGGTCGATTTCAATTTCTCAAGAAATTTTTTTTCCGATGTCGCGCCCTTCGAATGTATTTGTATTTTTGTTTTTATATATATATATGCGTGTGTATATATATTTATAAAAAGAAAGCCTTAAACTAAAGTTTTTATGATAAGATTAATTGTTTTTTTTTTTCCATTTTATATTATTATTTCTTTTTCAAGCACTTTTATCATTTTTTAGCGAGTTCATTTGAGAGCCAGTCGAGTCCTTCGTAGAGACCGTGGCCTTGCGTTGCACAAGTCGCTTGAATGTACCACTGGGAAAAAAATTTAAAATAAATTAAAATGAAAATGGTAAAAAAATAACTTTGCTTACGTGTCGATTTCGTAATTGGTTCAGCCGCAATTTGTCGGTTAATTCAGCTGCACTCATCGCGTTGGGGAGGTCCTGCTTATTAGCGAAAACCAACAGAACCGCGTCCCTCAGCTCGTCCTCCTGAAGCTGTTCTCGATGGTGGCGGAGAGTGAGTTAATTATATTTTTTTATTAATATTTAGACAAATAATAAAAAGTAGATTCCTCACCATGTTCTGGAGCTCTTTTTCCGCCTCTGTGATCCGATCTCTGTCGTTTGAATCGACCACAAAAATAAGACCCTGAGTGTTTTGAAAGTAGTGGCGCCAGAGCGGTCGGATTTTGTCCTGGCCGCCGACGTCCCAAACGGTGAAGCAAATATTTTTGTATTCGACCGTTTCGACGTTGAATCCGATCGTCGGAATGGTTGTCACAATCTCCCCCAATTTTAATTTGTATAAAATTGTCGTTTTTCCAGCCGCGTCCAATCCCACTGAAATTTATATTAATTATATTTCAATTTTAATATAACTTAGAAAATTTGTTGGACCACTTTCGGTGCGGATGCGGCGATCCAGTGAAAGAAAAGGAAAAAAACTCACCCATTAAAATTCGCATTTGTTTCTTCCCGAAGAGACGTGTCAACAAACTTGAGATTGTCAGGCCCATTTTTCTTTATTTTGTTAAATTTCTATTAATTATATTATTTTTTAACTTCCAAATCGCGGGGATAAAGAGACCAATAATGAAAATTTTTTTTAGTAGGATGGGAAAGATTTTTTCCTTTTTTTTTTCTCTCTTTTAAGGGGGTAATTCCGGGGCTCCGATGAATTATCGAGCGAAACGGGAAGGGCGGGCGATTTTCTCCGGGATTTGATAGAACAACTTCGCCGCTTAAATTGTTTAATTGTTTAAATAAATCTTAAAAAAATATTTAAAACCACAAGCAACACCCGCTGCCTCTGGTTAAACGACTAAAAAAATTTTTTTAATTTCGCTTATGTCAAAACGTCCCGCAAAAGTGAAGTAGTCAACTAAAAATGGCCGCCACGTTATCATCGGGCCGGGAGTCCGTCAAGTGAGTCATCACCGTGAGATACTCGGCTAACCGCCGTCAGGTGGCGGGCTATTTTAATGTAAAATTTATTCATTAATTTAGCAACGACTGAAACCACTGTCGAAAAACTCTTTAAGAAAAAACGCATCCATTACACGAACCAGTGTAAAAAAATAAAAATAAAACACCAAATGTTCACCGCAGGGATGGTGTGGTGGGTGGTGAGTAGCTCCGGTGACAGCGGCAGACATTCAAAAACAATTTCACCACACAACGCGACGAGTTGCAGGCGAAAACTGAGCCTTCTGCGGGCGATCGGCGGTTTAATTACAAAATTTTTAGCTTATTTATCGCGAAATAAATAAATAAAATTCAGTTTTTTCACAAAAAAGTGATAAAATTAAGCGCTGCGTCCACCCAGAAACCCCGTTATTCTGGCGGGGGGAAATTTTTCCTCTGCGTCAGCGCTTCAAAAACAAACAAAAAAACAAAAAAAAAAGTAAACAAAATAAATTTTTTGAGCGCGCAATTTTCGCACAATTTTTAATAATTAAATAAGTAAAATTAAAAAAAAAAAATGCCCTCTTACCGATTTAATCGAGTGGTGGCCCGTGGCGACTCCCCCGAAAGTTTTGGAAGTTTTTTTCCACCTCTGTCACATCGACGGCCCGAGTAGCGGCCGCAGCGGTGCGCTTGTGGCCATAAATAAATAAAAAAAGAATAAACATAAAAATATAAAATCAACCAGGGGACCGTCTTCTAAGTGCAGAGAAATTAATAAAATTAATATAAAAATAAATCGACGATAACAAAAACTAGGACATATCGTGCATTTTAATTTTATTTTTGGGGCTCATGCAAAAGAGGGCGAAGCCCTGGAAAACGTCATTCATACAAAAATTTCTGCGTTTGTGAGTGCATGTGTTTATAAATTTGGTTTTTTTTTTTTTATTATATTTTATTAAGCTTAGTAGAAATGTTACGAAAATTTTCCTTAAAGGTAAGAAAAACGCCGTAACGAAATATTTTAATAAAATAAACCATTTGTTTTGTAAATTCTAGACTGACTGAATAATTTTTCCTCCCTTTGGTGCCTTTATTATTATTATAATTTTTTTTTTTTTCGGATAAATTATATTATAAATTTTTAATTTCGCACGATGCCCTCGTGGAAGTGTTTTTCGTGCATACGATTTCCGAACGAGGACAACATTACAATTCTTGATTATTCGAACGGAACACTCACCCGAGTGCCCCCCGATGTCTCACAGTTCGAGCGGACCCTGGAGGAGCTCTACTTGTCCTCGAATCGGGTAAAATTTTAAAATATAATAAAGCTATTATTTAAAATTACTTATTAAAACACAAATAGATCAGAGATCTACCTCCCGAGCTCTTCTACTGCCAGGGAATACGTACGCTTAAGCTAAATGATAACGAACTCGAAACAATCCCCTATGCAATATCCTCTCTACGTCAATTGCAGATGCTCGATTTGAGCCGGAACGGTATTACTTAAATTATATTACAATTAAATCATAATATAATTATTTATTTTTTAACAGCGCTTACTTACATTCCGGAGAACATCAAGTCATGCAAGCATCTGACTCATTTAGATTTAAGCTTAAATAGTTTATACCGCCTTCCAGATGCAATAACTAGCTTGATATCCCTCCAGGAGTTGTTTTTAAATGAAACATGCCTCGAATTCCTTCCAGCTAATTTTGGACGTTTAGTCAATTTAAAAATTCTTGAGCTACGATCGAATTTTTTATCAAATCTACCAAAATCAATGGCTAGATTAAGGGAATTAATTCGAATTGATATTGGAGCTAATGAATTTACAGAGTTGGTATGTATTATAATTATATTTAAAAAAGAAAAATTTATGTATTTAATTTGATTTTTAGCCTGAAGTAATTGGAGATCTTATAAAACTACGAGAGCTCTGGATCGATCTCAATCAAATACGTCGAATATCCGCAAATATATCAAACCTTTCGGAGCTGATACATTTCGAAGCGAATGGTAATCAGCTAACATCATTACCAAACGGTATTAGTAATTGGAAAAATTTAGAAGTGCTATCACTTTCCACAAATAACTTCTGGGAGCTGCCTTTTAGCATGGGAATGTTAAAAAAGTTGGTCACCCTTAAATGTGATTCGAATCGCCTCCGAGAGCTGCCGGATTCGATATGCCATTTGGAAAATCTCGAGGAAATGGTGATTAATCACAATCGAATAACACGACTCCCGAGCACAATTGGACTTTTGAGAAAATTACGATTTTTATCCGGTGATGAGAATCTCCTAATTCGTCTACCCGATGAAATTTGCAGCTGTATCGCCCTATCCGTTTTGAGCTTAAGCGGAAATAATTTAATTGAGCTGCCCCGTGACATAGGACACCTAATCAACCTCCGTGTTTTAAATATAGTTAACAACTGCATTATAAGCCTGCCGGTATCAATCCTTAATTTGGATTTAACCGCACTCTGGATAAGCGACAATCAATCACAGCCCCAAGTTCGATTGCAATTTGTTGATAGCAATACAAAACAGGAGCTAACCTGTTTTATGCTCCCACAGACCGGGGTGAAGGCGGATCAGCAAAATCTAATCGATGAATTGAATCCGCGTCCCGTGAGCTCATCGCTTAGTGAAAGCGGATCGAATGGATCCCCCCAGAATGCGGCTAAGCGGAGCTCGGTACAAATCCCCCAAAATTCTTACATCGATGGAATTTCAAGCCTCCAGCGACAGCAGACAGTTCGAGATTCGTCTGAGGTTAGCGAAAATAGCAGCAGCATCCCCCTGAGCAGCCCCTGCCGACGGATCTGTTTCGCGGACGATGCGGGAGTGAAAACGAGCGAACCAATCAGAAAGCGGCTGATGCGATCACCCACGCCCTACCCGAAGGAGCTGCGGTCCATGGCCAAATACCTGAAGAGCATCAACCAAAGCAATAGTTTAAGAGGTGACGAGGGCGTCGCGATGCCGCAGGTTGAGGAGGTCATTGACCTCAGCAATTTCACCACCGAAACGGAAGGCGTTCGGATCAAGGAAGCGAAGGTTCTGGTCAATCCCGGGGGCGGAGTTGGCCACCACGCCTACGACGATACCCAAATACCAATTAGTTGTAGTTCGGCGAACTGTGATAGCCTTAGTAAGTCAGCTAGGCACTTTTACATTACCAGCGGCGGCGGTGACGGGGGCAGCGGAAGCAACGGGGCTCGGTACCAAAATTTGGAGGAGTCCCCTTTGGCCCAGAGCGAGCCCTACGAGATCCCCCTGCCTCAGGACATCCGGCAGCGGACGGATTACGTTGATTTTGCCGGTAAGCAAATGCCCCCCCTCAGCGCAACCTACGACCTCATGAAGCAACCCTTCGTTCAGCCACCTTTTCAAATCGTCCAGAGCACCGAGTATCTTCCGCGGCAGCCTCCGCCGTACCACGTTGCGAAAATTTTTACTAAAAAATCCCCAGCCGACCTTTTGAGCTACGACACGGCCAGAAATCAAACGCAACTCAGGAATTTGAGCTGTGAGAGTGGGGATGATAACTCCAATTTAAATCTATCCAGCGATTTGTACTTGGACATGAACAGAAACAGCCGGCAGAACGGGGAGTTTAGCGACCAGAGTGGCAGAAACAGTCGGAATAACAATTTCGATGAGGACGGCTCAGGGAGACTCGACGAAAGCGGGGATCACCAACCTTCGGACAGTTCCGAGCAGGACGGGGAGGAGTTCCAGCGGAATCAGCACTCAGCCAGAAACGGCTCTGCGAAGCACCCATCAAAATCACAAGTCATTTGGATGTTTGGACTCCACAAAAACCCTACCGTGGTAAAAAACTTGTTAGCATATTGTTGGCATTTAAGAAAATAATAAAATTTCAGAAGCAGATAATCGTTAAAAAAGAAGACATACCAGGGTTTGATATTAAAGAAGTTCCAAATCAGGTAATTAACTCTAAAAAATACTTTTAATTAATTAGTAATTACAATTAATTCGATTACCTAGGGCATTTTTGTCAGTATTTTGAGCCCGAACACACCGGTGGCGGGCCAGTTGAGAGTCGACGACAAAATTTTGGACGTGGACGGGATAGACTTTGCGAAAATCGACCTCGAGGAGGCCTACGAGGTGCTGCGGGGCTCCGGACCAACGCTAAACATCATGATTTCGCGAAAGTAGACGCAAAACAAACCCTTTTTTACATTTTACAGCCAACAATTTACACAAACTTGCCATAAAAATATAAAAATTAATAAAAACAAAATACAAAAAAAAAAAAAAAACCATCTCCATCGCATCAAAAACGCGCGCAAATTCCTTCCTTTTTGTTTTTCTATAGGAAGCGAAACTGATTTTTTATATTTTTTGTACTATTTACAGACACCTTTTAAACGTTTTGAATTTATCAAAACTGTCTTTATCGAATTAAATTCTGTTGGAGTATTAAAAATATTAAAATTTATATTAAAATTCATTTTTTTTTTCTCATCCCATCCTTTGAATTTTGGAAGTTTGACAGAAATTTAAAATTTTCTATTCCATTAAAAGCTCACGCGGAGATACAAACCAAGGGCACAGCTCACCCAGGACACGAACCTACAGTTTGTTAATTTTTCTGTCTGAAATCACGAGGTAGCCATTTTGAAAATTATTCTCCCTGCTTAAAATCATCACAACTAAAAGAGGCAGCCGCGGTCAAACTGATTTTATTTAGTTTAAATAAAATAAACACGCATAAAATGTCAGCGGAGCTCATACAAAAATAATTTGAAACGATTTTTATGAGAAACAATCGGGATATAGAAAATATCCAGCGTTCTGTTTTCGTTTCCTTCCGTTTCAACTTTTGAATCGCATCAGCCGTTCGTTCCCTGGAGGTCCTCAGTTCTGCGGAAATTCTTGCAGTTTTCGTTTCCGCTTGTCTCAAATATGCAGTCTAATTTGCCGTTATTCTAAAAACGTTCCCGCAGTTCGCGATTTGTTTTCGGAGTGGGCGGACGGACTGCGGGCGTTCTTCGGCCATTTTAATTTTTAAATTACCCTTTGGAATGGCGGCGTTTTCATTTATTCGGGATTTTTACTGCTAAATTAATTCAAAAAAAACTTTTAAAACGGCGGCGTGTTCGTTGTTTTTATGCGCGCAAGTAAGCCGTAAAGAATTTAAATTATTGAAAATCTTCGAGTCGGTCAATTCGTGAATTAAATTTCGGGCGTACCGTGAATTCGCGAATAAAATTTTCAGTTGCGGCGCGAGTGAAAAATCGAGTGGTTAATTCGGAAATAAAACAAAATGCGAAGTTTGCGTAAAAATGCAGTCCGTCCGCGAAATAAATAAAATTATTAACAAAAATCCGATGGTGTCATTAGGCAGGTAAGCCACCAAAAATTAATATTTTCAAATGTTGTTTAACAAATTTTTATTCTTTATTTTGCAGTTCCGATCGGCTAAGGTAAGTCTTCAGATATTTAAATATATAAACAGTTTTTTTAAAATTTAATTTTGTAAGAAGAAATTTTGCTGGTCGCTAAAATGGCGGCCGTTGTTCATTTTTGATGTGATCCAAATTATGGAGGTTTTCTCGCGAATTTATAGTAATTTTTATGGTGAACTTCCACCAGGTTTCCGCTTAAAATTTCTGGCGGTCGATTGTTTTCCATTCGAACGCGGGTGGATGGGGCCAGTCGTTGGCGCGTAATTTCCCGAAATTGTTTCTCCTTGGCGTGCGAGAATTTTTGTTTGGTTTTAAAATAGCGCTGAAATTTGTGGAATTAGTTTAAAGCAAAGTTATTAAAATTATGGCCTTTAAGAGCGAAGTCAAGTGTTTTGTGCAAATTTAATGGAATGCGGGTGCAACAAAAATAATATCCGCGGCCGCCCCTCGGAGCACCACGAGGTACGTGATGAACCGTCTTCCAAAAAAATTTAGTCGTTGATTTTCTCCTGGATTTAGGGTGATCAGCGCGGCATTTAAATCTAATCCCAGTGAAACAAAAACGTTAAAAAATTTAATCCCAGAGGAGCCCCACTTGCCGCAGTACGCCCACAGAGTGACATTTCTCGGGGTCTCACTTTTTTCCCGGGACTTCTTCGTTCTTGATTTCTTTTTATTTCTTTTGTTTCCCAAGCTCGAAAGGCCGAAATCATCTTTAAAAGAATTAATAATTTTTAATTGCATAAGCAAAAAATGAGTTCGATTTGGGGGTTCTGCGGCCCTTAAAATGGAACCTGAGTCAATTTCTTAGTGATTTCTAGCTGCCTTTTACGCTACCCCCCGGTTTAGGGTGTCAGCGTTTAAAATTTTTGCTCCGGAGGTGTTTTTTTTAATACTTTTCCCTGAATCCCTATAGGGTTTACTTTCTTTTAAAGTAAACATTTTAAAAATAGAGTTGAATTTACGTCTTTTGCGGCCGAAAAACTAGAAGCAGATCCAATTTTTTGGTTATTTCCAGCTGATTTTTGCACTACTCCTCGGTTTAGGATGCCGACGTTAAAATTTTTTGCTTTGGCGGTGTTTGTTTTATTTGTTTCCTTAAATCCCTGAAGGGTTTTCTTTCTATTTAGAGTAAAATTGAAAAAATCGGGCTTAATTTGGGGTTTCTGCGGACTTCAAAGGAGAACCTGAGCCAATTTCTTGGTAATTTCTAGCTGCTTTTTAGATTACCCCCGGTTTAGGGTGCCGGCGTTTATTAAAAATTAAATTTTTGTTCTCCTGAGGTATTTTTTTATATTTTTCCCTTAATTGCTGAAGGGTTTCTTTTCTTTTATAGCTAAAATTTTAAAAATCGCGTTTAATTTGGGGGCTCTGACGCATTTCAGCGCGTTTCGTTTCCTTCCGTTTCAGTTTTTTAATCGAATCAACCATTCGTTCCCTGGAGATCCTCAGTTCTGGGGCAATTCTTGCAATTTTCGTTTCCGGTTGTTTCAAATTTGCAGTTTAATTTACCGTTTTTCTAGAAGCCTCCTCGCAGTTCGCGACTTGTTTTCGGAATGGGCGGACGGACTACGGGCGTGCTTCGGCCATTTTAATTTTTAAATTACCTTTTGAAATGGCGGCGTTTTTGTTTATTCGGGATTTTCATTGTTAAATTACTTCGGAAAACCCTTTAAAATTGTGCTTTATTCGCGAAAGTAAGTCGTAAAAAGATTTAAATGATTTAAAACCATCCACTGGTTGGAAATTCTCGAGTCGGTGAATTCGTGATTTTAAATTTCGGGCGTAGTGAAAAATCGAGTGGTTCATTCAGAGGTAAAAAAATAAAAATAAAAATGCGGTGTCGTTAGGTAGGTAAGCCACTAAAATTACCCTTTTCTTTAAATTATTTTTTAACAAATTGTTATTATTATTATTTGATTTTTTTAATTTAGTTTTGTAAAAAGAAACTTGGTTGGATTCATCTTTTATGCTGCAGTAGAAATGTTGCGCAACGTGAGAATTTTATGCGGCGTTGAATGTTGCGGACGGAAACATGTGCCTAAAAAATTTCTGTTTTAATTTTGAGTGGGATTATTTTTAAATTTTTCATGACGTCATATTTTTTTTTCCGTTGGTAGTTCAAAATTATTTACACATCGATGTTAAGTTGGTGCAAGTGAAAACTAACAATAAAAAAAACAACTTAAATCAGCTTTCCCCTTTCTTCCCCGAACTTCTTGCAAAATAAAAAAGAGAAAATTAAAAGCTTTTTCCGTTGGTCCAGGGAATTTGCAGTGTACTTGCGAGGGTTGGGTTTTAGTGCTGCCATCTGCTGTCACAATCAAATTTTATCGGATTTAACTTTGATTGAGTCTAGTAAGATTTTTAAAGTTTTCGCGTTTTGGCTAGGTAAAAAAGGGTTATTTTAATTAATTCTTAATCGAATCCTGCGGCAATTAAATTCACTTTTATTCACCTGTCGCGGCGAAGAGGGTGGCAGTCCGCAGTGTGGGAGAAGAAGAAGAGCTAACCGAAAGCTCGTCGAGTCCTCCCCGGAGGAAAATTTACCGTTCGTTTTCTTGAAAGTTCAAAAGGGCCGACGGCGTTTTGCTATTCTCGCGAATTTGTAGTAATTTTTCTGGTGAATTTCCACCAGGTTTCCGCTTAAAATTGTTGTTTATTGGCGGTTGATTGTTTTCCATTCGTGCGCGGGTGGATGGAGCCGGTCGTTGGCGCGTATTTCCGCGAAATTGTTTTTTCTTGCCGTGGGAGAATTTTTGTTTGCTTTAAAATAGCGTTGAAATTTGTGGAATTAGTTAAAAGCAAAGTTATTAAAATCATGGCATTTAAGAGCGAAGTCAAGTGTTTTGTGCAAATTTAATGGAATGCGGGTGCAACAAAAATAATATCCGCGGCCGCCCCTCGGAGCACCACGAGGTACGTGATGAACCCTTTTCCAAAAAGTTTAGTCGTAGAGTTTCGCATGGATTTAGGATGATCAATGCGGCATTTAAATCTAGCCTCAGTGAATCGAAAACGTTAAAAACATAACCCCAGAGGAGCCCCACTTGCCACAGGGCGCCTGTAGTTTAAAAATAGCGTTGAATTTACGTCTTTTGCAGCCTTAAAACTAGAACCAAAGCCAATCTTTTGGTTATTTCCAGCTGATTTTTGCACAATTTACGATGCAGGCGTTAAAATTTTTTGCTCTGGCGGTGTTTGTTTTATTTGTTTCCTTAAATCCCTGGAGCGTTTTCTTTCTATTTAGAGTACAATTTAAAAAATCGGGCTTAATTTGGGGGTTCTGCGGTTTTTAAAGAAGAACCTGAGCCAATTTCTTGGTAATTTCTAGCAGCTTTTTAAGCTAGCCCCGGTTTAGGGTGCCGACGTTTATTAAAAATTAAATTTTTGCTCCTGAGGTACCTTTTTTTATATTTTCCCTTAATCCCTGAGGGGTTTACTTTCTTTTAAAGTAAACATTTTAAAAATAGAGTTGAATTTACGTCTTTTGCGGCCTAAAAACTGGAATCAAATCCAATTTTTAGGTTGTTTATACCTGATTTTGACACCTTCTCCCGGTTAAGGGTGCCGGCATTTAACATTTTTGCTCTGGAGTTATTTTTTTAAATATTTTCCCTTGAATCTCTGAAGGGTTCCCTTTCTATTAAAGCTAAAATTTTAAAAATCTCGTTTAATTTGGGGGCTCTGACGCATTTCCGCGTGTTTCGTTTCCTTCCGTTTCAGTTTTTTAATCGAATCAACCTTTCGTTCCGTGGAGATCCTCAGTTCTGGGGCAATTCTTGCAATTTTCGTTTCCGGTTGTTTCAAATTTGCAGTCTAATTTACCGTTTTTCTAGAAGCCTCCTCGCAGTTCGCGACTTGTTTTCGGAATGGGCGGACGGACTACGGGCGTACTTCGGCCATTTTTATTTTTCAATTGCCCTTTGAAATGGCGACGTTTTCATTTAGTCGGGATTTTCATTGTTAAATTACCTCGGAAAACCTTTTAAATTGGTGCTTTTATTCGCGCAAGTAAGCCAAAAAGAATTTAAATTATTGAAAATCTCCGCATCGGTTGGAAATTCTTGAGTCGGTCAATTCGTGAATTAAAATTTCGGGCGTACCGTGAATTCGCGAATAAAATTTTCAGTTGCGGCGCGAGTGAAAAATCGAGTGGTTAATTCGGAAATAAAACAAAATGCGAAGTTTACGTAAAAATGCAGTCCGTCCGCGAAATAAAAAAATAAATTAGAAAGAATTCGGTGGTGTCGTCAGGTCGGTGAGCCACCAAATTTACATTTCTTTAAATATTGTCTAACAAATTTTTATTCTTTATTTTGCAGTTTCCTGATCGGCTAAGGTAAGTCCTCAGAATTTTTTAAAAACCCCAAATTATTTTGGTCTTCATGGAGAACATCAGATTAAAAATTTTTGTGCGAGTCAGCCATTTTTATTTCCTTTTTTTAAATATCTTCCCGATCTGGTTGACGTTTTTAGAGAATTAATTTGGGGGTTCTGCGGATTACAGATTTAATTAATAATTTTTATTTTATCTTTTCCTCTTGCATAATGACAGGCAGCACATTGGAATAAAGTTAAAGTGATTTTGTGATTGCGTCCAACCGGCTGGTGAAAATTAAATTTAATATGAAAAAGAGCCGATGAAGTGAGTGTCGCTATTTTTTTTTCTTTTTAAAATTTATCGCGAGTTGTGGTTTTGAATGAAATGAAGTGATTTTGTGGAGGTTGAAGTGTTTTATAGAAAAAAATGGCCTTTTTAAAGCAAAATTAAAGTGCATGTGTCGTAATATTTAAATTGTTTCGCGGTTGTGCATAAAAAGACAGAAGACGGAAGAAACAAGAAAAGAAGAGGACGAAGCGAAGGGTAAGGGGAAATTTTAAATTTTTGTATCTATTTTGATTGATTTTAATTTTTTTAAAGAATTTTACAACTCTGCAGAGGTTGTGGGAAACTTTTCTTTTGAGAGTGTAAAACTTAAGTAAATTTTTAGTTGATTTTAAGGAGACCCCTCAAGTTAGGGTACCGGCGTTTAAAATTGTTGCTCCGGCGATATTTTTTGTTTATAGTTTTCCCTTAATCCCTGGAGGCTTTATTTTCTTTTGAAGCAAAAATTTTAAAAATAGCGTTGAATTTACGTGTTCTGCGGCCTTAAAACTAGAACCAGATCCAATTTTTTGGTTATTTTTAGGTGATTTTGACATCAACCCCCGGTTTAGGGTGCCGACGTATAAAATTTTTGTTCCGGAATTATGTTTTTTATATTTTTCCCTTAATTGCTGAAGGGTTTCTTTTCTTTTAAAGCTAAAATTTTAAAAGTTGCGTTTAATTTGGCGGCTCTGGCGCATTTCCGCGCGTTTCGTTTCCTTCCGTTTCAGTTTTTTAATCGAATCAACCATTCGTTCCCTGGAGATTCTCAGTTCTGGGGAAATTCGTGCAGTTTTCGTTTCCGCTTGATTCAAATTTCGAGTCCAATTTACCGTTAGTATAGAAGCGTTCTCGCAGTTCGCGAATTGTTTCCGGAGTGGGTGGAGGATGCACTGCGGGCGGTCTTCGAAAATTTTTATTTTTAAATTACCTCAAGAAGCCTTTTGAAATGACGGCATATTCGTTTAATCGGGATTTTTACTGCTAAATTACGTCAGAAAACTTTGAAATGACGGTTTGTTCGTGCTTTTTTCGGGACTTTTATTGTTAAAATACCTCAGAAGTCATCTCAAAATGGCGGCATCTTCATGGTTTTATTCGCGAAAGTAAAGGATTTAAATTATTTAAAATCTCCGTTGGTTGGAAATTTTGAGTCGGTCAATTCTTGAATTAAATTTCGGGTGAACTGTGAACTCTTGCAAAATTTTAAAATTATTTTCTCAGGTAAATTTCACCTCTTCGAGGCTTTCATTTGTGTTTTTTTAAATGTTTTTATTATTGAATGAATGAATTAATAAATAAAATGTAAAATGATTTATTAATTATTTTTTATTTTATTTTTCTCTCCTGCAGGATGACCGCCACATTGAAATAAATTGGAGGTGATTTTGTGATTGTGTGCAACCGGCTAGTGGAAATTAAATTTGAAAATGAAAAAACTAAGAGCCGATGAAGTGAAATTTTCGCTATTTTTTTTTAAATATTTACCGCGAGTTGTGAAGTGAAGTGATTTTGTGGAGGTGAAGTGTTTCATAGAAAAAATGGCCTTTTTAAAGTAAAATTAAAGTGCATGTGTCGTTATTTTTAAAGTGTTTCGCGGTTGTGCATAAAAAGACAGAAGACGGAAGAAATAAGAAAAGAAGAGGATGAAGGGAAGGGTAAGGGGAAATTTTAAATTTTTGTGTCCATTTTGATTTATTTAAAATTTTTAAAAGAGGTTGTGGGAAACCTTTTTTTTGGAGAGTGTAAATTTTAAGTAAATATTTGACTGATTTTAAGGAGACTTCTCGAGGGTACCGGCGACATTTTTTTTTATATTTTTCCCTTAATCCCTGAAGGCTTTACTTTCTTTTAAAAATAGCGTTGAATTTACGTTTTCTGCGCCCTTAAAACTAGAACCAGAGCCAATTACCCGGACACCTGTCACAGGGGTTTTTCTACAAAGCTATGCAACGTAGGAATTTGAAATTTTGCATAATTTTATGCCTTGATTAGACAAAAAAAAAATATATTTTTGATTATGGGGGGTCAGTTGGGTCCAAAAGAAAATAAAAATTGTTTTAATACTTTTAACTCCAAAATCCGTGGGGAGACCTCAAACTCGATCTGTTCCAAATTTAGTGAGTTAATTTAAATTAAGTTAATTTAATAATTAAAAATGTATGAAATTAAGAAAATTAAGGCAATAAAAAAGTCAGTCGGAATTTTACTTCATTTTTATTTTTAAACATTACAATTTTCAGCTTTTTTTCTCTTCTTTTATTTGTTTTTTTTTTCGTCATTAAAGTTAAATATAATTTTTTACTTAATATATTTTATATATAATATATATAATTTTCCATTCACATGATTCGCGAGGTTGGGTAAAGTTTTAAGTGTTTTTTCTCTCTTCGTCTTCTTAAACTTCTTCACATCTTCTTCATAATTTCTTCTCTTCTTCTTCTTAATCTTTTTCGGTTTCTTATCATTTTTATATATATTTTTTTTTTTTGATTCAGCTACTGGGCCTGAATTCTTAGCATTTTTTTTTTTTATACCTTAAGTGTTTGCTTTGCGCTTTTAATCGTTTTTGTTTTTTGTTTTTTTATTAAATGCTCTCATAACTCATAATGTTTTGAGATGTTTTAAGTAAAAACTAGGGTTTAATTTTGTTCTGGATAATTAGCGTTTTTTTTTTAAATCTGTTTTTTTTTATTTGTTCTGCTCAGCTACGCATTTTGCCCGTATCTCATTATTTTTTTTTTTTGTAGTAGTAGTTCTAGTTATGATTTGTTTCCTATTTTCAAAATGTTCATATTTTTTTTCACATTTTTAATTCCGCTGGTTTTGTGTTTTAAAGTGGCATTTTAAAATCTTCAAATTTTCAATTTCACGGTTTCTTTTTCTTCTTCTTGAGGGTTTTCTTGTATGGGTTTGTATGTTTGAGTGTGTGTGTGTGTTTTTACATCCATCTTAAAGATTTTTAAAATTTTCTTGACTGTGTTTCTTTTGATTGGAAGTGTTTGGTTTTTTTTTGTATATTTTTTTTTTTTAATATAATTTGTATTTTTATTTTTTTGGAAAAATATTGCTTGTGATTTTATTACAATAAGTTTTTATTTTTGAATGATTTAATTTTTCGCTCCACCTTCAGCCGATTGTGTGTTTTTTTTACTGACTTTTAGAAGAGTTTTAGTGCTATCATTTTCCTTTAAGATTATATTTTTTTTTACTTATTTACAGTGTAAAATAAGATGAAGACTGTCTCTTTTTACTGCTTGATTTTAATTTTAGTGTATTTTCGGGTTGTGGCTATTTTCTGTTTTTTGTTTTATTTTTCTTCCATTTTTTTCTTTTTTTAATATGAAATTGGAAGAGAAATGTTTTTCTGCTTCTTCTACTTTTAACTTTTCCTCAAGATAAAACTACTTTAAAATATTTTCGTCTTTGTCTGTAGTTTTTGAAATTTTTTGTTTTTAGGTGTTTTCTCTACAACTTTTAATGCGTTTTGTTTTTTGTATTTTTATAAATCTTTGATGTGAGTTTTCATTCTAAAACCGGAGAAATTGTGACTTTGAAATATAATTTTTTAATTGTTTTGGTTTCTGCGGGGTAGAATACAATTTATTTAATTTTTGTTTTTTTGTTCTTACATTTTTTCACCTTAAAAATACATTTAGGAACTTTTTTTTATTCATCAATTATGTTTCAATGAAAATAAATAAATAATATAATAATGCAAAATTAGAAATGTCGGTTTTGTCGTTTTGGTAGTTTTTAGTTAATTATTCAAGTTTTATTTATTTTTTAATGTCATGGTCAAGTGTCTCAAAGCAAGCATTATTTTAATTGGAATTTGACTTTTATTTTTTGTTGTTGTTGTAAGATTAATTCAAAATAAACGAATATAAAAATTAAAATTTTGATAGCGTTAAAAAATCAACAACTTGCTCTAATTTATTTCTTCTTCTTCAATATGTTTTCTTCTTTTATTTCTTCAAAATTTTGGTTTTTTTTTTGCAAATTTTTATCCTTTTAAACGTTTTAACGCATTTTTTTCATTTTGGTATTTTTTTTTTTCGTTTATTTATAAATTTTACGTATACTGTGATATGTGATTTAATATATATAATTTTTTTTTTATATATCATTTTATAAAATATCTATAAAACCTCATCCCAATTAATCCTAGGTAAGTTACGTTAAATTAGTTGCTTTTGTCTCACTTCAATTCGCATTTTTTGTTTTTTCCTTCTAAGAAATATTTACTAATTTATTTTTCTTTATATGGATGATGTTATAATTGAAAAATTTACAATTTTTCAACGCTATCATGATACGAAAAAAAAACCTAAATTATTCACATATTTAATAATAAAATTAATTTAAAAATAAACATAAAATTATAAATTTTTGGAAAAAAAAATAATTATCGAGACGACTTAAATATTTTGGCACAGTCACACACACACACCAACATGTGATGAAATTATAAAAAAATTCTAAGGTGAATTTTAAGGTAAGGATTTTTTTTTCTAATTGTCTTAATTTCGGGCTTAATTTTCGTAAAGTTTTTGTTATTACTTTTTTTTGTGCTTGCTTGAGTCTCTTTCGCAGGTTTTTCGGTCAAAATGTGTGTTCTTTTGTAATTTTGAAAGGAAACGAAAAAAAAATCGCTATTTTCTCCCTAAGTTTATAAAGTTTAGTCATTTTAAACTGACTTTCGGATGTTTTAGCTTTAGATTTTCTTCATATGTTTTTGTTTAATTTTTTTACTTTCACATTTTAATTTCTGAATACATTTCACGTTTGTCTTTAGCTTTCTCTGCTCTTTTCACCGTTTGCTTCAAGTAGTCTATTTTTTTTTTAACCTTATACACTTATAATTACGTTTTTTTTTCACCTTACAAATATAATTAATAAATATATAATTTTTATATATAAATATTGTTGATAAAAATTAGGAACTATGTTTTCATTTCTGTTTTATCTTCTTCTTCATTTTTTTTAGCTCTCTGCTCATCATTATTAATTATTTATTTTTTATTTTTTAATATCTCACCTTTTCGCTTCGCGTCCCTAGCCTGCTTTTTTTTGGTAATTTAGGAAAATTTAATTTTTACTAATTTTTACTTATTCATTTTCCATAAAAAAAGAAAAGAAATAAAGTACTAAAATAATTAAAATTAAAATAATTAATTATACACGCGTAAAGGAAGACTTTACAAAAAAAAAAAAATTAATTTTTGCTGTTTTTTTTGGATTAAAAAAAAATATTAATTGAATTTAACGAGGAGCGAAAGGAAAGGGGGAGGAAAAGAAATTTTTATTTATTTTTTATATTACATTTAAAATTGCACGAAAATTAATTACTAAGGAATGAGTATTTTAAAAACATATAAATTAAAAATTAAATTATATTCAAATGGAAAACATTTATTAAATTGGAGATATTTTAAAGGTATTATTAATTTTTTTTTTGAGTAGTTAATAGTGTGGGATATTTAAAAAATATATTTATATATATATTTTCTTTTAAATTTATTATCCACAAACGAACAGACGAACGAACGAACAAACAAACGAACAAACAAACAATCGAACAAACAATCAAAACAAATAAACAATCCAATTATTTGTGACACATATTTGGATGTATATTATGTATAAATTATGTTTAAAAAAAAAAAAATAAAAAAAAATAAAAAAAATTACTTTTAAATCAAATTAATAAAATTATGGCCACAATTAATTGTTAATATTGTAGTAAATTTTATGCACACAGATTAAATTCCTTTTCTCTACCGTTTTTCGTTTCAAATTGTTTCCTTCTAGTTCCGGGAAGCGTTTTCAGAAATCGCGAAATTTCGAAAAATTAATTAATTAATTAATTATTTAATTAAAAAAATTTAATTAATTAATTAATTATTTAATTAAAAAATTAAAAATTAAAAAAAAAACACGTAAACTATTCCGCTACAGAAAAGGTTTTCATTGCCTTCTTCTTCTTAATATTACATACACTACTTTTTTTAGTGTTTTCTCATATATAGTCTATATATAATATATATATATAGTATATATATAATGTATATATAGTATATATACATATATATATAATTCGTAATCCCTTCCAGCTAATTTAATTATTTAAATATATAACTAGTATTAGAGTTAGCTTTTATATTTAATATATAGGAACCTTGATTTTTTCATGTTTTTTTTCTTCTTTTATTAAATATTACTAAGATTACAGCAATTTCTTTTACTTGATTTTCATTTCTTCACGTTTTTTTTGGTTTTTTGTTTTACTATTTCATGCCTTAAACATAAGTTTTACAATTAAAAACTTTTTTTTCTTTATTATCCTTAAAAATGACGCATTTTCATTTTGTTTTATTTATTTTTTCTTTACTCCAGCATTGGTATTGTGTCTGTGTGCGTGTGTTGTGTGTGTGTATTTCATAATTTCTACATCTCACCACCACCAACACATCTTATATGCACCTGTTCTCTTTTGTCCGCTGCATTCTTGCAACAGAAGCATAAGTGTTAATTAATTAGTCTCATTATGATTTCGTTTATATCCTTGTTATGCTTTCTTTGATCGTTTATTTTTTTTTTTTTTTGATCACAATAATTTATTTATGTATTGGTGACCCAAATGTTGTCGTTTCTGTCGTTACCTCCTTTACTCGTTTTTAAATTTAAGTTTTTAGTTTTAATCTTAATTTTTTGTTGTTGTTGTTGGATCAGGAAGGAGTTCAATTTGATTTTAATAAATAAATAATTAATTAATTTATTTATTTCTCGCTCGTTTATTTAATTCCTTATTTATTTCTTATATGCCGTGTTTGTTTTTGGTTTTTTTTAAAAACTATGTACAAATGTCCCTTCCATTGCTGCTCTTTTATTTATTTTTGAAATTTTATCGGTTTAAAGAAGTTGAAATAAAAATTAAGAAAAAATGTATAAGAAATAAAAGTTTAGTGGTTCAAGAATTTCACTTATCAATTGCCGTTTTTCCTTCTTTTTTTTTTTTTTACATATATTTAACTTTTACTAATTACACTTTTTTTTTCATATTTTTCACCTAATTAGTAGTCAGTCGAGAAATTATTTAAATTTATTTTATTTATTTATTTTTTTGTTAATTATGAACAGTTGTTTTTTTTAGATTAAAAATTAATTGTTAATGTTTTTAAGTATAAAAATTAATACCTTGTTTAATTTATTTTCGAGAAACAAAAAAAAAGCAAATTTAGGATAGAGGTGAGGTTGCAGGAATTCGATTTTAAAAATTTTAAAATAACAAAAATAAACAAATTTTTAAAACGAACGACTTAAGCGACGAACCTGAGAATTTTGTTACGAAAAATTCAAGTTCGGCACTCAAGTCTTTCATTTTAGTTTAATAATTTTTGAAATGGGAGCAAATTTTATTGAAATGATTTTTATTTTATTTTAAATTTTAAATAATATAATTATTATAATAATAATTAATTAAAGAAGTGATGCGATTCGAAATAAAAAAAATAAAAATAAATATTTTTGGCAGTGTTGGGGAGCGGGGGAAGTGGTTACTTAAAAATGATTTTGAATTAAAAATAAACAGCGAGACGGCAGCTCATTTTATGAAAATGTTTCACATAATTTGTTTTGTTTTTTGCTTTTTTTTTCACTTCGATTTAAAAATAAAAAGTATCCCATTCACTTTTAGTACCTAAAATGTAAAATTCTTTTAAAAATATCATCTCTGTGGTTTTCTTCCTTATTTTTGTTTTTTTTTTTCATTACAATTTAATTTTTACACAGCGGTAGCGTTTTTTTTTATATAAATTTACTACCGAAATATTTCCTAATTGCCTACAAAATGTACATTTTATTTTTTTTTTCCTTGTCTTTTAGTTTACTTTTTATTTTTAATTAATAGGAATCAATGACAAAAGCGAGTATTCAGTTTACAGTGTGTACTTTTTTCTTTTTTCTTTTTTTTTTATATATTTTACATTATATAAATATTATTTGTTTTTTTTCCGATTTTTACCACCAAAAATTGTTCTTTTCCACCTTTTTAATTTTTACCTAAACTATGCAAAATATAAAGGTAGTGTTTTTGTTCTTTTTTGTTTTAGCTATAAATTGCGTAATTTAAATAATTTTTAATTAGATTCGTTGAGCGAGGAAGGTGACTTGTAAAATTAATTTACAAAATTATGGATTTTTTTTGTTGTTTTTTGTTGTCTTTTAGATCGAAACGAATTCGAAAAATTATATAATTTTACCGGAAATTAACGAGTATTTTAATCTCTCATAATTTTTTGTAAATTACAAATTCTCTTAATGATTGGCACTCATTCTTTAAAAAAAACAATAAATAAAATAAAATACCCAAAAATGAAAAGGAGTAACGAAAAAATAAACAATTTTTCACGTAACTGGTCCGTTTTTTAATTTAATTTAATTTAATTTAATTTGTCATTTTTTTTGCATTTTTCATTTTCGTGAACTGGTTTTTTTTTTGTTTAAATTTAATTCTTAGTTAAAAAAATTTTGCTTTCGTTAGGAACTTTCTTTTAAAAACGATCTTGCAGTTGTTTTTGTGTTTTTTTTTTATGATTAATGTTTTTTTTGCTTGTATAGTAATTATGTACAAGTTGTTTTTTTTTTCTGAATTTAATTCGCCTTATGTTGCATTTCGTTAATTATTCGGTTTTGAGTAATTTTATGTAGGAGTTTAGCGCATTATTTAACCTTTTTTTTACGATAAATTACTCGGCATTTCTCTTTTTTTTTTTTGAAAAAAATAGGAACTTTCTTTCTAATTTTTATTTTATGTTTTTTTTGATATTTTCAAATTTTCATATTCACTTTGTAGTTTAACAATAAAAATCAAGGAGAGATTCACAATGAGTTTGAGTTGTGTTTTTTTTCATAATTTCCTCTTAGTTTTTCGCAAGCTCATCGCGCTCGCCCTTGTTTCCATGAGCATATCACTTTGAATAATTTTCTTATTTTTAAAATTAACATCGAAAAATTGTTCGCTATATACATTTTTTTTTTAAGTATTATATCGAAATAAAATTCATGTCGTAATACTTTGCTTTAACAAAAAAAATGTTGAATTTCGGAACTTTGTTTTAGGAATATTCGTTTTTCAATATCTCAATTTATTTATTTTATATAATGTATATATATATATATTTTTTTTTTTTCTTAAATTTTCTCATGTTTTTAATTTTTATATTAAAAATCATGATAGTGACCGTATCCGTGATTATAAGTAAAAATTACGAGATTTTCTTGTTGCTTATCGTTAAAATTTGATTTATGGCATTCTCCATTTCATTCTCAATTTTATGTGATTTTTCACTAGTGGCTATGACGTCACCAACAACACTAGAGCAACTATCATTTTTATTGGTACAATGCTTGTTATGACGATTTTGATGACGATTCGAGTGATGCTCATCACCTCCAGAGGACAAGTTGTTGAAATCGTTTGAATTGTTGGAATCGGATGTTTGTTCAACAACACCAGAAGTAACAAGTTTTCTTCCGTCGCTGTTTTTGTTATTATTACTATTACTATTATTGTTGTTATTATTATTAATTTTATAATTTTCGCAATCAACATTCGGGCCGCCGTTGTAAAGTCCATGATTTTCAATTATTTCACCATCATTCACCAACGCACTGCCACTCTCCGTCGGATGATGATGCAGGGTTTTGGCGAGTGTTTTTATCTTTTCTGAAAAAAATATTATTGAAAATATTTTTTTTTGTCTTTTTTTTAAATTTGTTTGTTATAATTTTCATTATCCTCTTCAATTAAAATTGAATTAAATTATTTCTGGTAAAGCTCTAAATTACCAAATACAACAAAAATATGAAAAGCGAAAGTTTACGAAACAATTAAAATTAAAAATATTGTAAATTTCATTCAAAAAAAGTAAATTAATATAAGTGCGCTTAAAAATTACATTGCTGATTTTAAATTGAAATTTTTAAAATTTAAAAATTTAAAACAATAAAACACACCTAAAAAGCGTTTTAAAATTCTTCATGTAAAATTGAGACTAACCTTCAGATTTTGTATTTTTTGATATTTTTGTGTTTAATTTTTGAGGGAAAATTAGACTTTCTTGTGTATTTTTTTTTTCTTTTTATGACAAAATTTTTATAGAAATTCATTATTTTCCTCCGATCACTGAAAAGAGTAATTTTGGAATATGTTAAAAAATATTATCAAAAATTAAAATCATCGCATAGAAAGATGATTTAAAATAAAATTAAAATTCTTTTAAACTACCAAAATAATTGTTTTTTTTTTTTACACATTTATACAATAGTGGAAAAAAAATATAACAAAAAATTAATTTTTATTTTAAAGTATACTAGGGGAAAATATAATGAATCCTATAAAAATATTGTGTATGTTGGTTAAATGTTTCTTTTAATAATAAAATTAATTAAAAATTTTTTACAAGACACTGTCCTAAAAACAAAAGACTCAAGCGACGAACCTAATTCGAAGAATTCCAGTTTTAGGAGATTGAAAAGACTCTTTGGGAGGTTTCTTTGGGGTAAATAAAGGTCAAATTTTGAATAAAACAATTCTCGTATTTTTGAAAACCTAAAAAAAAAAATAGGACAAACTTATTATGGGAACAGGACGACACAATAAAACACAACAAAAATTTACATAAATTTGCATTTTTTGTGAAATCATAAATAGAATGTATTTTTAAAGCAAATATATAATAATAATAAAAATAATCAATAAAATAAAATAATTTCCTCTCATATTTTTTATAAACAAAAATAATGTAATAATAATAATCATAAGGGGGCTTATTAACTACAAAAAAAAAAAAAATTAAAAAAAAAATATTACGTAAATTCAATTCAATTTTACATTTCATTTTTATATTTCATTTCCAGTCGCTAAATAACGCGATTAAAATTGTTTAAAATAAAATTTTTTATTCATAATATTTGTTTTTTTTTTTTTTAAATCAAAAGAAAATAATTTAGCGATTTAAAAACTAAAAGCACAGAAAAATTAAAAAATCTATCGACTAAAAGGAAGCAATTGAAAAAGTCCTTCTCACAATAATTAATAATTTAAATTGTGAGTTTTGAATTATTTTATTTATTTAAATCATACCTAACACTAAAAAAAATAAAATTCTAATCGATATTTTATGCTTAATATTATTTAATTATTGTCTGCATCTATGTCTTTTACATTAAGAGGAGTTACTAGCGATATTATTTATAATATTTATAACTTTCAGAACTATAAAGAACCGAAATAAAAATGGGGATTTTTAGTGTATTCCTTAATTTTTTATTTTATTTCTACGATTTATTTTATATTGTAATGTATAGAATTTCTATCTGCTAGCGAAAAATTCTAACTTCAGTTTTATGTTTTTTTTATTTTTCTTCTTTTTTATACAATTAAAACATAAGTTAAATGCGAGGCTTTTTAATATTATTAAAATTATTTACAAGGTTTTTCATTTTTTGAAATATTTTTTTAAATATTGTTTTCAATTGTTTTCTGTTTTTTTTTTGTTTTTAATTTAATATATTTTTAAAAATCTAAGGTTTATTTTTCTTTAAATGCAGCGAACTATAAAATAGGAATATTTTACTTGTTTTATATCATTTTCAATTTACAATCCTTTCTCAACTAATTTCTACAGATTTTCATTTTTAAATTAAAAGTTTTCCCTTAAATTTTATATAGCACAGTTCTCCTTAATAAAAAAAAACTAAAAGAAAAACATCTACAAACAATTTTCTTTTAAAAATTTTAGAAAATCAAAAATTCTCGGAATAAATAATTTGACTTATATAGCGTTCACTGGTTTTTCTTCTTTTTCTTTTTTTTTCTATACACAATTATGTAAAATATGCTGCGACTGCTTGAAAATGCCCTGAAGCAATTGGATAAATTATGAGGCCCTACAGTGGTTCTATATCAAGGCAACTTGCCCGAAATCAAGGAGTCTTTCATCTCAATTATTATTAAAATATTTAAAATTTTGTTTTAAAAAGAGACAAAAATTAGTGTTTGGGGGTTTCGGGAGCTAGTTGACCAAATAAAGTATTTTAAGTTTGAACAAATTCTATTTTCGTAATTTTATATTTAGGAAAAAAAATAAAAATAAAATAATAATAATAAACTAGACTGTCCTTTTATTTATTTACAATGAAAATTCGAAAATAAAATTTATCTAAAACTTTTGCCTCGTAGATATCACACAAAATTAAAAATTCATTTAATTTTTTTATTTATATTTTTTGTTTTTTTTTGTTTTCTACAATATATAAAAACCTACAAAGCATACAACATAGCAACATAAAATGTGGATTTTGAACACTTTTAGTTGTTTTTTTTTAAAAATTTTACAAACAAATTTTAACAAACAAAAATTGAACATATATTTTTTTTTTTTGGACAAACGAATTTTTGAAGTGAAAATATACAAATTATAAAAAAAAAAAAATTATATATAAATTGACTGTACAATGTGAGGCATATATTTTTTTTAATTAATTTGTTTTTTTTTTAAATTTACTTAATCAACTCACCACTCATCTGGCTGTAGTTGTAAAGTTGTTGTAGAATCTCCGAATTGTTCGAGGCCATCGCATTATTTTCGGTGTTGATTTGAAGCAGCAAATTATTTTCCATCAACATTTGATGAGCAGCAGCAGCCGCTGCAGCAGCAGCCACAGCTGAATTGCTGGTGCCATCCTGCTGGTGTTGGTGTTGCTGCTGCTGCTGTTGTTGTTGAACGGCAACCAAATGTTGTTGAAGATGGTTCAAATTCATGATGGCAGATGCCGCTGTTGGTGAACCATCATCGTGGATTAGGCCATTTTCGTTATTGACACTGTTGGGATTGATTTCGGGACCATCACAATTTTCAGAATTATTTTGATGGATAATCAAGCTGCGATCGGGGGAGGAGCATAAATCACCATCACCATTATTTCCACTACCACCCCCATTTCGTTCACAATATTTATTGGTGCCATTCTGTGAATTTCCACCAGTCAATTGTGATTGATTCATAAATATTGAATTATGCAAAAAAAATTTATTGTACATTTTAAACGAATCCTGATCACTTCCAGGAACTTGATGTGAAATTTTCGCAGATGAATTAACAGCTGTTGGTGTTGATGATGACGATGATGAATTTATAGCACCAGATATTTGCATAATTGGGGGTGGTGGCGGACTGGATTTTGATAGAATTTGATGATCATTTTGATCACATGTATCGGTTAAATTACCATTTGATCCAGATAAATTATAATTTCCACCAATATCATTCGATTCAAGCATATGTCGCACTTGAGCGATATGTGATGCTGAAAATACATGCTCTTGTATATTCACTTTTTGTATATTACATAATTTGCAATCTTCCGGTGTTGGTATTAAATCTGATGATAATTCAGAATTATCAATATTTTCATCAATAAATCGATTATTTCGACTTTTTTTCTCTTTTGCGCGAGCATTTTGAAACCAAACCTTTTATTTTAAGTTCAATGTTGTATTTTTTTTTGTATATTAATGCAGGCGTAGATGAGGACAATAAGACAAGAAAGAAAAAAAAAATTACATAAAATAGAAGCATTAATACAATTATCATGAAACATAGGGTTTATAGGGGCGGACAGAAAAGACGGGAAAAAAATAAATATCCGAGTAAAAATTGTTAGTTGGAACATTCACGCCTAAATGAGGCACATACACTCGGAGGCGAAAACGTGCCCAAATTTAACCCATATAGCGAATAAATACGCCTGTAACAGACATGAAAATGACCAAAAGCAAGTATGAAAATTTAAAAATACGTCTAAAGCAGGCACAAACATTTAAAAATACACCGTCCCTCATTTGGGCTATTTTGGGTGCGTTTTTGAGTTATGTATGCGTGCCTGGTGCGGGCTAAATTTTAATAACTTGTCTCATTTGGGTATATAACGGGCGTGTTCGTGACTCTTTTGGGCTACGTTTAGGTGGTATGAAAATTTAAAAATACGCCCAAAGCAGGCATGAAAATTTAAAAATACACCGGGCCTCATTTGTGCTGTTTTGGGTGCGTTTTTGAGTTATACGTAACTGGTGCGGGCAACATTTTAACAACTTGCCTCATTTGGGTATAAAACAGGCGTGTTCGTGACTCTTTTGTGCTACGTTTGGGCCTTTTTACTAATTTTTACTCGGTATAGTAGAAAGGATAGGTTTGGCAGTTTTGTTAGTAAAGTATTATAGTAAAGGAGGTGTGATGGGTAGGAATTAATTAAATCAACTCACCTGTACGACACGTTTCGGTAGGCCGATTTCCCGTCCAATATTCTCGCAATCCGTCATGCTGGGGGTTTTAACGTCTAGGAAGAGGGCCCTCAAAATTTTCACCTGTAGATTGCTCATCTGTGTCCGAAATCGCTTCTTTTGGGTACTCTGGGTGCTGGATGCTGGGCTAACTGGTGAAATTGTGTTGTCACGATCACCGGAACTGGTACCAGAAAACATGATGCCACCACCGGAGGTATCACCGAGTCCCGATGAAATTTTATTCCGTCCCATTGATGGCATAATATCGGAATCGCAAAATAATTCATTATTGTTATTATGTTGGCTGCCATTGTTACTGTGGCCGGCTGTGGTATTTGAATTACCGAAATTTGGTAGGCTACTGTCGCCCTTATTGTTGTTATTAACGCCCGGTGCTCCGATCGATGAGGATGTTATAAAAAAATCATTCGATTCCTCGTGATCGTTGTTCGAATCTGAAAAACTGATTTCACTTTCGCTCGGCTCGTATTTAGGGGTGTTTTTGCTAAGATCCAGGGGTAATCCACCTTTAGGCATGCAGCTGGTCAAGTTCTGCAAACCGCCGCCGCCAGATGTCTCTATCAACGATGCCAAAGTGCTGGTATTTGGGGCCAATGCTGATACCATCGAATCGTTGCTGTCCATTTTTTGAATATCTGAGCCGTTCTCGTTGCTGGTTCCATTATTTCCGGTATTAAAACCACCATACGAGGAGGCGATGTTCATCGTGGACAGGTTCGTTATTGAAGACGATGACGGGATGGAATTTGTTCCAGCTGATCCAGAATTTCCGGGATTGGCGACACCTCCGTGTCCAAACGATGGTAGACCTTCGATCGGTTTAACATCCGGAATTTGATCGATATTAATTGGCTGCTTATCGGGATGTTTTGATTGTAGATGCGATTCGAGGGCTGATTTTATTTTAAATATTGCACCACAGTACGGACACTTTTTATTAATTATTTGCAAATTTTGACGAAATTGCCCTTTTCTTTCGCGCGCCCGAGAATTTTGATACCACACCTGCGGTTTATTGTTTTTTGTTTTTAATTTTCCATTGATTTTATACGTTGTACCGAATATTTATTATATTTATATTTTTTTTTTTTATATAAATGTTTTTGTTGAAGACAGAAAATCAACGAAATGAAAGGAAGAAAAAAAATTGTTTGATGTAAGTTTTAAATTTTATCAAATTTGATCTAATGTTTTTCTTTTTTAAATAAATAATCAGGTTGCAAAAACATAAAAACCAAGAAATTATAGAACAAACAAACAATGATAAAAAAAAAACTACTTAGCACAACCCGTTCACGAAACGAACATGAATAATTTCAAACAATTATTTTATATTTATATTTTTTTGATTTTTCATTAAGCAACAAAATGAAAACATCGCACAGCAAACGCGATAACAACAATAAAATCACTCCCAGTTCATTATTATTATTATTATTATTATTTTTGTTTTACTAGAAAATAAAGAAAAAGAAAAGAAAAAAAAACTAAAGTTGCAAAACAGTTTAGACAAAAAAAAAATTAATCAAATTATGATAATAATAAATAATTTTTAATTGTAAAATTTTATGCAAAAATAAATTCGAAACAACATTTTTAAACGCAACAAAATAATCCCCAAGTCCAAGTCCGACAAAATTTTATTTATTTATTTATTTTTTTTCCAACAAGGATAATGGCAAAGGTGTAGAATTATTTTATTTTATAATAAATTATATTAAATTTTAATAATTTCTTAATTTAATTCCGGGCCGAACTGGGGTGGAGCATTGAACTGGGAATTATTTTACCATTGCAAAATAAAAAAAGGAAAACATTTATTTTTTTTTGTAATATTGTAAAACAGTCGCAATTAACACTTTTATAAAATGAATATAAAATTTCACGAGTAAAAAAATACTTGAAGGCATAAACGTGCTCAAACTTAGAAAATATAGCGAACAAATACGCCCGCAATAGACATGAAAATGTTCAAAATAGGTACGAAAATTTAAAAATACGCCCAAAGCAGGCACGAACATTTAAAAATAGACCGTGCCTCATTTTATACGTGCCTGGTGCGGGCTACATTTTAACAATTTAAATTTTTGCTACGGAACACCGTGCCTCATTTGGGTATAGAACGGGCGTGCCCGTACCTTTTTTTTTTAATTTAATTTCAATTATGGACAATGAGGAAAGTAATTTTTAAAAAGTATTTAGTTGCGATTGTTTTGCATTCAGAATAGCAAATAAATTAAATATAGAAATTTAAAGAAAAATTAGATAGATAAAAATGTTAAATTCATACCTGAACAACGCGCTTCTTCAAGTTGACCTTCTTCGATATTTCTTCGAGCATCTTTCTGCTTGGATTCGATTCATTTTGGTAGCATTCATATAAAAAATTTAATTGTTCTGGTAAAATGGTGGTGCGTAGGCGTTTATTATTTTGTTTTTCAGTACTTTGAGTATGCTCCCCACCAGAATTAGTTCCGCCCAAACTTGCCGAAATTGTTGAACTATTTAAACAATTTGTATCGGTAATCATCAATGAATTTGGTGCAGTTGTTGTTTGTGTTGGTGATGCTGGGATATTTTGTGGAACAGTTGATGATATAAAATTTTTATTATTTTTTAATGTAACAGCCAATTGTGAGGCCATTGTAAGACCGCTTCTAGTTGGATTTAATGTTGAATTTTGAATTTCGGCAGTACTACCATTGCTGTTGCTGCCACATAATTTTGTATGTTGTTGAACTGTTTGATGTTGCTGTTGTTGTTGGTGTTGTTGCTGTTGTTGTTGCCCTTGTTGTGTTGTTACCCCGCCCCCACCAGCTGCTAAAAGCGTTGCAGCTGCTGCGACTGCAGCTGCTGTTGCTGCTGCTGCTGCTGTTGTTGTGTTGTGTGTTGTCGCCTGAGTGTTGCTGTTACCGCCAATATTGCAGCCACTGCTGTTGGTGTTGCTGCTGCTGTTGTTGTTCCCACTGGCTCCACTCGTTGTTAAATTGAGCAATGGAAAATCATGAATTTGTTGGGGCGAGGCATCTAACTGAAAAAACTTCTTTGACTCATTTAATTGATAGTACTGAAGTAAAAATTCAATGCTTGGTTTTGCTGTTCCATCAATAGATGTCGTTACAGAACTTGGTACATTCCCGCCCAAAATAAGATCACCACCAACTGATCCTGGGACTGATTTATTCTCGTTCTGTAGATAGTACTGGTATAAAAAATCATAATTTCCTTTCTTTTTTAATTCATTTGTTTGATAATAATTTGCCAAATATTCGATATCGAACGATTGTTGCTGATTATACTGTTTTTTAAGATCATCATTTGTCTCATTCTGCATGAAGTATTGGTATAAAAAATCATATTGATCACTTTTAAATTTTTTACTAAGTGCATCATATTCGGACATTTCATCCTGCTGGGATTGTGTCTCTGAATATTTTCGCTTTTTCTGTTTCCCTTGAGATAAATCAATTGAGGCGTCTTGTCCACCGAGACCGCTCAAATTAGTACCACTCGCATTCTGTTGCATATTTTGTAAAATACCAAAAGGTGTATTCTCAGCATAATTTTGATTTAGAAATAAATTTGGATTCATAATATGGATGAGTTGATGCTCTTTAAATAGTTCAAATCTAGGAAATGTTAAATTACATTTATCGCATTCAAATTTTTGCTGTGATGGGCTTGCATGGGACTGAGTTGCGCCACTTCCGCATCCAGTTAAACCAGAATTTTGTTGCTGTTGCTGCTTAAACAGGCTGTGCGGGGATGCGAGAAGATTTAATCCAGGACTTGTTGAAATACCAGGAATTGGTGGGATATTTCCACCCGAAATTGATGTATTCGATGCTGCTGATGGTGATGCTGATAAATTTAAATTTGTTACCGGATTAATACCACCAATTGCTGCTGCAGCTGCTGCAGCAGCAGCAGCAGCAGCCGCTGCGGCTTGTTGTGCAGCCAAATTTGATGTTAACAAATTTGCATTATTTATGTCGATGCTCGAATTTGAATCTTCGCTACTTAAACTCTGCGCTATTTGAGCAGCTGCAATTTGTGCTTTAGCCGATTTTTTATTATTTTCCTCCTTAAAACAATGATTTTTCTGGTGTCGTATCAATTCATAATATCGCTGGAAGACTAAGTTACATTTTTTACAAGTGTAATTTATATTTGCCTTCTTTTCTTCAGATTCATAGAAGGAATTGTTCGGTTGATTCTCATAAATTTTACGCTGTTTTTGTCGGGCATTTTGGAACCATACAACAATTACACGTGGTGATAGTAGCAATAATTTACTAAGATATTCTAAATCACTATCTTTTGGGTATGAATTATTTTCAAAAAATTCTTGTAATACTTTTATTTGATAATCTGTAAATCGAGTTCGGTTCGCCCTCTTTCCACTTGATGTTGAACTATTTGAAGAATTTGAGTTTGTTTCAAAACTATTCTTTTCAAACATTTTATTCATTTGAAATTTTTTTGGTGGACCCATATTATTCATATTACCAATATTAGCCATATTATTTAATGGCATATTATCCATTTGTTGGCTTATAATATCATTTAAATTATTATATGATGAACTATTTGGGGTCTGTGGTCGTGATAAAATTTCTGAGCTACCGCTCTCTGATTTTGTTTCAAAATTATTGTAAAATATATTTTGCTGATGTTGGGATTGCATTAAATTTTGTTCATGATCCTGATCATGTTTCATCATGTGACTGTCCGTGTCTGAATTGCCCATGTCATCGCCAGGCTCTGATTTTATGTGAACATCTGCCCGATCGCTGGCAACACTCGACGGCTGAGAAAGTGGCCGATTATCTTGCTGATTTTGTTGCTGATGTTCACGCTGCTGTGTCTGCTGTCGCAGCTGCTCTTGCTGGATTTGCTGCATGCTCAACTGCGTCAGCTGTTGCTGCTGCTGTTGGACTTGCTGCTGCTGCTGCTGGAGGTGGAGGGGTGCCCCTTGATCATGAATTTGCTGCTGCTGCTGCAGTTGCTGCCTCATACTTTGCTGCTGCTGTGGCTGTTGCTGTGACTGCGTCTGTTGCTGTGACTGTTGTTGCTGCTGCTGTTGCTGCTGCGATGATTGTGTGTTGCTGTTCTCATTTGTATCCACTAAAGGGGTAACTTTCGCTTGACCAGTTCGCTCATACTCCTCCAAATTGAGGGTTGTGGATGGTGGATTATTGAAATTGTAGGGTGAGTCTTTGTTACGTTGACGCTCCTTGAACAGGGTGTTCCGGAACCAATGCTTCACCACCTTGATAATTATTTAAAGAAAAAACAAAAAAATTTCCGATTATTTAAATATTTAAATTAATATTATATATTATATATATATATTTTTTTAATTACAACATACCTTCATGGGAAGATTGGCCTTTTTTGACATTTCCATGATACTTTCCTCACTTGGGGAATTATTGATATCGAAATGAGCTCGAAGAATTTTCAGTTGTTCGTCAGTGATACGAGTTCTTGCTCGTTTTTGATTACTAGTCGCCTGTAGGAAAATTTTAATTATAAGAAAAAAACTGCATATAATCAATATTTACTAAATTTTGAGTATATTCAGCTGATCGACACTATCAAAATATTATAGAAATAGGCTACCTATCCGAAAAAATTTAGATCTACACTATTTTCTATTTAGGAAATAGTCAGCTGATTGTTACTATTAGAAATTATTAATCAAATTAACTAATTAATTAGTTAATTCGATAATTAATTAATTAATTAATTAAATAATTTACCTGAGCCGCTGCAGCTGCTTGCTGTTGAAGTAATTGAACGGGTTGTCCTGGAACAGGAAGTTCTGGTGTAACTGGTGGTACATTACCAGCTACAGCTGCTGCTGCTGCAGCTCCAGTTGCACCAAAAATTAATGGCGGTGCCAAATTCATAAAGTTTAGCGACATTAAATGATGAAATTGCATTAAATTGAGCATATCGAGTGTGTTTAACGATAAATTTCCCATACTTGGTAAATTTTGTAAATTTTGTAAACTTTGCAAACTTTGTAAATTTTGTAAGCTTTGTAAATTTTGTGGTAAATTAGCAAAATTTGGTGGAAAATTTGCTAAATTTTGTTCCATAATTTTTTGGGCAAGAATTGTTGGATCAATGTTCAATTTTTGGGCGAGATCTGGCATTACAGGGGTTTGGGGGGTTGAATGCTGTTGCTGCTGCTGTTGCTGCTGCTGCTGCTGCTGTTGTTGCTGTTTTAGCAGGGCTGATGCAACTGATGCGGCTGCAACTGGTGGTAATTGGGGGATATTTTGAGATGTTTGTGATTGCATCGGTTGTGGTGTAATTGATCGGGCTTGTGGCAGAGGGGATGGTGGAGTTGGTGATGGTACACTTTGTGGTCCCAAAGATTGTGGAGTTCCAGTCGGTTCGATTTTTTCATCCTTTAAATTTCCACTACCACAAGGTCCTAGTCCAGTCGAAGATGATGTCGGTGATGGTGAACTTGAAGATGGCTTTTTTGAAAAATCCAAAATTTCATTCTCATTTTCGGTCGCATCAAGATAGTAATTTTTAAATTTTTCAGCAAATTTTTCGAGAATTTCAAGAGGAATTTTTTCATTATGAATTTCCTCACAGTGCGATTTAAGCACAAATATTGAAGAGAATATCTTTTTACAGTGTCGGCAATAATATTTATCCTCTGTTATCTCTCTGCCCAGTTCGGTGCTGTGCTTATTTATTTCATTAAACTGTTTTACAATATCGAAACCAAAATTTTCGAGAAGCGTTTTATATATTTGATTGTTGAATTTTGGAATTGTATCGTCCTGTAAGCAACTGCTTAAATTTGATGGTGTAGGACTTATGCTCTGCTGCTGTTGGGCTAATTCATTAATTCTAGCCAAACTAGGGCTAACAGATTGTTGCTGTGTTTGTGGTGTATTTTGTTGCTGTTGTTGCTGAAGTTGCTGGGATTGTTGCTCTTGTAAACGACATGCCCTTGTTTGATGTAAAACACTTCTCATGTGTATATCAAGTGTGCTACCTTGAGCATATGCAACTTTACAAATATCGCATTTAAAACGCTTTTTTGGACTATCGTAGTCACTTTCTGGACTTAATTTACGTTTTTGTTGATCGATAATATTCCCTTCAATTTCTAAATCGACTGATTTTCGATCATATTCATTGCTACGTCGATCAAATTCAATACTTTTTCGATCACAATCGTTTGATCCTAAAATATTACTGGTCGGTGATGTTGATGGTGTGTTGTTATTTTCGCTTTGCTTTTTAAGTTTATGCAGGTGGGAAACGCTATTATAATGTACCAATAGAATATTTTTTTGTGTAAAACTTTCTCTACAAATTTCACATTTAAATGGCCTGTTTGGATCTAGATATTTTTCTAGAGGATAATTATTTAATTTCTCATTTCTACGATGCTGATTCGTTTTGTAGTGTTGTACCAAATAAATTTGATGGGTGTATGCCACTTTACATTTGTGGCACTTATATTTTCGATTATTGTCGTTATAATTTTCTTCAGCTAATGGCTGAGCGTTTAGAAATTCATCCAAATCAGTTGTTTCAGTCTCACCCAAATTATGTTGAATTTCATCACGTAAAATTAAATCTTGAGCTGTTGCTGTTGTTGTAACCGAATCATTATCTTCTTGTTTTATGCTCGATGTTGGTGATGTTATGTATTCTTCAACATGAGTTGTATGCTTATTTTCACCATGATCTCCGGTACTGTTCGGTGATAATGTTGGACTATTCGGTGTATTTTGAGGATGTGATTGTTCCATATGCTTTTGAAGTGATTGCGTTGTACGGAAGCTGCGATTGCATATCATGCATTTAGTTGCATCTCTCATTGTATGATACAAAGAATGGGTATTCAATTTTTCTTGTGTCTTAAATGCAAGTGAGCACTGTTTGCAACGATATTTGTATACATGCCTCTCAGAAATCACAATATTCATGTGGGTATCTTTATAATGTGTTAGCATTGTTGTTAGACTGCTAAAAAGTTGCTGACACTGTTTTAGCAAACATTGATACTGATCATTTATAATTTGATAGTGTTGCATTTCACTAGTGTGCATTAATAGCTCCTGATGGGATTTTAAATTTATCCCACACTGTACACATTCATAGTCACAATTTGTTAGACACTGTTCCGATGTTGAACTGTGATCGGGACTCTTTTTTGTTGAGCTATTTAGCCAATGACTAGTATCCACCAGATGGAGTAGACGCGTTAAACCATCACTGTTTACGCTATGCACCCCCATAACATGTTTCTCTAATGATTTTTTATCTGAAAAATTATCCTGGCATAATGGACAAATTATGCTCATACATTCTTCTGGATTTTCAACATCATGCTGATCATGCTCGTAACAATCGCCCCCAGATTCCGATTCAGCATCGATCCTTTCCGATTTTATTTCCTCATAATTGCTACTGCTACTTGTTACATTCGGATTACCCCCGGATACCGGAGACGATGATGACGAAGGCTCTGTTTGTTTATTAGTTGCATTCGCTGCAACAGCGGCTGCTGCAGCTGCAACAGCCGCTTGAAATGCCTGCAATGCAGCAGGATTTGTTGGTATCGTTATATAATCACTATCTGGATAATTTTGATGAATTTGTTCGATATGCTGTTCCATATCTAATTTTAAATCAGCAAAATAGTCACAATTATTGCATTTATATATTGTAGCTGATGTTTGTGGTGATGATGGTGATTGAATTGTTGATGCCGCCAATGTATTTGGTACTACAGATCCAACACTTGTACGACCGCTTAAATTTGTTGAAATTAAATTTTCTCGACTATCCCGAGAACTTGGCGTGGACGGGGTTGTTGGTGGGAAATTTTGTTTTAAATCGATCATATTACCACTATCAAGTGATTGATCATATTTTTCGGATGGTGAATGAATTGGACTAGCCTTTTCACTTTTTACATCTGTAAATTTTATATAATAATAATATAATAATTTTATATTTATTTAAAATATGGTACAATAATATAGAAAATATTTATCAAATCAGTATATTTATTTATTTATTTTTTTAAATAATTTTATACAAAAGGATCCAAGTTCAAGTCTCTTAAAATTTGATAGTGTAGTTTGAAAATAGGAAACTATTAAACCCAATACATCTAAAACTTTTGCATTAAACCCCTTGTAGATAAAAATTGATTTTCAGATATTCCTCGTATAAAAGGGCAAAACTAATAATACCTTCGTATACCTTTTGCAATAAATTACGGAAATTTTTCTTCCAAACGAAGGTAGGTAATAATTGTGTGCCCTTCTTACTGATAAAACTAGTCCACTAGTAAAAGGTACTTTGTTATTCATTAGTCGTGTCTGTAATTAGGTGTATGTCTCTTAAGGTTCAGCCGTACGGGGCCCTTCTGCTCTAGAAATCATTAAAAAAAAAATAATAATAAATTATTTGTTTGGATTTGCTTTTGATTATTTTCCCAATATTTCTAAATAGAGGAAGTAAAAAGGTGACAATGAGTGATATACACCTGGAAAAAAAAAGAAAAGAAAATCAAGTAAATAGCTCCAAGATTATTGTAATTATCGATCCAGGCTCTTTATGTTGTTCACGGAGGGGTAATTGAGTTCGAACTTTAATAATTTCTATGAATCTTTATGATTTTACGAACTTTTTTTCTACTAACTAACTATTACTTTTTAATCGAAAAAAAATACTATTTTATTAAAGAAACTACTGAAGATATCGAGATAGGGTTTTTTTTAATTTCCTTCACCCAAATGAGGCACAGACTTGGAGGCATAAACGCGCCCAAACTTAGCCCATATAGCGAACAAATATGCCCACGACAGACATGAAAATGCCTAAAGCAGGCACGAAAATTTAAAAATACGCCCATTTATAGACGCACTGCACATCCGTGTCTCATTTGAGCTGTTTTGGGTGCGTTTAGGAGTTATACATGTCTGGTGTGGGCTACATTTTAACAACTTGCCTCATTTGGGTATAGAACGGGCGTGACTGTGCCTATTTTGGGCCTATTAAATTTTTACTAGGCTTACTACATAATTTTTTATAATCCGCTTGTACGAAGTACCGGGCATAGCTAGTTAATTAATGGAAAAAACAAAAATAATTGCAATTCTCATAGATCGAAAAAGAAAATACGAAATTGAGTTTGAGGTTTTCTCATCGCTGAGAAAATCCCTGAAGGCATTTTTTGTTTCCAGTTTTGCATATTTTCTGTTCTTCGTAAAAGATTTTTGTTTTTGTTGCATGTCTTAATTTATGATTTTTTTTTGTTATTTTTTTTTTTTTTATATATTGTTTCATGGGTATGCCCTCGTTTCTCGCTCTCTCTTTATCTATTAAATCAGACTATCTTTTCTTTTCTTGTGGAGGCCGCCGGGGCTAGCAACCAAACAAAATTTTTCCACTGCCGCAATCCTTTTCATCGGTTTTTCGTGCCTTTGCACGGTACGTAAATTGGAGGTCATTAAGAGGAATCACCTGGAGCAATAAACCGCCCTCGCAAATTGTATTACAATTTACACAACCGTGTGCAGTCTTACCTATGTCTTAGCTTTAAAAACTAAAAAAAATAATAGATAAGAAAAGTAGAAGAAAAATAGTTGCATTTGTCTGCTCTTGATGCTGTAGGCCAGCTATTTTTATTTTTATTTTTTTGTCCAATTTGATCGGTGTTGGCATCCAACAGCCGAGAAAGTTTTTCAAATTCTTCGCAATCAGTTTATAAGATGATGCAGTTCCCCTCCCGCCCCACTTCCAAATCTCCTCCCCCACCCCATTTTCTTAAGAAAATCTTATACCAGTGGTATGACGATAGGTATGAAGATAGATCGATTGATTATTGATTATGGGTGATTTAATTTTTTTTTCTTGCTGTTTCTGATCGAAAATTCATGGGAATGTGATTGATTGAAGGGTGGATATGCGGTCAAGAAAATTTAATGGGTACCAGATGGTATTTAATTGTAATTTTTTTTGATTTTTCAATTATTTTTATAATTAAGTTTTGTTCAAAATTTAATAGCCCATTTTATGTGTAAGATCAAACAAATTAAGTATATTTTTAAATAAAAGAAAAACTGAGTCGATATCTTTTTTCGTTCAAAAGTTATAGCTTATACATATATGTAAGTTCGAATAAATGTGGTTTTCGAGAAAATCTTGTATATAAACCCTTATAACTTTTACAATTTTTAAACTTTTTAAAATTTTTTCGGGAAATTATTTAGAAATGTTCATATAACAAGGTTTTTTTAAAATTCCTGATGGGAATACCTCTTTAAGGAAAATCAGTCAACTGAATAAAATCAAAGTTTTTCTTCATTTCTTTGAGGACAAAAACTAAAAAAAAAAAATAAAAAAAATAATAATGTTCGCGATAAATTAAATTAAAGCATAAATCTCTATGAGAATTTAATGGAAGAAACAAAATTATTGGGAAAGGAGGGGGTAAAAAGGAAAAAAAAAAAAATTAAAAAAAAAATTAAAAACAGATGAGGTGGCTGGCTGTGGTCCATTGCAGTGGAGCCTGAGCATCTGAAAAACTCATTTGAATTGCGAGGATCGTTCGCTTGAGGGCACAATTACGCATCTCGCACGCCTATTACAAAAATTGTAATCGATGGTTTGATAGGCTAAGGCGACTTGTCTTGGAAGACTATGAGAAGAAGATGGCGAAAAAAAAAAATAAAAAAAATATAGAAGAAGGTAAAGGGTTCAACCATAGAGCCCCATTTTGCATTTACCCTCCTCACCTCCTCCCTGCAGGGTCTGTGGTTCTGTTCTCGTTGTTGTTTTGAGATGAAGAAAAATTTCTGAGGCGCTATGGGTTCTGGGATTCTTCCGTGTCTAATAATCACACGATTTCAAAATCTATGTAGAACACATGGAAGGGGGGAGGGGAGGGGTGGGGCGAGGGGTACCAAAGAAAATGCGGCTTTGAAATGGTCGAGTACAGCTCATGGGTATGATCGACCCACCGGGGGAAGCGGGAATCGGGAATCGGACGGGATTTAGGAGTTTAAAACCATAGAGAGGAGCACGAGTAATGTTCAAAAGTGGACGACAGAAAATCGAGGAGGGGGTATAAATGGCGGGCGGATGGAGGGTATGCTGTAATAGGCTAAATTAGGGTTAGGCTTGGCTAACTAACCTCCACTGGCACCTCTCTCTGCCATCCAAGGGGGCGGCAGGGGGGGGCCTCTCCCTGATCTTGTCTTGATGGCATGTGAAACGCTGGACCCGCCAGCATCTTTTTTCTATGCCCTGCATCTAAAGTCCGATAGTCCGAAGATAGACCCAAGCGGTTACCGCTCACCTCAAGTACACTTTACTTGCATATAAAATTGTGATAATGATGGATTCAGACCTGAATCATTTTATTTTTTTTATTGTGATGTTATATATAACATGCATATTTTTACTTTTCCACTATCATAGGGCATTGTATTTATAATGCTAGTGTTCATCTACAAAATTCTCCACAATCTTCCGAGATAGTCTCATTTATTATTAAAATAAAAAATTGACGGTATTAAAATTATTACGTTGAATTATTATTATTTGGTTTTTTTTCTTCTTCCTTTTTTTCACGATTTTAGAAGGCGTGCATGAAAATAATTTTCTCTGCAACAAAATTATAATTATATTAAAATATTATTGACGGTTGGTATTCAGGGCGGAAGAGGAATGCTCTTTTAGATTTTTGTATATACCTCAGTAAAAATTCAATAGGCTCAAATGTACCCCAAAAGAGGTACGGACACGCCCGATTTATACCCAAGTGAGGCATGGTGCGGTGGAATAAAAATTTTAGTTATCTTTGAATATTGATAAAACGATAGTTACGGATTTTGGCAATTAATGCAACAGTCTACCTACTCAGAGATTACAAAATAAACTCCTAAAAATCAATTTGCTCATGATAAAAAACCATTTAATCTTAATTAAATTTTCGCTTTTGAGTCTCTTAGGTTTTATTATGGCTTGTTCAAAGATAAATTTATTAAATTTAATAGTATTACTAGAAATAAAAGTATTATTATACCGAAAAGATGTAAAACTATTAGTAGTAAAAGTAGCTACTTTCAAGCTATCAGTGTTTCCAACTATCTACTGAATGAATTGAAAACAATAGAAAACCTTAATACTTTAAAGAGGAAAATAAAACCATGGATCGTGGTAAATAACTGAATTATCTACAATATTATATTACATATTGTTAAGTGTTATACTGAGAGATTTCTAAATTTAACATAACTAATAACATATATCACAAATTTAAGCTAGTTCTAAGATTACGAGACCTGCGAGTATTATTTTGAAAACTTTCTGAAGAATAAATAAATAAATAAATATAGCCCGCACAACGTATAACTCCTAAACGCACTTAAAACAGACCAAATGAGGCACGATGTGCATTGCGTTGCACAAAAATGGTGTATTTTGAAATTTTCGTGCCTGCTTTGGACGTGTATGTGCCAGTAAAAGAGCATATTTTGAACACCCGTTCTATACCCAAATGAGTCAAGTTTTTAAAATGTAGCCCGCACCAGGTACGTATAATTCCTAAATGCACCCAAAACAGCCCGAATGAGGCATGGTACGTATTGCTTCGTATAAAAATGGTGTTTTTTGGACGTATTTTTAAATTTTCGTGCCTGCTTTGTGGCGTTTTTATGTCTGTTATGGGGGTATTTATACGCTACATGGTCTAAGTTTGGGCGCGTTTATGCCTCCAAGTCTGTACCTCATTTGGGCCCATATGTGCCAACGATGGATTATACCTTACAACTCTTGGAAGTAATTAACAAAATTATTTCCAATGAAAAACACAATTTTAAGATCAAAAAGGTCTTTAAAAAAATAAATATTAATCCCACCGCACTCTAATTACTAGTTAATCCCAAAAAAAAAGAAAAATTAGACAACAGTTTGTCGCAGTGTGTAGGAACCAATTAGGCTACCAAAAGCCACAACAAAAAAAATTTAATCCAGATGCCCTTTAAAAAAATTTTCGGGCTACCTCCAGAAGCTGGATAATTTCACCCTAAGAAGAAGAAGAAGAAGATGAAAAAAACGGATATAAGAAAGGTAAAAAAAAGGTAAGGCAGGTATCTTCCCTTAATTTTGTTTTGTGGTTCCTAAAAAAATAACCTTTTTTCTTATTTCTTTCCGAACCACAAAAGTTTCTCTTATTAAACATATGGCGGTTTTTGGGTGTTATTAAACTGGCGGTGGTTAGTTTTTAATTTCTTTAATTTTACTACCATTTGTTGGTCTGCCTTCAAGCAATTTTTATGTAAAAAAAAAAAATAATAATCACACCTTTTATGAATACAGGAAATTCCAGTATATAATTAAAAAATTTTAATTATTATATAATTTTACAATAATTAGCGAAGAGGTACCCCAAGTAATTTCAACAATTTACGAAACGTCAAAAGCCCTTTTAGCGCAAATAAAAATATAATTCATCATTAGCGTGGAATTCAAATCAATTTTCCCTCGAACAAGTCTGAGAAGAGTTAGTTTTTTGGTTTATTGTTGTTAACGTCGTTAATTCGTTTGCATGTTGTAGGGTACCCTGCGTCCGCATATTTTAGAGTAGTTTTTCTTAAGCCAATCCTATTAAATCTACCTGTGCCTCAAAAACAAAAGACAGTAAACAAAATAAAATGAAATTAAAAAAAATTCACATCGAAAGAAATCAAATGAGAAATCAGTAGGTACCCCGCAGTACCCCCTTTCGACCGTTCGAAAGAAAAACGATTGCCCATAACCAACGCGAATCATCGGTACAATGGCAACGGTCAGACACAAAAATAATCACAAATTGGTAATCAATAAAATAAGTCGAACTTATTTCCTCCTTCACTCTGATTATAATTTCTGGTAGGGTACCTTAAGACGTTTTCCTTCTTATGAAAAAGGGGGTTCCGGGGAGAGTGGGACTCAGTGGTTATTGGCAGTGGTCTGGCTCGATTTTGCATTTTCATCAAAAGATGCGAGGGGGTACCTTACTAACTTTTGTGACTGTCGAACAGTCTGATCATATTCAGGGCTGCAGGGCTGAGACGAGGATGGTGAAGATGATTATGATGATGACGATTACAATTACCAACATCTTCGAGTAGGGTAGCCCCCACCCCTCCTCCTCCGAGTACCCCCCAAAACGGATAATGTTCTCACGAGTCATTTATTTTCCACACCGAAATTATCTTTTGGCTGACCGCGTGCGAAATTATCCATTTCAGGTATGAGTAAAATTAAAAAACAAAATATATATTAAAGAAAAATAAATTAACAAAAAATCGTACCAATTTTCTGTGATTGATTCGATGCAAAATTTTCGATTTTAGTAGTTATTTGCCCAGGGGAAATTACATTTTTATTTAATAAACCCTGAACGTTAATTTAATTTATTTTTACTTCCCGATTTTGGTATAATTTTGATGTGCTTTGATTAGGTTTTTAATATAATAAATATTTATTTTTATACCCTAGACAGACAGCACTTTAAATCATAATTTAGTAAATAACTCATTTAGCATAAATTATTAATTAATGTAGTGATGATAGACACCCAATCCTTAATTAACAAAACAAAGTTTGATTTTCTTCTTCTTGTTATTTGTAATGGATCCTCATTAATAAGATATAAATAATGAAAATAATCGTGGTCATTTAGCAAATCATAAATTATTAAGTTTTTTCGTGATTTAATGGCCATAACGCATGACAGACAGCGTTTTAATTAATAATTATTATATGACTTGGTTTCTTGTCTTTTGTAGTATTAATTTTGAGTAATATAGAGATTTGATTTTATATTTTTATATATTGAGTTTTTTTTATAATATAAAAGACAAAAAGTTACTTACCACAATCGACAACTTTAAAAACGTCTCCAAGTTCGAGTGGTTCCAAATTTTCACTGCGTCTTTGTAAACAAATGAATTGTTCAACTTGTACATGTCGTAAACTTTTCACATGTTGAACCATTTGTAAAATATTTGACGCTTTAAAGCTACACAACTGACACACAAACACTTTAGTTGAATTATTTCCAATTGTTGTTGTTGAGCTACTGTTGAACAAGCTCAATACTGAATGTTGCTGATGTTGATTATCCACATTGCTTCCACTTTGTTGTAATATTTGCTGTTGTTGCTGCTGTTGCTGTTGTTGATGATCAACATCACCACTCATACAATCACTAGATGTTCCTTGACCCTGTGTTGATGATTGTTGATCAAAATTTAATGCACTACTTAGATACAGTAGATGATTGAATATCATTTTCATTGTATCATGTCGCATATGTTGCGTATGCAAATTTAATTTTTGTATTGAGTTCGTGTAAAAGTCACAACAATTACACTTTAGTTGAACAGTGTTTGTGTTGTTGAACTTAAGCTTATACTCATTTTTCGGACCGCCCTCCTTGATATGATTTATGTAGTTCAATTTTTGTATATGTTTATCGGTTTTGCTGTGCAATTGAAAGTTTGCTTTTAAATTTGTTTTATAGTTGCATAAACGACAAATGTAATTATTGTTGATGATCAACATAATATCACTGTTGCAGTTGTTGTTGCTGCGAGATCTATCAGTCATGAGGTGGTTGTTCAGTTCGTCAATGATATTTGTGTTGTATGTTGAACAAATGAGGCAACTGTAGATCGATGTTGGACGTGGATCTGGATCAATTGGTGGCTCAAATGTGTCCGGATTTAGACCTTGATCGGGCTCTAGGGCACTATTTAATAGGGCATTTGCTGCTGCAGCTGATGATGCAACAGCGGCAACAGTTGATGTTGATGAACTTTGTTGCGATGTCGGTGCTGGCGGCTGTGGCACTGAATTTACGGCAGCTGCTGCTGCGGCTGCAGCTGATGCTGCCGCCGCTGCACCCAATGCACCAGCAGCAGAATTTTGATGTAATAATTGTATCATTAGCGCTTGATTATATGCTAAATCGGCTAATGCTGCTTCTGGTAAAAAATTTTGCAAATTTGGCAAATTTTGTCCCAAATTTGGTAAATTTGCTAAATTTGGTAGGGTCGTTGCAGCCGTTGCCGCTGTTAGTTGGCCCAAATTTTGGCTTTGTAAAAAGCTAAGGGCCTGAAAATGTTTCATATTATTTTGCAATACCGCCATATTATGGGTATGCTTTTCACTAGTCATATGAATTCGTAAATTACGTGCGACACTCGTCTCATAGGAACATACATCACAGCGAAAGCTTGGTTTCGGCTTATTTGACTGTTGCGTCATATTTGGCATTATTATTTTTGGACTTTCCCGGATCTCATTTTGATTGCTCATATTTTGGGAATTGTTCAGTTCTTGCATATTATTCAAATGTTTATCACTTTGCATATGTATGGACAAATTGCCCTTGGTCGTTGTTGAATAATTGCAAATTTCACAACGATACGGCTTATATCCGCAGGTATAAGACTCTCCACGCGCCAGTCTCGGATGTTGTTGACCTGGAAATAATTTTTAAATATCATACATACAATATATATACATATATATTTTTTTTATTAACCCTAATTAATCACACTGGGTAAAATCCACCCCAGCCCTTTTTGAACTGGAATACGACTCATTAAATTAGAGGAAATGGGACTTATACCGCCATCTATCAGTGGATTGAAGCGTTAACTATATAACTATGCGTACGTAAAATAAAATTTTTGACTTTATATATTTACATTCTACAATTGTTTATTGCGTTGCAAAAGTGCTTGGGTAGATTTTACCCAGTATGACTACTACGTAATTTTCAGGAAGATGTGACTAAATAGGGTGTAAACCACTTTTTTTTTTTAATATGGTATCAATCATTGCCCTAACTTTTCGATCTTGTTGTAGTCGAGTAAAAACAAAATATAATAAATATTTCAGGCTTTACGTGTTTCTAATTATTTGTTTTTTATTAAAAACGAAATGCAAAAAAAAAAAAAGAAAATCTGTTCAAGGATTGCGTGCAGCCACGCATCTATTTATTGACCATAAGTTCGTATTATAAACCAACCCCCCGGTAGCAAGAGCAATTTTTATTCAAGCCCTTAATGAATTTTTAATTAAGGCCTACTGCTCACTATGCATATTTTTTCCTTGTGGTCAAGGCAATTGCAATTAAATCACAACACGGGTGGGCAATTAAATTCTGAATTTTGCCCCTTATACAAAGTATTATATATATAAAAACAAAAAATAATAATATGTTAGTAAAAATTTCAATAAAAGCCCTATGACCGTAGTCACCAACAAACAACCCTAGTGAAGAAAAGAAAAGTAATGAAATAAAAAAATATATATATATGTATGTAAGTAATAAAAGGAAATTCCCCTTTTCTTAGGATATTACAGGAGCATGCAGAGTTTCGCATAATCATTGCCTTTAAGACTGAAATTAAATTTGCATATTTCCACATAAATTTTTCACCCTTAAAGCCTCCTAACCCCCATAAAATGCACTTTGCATACTTTGGGCGCTGACTAATTATCACGGCCTCAGGGCTGTGGGTATGACCCCTAGAAAAATATAAAGAGTCCTTTAGGGCAAGTCTTTCGACCTAACGCTGATTAGGGTTTTATGCAAAATTTTCACTTCCATTTACTAGTTTTACACTCTCCCTGTTTTGTATATGCCCGCAAAATTTATTGATTGAAAATATTTTATTTTAGTTTGTCCTTTTTTGTTTTGACCATGGTACAGTCTTAGACGACTTAAGGTCTAATAAAAAATTTTACTATTGTACTAGCTGAGTAACCCGGTCTCACCCGGTGTATTTTAAACACTATTTAAATAAAGACTTCTCAAATCCTTAAGTTTTGAAGTGTTTTGCAAAATCAACCATAGTACAAAACTCATTTTCTTATTATGGATTTTTCACCTCTTATTTATTTTTGAATTTTTATTAAGTTAAGGGTGTTTAATCTTTGTTTTTTCAAAATTGATTCGCCATATTATATATCCGCCATTTTGAATAAATATCCTTAGGAGGTCGCCATATTGGATCCGCCATCTTAAATTTTTAAATTGCGACAGTGGATCCGCAATCAGAATTTCCAAAAACCCCCCCAAATACTAGTTTTTGTGGACATTTCTTGAAATTTATAATAATTGGCCGCCATTTTGGATCTGCCAGCTTGGATCCGCCATTTTGAAGCCCGCGAATAAAAAGTAGCCGGAATATGTAGGATCTTTATATTAAAAAAAATGAAAACTATCGAACCAAACGTTTAGGCCTGATGCTTAGGCAAAACATCTTCACATACATTAATTTATTTATTTTTTAATTAATTTGAATGAAATTTACCTGCTAAACAATATCCACACGCACTTTCACCGTCCGGGTGTTTTTCCCTCATATGAATTTCCAAAGTCTCCTGATATTTATAGTGCCAATTGCATTGAGGACATTTAAGCGTTTTACAAGAATTGCGCGTTGATATTTGCACGCCGCTATTTAATCGCGCTGAATTCAAAATCATTTCACATCTGTTTATGGATTAAAATTAAAATAAATAAATATAAACTGCAAAACATTTACTTTTTATAGAGTATAATTTTAAGTGGTATTATAATAAAAAAAAAAAAAACAATAAAATATTAATGTAAGGGTTTAAGAAATTTACCCTTTATAGAATTTGAAATTTTTGTTCGAATAGAACGAATAACTCAATTTAAGTAAATTGTTTTTTATATTGTTCACTCATACATTTAAAACGAAATCTCGAATTTTCCAACAAATTTTTGACATTTGATCAATAGTAAAACATATTTATTTTGAAATATTTTCAACTTTTAATGGTTTATCTTGGTGGTGATATTGTTTTGAATGTATGTTTAAAATTTTAGAGGAATCGATACATAATTTTTTGAGTTATACACAGTTTTCTGACTCGCGTAGTGACCCACCCAAAATTCTTTTTTTCAGCAAAATTGAGTTATTCATTTTATTCATTTGCATTTTATATAGGGGTTAACTCCCTCCCTCAGAATTTTTGAATATTATATACAAAATGAAAAAAAATATATGTAAAATTGTAGAAAAATCAAATAAAAAAAAAATTACCTGGCACAATCAACACCAATTGGCCGGCCATTTATGTGCTCTGGACATGCGCCAATTGTAAAGCTAGGCGCTGGTGTTGTTGGTGACATCGTTAAATTCGATGATGGTGGCGTTAAATTAATACTATTTGGAGATTTTGTTGGTGTCATTGGTGATTTAAGATTAATATTAATCAGTTCGCATGTTTTACAATCAACACCTTTAATACCCTGATGTTCAGGGCATTGTAATTGTTGGTGTTGTTGCTGCTGCTGTTGTTGTTGAAATTGCTGTTGTTGTTGTTGAAGGAACTCATTTAATAACTTAGCACTATTACTACAATTACTGCTACCAATTAAATCATTACTGGCACCAGTTGTTGATGTACAACTGTTCGGTGGTAATACACCAACACCAGTCGATGATGGGCTTGTTAATACCATTGATGATGGTGTTGATGTTCTCGCCTGATGGTGATGAATTTGCTGCTGCTGCTGCAGGTATTCACCAACGCTGCTTGTCGCACTGCAGCTAGTTGTTTTTATTGTAGACGATGTTGTTGAAACGGCCGATGTCAGAGATGAAACAGCAGTCATTTCGGTATTATTTATTGTTGATGGGATTGCTGTTGTAATTGTTGATGTTGTTGAATGCATTTGACTATTTGTATTACTACTATTGTTACTATTATGATTATTATTATTGTTACTACAACCACTTATTGTTGTACATTCTGATTTCATTGTTTGTCCACTACCCGATGTAACAATATTATCTCCAATTGTTTGTTGTTGAGTTGTTACTTGAATTGGTATTGATAAATTAGTCGATGTCGATGTTGATGTTATTGTTTGATGCATTAGCTGCTGTTTGTGCATATCAAGCGGCTCTAAAAATGATATTTGTGGCTTTTCATCAACATTACGCTGTATAATGGCACTCGAATATTCACGATTTAATAGGAGTTTTTCAGATTCTTGTAAATTTAATGTATGTTCACTGTTTGCATGTAAACTGAACGATTTTGTATTGCCAAAACTTAATTTGCATATAAAACACATTAAAATTGGCTTTTGTATTTTATTTGGTTCTGATATATTCACTGTAGCATCACGTGCAGTTACAACGCGAAATGAATGAATTTTTGGATTATTTGTTGTTGATGCGCCAGCTTTTTATTGTTGAATTTTTTTTGAGAATAAGAAAAAAAAAATAATAATAATAATTGTATATATATATATTTTTTTATATTATACAAGAAAATATTAAGATTGATATTCACTTACCACTCAAACAATTATCAGAAATATTTGAGAGGGAATCATTTTCCGAATCGATTATATATGCGCTACCATCGGGATTATAAACGATTTTTCCCTGAAAACTTTCAACATCTGAGCAAGACACTGGGGATCCACCGTCTGAATCGTAGTCCTATCAAAAATTTAATAATAAAATAAAATTACAATTGTTTTTTTAAAATCTAATTTTTATTTTAAATTTTAAGACTACTATATAAAAAAAAAACAAATAGGAAATCACTTCTTACTTTCTCTATAAATTGAAAATTTTAATGAAAAACGAATATAAATTTAATTACAAACAAAAACTACACCACTTCACTCAGAACCTAACCCACTGCTCGATTTTCCGACATTAAAAAGAACCTGAAACCTTCGACTATACACCTACAAAAAAATAAAAAATAAAACTAAATATATCTAGCAATTAGCCGGACTAGACTAAAAGAATTTGCGGAGTAGACGCACTATGGTTACAAATTATTGCATAATTATGAAATGAAGGGCATACATAGAAAACAACAGGTAAAAAAACACCACCCCCTGAAAGCATGAATATTTTATTTTTTTTTTCAAGTTAAATAGGAAAATTGCAAGAATTAGAGCAGACGACGTTAATACGAGTTTAAAAAAAAAAATACATAAATAGGAAAAAAATAATGAAACAAGCTTAAATTGTTTCACTCATTTTTCATACATTTTCCAGATGGGATTTTCGAAGGGATTTTCTATTTTCTTTCAAATCTTTTCATATTTTCTTACATTTTTTTATTTTCTATTACTTTACACCTCAGAAAATCCAATTAGTACCAGGTAGGCAGAAAGAACTTGAGCTGGTGTCATTAGAGCAAAAAATAAAAAAATAATAATAATACACATTTCTTTTTCTTATGCCTATTGCCTTCTAAATAGCGACTTTGTAAAATGAAATAAAATAATAAAAAATACAAAAATATGTAATTGAGAAAAATATGCGAAAGAAGTGAAAATCGTAATAATTGGAATAATTGGAAATAACCGAAGAATGTTGCCAATGTACACGCACACCAGACGTTTTGAACGAACAATTTGCGGTGCTGCGATGTGGCTAACTTAATAAACTCATTTTTAGATTTATTTCTTATTATTATCATTATATTATTTTTTTTAAATACTTCTTATAGTTAAATTTCCGAATTAATGCACTATGTATAAAAAATGTTGTGTTTTTTTTTATATGTACATAGACGGAGTGCGTTAATTATGTTTTTTTAGTAATTTTATCTATTTATTATCGTTACATAAAACTTTTTAAATAATTTCCCGAAAGAAATTTGAAAAATCTTGAAAATTGTAAAAGTTATGAGGGTTTATAAACAAGATTTTCTCGAAATTTGCATTTTTCGAAATTATGTCAGCTGTAACTTTTGAAAGAAATAAGATTTCGACTCAGTTTTTGTTTTATTTGAAAATATACTTAACTAATTTATTATTGGAGGTTATACCTCAAAAAATGAAATAATTTTATTACTATAAGTAAATTTTAAGTTTTTCTCTGAGTGATAGATGAATTATTTTAATTATTTATTATTGGATATACTACTAGAAATTATTTCTTAAAGATGCTGGAGAAGGAGGAGGTTGACTATCCGATGGATAGTTTAAGATAGTCAAGGGGACGGGTTCAGATCAATTGCCCTAATTTATTCCATCTCAAGCAAAATGGTCTTTGTATAGCTACCCCCTCCTTTCCCGCCAAAAACCACTCTCCTTACGCAAGCATCTTCTTAAAGACGGTTAAGGCGTCTTAGCGGAGTCCCCCCGAAACGAAGCCCCCGTCCTTCGGTTAGCTGCACCATAAAAGTTCCAATCGCACAGATAAATAGATGCATTGTGAGATAAATTCCGAGGAGGCAATCGTAAGACTGAGTCAAATCAAGAAACAAATTAATACAATTACGGTGTCATGTGTTAATTCAAGACGACAACCGACGAAGACGTTCCTCTTTGGGGTCTTAAGACTCTACCTTTTCTTTCTTAAAGTAATTTTAATTCACACAAATTGCAAATCCTCTGATTGCACGTAATTCTGGTCCCCCGTTCAGAAGACACGGGAGGGGGGCTAATTGTGGTGCTATTCTTTGATTCTGAACATCCCCCCTTCACACTGAAAATGAATTTTAATGCTGCTTTAATAAATTGGTGCCATTAAACAATGGGTTTTTGTTTTTTTCTCATCGAGTAAAAAGTTTTCGTTGAAATACACGTGGCCAAATAAGGCATAAACGAGCCCAAACATAGCCCATTTAGCGAAGAAATACGCCCGCAAAAGACATGAAAATTCCTAAAACAGGTATGAAAATTTAAAAATCCGCCCAAAGTAGACACGAAAATTGAAAAATACACCCTTTTGTGGACGTAATGCTTACTTGTGACTCATTTGGGCTATTTTAGGTGCGTTTAGGAGTTATACGTGCCTGGTGCGGGCTACATTTTAATAACTTAAATTTTTGTTCCGGCGCATCGTGCCTCATTTGGGTATTGAACGGGCGTGTGCCATACCTCTTTTGGGTTACTTTTGGGCATATTGAATTTTTATTTGGGCCAAGACAAGATATTTATCGTTCGATAATGATTAAGAATTAATATTTATATACAATTAATTCTTATTAATTTAGTCTATTTTCAAATAAAACAAAAACTGAGTCGATTTCTTATTTCGTTCAAAAGTTATAGCTTAAATAAGTTCGAAAAAATGCGGATTTCGAGAAAATCTTATTTATAAACCCGTATAACTTTAAAAATTTTCTAGATTTTTGTAAATTTCTTTAAAGGAAATTATTCAGAAAGGTTCGTATAACGATTTTATTAAAAAAATTCTTGATAAGAATAACCCCTTAATTGATTTGATTATAAGCTTCTCTCAAAATGAATACCTGAGTTGGATAAATTTATTAAAACCCCTCCCTCCCAATCAAATTGATAGATTGATTGATTGGCTATTGGTAACCGTTGGAAAAAAAAAACGGAAAAACATTTCTTTTTTTTTCTCAATTTTAGTCGTGTGAACGATTTAAGAAAATGTAATTGTTTAATTTTTTTTTTTTCCAAGTGTTGCGATGATACGCGCTGGATGCTGAGGTGGTGGACCACCTTCGATATGACGATCGTCGGCAGCAGCATCTTTTTTGATATCTTTGTTGTGGTTTTATAAGACGAAAAGACTAAGGCAATGGACCCGGCCGAGTGACGAGATCGATTAGTTGGGATTGCTTTGAAGATGCGAAAGATAAAGTTTTTTTTTGTATTCTTTTTTATTTTTGGGTTAATGAACATCGATTTTAGATATTCTTTTTTTTTTCCTTCTTATTTTCGTACTTCTTTGAATTATGCTGAGCAAAAGGTTTTCGGTTGTTGTGGAACTATGGGAAAATTAGAAAGGTTTCACACTATTTATGAAAATTATTTTATTTATTTATTATTAGAAGAAATATTTTTTCGAAAAATTTATACATTCGGGCCCCTACGCCTCTGGTTTGTTTTGAAACCGAAAATTAATTGAATTTCTTAGGTCAACCCCAAGTGCAGTCAGAAGTTTTTGAGCCGCGAACGCGGAAGCCGCCTCAACAGAAAATCGATTTAACATTTTTAATTAATTTTATTTTAATCAAATATTTTTCGGTAATATCTCTAAGAATAATTGAATTATTTCATTTTTTTTTGAAATCGCGAAAATGCCCGGAGTGCGGAATGTGTTGAAAATTAATAAAATAAATATGGTCATTTTGATTTGATAAAAGTAATTTTTATTTAATTATTATTTCGTTTAATTAAATGTGACTACCATCGGAATTTTCGATGATCGTGCTGAGTTAAGGCTGGTTTTCGCATTTTCGTGTGAAATTTGTTTTTTTATATTACACACCTTCCAAAATACTTAAAAATGGTAAGCAATTTCTGCATTTATTTAAGGTTAAAATTATCGGATAAATCTCTTTTAAGTAAAATAAACAAATGATCTTAGAAATCCTCGATTTGCATGCACTTTCCTTGAAATGCTCAGTAAAATTTTAAAATTATATACACCAAAAAAATAATTTATTTATTACATTTATTTGGGGCATTAAATCGTTTAAATAATATTTATTAAACTATTTTCCTCCGCTACGGAGTCCAAAAATTGTAAAATTTTTACCCAAGATTTTGAGATTATAATTAAAACTTTATGTAAACTGTTATACAGAATGGAGCGAAATTTCTCATTATTTATAATAATTTATAAATAATCGCTTTCCGAAAGAATCCTAGGGTGGGACGAGTGTTAGAACAAAACATTTCAGACAATGTTGCGAATTAAAATGTTTTTTCGGAGTAACTTGTATAAAATTCTCATTTGTTGCGAACAACATGTTGTGACGGAAACAAGTTGAGATACAATTTTGATGTTGTTTTAGAGAACTATTTAAATTTTTTGTTTTTTTAACTACCGATTTATTAATTTATTCTTTTATTCTTTTTGCAGGTAAATTTTTTTTGGAAAAAATTTATTCAGTTAAATAAGGTAAGTAACTTTTCTTTAAGACATTTTATTTTTATTGATTAGATTTGGGTTCAATAAAATTTTTAAAGGGCTTTGCTTGCAATTTTTGAAACACTCCCGGTAAAAAACACAAATTACAAGTTTCTAGAAGGGTTTTTTAAAAAAAGGTTTATTTTAAAAAGCTATCTAAAGATTCTTAATTAATTAAATGTTTTCTATCCCAGATAATTATATTTGTTTTTTTTTTTATAATTAACTTGCTAATAAAAATTATAAAGTATGATTTCCTTAAAACGAGTCACCCTGGGTTGGTTTTGTTGGCTAAATCGGTTTTAAAATAAAATAATTAAATAGTCTAATAATAAGAAGGTAATTTCCGAAAATTTTAAAATTTAAATTAAATAAGTAAAATTCACTTACCTCAGAATTTGTAAAGCAACTTTGAGGATCATCACGTTTTCGTCGACGTTTTCTCGGTGCAAGTTCAGTGTGCGGAGAGTCTGGGGGTGGTGGCATATTCACAATATTTTTATTTTCAACAACAATACCACCACTGGTGGCTGTTGTTGATTGTGAAGAAGCAGCTGTCTTATTACTTAAATTTGTTGCTTCTCCACTCTTTCCACAATTTCCAAATAAATGATAATTTTGTGAATTTTGAAATACTTGCGATCGATGACGTTCGATTGTTGGAGATATCTGATGCTTTAAATTCAACAGTGATGCAACTATTGATGATGGAGAATTCGACAATGATGAGGTAGAAGACGACGATGATGATGTTGATGAAGACGACGACGACGACGATGATGATGATGACGACGACGATGATGATGTTGATGAAGACGACGATGATGATGATTGTGCCGATTTAGGCCTTTGTAATATTGGTGATAATTGATTTAAATCACCAACAGCACCACCACCACCGCCAACAAATAAATTTGTTGCTGTTGATGTTGTTGAATCAATTGATTTTTTATTATAATGTTTCTGATTTTGTTGTCCTCCGGTTATATTTTTTATATGTGATACAGTTGATACTGATTTTGTTGATGATTTTATTGGTGAATTGTGCAGACCACTAATTGGTCCAACACCACATGAAATTTTATTTTGTACGCCACTTTGTTGATGTTGTTGGATTGGATTTTGCGGGCCACTTTGTATCGTTTTTGTTGACCCCGAGCCGAGCGACAGAGCTCGGCCTTCGAACTGAATCGACTCCGTGGCTGCGATAGTCAGCGGCACATTCTGAAAATTTAAGAAAAATTAATATTAATTAAGATTTTTAAATTTATTTTTTACATTTTAGCATACTGAAAATGGTAATTTTTTAAAGACGATAAATATGCGCCCGAGGAAAACGTTTCGTTGGTATATAAGCGCCCAAATTAGGCAGACTTGGAGGTATAAAAGCGCCCAAACCTAACCCATATAGCAAAGAAATACGCCCGCAACAGACATGAAAATGTCCAAAGCAGGAAAGAACATTTTAAAATACACCCTTTTGTGGACGTAATGTGCACCCGTGCCTCATTTGGGCTGTTTTGGGTGAGTTTAGGAGTTATACGTGCGTGGTGGGGGCTAAATTACAACAATTTAAATTTTTGCTCCGGTGCACCGTGCCTCATTCGGGTATAGAACGGGCGTGCCGTACCTCTTTTGGGCCTGTTAAATTTTTACTCGGGCGTTTAAAATTGATATCGAACGTATCTTACAAATTAATTTATTGCCACAATTACGGTACGTCTTGAGGATGATGCTAAAAAAAACACCTTAAGAAAAGGCAAAGTATTAAAATCTTTAAAAAATCGAGGATAAAGAGAAGAGCGTGTGTCTTGTATTGTAATTTTTGATGTCCCTTGCCACAGGCGATGTTTTCATGGTTGGGATTTTTATCATATCATTTTTATTATTATTTTTTTTATTTAATCGTACCCCTTACCCGACTTTGGATTAAAGTCTTATCAAACAACTCTTTTTCGAAAATAGTCTTTAGTTAAATTTGTCGTTTGTTTCTGTATTTTTTCCCAGTACGTTCTTTTGTCAATTAGAAAGAAATATTTATTTATTTATTTATTTATTTTTCTGATTTGCCTCATTCCATCCCTGCGGTGTTACTTTGTTCAATATTTTGTTTGCTTTCCTTTCGATCAATCGATGATCGAACTCTGGAGTTTATGTGCTTGTAATACCCTAAAGCGATTTATTGATGAATTTGTTTGCGGCTTTATGAGAAGAAATATCTCTTTAAGTTTTTTATTTTGTTTAATTTTATTTTTACAAAATCGGGCCTATATGCGTTTCTGGGGCCCTGCGCTTGTCTGAATCCTTCCTTTTTGAGGGAAGAAGGGAAGAATGTTTTTTTTTGAATTTTCGCCATTCAGGCAATTTAATCGATTTCATTTGGTTTTATCGAAACTAAAATAAAATAATCAAAATCTTGTTCCATTGAGGGATATTGAAAAATAAAGGTAGAATTTTTCAAATTTTGTAATTATCGCAATTATTTAATTCCTTCACGGGTTTTTACAGCGAATGTTAAAATTGCGCTAAAGAATTTTAGGTACATACTTGCTTTACATTTTTTTTATTTAATTACCACCTCAACTACAGTCTGAGCCTATATTTGATTTAATTGCCGTGTCGGTTTTATTTTCGATTTTGTTGTAAATTTGCATTTTTATAAATTTCGAAGATACTGCCGGATATGCTGGAATAATTACGTAAATTTTGTTTTTATTATTTTTTCTTACTCTTCACTCCTCATTCCCAGGGAGTTAAAAAGAGACTTGGTTTTGCCCTAATTGAGTTAATTATTATTATTATTTTTTTCTTGTTTTATTATTAATATTACCACGGATAGGTATAGGAATTTTTATAATGATTGCGGTTGTATGATCTCAGGTAAAAATATGAAATAAAAATTTCACTTCCCCTTGTCTTAAGGGGCTCAAAAATCACAAAATTGACGGAGAAAATTAAATAAAAATTAATAATGAAAAAATTATTCTTTTTTTAGGTATAACCTCTAATTAATAGACGTATTTTCAAATAAAACAAAAACTGAGTCGATTTCTCATTTCGTTCAAAAATTATAGCTTACATAAGTTCGAAAACAATGTGAATTTCAAGAAAATCTTGTCTATAAACCAGCATAATTTTTACAATTTTTAAGATTTTTGCAAATTTCTTTCGGGAAATTATTCAGAAAGGTTTCATATAACGATTTATTTTTTGTAAAAATTCCTAATGAATCTACTCCCTTAAGTCTCGTGCCGACAGTGGCTAATAAATCGGCATAACTTGAAAAATTTGAGAAAATAGAAAAAACGAAAGAAAATCTGAAAAATTCATTAAAATTTCAAATGATCAAGAAGAATTATAATTCAACAAAAAAGCGGTTGCAATTCTTCCAAAAATTTCAGAAGAGCGAAACGATTGAAAAACCTGACAAAAAGAATTAAATTTCATCACTCTTTGATCAATTATCATTCTGCCGGCCTACCCGGCTTCAAAAAAATGAAAAAAAATAAAAATAAATTAAAAGATCTTTAAGTTAAAGAAGCTGTTGAGGAAGAATCATTTTCTTGGAGGCGGCAGGAGGCCGGGTTAAGGAGGGACGAAATCGTGAAAACATATTTAACAAAAAAAAAAAAGAAATATATAATTTTTGTATTTCGTCCACCTCTTCGAGATCATTCACGTCGTCATCGTGGTGATCATGGTGATCATCGTCATTGTCATGATCATTGCTATGGTCATCATCATTCGATCGATCCATCGATCGATCCGTTTCTCGTCGAACGAATCGTTTAAATCACGAAATTTTTGTCGCACTTTTTTCGATTTTCATTTGTATGATGGTGGTGTGGACCCTTTTGTTTCCTTCTCCCGTTGTCGGTTTGACGGTGGCTACTTTGTCTGAACATTTGGACGTGGACAGACAGAGATCAATCGATCGATCGACCGATCAATCGAAAAAAAAAAAAAAATAATAATACAAAAAGGTATCGAAGAGTAGTAGAAAAGTGGGAGGGATTTTGATTCTTGAACTACCAAGAAACAAAGTCCAAAATCGAGAAATCCTACGTCGTTTTTATTATCTTAAGGATCTTCTTGATCCATTCTCAATGCGACGCGTTTTTCTAATTATTTAATATTTCAGGCATGTGTCTACCGTGTAACTAAAAATAAAATTTAATTGCCTGCAAAAATATCAAAAGGTATATTCCCGAAGAAGGCCAGAAGAAGGAGGTTTTATTTCTTGAAGATATGTTGAAAAAAATAAAAATAAAAATAAAATAAAGAAGGTGGACAACAAAGGCATCGCGCGCTTCTGCTTCCAGCAAAACGCGCGCGCAACGCCAGAAATAAGACGCTAAAAACCAAAAAGTCAACAAAATTGCGACTCCTATACCTTTGGAGTTTTTCGATTTTTAAGTAGATGAAGAGGAGGAATCCGGGGGGTGCTCCCGAGGACGGAATATGTGAGGGCCCCAACTGGTCGAAAAAGGTTTTTTTCCGAAATAGTCAAGGAATCGGATGTGCGAGACAAAAGGAAGATTGACGTTCCTCTTCACGGCATTGTTTTACCGATTTTCTTTATTTTCTTTACTTTTACTGAGATAGCTTTACTTTTTTTTTATATATATATTTGGTTTCCCGTATTTGAAATTTAGTCGATTTAGCCAGACCTTTTCTGGATAAATAAACCTTTGAAAAATGGATTGAATCGATTTTTAGCCCTTTATTACAAAATTTTCTGTGAATTTTGTGTCTCCTTCTTAAATGTTTGTTTGTTTTCTAATTAAAATAAAACGTAAGAAATTCAAACAAAAGACCTCTGAATGACAATGAATGAGATCCTTAAGGCGAGGTGATTTAGTACTTTTTAAGAAATTTTTAAGAAAATAGCCTCCAAAAAATAAGTGCGGCAAAAACGTCTCAACAAAGGGACACCGGCAATCGAAAAACTCTCAAGAGACTAAAAACATAAGAAAACTTTGGGTCTTTGCCGCGAAATTAGAGGGAAAAATAAAAAAACAAACCAAAATTTAACCTTTCAGCGGAAGAGACTAATTTTAAAAGCAATTAATTAGATTTTGTTTTTATTCCTGTCTGAATGTTGATTTTGATTTTTCTTTTTATTATTTTACCTTTTCAGGAGTTAGTCTCATAATAATTAACACCTTTTTTTCGTTGGGTATTTGGAGAATGGAAATTTTCTATTATTTTTTAAAAATGCAGAACTAAACATTTTTATTTCTAGGCTAATGAAAAGTTAATTTTATGTAAGTTGGTAAACTTTAGGTATAATATAATTAAGTATATTTTTAAATAAAACAAAAATTGAGTCGATATTTTATTTCGTTCAAAAGTTATAGCTTACATAATTTCGAAAAATGTTAATTTCGAGAAAATCTTGTTTATAAACCTTCATAACTTTAACAATTATTAAGATTTTTTCAAATTTCTTTCAGGAAATTATTCAGAAAAGTTCATATAACGATTTTTTTTAAATTCCTTATGATTTTTAATTAATTTTTAATTATCTTCTAGTTACTTTCCGACAACCGCCAAACCCATTTTCTGACTACAGAAGTTGCTATTTTTTTTGGCGTTGTTGTTATTATTTCATTTGGGTGAAAATTCATGGTTTATTTGATCGATAGTTTTGTTTGTATATGCCATTCTCGTTTTTGTTTCATTATTATTACGTATATTTTTTTTTATTTTGCTTGAGATTTTCAGTCAATTGGAAAATGACTATGACGACAATGACAATAATAACGAAGACGATGAAAATGACAACGCCGTCGAGGGCGAAGAACGGCGGCGGCGGGCGTCGTCGTCGTCGTCGTCGTCGTCATCGTCGAAGTAGAAATTGACGTCCACCGTCGCGACGACGGACAGAAAAAAATAAAAATAATAAGAGTGGGTTACACGACATTACCACACTACTGCCGTAGAAATGAAACGACAAGAAGCCAAAAAGAAGAGTAATGTGAAGAAAAAAAAAGAAAGGTTTTTAAAAGGATAAGAAATTAATGTGGATATGTCTACTTGCCTACTAGCGACCCTTTTTATTCGATTTCTCTATAAAAAAATTGGTAGTTCTACAACGCATCAGGCCATTAAACTAGACCGCCCCGCCGACGGCCTCCCGCCAACGATGGTTCGGGTGTGTTCGTTAAAAACAAAACTTTCTTGATTTATTTTTTTGTTTTTTTTTTTCTACTACAGCTGGAGAGAAGGGTAAAAGGGCTAGAGGAGAGGGTTCGGAAAAGTTCACCCTGTTCAAAATACACACGTAAAAATCCAGTCAATTTACTGGGGCCATATTAGATGGCTGCAATAAAATTAAATATGTATGAGAAATTGCTTTTTGGGGTTGGTTGGCTGGCGTTGACTGGATAGTCATACTTTGGTACAACCCCGCTTAGCCCCACCATACCCTTTTTGAAGGGTTCTCTATCGAAATAAACTTAGAAAACAATAAAAATCGTAGTTATTCTTGAACACCCTTTGCAATAGTAAAATAAAATAAATATCAATATATTACTTTAAATCTAAAAAGTACAAAAATATTTGTAGATTGCACTAAATTAGTGCCTAGATTAGTTGAAAGGGTTTGAGCAGTTTTGTTTGCATACCTTTCGCTCGTTTTAAATACTAATTTTACCTTCCTTACCCACCTGAGAGTGTTATAAATATCGATTTATTAGAAAATTTTACAGGACAGGTACGGGGGGTTTGTTAGAGGAAATTAAAAGCAATCTTTCTTGAATTTCTTAAAGTGCCAACTGTTTGTTTATTCTCGTTACTGTGGTTATTTATTGATGCCGCGGCGGCAGTGGAGCAGGGGCTTAAATTCGATTTCAACCCTCTGAAGTTGTTTCGTGTTATTAAAGAATTTTTTGGGTGGATTGAGAACACAAAAGGAGTTAATTATCTTTATTGGAATTATTTTTATTTTTTATGTTTCCGTTTCCTTTTATAGGTGTGTTTTTGCGATCAATAATCAAAAAAATTTCTCTCCAATTTAAAGTACCTATAATAAACAAAGGTAGAAGAGGAAAAATATGATTTGGAAAATAAAAAAGAAAATTTTTCCTCAATTGATTGCTTCCCTTCACAAAGTATCTTTACCTTCTTTCCTCATCATTATGATTTCAATTTGATTTGTTTTTTTTCTTTTTTTTATTATTATTTTGCATTCGTTCGTCTTATTACATCGAAAAATTCATGCATTATTAATTTTTGCATTCATTCAAGTTTTATTTTATTCTCTGATCAACCCGCCGACGTAAAAAAATGCAATTCTTTTCTTGTTTCTTGTTTAATTTTTATTTTCCTTCTATTGTTTTACTTGTTACCGGGTCTTAAGTAGAGATTTAATGGAATTTTTGTATTATTATAATTTTAATTAATTTACTATGATAATTAAATATAATAAAAATGGGATTTTATTTATTGATCTGTATGTTCAACTTCAATGACTCTTTTCTCAAACGAGAAAAATTTATTATTTTTAAAATTGTTGACTTAATAATTTTAGAAAATTGTAAATATGATTTTTTTAAATAGTAAGTAGCAATTATAATTAATATGAAATAGTTAAATTTATGAAAGTTTTGATACTTATTTAGAAAAGAAATTGTATTTTGTATTATAGATCAAAATATGAACCATAATTCGAACAAATACTTTAATTTTTTGAACCTTCTTTAGAAGAAAAATTTCATGAAAACCCTAGGGAGCGATCACTAAATAAACCCCACTCCTCCCACCTGCCCTCAGGGAGAGAAATGAACATTTGGTTTGGTAAGTTTGTTGCAAACTAACAAGTATCACCGAAGTGCCTAGACAAAATCTTTTTATTTTCTATATTTTTTTTTGTATTATGTAGGTACCTTTGGTGCACACAAGACACCGGTTTTCTTCCAAAGGTGCTGGACAACTTAGACGACGACGACGACTAAGACGAAGACGAAGACGAAGACGAAGACGATGGTGCCCCCAACCGATGGGGGGTATGCCTACGACGGTAGGTAACGACGGTTGGGTACCTTTCGTTGATCTGAGCAATGCTGTACCTGTGGTACCTGAACAATCCTCCCGATTGGTGGACTTATAAATTTTCCCTCGAACTTATAAAGGGGGGTTTCCCACTTTTTTTTTCTTAAAGAAGTCTCCTTTCAGATGGGTGTACAGAGATTTTATGCCACATCTCCCCGATTCACACTGCATAGGTTTAAAAAAATAAATAAAATAAATAAATAAAATCGTCTTTAAATCGTTCGCTTTCTTTAAGTTGAATTGAAAATTTCTTCTATAAGAAAATGGAAAAAAGAAAAACAATGTCTTCAATTGTTCTTTTTTTTTCGGGGTTTTTTTATAAATTCTTCCACGCGTACAAGTTGCAAAAATACAAAAACATGAAAACAGTATGGAGGTAACGAATAAAAATAACTTTTGCTCGCACATACCTACGTAAAACAATTGGAAGAGAAAATCAACCGGCTAAAAGTAATGGTGTTCAATTTGATTAAAAATCGCCTTCTTCTTCTCTTTTATTTGATCGTTTGTTATTTTTTTTTTTTTTTTTTTTTTTAAGGTGAACAACACCTTGGCTGATGGGCCGTATACCGTGCAAGAAATTATCCAACTACTTAAAGAGGTGCACAATTATAGACAAAAAAAGTTTGAAATGTTTTTAACCGATTCTATCGTTTTTATTCTTGTTTTATTCTTGTTAAGTCAACATAAGTATACGAAAAACATAATATGATAAAAACAATAAAAATACCGGTCAAGTGCGAGTTAAGTTCCGTAACTTGGTATTGTTTTAAGACATTTTTTCACTATAAGTCGAAAAGTATGAAGCATAAAATGAAATGAAAATCTATTTTAGAATGTACAAATAAAGCCCTTTTATATGATACCCCTCTTGACCTAAGTAACCACCACTTTAAAATTTTGACCCTCCTGCCCTCTTTCGGTGCCTTTCCCAAGTAAAAATTTTTCGTCGGCACATATTCGCCCAAATGAGGTGCAAACTTGGAGGCATAAACGCGTCAAAATCTAGCCCATACGACCGCAACAAGCATGAAAATGCCCAAAGCAGGTACGAGAATTTAAAAATACGCCCAAAGCAGGCATGGAAATACGCACCGTGCTTAAATTGGGTATAAAACGGGCGTGTCGTACCTCTTTTGAATTGAATTTTTATTCGGGTTATTCGGACAGACAGACGAATTCGCATTATAAGGTCTCCTTTTTATAATTTTTGGTACGGAACCCTAAAACTATGAAATTGAATTAAAAGGGGGCTTTGTTTTATTTTATAAAAGTATTATAAGATGATGAAGCTCCTTAGAAAAAGAAACAATAAACATAATTAAATGAAAAAGAGCAAAGAGCGAAACATCTCAAGATTAACTTATTTTGCTTTTTATATGTTCAGTACTTTGTATGATGAGAGGATGAAGACTAAAATAAAATCAGTCTGGCATTTTGTACACAGAAAAGACACAAAATGAAATTTCTTGCCAATCCTCCAAACTCCTTAAATAAAAAATAAAATAAAATACGAGAGAAAAAATGGATGCTTGAGGACTTCTACAAATATTAAGGACTCAAAGGGCGAAATTAAATTAAATTGTGAAATTGAACATTTTTTGATTAAATCAAGGTTATCACCTTTAACTGCAGACCTATTTATTATTTATTTTTATTTTACTGAGAAAATATAAAGGATTATTTTAAATTGATATTGCAATGAATCGTTTTGAGTGTCATAGTTGATTTTTACTTATTAGTCGATATAAGAAATTCTTTTTAAAATAATCGGAAACTGAGGAATTGAAAGAAAAAAAACTTTTTAGAGGTTTTATAATAATTTTTTTTAAATGTTTTTACAGAATGAATTCAACTAATTTTTAGAAACCCGGGTAAATCGGGAGATATTTACAATTTATAAAATTATTAAGTAAACTATTTTAATTTACTTTTATTATAATTTAATTTCAAATTTGAATTTATTTTAGCAAGAATTATTTTCAAACGACTCGTTTGAACTGAAGGGAATAGACCAAGAAAATAAATTTATTATTATTTATTGAACAATAATTGACCGAAAATTATTCCTTATAAATAGTTGATTTTAAATGCGTTTATAGTTTATGTTTTCATTTTAGTTTATATTTATTCTTTTAGTCAATTCTAATTTAATCCTATAAAGCATATGACGTCACAGTAAGAGATTCATTTTCATTTTAATTAGTACCAATGAATCGTTGTTATCAATTCGAAGTAAATTAAAGCCCCCAACACACGATGGCAACAGGAGAGTCTAAAGTCAGTCATCATCATGATCACCGTCACTCTCACCGCGCTTCATATATGAGGCTGAGGCTGAGGCTGATGCTGATGCTGATGATGATGATGACGACGATCATCTCGATGGCGGCGGAGGAGGTGGTGGCGGCGGGGTTCAGCATCAGCAGCATCCGCGGCTGTTCAGCCAACCCGCGGACAATTAACCCGTTCCCATCGCGATCGCGATTCGGCGGAGCATTGTTTCGCTTTTCTCTGATTTTAATTGTTGAGTAAATTAATGTTGGGTGTGATTTGGTCTTTTGATTTTTTTCAGACAATTTCCAGAGCCCCTCCTTAATTTGTTCTTTTTTTTTGTATGTATGTTGAAACGCGCGCATTTTATAGTCTGGTTTATTTTTTTTTCTGTCCCATGTCGCGCTAGCGCGGCAGAGGAGAAGCGTTCAAATTAAATGATAATGGGGCACCGCACTAATCAATACTAATCAATCGAATGTGAGCTGAATTCTATTGTATTGGGTTTTTTTTTATTCTTATTTTTATATTTATCTCGTTTTTTTTCTTTTCGTGAATAATTTTTAATTTGTTTTTCGGATTGTGTGGCCAAAGCAACGAAAGCGCCAACGCCAAAAATCAGTTGTATGGGGAGTATTCGGGGAATGGGTCTAATGTAAATTGTATTTTATTTTTTTTTTAATAAAACCAGGACCAGATCGATGGCCCCCTAAACCAATGGGATATAATCACATTTATATATTTTGTTTTATTTTAATTGTTATTTTTGTTTTTCAAGGGATGGGCAGGGGGATATTTTTATATTTGCACAAATTGCTAAAATGCGCGCGCGCGATTTCAACGCGCTACAAAATAACACAACCACAAAGTGATTTGGCCTCCGATTTTAATTGTTTTCTTTTTGATCAATTGTCGATTTCGACTGGGGACCGAGAGATTCGTTTAGTCGATCAGGGTTCTAATTTGAATTTACAAAAAAAAAAAAAAAAAAAAATACATAAGAAAAAAAAATATAAAGCAGCATTTTTTTCTTCTTTTGGTAATTAACACACGATTGTCATCGATAGTCATCAGAATCGTCAATAAATTATATCGATTTAATCGACAATTTTCATTGATTGCCTCAGATGGGATGGTTTTTTCTCCATTTTTTAACCAATCCTAATTAAAACTAACGACTTATTCAATTGAATTGATTGAAAATTTTAAAATTATACAATTTCTCTGTCTTTTTAATTACATAATTTGTTGTTTTTTTCCCATGAGAAATATAAATTTAACTATATATTTTTTTTATCGTGGGCGGAATTATTTAAACAAAATTTTTGTAGAAAGCTATGGCATTGTACCTATTTTTTTTTTTTTTTTTATAAAAGGAAAAACCCACTCCTTTTTCTTATAACGATCGTCACCATCATCATCACAATCATCAAAAAGTTATCATCGTTAAAAATAAAAAAAAAAACCTTTCGACTAATAAAAATCGACCTCAAAAATCGGTGATAGATGGCATTTTAAGCACAATTTTTAAATCTGACAAATATTTTAATGTGACTTGGGAACACACCTTAAAAATATCTTTTCTTACTTCGATGATTTTTTTATCACGAAAATAAATTTTTAATATTTTTATTTGTAATTTTATTGGACTGTTTTTATAAGTATGTTTTAGAAAAATCTTACATCTGGAAGGGAGGAAAGGGGAATTATAAAGTAAATCCATTGAGGAAAAATTAATCATTTTATCATCATCCCACGACCGATGCCATTAAAAGGAAAATAATAAAGCATATATAATTTATATTTTTTTTTTTTTTTGTTATTTGATAAAACACATTAAAGTGAGTAGCTTCCAGTCACACTGGGTAAGGTAGGCTCAACATTTCGTTGAAATTAATGGAATTTATTTGCGTTATTAATTAATTACTTTCGAGGAAAAAGATTAATGAATTTTGTGTCATCTTTCTTGTGTCTGCTCCTCGGATTTTTTTGGGTTCTTAACCGAATGAAAAAGAAAAGCATAAACTTCCTTTGATTTTTGTTTAGAGATGCATTAAATGAGTTTGAATATTCGAAAACTAAATAATAAAAGATAAAATAAACAATTTCAAAAGGAATTGAACATGAAAGAGATGATAAAAATTGGATAAAATAAGTAAACATCGAGTGGAATGCTATCAATGGATTTAATGGAGAAGTAATCAAATTGATCTACAGATTTTTTTTTAAAGAAATGAATAATTATTATACAGAGTGATTTTCAATTATTTCTAGAACCATTTTCTAGTTTTCGTATCGATAAAATAAATTTTTGTTCGAAACGTATTCAATTTATTTCCGATTTGAATGAAAATTTAAAGGTAATTTACGATTTAAAATAATTAAAACATAATATTATTAAATTATAGTAACATCAATTCTACTTTTATTTCAGTGTATTGCATTTAATGTCTTGAATTGTGAAAATTAATTTGAATTTTACAGCCATTTTGTATAATTCTCGTTAGTAAAATTGATTAGATCCTCCCACTCATTTGCCGTATCCAATCAAAATCTTGCTAAATGTAAAGAGTATAAAACAAAAAATTAAGGTTCCTCCCCCAAAACAACGTTTTCATCCACCCTTCCAAACGTTTTGTAATAAGAGTTTTAAGGGTCCAATCAGAAAAGTGGCAAGTGACGCTTAATTACAGATTGCAATTATTTGATTTGCTTACTCAAGATAAATTATATAATTAGAGATGATATTATATATATATAATATATAAGATATGTACATATGTATTTGTATATAAAACGAGATACCACCCTTTTAAAGGTACCTAAAATACAGATATTTTAGATACTTGAGATAGAAAAGATAGAGGAGTTCGGGTGTATTTTATATATAAAATGATGATGATGATGATAACACCCTTTTTCAGCTCTGTGGTTGGCTTCTAATTAAAAAAAAAATAAATAAATAAATATAGAAAGGAGAAAATAGCTTCATTTTCTAGGGCCAGTCGCGTTTCGTTTTGCGCGTATTTTCGAGGGGACTAATGAAAATGATTCGCATCACACACCGAAATTTGTAGCATCGAATGTGCGGGGGAGGACGGGTGGGTGGATACATTTAATACAAAAGGGAAGGTTTTAGCTGCGTTGATGATATAAAATATATCCCCAAGGATTGGACTGGACCTTTTATATACCCTCCATCGTTGTTGTCGCCGTCGCCGTCGCCGCCACTGCATTGAGATGACCACTCCTTTTTCCCCCGCGCATCAACGTGTCGCGACGCGACGCGCGGTGGGAAAAACAAAATTCGTATTCGTTGATTACACCGAACCGAGAGCCGCACCAAGAGATGCAAGAGGGCCATTTATCAGCGTTTTGTAAATTAATCTATGGGTGTTTTCTATGGTCTGGGGGGGGGGGAATCCCCGTCCACGTCCAGTGGTAGAATTTCCGTCTTCCCTTGTTATGTTTTGGGGCCCAGCATATATTACATAAATAAATAGGGAAAAACCAGTACCATGAGGTCCCGTGTAAACATTCGGGAGGAATAGACGAAAACATAAAACAGAGGAAGGAACACAGACGTACAAAATTTTACCCCCAGAATTTGTTCGTTTGGTACATAGAAAACTCGGAAACGGGCAAAACCAAAAGGCACACTATTTTATGTGTGGTTTTTAGTCCCTTTTAGTGCGCTACTCGGTCCAGGATATGGTCCTGGACTTTTTTCGGTGTTATTCCCTTATTTTGTTTGTATGGTTTTTCTCTTATATCCTTCTTCATTATCATTAAGCCCGGGAAGAAATAAAATATAAAGAAATTTTTATCCAACAAAAACATATAAATTAACACTTCCCTCTATATATTTAGTGTAAATGAAATTCTGAGAAATATACAAGGTGATAAATATTAATTCTTATATTATTATAACTTTTATTTTCAAAATATTTTTCTTTTTTAGTTACAAAAGTCAAATGGAGAGATATCAGAGTTAGCAAAATTTAACAGATTTTATCTCAGATCACCAGATTTAAGTCTTATTTGGAATTATTATGTTGCAGAAACTTGAAAGGATGTAAAACTGATATTATAATAAAATTGTTTGCACAATATTCCAACATAAACCGGGCGTACTGCTTGTAAGGTATTTGAAATTAGTTTTATATCCAATGTACTAAAAACTAATGATTTTTTTTTTTATATACATATGTTTCAGAGGGCATAACTACATAAAGCATGATACTGATAAGAAGAAAAAACAAACCATTTTTAGTACAAAATATCCATGATATGAAAGTAGCTTCTATTATGTACCTATCCCTTGTATGGAATACATAGAGAACAAAAACCTTCCCGGTTTATAGGGTGGGTACAATAATCAATTAGTCCTGCACCAGTGAGCCTGTGTTGGAATTTTCCTATCGTTGGAATTTTCGGGAAGGATAATTCCCAGCCAACCAACCAAAGTCTCAGGCTAACGAATGAGCCGGCCGTAACCCTCCCGAACCCCGGGAACAGTCCAACCCACCGTTGTGTCGTTACTTAACCCACCCTTTTAGGAGGTGGCCGCATGGACCACCACTAGGTATAGCGTTACTTTAAGCATAAAAGGTCTCTCGTCCAATGGCCCTATGCTATTTTATGTATATAGCGGCCAGCGGGTAAAGGGAGCCCCTTCTTTACGCCCCAAATAAGAAAAAAAAAAAAAAAAAAACGTCATACCCGCCACTCTATCCCACAGGACTTCTACAAATTTCTCTGGTGGTACACTTTTAGATGAATTTATCCGGGATGACTTTTGTTGCTGGTAGGAACCCTTAATTTTCCTGGACTACCCCCACCCAAAAAAAAAAAAATCTCTCTTTCTCCAAAAAAAAAACAAATATCCAGAGAAGGATCCTTGGTTTTTCGGTGGTTGGATAACGGACTCCCTCGTTTAGGGTATAGAAGTCCAGGAAAAAAGAAAAAAATTATATTCTTCCCGATTTCTTGGGGAGAGGAAGGGCTTCTCGGGAAGTAACTAATCAACACTATGAGCAGCCGGATTCGGGATTCGGGATTCGAACCAGCTGCTGGTGGAGGATGCTTTCCGGGAATATTTTACGAGTATGCTTCTTTCTATACAGGAGCAGGAAAAAAAAAATATAATAAATATAATAATAATAAATAAGATAAATGAGAAGAATGCTGGAATAGGCTAAAAATCGAGGAAAATAGGAGAAACAAATCGAAAGAAATATTTGGGAACATATTTAATGAACGATTCTCTCTCACCCTCCTTGTTTTTTACCGGGAAGAGGGCGTATGCGCTTTATACATACACCAATTAATTTTTTTTTCCCTTATATACATAAAAATCTTGGAAGATATTTTTCCCCGTATATCCAAAATACGGCGTAATAATGTCAAATACACTGGTAAAAACGAAGCAAAAATTAAGTTTTATATTTACCTAATATTGTACTTGGCAGGTTTTCAGCCTATCGCGTGTTTTTGGTTATAACCAAGTTCAAGGTTTTGTTTAAAGGCCACAATTAAGTCAGATTTTTAAAATATTCATTTTAATAAAACCGAAACCCATCAGGGATTTAAGGAAATATATAAAATAAATACCGCCAAAGTAAAAATTTTAAACGCGGGTATCCTAAACCGGGGGTAGTGTAAAAATCAGCCAAAAATTACCAAGAAATTAGTAAACTCTTTGTTGAATTGCATAAAATTACAAGAGAATAACCAGCACTGTTATAATCAAATTAAAACAACAAGTTAGAATTAAAGGAGCGGTTTAGATTTAAGATCTTTTTAGAAATAATCATCATACTATTCAAACTCCGCAATAAATGCACAAAATTGGAGCTAGCTAACTAATTTCTATCATTTCTGATAGTACCCGAAAATCAGCGTTTTTCTACCGCAGCGGATAGTGCAGATTTCAGTTCAGGAGCGGTTTAGATTAAAAATCTTTTTAGAAAACGGCTTCATATTATCCAAAATCACTAAATAAATGCAAAAAATCTGAGCTAGATAATTAAATTCTGTCAATTTTGATAGTACCTGAAAATCGCCTTCTTCTACCGCAGTGGATAGTGCAGATTTCAGCAGAGGAGCTGTTTAGATTAAAGATCTTTTTAGAAAATGTCTTCATACTATCCAAAATCAACACAAAATGCAAAAAACTAGAGTTAGCTAACTAATTTCTATCATTTCTGATAGTACCCGAAAATCGGTTGTTTTTGTTCTATTCGAACATAATTTTGATTGTACTTTTTGGTAGAAAAGTGAAACAAGCCAGTTTTGTTCAAATTACAAGTACTTTTTAGTGTATTTATTTACTAGACTTCATAAGATTTGTGAAAAACAAAATAAATAAAAATATGTCTCACATACTTTGCAGAAAATACTTTAAAAGTATAGTTTTAATCAACTCCTCTCTAAAAAAAATCCCCGCATTAATCTATTTATTGTTTTTTTGATAAAATGTTAATGAATTTAAAAATCCCCGCGAAAGTTATTTTAAAATAATATTTCTTTGAATTTTAATTTTTACCTTTCTTCACTTTGCAGCAAAATTTGGCAGTGAGAACCAAAAAAAGCGTTGTACTCTCCACACGAAATGTTGGTTTTGTTTTTTAGTGTTTTCAATTATTTTCGGGTCTCGTAACAATTTTTACAATTTAGTTTTGTTTTGATTTAATCATTTATTAATAAATTTTATTTTATTTTATGTTTTTTTTGGTATTTCTACTGCAGAAATGATTAATAGCTAAAACTCCTCTCCTCTTTTAGTTGTTCTTGTTGCTGTTTGTTGCGATTTATAGGAACTCTCAAACCATTTTTGCATATTTTGAGCAAAATTATTTACATCTTTGCTGTGTTTGTTTTTTATTTTAATATTTTATTTCTTTTAATATCATTTAATATTTTCTACATAGTGCATGTTTTCCGTTTTTTTATATTTACAGTGCATTCACATAAAACATTATTTTTTCCTATTGCTGCTGATGTTTGTGTTGTGATTTTCGTCGTTTTTAAAATTTTCATTTGAACTTGTAATTGTTTCTTGTTGTAGGAACATGTTTCATTGTCCTGAAGAAAAAAACAATAAATAGAAGTTTTGGATATAATTTTTTCATTATTTTAAACAATATTTTTAACATAAAACGCGATAGAGGCGCGAAAACACAACTTAGCGATTTCGGAAAATTATACGGCGGATATGTTAGTTTTTTTATATCTGGGTTATCCCGAAATTTGAATATTATTCTTTTTTTATAGTTTTTCTAATTTAAGGCTTTATATTTCGAAAATAGTTCGAAAATAATAAAAGAAGGTGACCAGAATTTGCGGTGGAGGATTTGTTCACAAAATGATATGCAGGGGTTTTGATAGTAAAGTTCACTTAAAGAAGTTATGTAAAATGTTGCCAAAGGACGGAGATTTATGCAGATTTATGCAGATTTATGTCCAGCAATAACATGTTTTTTATAATTTTCTAATAAAAACTGTATATTTGGGGAATATTTAATATAGAACTTATACTAAAAAAAAAGTTGCGTCAACTAGAGAAAGACAGACAAATGAAAAATCGTTTTCTGCTTAATTTTCATAGTTGACACGGATTTCTTATATTTGTTTTATAATTTTAATTTTAATTTTTGTTTTGTTTTTGTTACATATTTTACATACGTCTACAGTTCTTTTGCGCTATTCCACAAGGGTCAATTTTGGTACCCAGTTTGTTTCTTTTGATCTGTTTTAGTGTTAACATTTTTCTCAATAACTTTCCGTCGATTATTTTGTAGATTTTATGTTTTTTTTGTTTTATTTTTATTTTAAAAATTGCATTTTAATTGTGTGATGATGACCAGACCGAATTTAAAATTTGGTGTCTTCAAGTTGTCAGGTGGCTTCGTTAGTTTTATTAATATAATTTTTTGTAAAATCTCGGTCCCAAAAAATTTTTTGCACTATTGTAATAAATTAGCACAGAATTAGCTTTTGCATACACAAATTGATTTTTTTGTAATCACTTGGTTTATATATTTTACTTTTGCGCACAGACACTATATATTTTTTTTTTGTATCCGAAGTTTATATATTTTTCCACAATTTTATAAATTTTATTATTTCTTTCAAGCACATGCACCACTTTTCCATATTTTATTTTGTTTTAAACGCACAAAATCACAGATATTTTTGTCTTTTATTTTAATGATTTTATATCACAACCACGATAATTTCGTTTTTATATTTTTAAAAACTATATAGTCACCTTTTTGTTTTTTTTTTTTTTTATCGTTTATATTGTGGACGGGTTTCTTTACAAAAATTAAAATTAAAATAATTGAAATTTTGCAAATTTACGAATTTGCAGTGAAAACTTTAGTAAATATTTTTTCAGTCTGAAGTTGATATAAAATGAATATGAAAATAAATCGTTTATACGTGTTTTTATCGTCGGCAATTTGTAAAAGTAAAATATAACCGAGATTTTCGGTATTTTACAAATTAGCGAAATTCACAAAAGGTTTTGAGAAAAAGAAAATTACGCATTATCTTTAGAATTTTATAAGTTCTATAAGAAACGTAATTTTTTTGTGGAATATTACACTAAAATTTGATTGGGATGCAGATGTTCTACGATGAAAGATTTTTATATCCAAGTTTTGTCTACTAAATAAAAAATTAGTAGAATATTTTTGTTTTAATCCGACTACCCGGCTTTTTGTACAAGTTTTATAGTAAAAAAAAATCTAATATGATATTTAGATTTTTATATTTTATAATTTTTATATCATTCTGTGAACAAAATCCAAAAAATTTTTGCTTGAGATTATTCGAAGATATCAAAAAATTTCCGAATTCCCAGTGTTGTTTTGAATATGTTAAAATCCGGAGATAAAGAAATAAAATAAATTATATAAATTTATTTGTTTTATAATCCGCAAATTGGTCACTGTTTGTTTCCCCTGTTTTTCTTAATATTTTATTATAATTTAAGTGATTTTTTTAAGAGGTTTTTCACAATATTTTAAATTATATTTCACATTTATATTATTTTGTTAAAAGATCACTTTATTATTATTATTATTATTATAAAAGTAGCACGATTTTATTTCACAAAACTACTATAATTTGCAGGAATCGGTGAAGAAAAAAATTTATGAAGAACAAATAAATCACAAGTTAAACAATTTTGGCACTGATTTCTTATATATTTTTTATATTTTTAAATATAGACGTTTAATTAAGAATTAGAAGATATAAAAAAAAACAATATTTTTATTTTATACGCACTTTTAAAATTAATTATCCGAAAGAATTACGATTTGTTTTCATTTTTGTATAGATTCGTTTGTTTTCAAAAAAAACAGTATTTTTTTTTGTTGTTGATATTTTTGAAAAATTTTGTTCCAACAAACAAAAAAAAAAAGGGAAAAAAAATAATAATACTATTGTATAATGATGTTGTTGTTGTTGTTTTCAAGTATAATTTTTGATTATTATTATTATTATTTTTTTTTGCTTTTTTGTTTTTGATAAATTAAGGAAAAAAATAGAGACAAGTCCCCGCTGAAACACGCGCCGCGCAACGTTCAAGTCCGTTAAGTAATAAACACGCGAATGAGTTTTGTATAATTGAGGAGGGCTCATCGAACCAACGACGGGCGAACGAGCGACGAGCGAGCGAACAAACGCAAACCGAACGGACTAACTAACGAGAAAATGTTGAAAAAGGTCCGTACGTGAAAATTGTGCAGACCGACGACGACGACGACGGCGACGACGACGACGACAACAGCGACGACGACGACGACGACGGCGGCGGGCACAACGACGGAGCAGAACGAACGGAGCCAAAGCCACAACCCCACCGGCAGGGAGCGCGAAACGAAACGAGAAACGCACACACGATGAGAGCAGTGGCGGCGTTGGCGAGCGGAGCGAGCGAGCAGAGCGCCGCCGGACTCACGAGGAGACAACCGACCGACCGACCGACCGACCGACCGAACGAACGAACAACCGAACGAACGACCAACCGACCGACGGAACGGAACCCAATTTTTGGATCTCTGGTGAACGGGTGTGCTTCGGGTTCGCGATATGCTCGCGATATTACAAAAAAAAAGAAAATATATTTATTATTTATTTATTTTTTTCTCTATAACCCCTGAGATGAGCGCAGCGACACCACCGCACCTTTCGTTGGCCGCTGTCGTTTTGTTCGCGGCATCACCGTATAAAACGTATAAAAACTGGTTTAAGCGCGTGGTTCTTGTTGTGTTACCCGGCTTAAAATTGTTTTCAAACTCTCTTAAAAATTTTGTGTAAAAATTTCAAAATAAAGGCAGTACCCCCCTCCCCGCATAATTCATATCGATGGTGGGGGTTCAGGTGGGAAGAACGGGTGGGAAAGGGGGATAAATAAATAAATAAAATAACTAAATAAAAATAGGGAAATAAAAAAAGATGTTTTAATATTTTTTTCAAAATATAAAAGTAGAAAAATTTTTTTTTTGATACCAACCCTGCACCACCCTACAAAAAAAATGAAGCGTAACATGTAAATGAGCACGCCAAAAATTCAAATTGAGAAAAAGAGACTTATGCTCTGATTAAAATGCTCTCTTCGAAAATTTATGTATTTACTATGCTTCCTCCCTTTCTCTTTTTTTCATTCACTCCCTCTCTCACTCTCTCTGTCTCTTTTTCAGCCTTTTATAAATCAAGTTGAAGAGAAAAAAAACAGAAAAAAAAAATCACACACCTTCACATCACTTATGAGGGGAAAATTTCTTTATGTTTGCAACAAAAGAGATAAAAGTGGGGAAATAACAAAATCTGGGGAGAGAAAGAAAGAGAAAAAAAAAATACGTATTCGCTCTTCTTCTTATTTATTTTTATTTTATGTGTTTTTTTTTTGTCCTAATCTCTTCGATGGGTGCGCTTTTGCTGTTTTTCTGCTACTCGCGGGTGCAATGAAACGACGCTGTGGTGGGTGCGCTCTGGGTGCTGTTCGCACAAATTTTTATTTTTATTTTTATTTATTTATTTTGATGATTTTCAGCAGTACAAAATATAAAAAAATTATTTTATAAAATTAATTAAAACTTTTCTGAATTAATTTTTTTTCGGAAAAATTTTATTGAAAATTTCATTTTTTCAAACTTTTGTCAGTTATAAACTTTTGAATGAAATGAGAAATTTACTCAGTTTTTTATTTTATTTAAAAATATACTTGATTTATTGTAGCTTATACTTACAATAATTTAATTTCAGATAATTTATATATGTATATTTTTTTTGACACTTGAATTTCAATCAAGCATAACAAGGATCTGAAGACATTAATTTAAATTTTACTTAAAAATCCCATCATATTTTTGGGCAGCTGTAGATGAGAACAAATCCATTTAAGGTATTTTATTTTTTTTTAAATATTATAATTAAACTCATTTTTACTAAAACAAAAAAAATATGTAAAAATGTCTTTCTTTTTATAATAAAGAATCGAAATTTTATATATTTTTTTATCCCTCAGACTTTTGGGGGAAAAAAGGGATATCCCGAAGGTTTTTATTTTTTTCACGCATACACGTGGTGTGGTGTATGAGTTTTAGTTACCTCCTGCTCGCTTTTATATCACATTTTTGCCTTCTATGGCTTAATGTAAGAAGAAAGGAGATAAATTTTATATGTATTATATATATATATATTTTTTTTTTCTTCCCTTCGGTGAATGAAGGAGTTGCGCTAATGCAAATTAGATTTTTTTTTCACTATCCTGCTCTTGTGCCTTGGAACAAAATTATTTGTTTTTTTCCATCATTTTTGCACCCTTATCCACCCTCTATATTTTTTTCTTTTTTTCCCCCGTTTTCATTGTAGGGTATGTAATTTTGCCCGGTTTTTTTTTTTATAAGTTTAATGAGATGCCTGAAGGGTAGATCTTGTAACCTCTAATGTAATTTTCTGTTTTTATTTTTTATTTTTAGGGTATAATACAAAATTTAACTTACATATTTCAATAAAATTTTCTTCGTTCGAAACAAATAAAATATAATTCGTTATTTTTTTAATTTCTCCTAAAAACTCAACCTGCCACTTGAGGTATTCAAATACAAACTGCTGTGAATATTCGTTGAAACAGAGTTTGGTGTTAATTATTTGTATTATCTCCTACAAATATAACAATTTTCATCTCCATCCAACGAGATTATTGCGAAAGAAAAAATTCAAATTATATCAGAGGTATGAGAATATATTTTTTTTGGGGGTATGGAGGAGGTATCCTCTGTTTAGCCAATCCAATCGGACATTTGTTAATTATTTCATTAAGTCATCGCATCAAAGGAACCTTCGGGAGGAAAATTTCGCATGGAACCCCCATTAACCAATCAGGAGAGTGTTTTACCATATTATGTTTTCCACACGATTTTCCCTATCTATCTGATTTTCCTTTTTACGTTTCATCGTCGTTGTTGTCGTTGTTGTCGTCATCGTCATCGTTGTCGTCGTACAGTCGGTTCTTTTCCCTTTCAAATACACTCACAAAAATAATTCTAGGGTTTTAGAGTAAAATGCTCCAGCGGGATGCTGCGGGAGCTGGATAAAAAAACAAAAAAAAAAAAAAAAGAACCTACTATAACTTCAGAAAACATAAAGATGAAATTGTCAAGAAGGGAACAATGTAAAGAATAAAATAAAAAAAAAAAATAATATAATAATAAAAATATATAAATAATATAAAAATAAAACAAAAAATTTGTTTGTTTTTTTTCCCTTTTAACGAACTAAGCTGACAAATTTTATATACGTGAACACTTGAAGCAGTTTTTTCGCCTTTTTCTCGCAAGAAGAACAAGTTTTTTTGGAGGGCGGGGGATGCTGATGATGCCAGTAGCGGCGGCGGCGGTGGTGGTTTAAGCGAACGTGGAAAGGGGGGGGGGGGGGGGGGGCTTAAAACGAAAGGTGGAAGCAGAACCAAGCAGTTTTCCTAAATTGCCATCTCCATTTTCATACACTGTACATATAAAATATATGGGGGTTGTGGGCGGTTATTTTTTTTTTTCTCTTCAGGTTGGATGATGCTAAATATATGGATGATGGTTCAGAGTACCCCGGGTACCTTCTCATCAACAATCCTCATTCCATCGAGCTAAGCTACACTTTACCTGAATAATAATAGGTAATACAAAATTCCACCATGATACCGTTAAAACGCGAATATATGTATTTTATAATGGGTAAAATTCACCCGAGTCCAATTAGAGGAAATGTGACTTATATGCTGCCATCTACATGTAAATTGAAGTTTTAACTATATAAAGACTCAGATTGGAATTATTTGAATTTTATTTTTAGTTATCTTTTAACAGACGTTTGAAGTGGACTTGTTCGAAATTGTGAAATGGATTTTATCTAGTATGACTATTACGCAATTTTTAGGAAGTGTGACTAAATAGGGTTAATTATATATAAAGAGAACCCGTATTAATAATATCATACAGGAAAATGAGATGGAAAATAAAAGGAGATAGTTGTTTTATCCACTATATAAGTCCTTTGGTATATTATATACCTTCCGAAAAAGAAAAAAAAAAAAAACAACACCCTCAGATCACATGAACGAAAATTTTCCAATCAGAGAGGATTGTAATTACAAGAGGAGACGAGAAACAGAGCCCCACCAGGGTAAAATTTTCTTGAGCAGTGGCACAGCATCATCATCCCTTTTCATCTGTATGCTGGAGCTACAAATTAGGGAAAAACTGAAGGAGAAGGGATACTAAATAATTTCCACCATACAGAGGGAATCATCCCCGGGAAAATTTCAGCCAGTGCCAGACGACGATGGCGATGGCACGAATACACGGAGCCATGCCTCCGATATCACCGCGCCCCATACACACCCCCGCCCCCGCCCGCGGGGAGGTTCGTTTCGTTTCATACGGGCGGCGCGGCGGCTGTTTACTCATTTAGGGGCCCATCCACCAGAGGGCAGGAGCAGAGCCGCCGCCGTTGTCGTCGGCGTCGTCGTCGTCGTCGTCGTCGCGCCGTGGCACAGCATCCGAGAGGAACACATTTTTGGCCTGCATCCCCTTATCTGACACCTTTCATCTCTTTCTTTTTCAGTGGTTGTGCCCTCAATTTGGGGCGCGCGATTTTACCGCCGCCGCCTGCTGCCGCACATTATCCTTTTTTTTTTTACAATTGCGAGCAAAAATTATATTTTTCCTTCTATATTTAGTCCTGCAAATTACAACATAAGGACAGGGCAACCGCACACACTATGTATAGTGTGGCTGTCGGGATAAGAAAAATCAGGGAAAAAAAAAAATATAAAATAAAAATAAGGAAGGGCAGAAAAAGGGATAATGGCAAAAATTGCAAATGTGTATGATGATGCTGGGGACTTTGAGCTCCTGAGTCCTGCAGGATACGCGCGCTGGGACTGGCGCGAAACGAATCCCGGTTTTTCTTATTTTGTTTTTTTTTTTGTTTTCCCCGTCCTTTTTAAGGAATGATATTTACTCTATATAATATATGATCCGGAAAATTTATGATTTTTATCCCAGGTACGTTATAATTTCTAAAAGTAATTTATTAATTAAAATAATTCCTATTCGTTGTGGCATGAATAAAAAATCAAAAAAAAAATTAAAAAACCTGTCCACACCCACTCACATACATTTTAGTCGTAAAGGACCAAGGACGCGTCAGCTAAAGAAAGAGGAGCTTATCTCAAGCACCCCATTCTTTTTCTTCTTCTTCTTCTTCATCATCATAATCTTCTTCTTATTTTTTCCTCCACCAAGGAGCGTAATACATGAAAGATTTGCATATCTTTTTACCTCATCGAACCCTATGTGTCTTATTCTTCTTTCTTTTTATTCAGCACAACTACCAGCATATACAATTTAATTCTTATATTATTATAAATAAATTAAATATTGTAAGATTTATTATTAAATTAATGAAAACGAAAACTATTGTAATACAAAAAAAAAAAACAAAATTAACAATAATAATTAAATTAATAATTGTAATGATAATAAAAAGTTTCAATAAAAAGGACAAAGTGTTGCTCTAGAGTACTTCAAGACACTTTCTGCGACTCATTTTTATGTCCGAAAAAAATAAATAAATATATAAATAAAAGGAGAATATCCCCAAAAAATATAGGGCTCCTCTCCGATATATTTTAAGAGTATATGTGTAATTTTTATTATTCGATTTTTTTAAACGTGTACGTGTATATGCAAATTTTTTTTTTGTATTCGGAGGGATTCAAATGAAAATGCGCTGAGGAGCAAAAAGTAGCCTCCTTTTGTGGGGCGCTCGCTTTTCTACTAGACGACGACGCTCTAGAGATATTTTTCTTTAATTTCCCTTCTTTTCTTTATTTATTTATTTTTTTTTTGCATCAGCTCGCGCTCAGTCTCAAAAATTTTCTTATGTTTTCCAGACTTTCTCTGTCTTACTCTCCTACAGGAATAACAACAATATAAAAAAAAAACCTTTTTTTTCCTAGTTGAAAAAGAAAAGCATTTTCTTTCGCCATGCGCATTGCTTAAAAAATGTAGAGACAACACTTCTTCGAAATTTTATCCCAGCCCCAGGAGCACCAGGAACAGGAATAAGAAACATTTACTCGGGCCGCGCTCCGATAAACCACCCACCCACATACATTCAGTCATTTCGGAAAACAAAAAAAGGAAATTATAATATAAATAAATAGTCCACTCAAAGGGACGTTATTCTTAATTTTCTGAAAGAGTATCGGAAATAAACAAATTAATATAAATTAAAATTGGTTTCGTCTTACACCAAAAATTGTTCTTTTTAATCGTTAAAAGTTGCATACCTCCTTATTCTAATCATCTAGATACTCAAAATATGACGTAATTTTTTTCTAAATACCTATTTATTATGAATTCAAATACAAACAGTAATTTTTATGTTATTTTCCATTTTATGTAAGTAAATCAAATTTTCAAAAATTTTCATAAAATAGCAAGATGAAAGTTCACCTCCTCCCCCACACTCCGAACCCTGCAATTTTTTGACAACATGACCTAAATATCGAGCCTATAAATGCATACGCAAATTTGGATTAAAATCCATTTAAAAATGCGGCAGCTATCGCGGTAATAAAATCACTTTTCGAAACTGATTTAGCTAAATTTGGTCAATAGCCGTTAAGAAATACGAAAGATTTTGGGGTCCAAACTATTTTTATATAACTTACGTAGCCCTTTCTATCCCCACCCCCTTGACCGATTTCTCACATTTACGAACTTAGCCCAAATATTGGCGTGATAATTTTTCGAAATCTTTTCATCAGATACGCTGCAATCTACCTAAAAATTAACAAATTAACAAAATGGCGGAAAAGTTAAATTTACATCACAGCATTTCTTCCATTATTTTTATCTATAAGAAATATTTATAATGACAAAATTCTTCTTATTTTAGGTGTAAGCTAAAATAAATGAAGTATATTTTTAAATAAAACAAAAACAGAGTCGAAATCTTATTTCGTGCAAAAGTTATAGAGTTTTTTGTATGAGAGTTTCATCATTTTTAAGGTTAAAACCATGAAAATTGGTATTTGGTTAAGGATTGATTACTTAATTTAAATTCAATAGTATAAATACCAAATTACACGTATGTCACTGTCACTTTTAAAATAATGGATTTCCATACAAACGTTTATCCACCATTTTAATCCTATTATATTTTTATTTATTTTAAAATTAACGCAAAATTTCATGATTCTACCAATGGGTTTATGTTGTGCGTCAATTTTAAGAATTTTAAGAATTTTATATTAAGATAGATGAGTTTGAAAAATGTGGTTTTCCAGAAAATTTTGTCTATAAACCCCTCATAACTTTTATAATTTTTAAAATTTTTATAAATTTCTTTCAAATTCAAATTTTTAAGATATATTTCAGGTTATATATATTAAAAAAATTTAAGTTCAGCCTGCAAGTTCCTTAAAAATGAGATTATAAAAAATTGGTGGTGGATATGTAAAATTTTAATAGTGGGAGAGAAGTGGATTTGGCGTAGGAGGAAGTGAGGATATTTTTGTCACCTACATTAGCCCTTTCCTCAATTCATTCCTTAAAAAACCATATCTTTTTCAGCAGTCGTGTGAACATTTTTCATATATGGGAAAAAAACCTTCCTTTTCTTATTGATACTACACGATTTTGCATATGCATTTATTTATTAATTTTTCAATTTTTATTATGTAAAAATAGAGTAAATCTTATTTTATACCCCAACATCGTCTCATGATGCTTATGAATCCTTTCTAAGAAAAATAAAATAAATATAATTTGAAGTAGGAGGACATAGAGACGATGGTGTAGAGGTGGAAAGGGTCTCATTCGTTATACTTACGAGAAAATTAAGAGGAAAAAAATAAAATAAATACAACGGTGTCGTCGGCATCGACCTCGCCAAAAGACGTCGCGACGCGGTTGAAGGTGCAATGACGGCAGCGACGACGACGACGTCGACGTCGTGGAAAATGAAAATGAAAATGGGATACCGTGAAGGGAAGAAGAAGATATAGGGAAAATAATGTACATAGAAATTTCATGTGTGTATCCCCTGTAATACCCAAAGGAGCCCCACATGTCCTGAGGGTTGGGAGCGCGAAGGGTGTGGTGGTGGTGGTGGTGGAGATGGTGGCAGCATTCAGCCAACCAAAACCAATTGCAAGCTAAACCCAAACTACCATAATCCAAAATTTGCCGCCGACCAAACCCCCGAAAAATGGCCCCTCCTGCGCTTAGCGAACAAAATTTACCTAACCATTAGCCACCCCGTTCCCAGTCCATTCACAACATAAAACTTGCCAACGCAGAAATTCCCAGGGATGAATTGTGGTTACGTACAAAGTCCTTTATAAGCATAAATTATACAACAACAACGGCCAGTGGTTGGTTTATGCTCTTCTTCATCAAAACGAAAATAAATAAATTTATAAATGAAATCTGGCTCATATGAAAATTTTACCTTTTTGCTTTTTTAATTTCAAAAAATTTATATATATAAATCATGTAATGTGGGCGAAAAGATTCTTAAAATGCCACGAAAACCCATTCTAAACATTCCTTAAAAACCTACAACCTACGAAATATGTATAAATGGTTTTGTGAAAGGAGTGGGTTAAAGAATTCGTAAATGAAATTTTCTAACTTAAATTTTGTAAATACGCCCTTAACCCTATTTAGTTACGTTCTCTAAAAATTACGTAATAGTCATCACCGCTGTAACATTTTTAATTTTCAACATATCGAAAAAATAAAAATGGTTTCTTAAACCTGAAATTACTTATTTTTCGATAAATTTTGTTATTATTACCAAACTGGGTGATATCCATCCCAAAATGATAACTAAAACGACTATTCAAATAATTCCAACCTGAGTCTTTATATAGTTAAAGCTTTAATCTACCGATAGATGGCGGCATAAGTCACATTTCCTCTAAAACGAAAAACTAACCCCTTGAAACTGTTATAAAAGCGGAAGTGATGTCAGTCAGAAATTTTAAATTCTTTTTCAAACTGAAGAGATATACATAAAAATTTAATGTTTATTTTTAGAAATTCAAGAAACAGGATATGATTTTTGTAGGTAGCTTAAAATATTTCTGGGTCTACCCACAGGTAGCTAAATGAAAACATACATCAAATAAATGATGCTTTCGTCGTCGTTTTGTCTATTCAAATTTTTATTTTGTACCTGAGATTTTGTTTTTATAATAATTAAAATAAGAATGTTTCGAAAAAAATTGTTTTTACTAAAACAAAATTTTGTATAAAGCTGCGGGCAACCTTACTTGCATTTAATTTCAGGGTATGGGTGCATAACCTTCTTATGAAACCGATAAAATGAAATAAAATCAAGGGACGGAGTCAATTGATAAGAGTTTGATTCATGCAATTCATTTTCTACACGTTTGTGTGGTCAGGGGAATGCCTTCTCAATTAAAGCTGCCCTTCAAAATTCCTAAGGCTCATCCCACATATGCAGCACGCATTGGTGCATACATAAAAAAAAAATAAAATAAAAGATTTTTGTAAGAATAGACAAATATTCTGTTTGAATTTAAAGAAATAAAAAAATAAAAAAAAATAACTATCTGACCGGATCGAGTGAGTGATTCGTTCGACAGCCCGATGTCTTGGGATAGTGGAGACTGTTTGATTGATTGATTTATTTAAACTTGCCCTTTAGAAAATTTATTGTCTCTTTTATTCCGATGATAGTGGTCAGGACGGGGGACCCCAGAGTTGGTTATACCTTTGGAAAAATTATTTTGTATATATGTTTGAGTTGAATTTCTAGTAATCTCGGTCCTCGGTTGAGTGAGCCTATAAAAATTTTTGTTAAAAGATATGCCAGGAATGATTTTTACCCTAAATACTTTATCCTACTGTTTCTTTTATAAAAATTTTTATATTGTTGACCACAATAAAAGCGAAATACATCAACATTTTTCGAGAGTAATGAAGCTAAAAATAGGGGACAAAAATAAAATTATAGATTGATCAATTTAATCGATTTATTTCATTTCGATTTGTTTTTTTTTTTAAATGTTTAAGGAATTCCATTGATTTGAAGTTATAACCTTCCTGGAAATTTTCGTAACAATTTGTCGATTTTAATTTCATTTCGAATATTTTTTTGTATTTATTTATCGTTTTTTGTATTTTTAAGATAATTTTTGCGTTATCTTTTCCTTAAGCAAATATAACTATGAGGTAAAAGATAAGGAAGAACCAAACCGACAGTTTTCTGGCATACGGACAAGCGTTTGTCTTCCTTTTTTTTTCTCTAAAATGAGAAAGATTTCTGTTTTATTTATTTATTTATTTATTTTATTTTTCAGAAATGATGAAGGTAAAGACCCGAGACTCGTTTATTAATTTGCACACCTGTGTTTACTTAGACCCGTCGTAGGCTAATCTTTAGCTAGGAATAAGAAAATAAATCAAGAAAGAATTTTGAAATGAAAATATTCAATATTCTTTTTTTCTTGGATATACAATTTTAAGGTAAAATATCTGTTTTAAGATTTTCTTATATTTATAAAAACTTTTGAAAATGCCTTCTATTACCTAAAAATATCCTTATGTACCCTTGACAGACAGCAGTTTAAATCATCATTTAGTAAATAACTCATTTAGCACAAATTATTAATTAATGAAATGGTGACAGACAACAATTTTCCAAGCCAATTTCCTTTTCTTCTTCTTGTTATTTGTAATGGATAGCGCAGAATAATGTTGCAACTAGTTATAGAAGTAAATTTATTAAGTTTTTTCGTGATTTAATGGCCATTGACCATGACAGACAGCATCTTAATTAATAATTAGTACTAATCATTAATTTAAATGCGCTGTCTGTCAAGCGTATTTTGAATAGTGCTGTTGCTGATTTTGAGTAAATTTATTATAGTGAAATGACAAAGTTGTGGTATATCCCCACTATAAAATAATATCAAAATCATAAAATTAATAGTGCTTTTATCTATCGTATTTTCTAATAATATAACACCATTAATCGAGAAAAGACAAAAATCTAAATACCACCCACACCGATGAATTCTCGCAAGTAAATAAATTTTTAAAAGGTCCCATCGATCTCTTCGCCATCCGAAAATCTCTGAAATTCTGAGATACACCCGGCGAAGGTGTTCAAGAATTTTTGAAGGATACCTGTCAAAATCTTGAGTAATGTTTCCAAATGGAGAACAAAACAGGGGCAAAAAAAAATTGTTTTTTTTTGTTCAAACAATTTCCTTTGAAGCTGGAAATGGATTTCTTGGTCTTATCCTTGCAAAGGTAAGAATAGGATTCAAAAAAATTCTTGTGTACATGCGACGATCTTTCGTATCTTAAAACTTTGAAAATCTTTTATGCTCCCGGTGATCCTTAGAGGTGAAAAGGAAGAGAAAAAAAGAAAAAAACCTGAACAGGATCTTCCCAGTGTTTAATTTTCTTCTGCTACCTCATTGTTCCTATTTTGTGTGAGTTGTGGGAGTAGATTTTTTTTTCTTCTGATTTTTACCTTTAAGAATTTTTATGATATTACATCGCTTGCATGTTTCTGTATTTTTACCTTTAAGGGGTGCGAAAGGTGTTATATTTCTAATTATACATACAAAAAAAGAAGAAAAAAGCGGAAAAGGTTTGGTTCTTATTCTTATATTTTCGGTTTTACTACAGACATTTTTTTTTGCCGAATAGTTTAGTAGTTTAATGGCCAATATTCTTTCAAATTTTATTTTGGAATTGAATTACACTGAGGTATTATAAATTTAATAAAATTGGCTTGTTACACTTTTCTACAAAACAAACGTAGATTAGTACAATCAAAATTATGTTCGCGTATAAAGAAAACAACCAATTTTCGGGTACTATCAGAATTGATAGAAATTAGTTAGCTAGCTCCGGTTTTTTGCATTTACTACTAATTTTGGATAGTATGAGGGCATTTTCTAAAAAGATTTTAAATCTAAAACGCTTCTCCGCTGAAATCTGCACTATCTGCTGCGGTAGAAGAAATCTGATTTTCGGGTACTATCAGAATTGATAGAAGTTAGTTTTTTGCATTTATTGCTGAGTTTGGATAGTATGAGGGCATTTTCTAAAAAGAGTTTCAATCTAAACCGCTCCTACCGGCGTTTAAAATTTTAGTTCTGGTGATATTTATTTTATATGTTTCCTTAAATCTGAGAAGGGTTTCCTTTCAATTAAAATATATTTCATTCAGATATTAATCAACTATAATACGTTTTTATGTTTATCTAAAAAGCGTCATCTCGAAACATAATTTTATATATAGTGATGAAAAATATAATTATAAAGCACCGAAGAAAAGTTGGTATAAATAAATAAAATTTCTAAACATAAACAATAGCGATATTCGGTCTAATATTTATTTTCCGATCCGCATGTTTACTGAATAAAAAATTATTGTTATTTAATTAGTTAAATTTAATTTGATGTAGAAGCATATTAATTAGAAGTATTCTATCTTCTTATAGCAAGACGAAGCTATGCTAAGTTACCTACATACACATAAAATTCGAAAGATAAATCGATGCAAAATTTGTCAATACTGAAAGAAAATAAAAATTAATCTTGACCAGGTGTTCAAATATAGAACAAAAGTTCGGCAAGTAAAGTCCCAACAAAAGAAGGTAAATCTTCGGAAGAAACTGGAAAAGGACAATATTTTTTTTTTTTGGGTAGACAAAAAAACAAAATGAGACCTATACAACGGCTAAAAGAAGAAGATGAAGAGATTTTCAGAAACAACGACTACCAAAAAATAAAATATAATAAAATAGTTCCCTTCTCGTAATATCATTATCGCCCAAAAACGGTACGAAACAACTGAACTGGCACATTTCAATGCGACTATTGTCCCAAAAAAAAAGATTATAGACCAAGAACTTGAGCCCTAAGGGTGCGCACACACGTTCATAGTATGAAAATCCGGACGTACAGCCACTCAATCAAGCCATGCTACCGATTCAAATGTAAATAAACTTATCCACTATCACTATGACAAAAAAATTTTTTAATAAAAACCGGTGGTAGATATAATAACACAAATACATCCCTTAAATTTTGCGATTCATCATCATCATCATCATCATTTTGTCCATCGTCGTCATCATCCTTCGGTATGAAAACAATGGGTGAGATATACCCAGGCAAAAGGTATTAAAAAGGATCATCGATGTGTGCGATGTGTGCCCTATGCCCTTAGAAAGCCAGAAAAATGAAGAAGAGTTGCAAAAAAATAAAACGAAAAAAAAAAAAAATTGCACCCTTCGGTTATACCATATATCGAGTTTTTGAAAAGACACTCCTCTCAAAAAGGATTTTTCAGCAGGGCAATACACCGGTGCACACAGGGTGCAAATGTATGAAATGAAAAAAAAAAAAAAATTTAAAAGGACAGGCGTAAATTGGGTACTAAGCATCCGTTTTAGTTCTTCTTCTTCTTATCGAAAAAACCTTTTTTTTCTGAACAATTTACACAGGGCACCCAAAGGTACCTTATTTAATTTTTGCAACACAATGCAAAAGGACAGAACAAAAAAGGTTTTTATTTTCTTAGTTTATTTTATTTTTTACTTTTTTTAAATTCATTTAACCGGTGTAAGGAGCAGAGGAGGTGATCATCCTTTGAATTTCCTTTTATTAGAAAGCAAAGGGTTACAAAAAATAAAATAAAAAAGGATAGAGCATATGAGGTACCCTCCTCTCGAAAAGGTGTCTTTTGTTCTTTCGGTGCACGTCACCTTTGTTCTTTAAAACTACTTTTTTATATATCACATGGATTAAGAGGAATTAAAAGATATATTTAAAAAAAATATATATACGTGTATATACCTAAAAAAGAAGATATCAATGAGATTCTTTGAATTTAAGATGAACATTTTTAAAATATAAAAAGGGACAAAATGACAAAATTCAAAGCGATTTAAAAGAAAAGAAGGGTGCTGTATTTTGTTTTAGACAATTTATAGACTGGGTTTAGACTAATTTTGTTCTTAAAATAAGTGTTATATCATTTCTATAAAAATTTTTTTGCATAGATTATGAATTCACAAACAAACTTTAGCTATTATATTTATTATAATACCAAATTCTTTTAAAATTCTATGAATTTCAATTTCACAAAAAAAAAGGTGAATTTTATAAACCATTGATTAATTGCAACAATTTTAAGGTATTGTACGTACTTTAAAAAAAAATAAAAAAAATAAATCTCTTACCTCAACATAATGAGGACAAACATAAATGCGTGTCTCTAGTGAGAGAAGCAAAAAAAAAATATTCTAGCCCAGGTGTCTCCTCATTAAAGGAGGAGGGGTAAATGAATTTTACAAATTTTACACCGGCCGGCAACGTCTCAGGCCTGGAAAAAAGGCGGTTTTTTTTTTTTTTTGAGAGAGCCCTTTAGAACTGAATTTCGAATCGGTTCGTAATTAGCTAAGGGCCTTCAGGGATATTGCATTTTTCGATATTTTTTTTTTTGTATTTCAGTTCGTCATCCAGTTTCTCGAGGCCATTGTTCTCTTTTGTGAATGGTAACAAAAATATCCATCACGTGAGGGACCAGCTTTAGAATGGTTAGTTTTTGAACATTGTCCTGCTCATCTGTCTATTGTTTGGGCTTAAAATTCCTTCCTTTTATTCTATTTATTCTTTTGCATATTTCTACTGCTTAGATTCAAGCGAAAAAATTAAAAGGGATTAAATTTAAGGCTCAAAATTAGTTGTATACATCACGAAAGTTGTCGGTAAAAATTAAAAATGGATATTAAAACTTTAAGTAGCCAAATAAAAATTTAACAGGACCGAATGTAGCCTAAAAGAGGTCCGGGCACGTTCGTTTTATATCAAAATGAAGGCAAGTTGCTAAAATGCAGCCCGCACCAAGGCACGTATAACTCCTAAACGCACCCAGAACAGCCCAAATGAGGTACGGGTGTGTATTGCGTCTATAAATGGGCGTATTTTTAAATTTTCGTGCCTGATTTGGGCGTGTTTTTAAATTCTTATATCTGATTTGAGACTTTTCATGTCTGTTGCGGTCGTATTTGTTCGCTATATGGGCTAAGTTTGGGCGAGTTTATGCCTCCAAGTGTATTCACCTCATTTAGGCGCGTATTTCCCTTTTTTTTTTTCCATTCTTCAGAGTTTTTTTGCGGTTCTTATTCTTTATTTACATGTCCCCGGAACCAGGAAGACGATGTCTGATATCAAAAATTGCGTGCAGGTTATCAAGGAAATTTATCACACGACATATACAAAAAAGAAAACAAATAAAATAAATATAAATAGCGGCGAGACAGGAGAAACGCCCTTCACCTACTATCGAAGGGTTTTCTGCTTTTTTTACCATTTATTTTTGTTTTAAGACGGGGATACGGTGGTTAAGCAAATTAAAAAAGCAAGTCATAGTTACCCCAAATAAAAATTTATGAAGGGCAAAATATTTCTTGAATGTAATTTTTACACTTTTAAGGTCCTAAGGGATCTTATCGTGTCGTGTTAACACTTTTGTTTTACAAATTGCCAGTTAAATGGTGACTTTGCTTTCCGCATTCTCTGTGATGAAGTGTCATTTGTTTTTTTCAATTAATTAATTTACTTTAAGGGGAAGAAGTATCAAATTTTAATTTTTAAACAAATTAAAATGATTTACCTTAAGATGACGCTATTTAGAATATTTTTGTGTGTTTGCATTTGTTTTTTTAAAGTAGTTAGGAAAAAATTTTTGTGTTTTAAAAAAAAACATAATAACAATTATAAATAATTATAATTAAAAACCAACCTGTAATTATCCATAATTTTGGCACCGCCTGATTTTTTCCTGCACCATTTGTTGTATGCTGGCTCCTGCAGAAGAATGATGATTTTTTTTGGTTTTTAGAGCATTACGCCGAAAAAAAACTGACACTTTAATAACAATAACAAATAAATTAAATAAAATATTAATTTTTTATTTATTTATTTATCTTTTTTTTTTCAAAAACGACACAAACTAGCACTGTAATTTTATTTATTTATTTTACTAAAACACAATAGACGTGGATTCAATTATTGAATAACAAAAATACAAATAAAAACTCGTAATATAAATTAAAATTCGGATTTAAAAAAATGTTACACACCTCAGGATGATATCACTTAATTTTAATCATTTTTATTATTATTTTTTTTGTATTTTTATTTTACTGTATTAATAATTTTCGAGAGAACAGAAAAAAAAAATAAATAAAAAAAAAACGTCTCAAATATACGTCATACGCGCACACAAAATTTTATTTAGAAACTACTCTTGCTACCATTATTAAATTTTTTTAATATTTTATTAACAATTTTTCTTTTAATTTTACTTCTAAATGCGAAAGGAACTTTATTTCAAGTAGGATGCACAGGTTACTTTAATTTTAGTCGATTTTGTTTCGTTTTCGTCTGTTTGTCTTGTTTGTTTTGCAATACTCTTCTAAGATTCTATTAAAATAAACTTTTTAAAATTTTTAAAGCAATTCCTTTTCAAATCAAAATTAATTTTTTTTGTCACTAATTTTAATAAATTTTGAGTTAGTATTAAACGAAAAAAAAATAAATAAAAAAAAATACTGTGTAGGAATTTGGATTTGAAGAAAATTAAATAAAAAATTTTTGTTAATTAGTTTTAAAAATAGCGCGGAATTATGTAAAGAAAATTAAGCGGGAAACGCCTCGACATATTTTCGAACTTTTGGCGTTTTTGTTTGTTGTTTAAATTTTAATAGGCACCTTTTAGGTGATTTAAATAAAATTATTAATGTATTAAAATTATCAGTCGATATATATCCAATTTTTTTTGGTTGTTTGTTTGTTTCTAAACACCACAAAATCCAGTCAAATTCAGGTCTTCAAAACGGTCACAAATCCATTAAAATAGGTACGAAAATATCCGATTAAAACATAATTTTTAATTTCATCGGATGTTACACTCACTCAGTTTTATTTATTTTTTTTTATTTTGATTATGTTTTATCAACTGTCACATCGTTCACGTTGTGATGACAACACCACCGGCCACACGATTTTTTTTCTCCAAAAAACCACCTTGTTTTATTTTTTCCAGTCACATTAATTTTTTTCGTATATCAATTTTCAATTTTGCAATTTATTTAGAATAAAATTTACAAAAAAATTGATTAAAAATTAAAATTGTTTGAAACGATTTTTTTTGTTAATTGTGTTTTTTCAAAAGTCTTTTTGCATTTTTAAAATAATTTTGTTCTAATTTGTTTGTTAAGCAATTGTTTGAAAATATAAAATTATTTTGAATTTAAAAATAAAAATAAATTTATTTTTTCCCGCGCTATTTTTGTGTTTGTATATATTTAAGTAAAAAAAATAAATAAAAAATTAATAAAATGTGGGAGGGACTGTAATGTGAAATAGTCGTTCAAATTTAAAACAAAATAAATTAAATTGAAATTATAAATCATGTGTTTGAAAATATAATTTATATTAAAAAAAAAAAAAAGGTAATTGCAAACAAAATTTCTCGTAATTATCTCTTTTATTATAAACAATTTAAGTTTTGTTTATCAATAAAAGTTCAATAAAAATGTATAAGAGGAGAAAAAATAATATACATGCGCTCCTGCCGAGCGATGACCGAAGACTGTTCATGTTAACATATGGTTTTTTGGAGAAGGGATTCCGTCCATAATTTTGCCTCTATGCTGCCGGTCGGTGCTGCCTTTTGGCTGGCTGCTCCGATTTTATGCTGTGCGGCCGAAACTCTGCAGACGACGACGGCTGTCTGCGCTGCTGCTGGTGCTGGTGCTGCTAATGCTGCTGCTGCTAATGCTGCTTCTTATGTTCGTCTGCTTTCTTTCGTCACGGAACGCCGACGACGACGGAAGTCCTAAAGGACTTTGTTCCAATCAAACGATTTTTGGTAATCGTATTTTTTTTTATTTCAATTTTTAGAACTACTATTATTCATTAAAATTTATAAAAACAAAACACTCTACTTTTAAAATTTGATGTAGTTGAGCGATCACATTAAATTTTCTAAAGATTTTATCATTCCCGCCAAAAAAAAAACAATTTATTTATTTTTCTAACTCAAAGTTAGGTGGGGTTGTAATTTACAGATTAAATTTTTAATCTGTACAAAGATCTTAAAATCAAAATCGATTAAGATCAAATAATTAAGAATCAAAACGCTCGTTAATCCAGCGGTATGATTGCTAATTTTATGAAAAAATAAGAGCGGCACCACACATTCGCATACAAGAAATTTTTATTTCCAGAGAATAAAAGAGAGAATTTAAATAAATAAAAGTAAAAATCATAAAATTTTATTTTATATGAAATAAAGCACCACTTATTCAAGGGGCGGTGATTAGAGTCGACTATACATAAAAAAAATTAAATAAACATACATTTTTATATCTCATTCTCATTAAACCCCGCCTTTTTAGCGCGCAAAAATATTTATTCCTTTTAATTTAGTATAAACATTTTTAGGCGCCTTTATTATTATTATTATTTTTATTGAATAGTATATTTTATTTTTTGTATAATATCTTTTCATTAAAATTTTGCAATATAGTGCTGATGTTGCGCTATCTTTTGTTCTACAAAAAAAAATAACTAGAGGAGACGGTACCAATCCGTCCCATCCTAAGGGACAAAATACACCTTCAACTTGGTAGGCCCTAAGTCTCAGTTATTTTGAATGAGATCAAAAAATACTAGGGTCACCAAACACCTCTCTTCGAAGACACGTCCCCAAGGAGGTTTTCTCTTAAAATACGTTTCAAAAGATGCCGGAAAGAGAAGGTGTACAACATAAGAAAATTTAATAATTATTCAAAGTATTCGTGAAAAGATGTTTCATAAAAATTTATTTAATCATTGAGTTTTGCTCTAAAATAAATAAAAAATTGTGTTTCTCTTTTATCGAGCAATAACCTTTTTTTTTTTGTTTGTATCTGGATTTAAATGAGAGTTTCTGCGTCTAAACCGCTTTTAACCTTAAATAAAATTTTCAAAAAAATTCATTGAAATTTTGTAAAGGTAAAGAAAATTGCAGGTAAAAATTTCGCATACCCGCAACTCTCACGTGTGCGCCCAGCCAGTTCAAAATGTCAAATGCTCAGTTAAAAATCTATCATCAGATTTAAGAGACCCTGGCGCATGATATCCACGGTCAGGTCGAGAGCATAAACCGTGTATAGAAACATAAAAATACATGGAAAAAAGCGGGGTAAAATATTTCTAGCCATCCCATTCTATCCTACTTAGTCCTGAGCATAGTATGCAAATTTATATCTCCATCAGAGGCACATGCGCTCCTTCTAAAAAATAAATACAATAAAATAAAACGAATCGCTCTGAAGAGAATCCGCATAAAAAGAGGTTTTTATGTTGCAGTCTTGAGAATTTTTCAAAGGTGTGCTAGGGTTTCGTTTCTTCTTCTCGTTGCTGCTTGCTGCTGGTTGCTGCTGCTTGCTGGTTGCTGCTGTGGTTGTTGTGGTGTCGTCGTCGTCGTGTTGCAGAAAATCCCACTCACCTAAGAGTTTTTACCTTTTTATCGCAAAACAATAACAGCCGAAGCTAAACACGATGAAGAAATATTGAATCAGAGTTTCTCACCTGCCCCGGCTGTACATACCTCTCTCTAACCTAAATGGAAGGTACCTGGGGGTTACCTGGGAATGTGTGTGACAAACAATTCAGAAATTGGTATGTTGGGATAAAAATTTACTTCACAATATGCGAGACGGGGGGGGGGACTCCTTTCTTTTCGCGCAGGCACGCAATAAACATAATAAATGATAATTGGAGAAATTTATGATTTATCTTTACCCCCACCTCCCCCTTACCCCTCTCTTCTATATTTTTTTTTACTTGATTATTATGCTAAATTATTATTATTATTATTTTTTCAAATCTATCTTTTATCATTATAATAAATAAAATCACCAGATTGACTATAGTTCTAAACTCTAACTGCATTTTTTTCGTATATAAAATTTTTTTAAATAATTAAATAATTAAGTAATTAAATATTTTAATATAATACTGATCTAAATTACAATCAATAGTAAAAAAAAAACGCATTACTTTTACATGACAATGTCATAGGTGGGAATTTAATTGCTTTATTTTTTTAATTACCAGTAGTTAATTATTACTTAATTACATTTTATATGTAATTAATTTAAATATCTAGCTACTACATCTATTAACATATAATATTTAAAATAAAAATTTATATATTATATATATGTGTATTATATATACATAAATCAATTTTAGACGACTGAATACTATTTGTTTGGTTGTGATGGCTATGGCTGATGCCTTTTTGAGCGCTCCTCTCAAAAGGGGGGGGCCCACCTTTTGTAGCCCCAATGCGCTCCTCTGGCTGCAAAGCAACCACCGAACGAATTTCTTATTTCTTTACTACGTTTGCTGTTTGCGGCTGCAGTGGTTGCTGCTGCTGCTGCTACTTCTGCTGCTTATGGCCTTCTACCTTATTCTGGTTACAGCACTTGGCTAGATTTTCTTTATTTTCATTTTATTCTATTTTATTTTTATATATATATTTTAAAAGAGACTATACTTTTGCTGGTTTTGCTAAAAACTTTATCTCTCTGGTTGGGTAGATGGAATTCGTTCACAAACCCATAGAATTGCCTCCGCCTCCTCTGACCTCTTTGTGTTGTGTGTAAAAAAAAAATAATATACAAGAAAAACAGAGAGTTTTGGTTCCAGAGTATCTCATTAAAGACGTAATTTTCATTAGTCGAGACTTAAGGCATATAAATGATGAAAGTAACCAATCAGAGAGACGACCGGAATGGTTTTATATGCCAGAATAATTTCCTCCTCTTCTACACCCCCATTTTGCTACTATACTGTAACGAGTGTTGTATAGTCTTTTTTTTATTTGTCGTTTTACAACATCATTTTAATGAGATATACATAAATTTTTATAAAATTTCTAGTACTATTAGAAAAATATGTAACTATTTCATATTAGTTATAATTGCTACTTTCGATTTTTATTCAGTTCGACTGTTTAGAAAAGTTATATTTATAATTTTCTAAAATTATTAAGTCAACTATTTTAAAATAATAAACTTTTCTCGTTTGAAAAAGAGTCGTTGAATCTTAAGAAATTAAAAACATAGCCATTAATTAATAATATTCGGTACGTTCATTTCGGTGGATTAGCAATTAAGTTTCAATAATCAATTTGGCTATGATTAAAAATTAATTAAAAATCGGTCCTAAAAAGCATATGTAAACGACCCGTTTAGAATTTTTATTTTATTATGTTACTAATCATAAAAATTATTAATTTCTCCATAAATATATTTATTAGACAATAGTAGCTATCTTAAAACGATAATAAAATAATTTAAAAACCGTGTTAAAATAAAATCGTGTAAATTAAATACCGTGCAAATCGAGGGATAGGTTTATTACGGTATAAAAATAATAATAAAATATAATAAAAAAAAAAAAATAAGTAGGACTGTCGCAAGTTATCAATGGAATAAAATTGGATATTTCGCAGAAGATAAATTCACACGATTCCTCCCCTCTGCACCCCCCCACCCCTTCGATAAAAGACGTTCTTCAAGACGGCAACGATCTGTGAAGGGTGGTTTTGGTTGTGAGTCGAATTTGTGGAGGGGGGAGGAGGGGAAGAAGGGCGAGGAGTGGGGAGGGGGGGGGGATGTATGTGCCGCAGAGGAGTTGACAATATGAGAAATTGTCTTAAGGAGCTTTTCCTTCAACTCCCCTGTTGTTGTTGATGTATTTTTGCTTTTTTTTAAGTGCGGCAGCTCCTGCAGGCGATGATTAAGGGTGGCAACAGCCGGATGAAGTGATATTGGATAAAAAAAAATATATATGTATATATATAATATATATCTAGATATATATATATATAGCAATCTGACACACTGACGACAGAGCATACACTGAAGAAATACGTAAAACAAAGCAAAAAAAACAAAAAAATACTTAATGGGACTGAGGGATTATGGGGTAAAACCATGAAGAAGATGTAAAAAGGCGACAAAAGCCTCAATCTATTCGGCCCCAGCCTGCAGGGCTACTTTTGGGGTGTTATACCCGAAAATTTCGAAAGGATCTATCGATCGGAAATAAGAAAAAAAAAACGTGACAGAATTTCATTTACTCATCCCAATCTGTAAAATTTTTAGATAATTTTCATTAATTCTACACTTTATTTCGAATTGTCTTAATTTTTTAACTTCATACTCTTTATAAAGTGCTGCCATCAAATTTCTGGTGGCTGTTTTTGATATTAATGCTAATAATTATCGAAAATTTTTATTCGGGTAAAAATTAAGGGGATTGTCTAATTTTTGAATATAAGCAAAATAGTTACCATTGAAATTTAATCATTTAAAATTTTTCGCTAAAATTAAGTTAAAGGGCCCATGTATGTATATGAATTCAGCTACATACATATTTACATTTAATACATACATACAAAACATGAGCCCATCAAATAAGACGAAGAAAACAAATGACGACGAAGCGAACGATTTCCTTTTTTTTGTAATTTTATTTTTTATTTTTCTTCTTCTTTCTTATGTAAGAAAAATAAATTGGAAACGAATGTAAATTTTCCCTCCATCACAATCTTAGTTCCATGTTCCAACCCCCTAATCGTTTCACATATCAGCTATCTTCCCTGAACCACACTTTACTCCTTTTTTTTCATTTTTTTTTTTATTCTTCTTAGCCTTACTTTTCCATCACACCAGCCAAACGAATCCTTTTCTAAGGAGCTCCCGTAGGAGTGGTAGGGGTTAGTCGGGTGTACAAAGGAAGCCAAGGCCCAAAAGAAAAACACCTCCTCCACATACTGAAATCCGGTTGATGGAGCTAGGGGAGGGAAGGGGAGGGGTGGAAAAGTAAAAAAATAAATAAAATTGAAGAAAAATGAAAAAAAGGCACGAGCAAAAGAAAAAAAAAAGAAAGTCTTTATTCCTTGAAAGTATGAAAACGAAAGAAATCCAATTTATCTATACGGCGAGAAGCCCAAGATCGGGCGAGTCTACTTTCACATATATTTAAATTTTTCCCTTTTTGGTCGTCCTCTCGTTCTCATCCTATGTGAGGTCCTCTTGAGAGACGTCGTTATCGCCATCAGTCTCACACCCCCGAGCCGCCACTGTACCGTTATACCGTGTTCGTCCTTAAGGAAACAGAAGTAGCAGTGGTAGCGAGGACGACGACGACGACAACGACGACGACGACGACGACAACAACGGCGACGGTGGGTACCATCACCAACGACCAGTGAGACCACGACCACCACCACCACCGGGACGCGGTATCCCAGTTTTCATCATATACACCCACCCCTCTTACCATATACACCCACCCCCCTCACCACATACACCCACCCTCCCACCCACTCAGTACCTTCAGAAGAAGCAATCAGTTGATCTTAGCCGGCTTGAAGCGAATCACTCGTTCACCCCCCCGCCCCTCCTAACCCCAAAAGCGATTTACGCCTCTAATCACACTTATTCCTGGAAAACCGAGAAGGATTTATTTTTTAAGAAATTTATATCTAAGTATTATTTCTTTAGACGTTGCAGAAACTGTTCTACCTGTGGTCTACTTTTTAGATTATTAAATTAATTAAACATATCATTAATTTTTATCAATTTTACATATTTTTTTTTTACAATTTTTCTTTTTAAATAAATATTTGGATGAAAGTTTTCAGCGGCAAAAACAAAAAAACAAGATGAATTTTTTAGGCAAACATAAAAAAATTTTGCTGATACATAAAAGTCACCTATTTTACTCTAACATCCCTTAAATGTTTCAGGGCGTGAATCTATATCCTGAAAAAAAAAATCGACAGAGCTTAAGCAGCAATCACCCCTTTATTTATTTTTTTTTTATTATATTCGCGCGTCACCCCTAGTGCTAGAAGAGACAACATTTATTTATTTATTTTTTTTTTTTTTATGAAAAATCGGGGAAAATACGATAAATTCCTTTCGAACATGTGACGATAGGATGCTTATCTGGGGTGCTTGGGGTGCCACCCACGCAGTACTCATCCCAATAAAAATACCCCCCGAATACGCGTTTTTTTTATCACATTCGCACGCGAAAAATTCGAGAAATTTAAAATTCTCAGCATTTGTCATGTTATCTGAGGAAAATTGTATTTTTTTGCCCTTGTAACCCTCTCAAGTCTCGGATGTTGCGTCAATATCAAGAGTGTGGGTGTCAGATAATTGAGAATTTTTTATTTAGTTTTTTTTCCCTTGAATATAAGGAGTTGAAGATTGATTTCTATAACAGAGCTTCTTGGATTAAAAATATTCCATTTTTTATTTTTGATCCAAGAATTATTCAAATATTAATACTAAAAACTATTTGTTTATTATATATTTAAAATATATTTAGAATGTGCTCATCAAGACCTTTTATTTGATACCAAACTCGATACAATTTATATTAAAATGTTTTTTTTTTTAGAGCTGTCAAATTTATTTTTAGAATCCGCCATATTGGATTTTGTGAGATGTCAAATGACAGCTTACTTGTCAAAATGCGATAAATATTTTAGGAGTTATGAGGGAACGAATGAAATAACCACATATTTAATTTATTTTATATATCGACCTAATCTGGTCTTAAAGTTTAGAAAAAAAAATTATTGTTTAAAGATTTCAGAGCATTTTCTCCTCCTACCCTTTAAAATTATGTCCTGAACCCTTTCGCTATTGTTTCCGCGCGCTACCTTCAATTATTTCAAATTTGTCTGTTTTACTGTGGGAAATTTCCTTCATTTTTCTTTCCACTTGCGTAAAGATGAGAAAAATAATGAAAAGCAATATTTATCCATAAAAAAAAAAATAAATATATGTACCCTTAGCTCTGACGGCGACTTTTATTCCAGCCCTTTGGCCGTCTTCATCTTACAAATTTTTGTATTATTTTTATTTTCTTATATATTTCTTTGAGCATAAAAAGAAATACGCCGCGGTCCTGTGTGACGTTCCATGTGAATATTTTTTAGCGTGGGTGATTCGAAGGTAAGGTGAAAAAGTAAAAATATAAAACAGCGGTGAACCTGCCGCTGTGTTTGGCTGACTTCTTCGAAGGGCTCGAACTGTTTGTGGGGATTGGGGGGACAAAAAAGGGTTGAAAGGGCCTGGTAATACACCACAGGGTGTCTCTCAGGTATAGTTGTGGCATATATTTTGAGAGGAAATAAAAAAAAAATATATTATATTTCAAAATTTTATAACTAACCATCAGAAGTTACAAAAAAAATTTTTATATTATATATAAATACCCTTTATCAACAATTTCAAATCAATCGATTGAAAATTGAATATTTTATACTGTTTGTTTTATTTATTTTCTTAATATAAAACAAAAAATCGACTTACCCATTACTTTTTTCTCTGTAAATTAAAAAAAAAAATTTTATTGAGAAAAATTTGTTATTTTTTTAAAAATTATAATAAGTTATAATAATTCTAAAATTTTCTAAAGATTGTACTTTTGTTTTTATAATTTCTTACTAAGAATTACAAGTAGACATTAAATTTAGATTTAGAAATTGATTGGGATTTCTTTGATTTATTTATTTACTTATTTTTTTTTTTTTGAGGAATAAAATTATGCAAAAATGTCTAGATAGAGTAACCCAAAAAGTAGGTTGACACTTTCCCAGCACGATAAAATGTTAAAGCTCCCGCAATAAGCGGGTAATTTCTATGTGCAGCGCCTACTTAAGAAATTCTTTAAGAAATCAAATAGAAAAAAAAAATCAAATCGAATAAAATCAAAGAGTTTCTCTGTTTCGAAGTGCTTCTATTTATGACTCAACTGGGCCTACCTGTGGCCAAGAAGTCAGTCAGTCAGGTGGTCAGAAAGAAAAATTTTCCCCCAAGTAGTAAAGGAGGTTATGGTGGGGAGGGGGGGGGGGGGAAGAAAGGGAGGGGTGGAGGGGGGGGGGTTGCGCATAAGACATCTGATTAAGAAAATATGTTGCATACGAAAAGTCTTTAATAATTATTCCAGGTAAGTCCAGAAATATCTCGGCGCATACAGAAGGTTGGGGTGGTGGGAGGTTGAAGTGTATGGGAAGGGGAAGGGAAGGGGAGGGGGGAGGGGAGGAGTATAAGTGACCAAGCCGTTAATGCGCAACGAATTAAAATTAACACCTTAAGCACCTGTCAACCTCGTTGATTACAAATTGACCACTTTAAGCGAAAAAGACGACGATTGACGACGACGACGACGAAAACGACGCAAGGTTTTGGTTTAACTTCACTTGCGATAGCCGTCCTCATCATACCCACCGGTGAGTACCTTCGCACCTTTCAAGAAAGGGTAGGGAAGGAGAAGGGGGGGGGGGGGGGTGTACAGATGAAAGAATGGTAGTAAAGTGCGGGTGGTAGCTGGTAGGAAGGGGAGGGGGTAGGAGAGGAGGGAGGAGGAAGGGGCGCGGTACCCACAGGTAGAGTTCTGCGGCTCGGTTTTTGTGTCAAGCGCTAAACTAATTCGTGGTATGAGGCGACATAAATTAGCAATTCATCGGGAGCTAAAGTAGGTAAATCCTGGTCAGGTTGATTACCTCGTCTTTTGTCATCGATGTTGGTCGTATTTACCTATTTTTTTTTTTCATTTCTCTATCGTTATCATCCAGCGTACTGGTCATTTCTCATAGCGTTCGTTTTTTTTTATTCTTTCTATTTTATTTTATTTTTTTTAATGGCCGTAGCGATTGAGTGAACGTGTCACCTCAATTTAATGAGGTGGGATTGGGTTAACTAACTCGCAATCGCGGTAACTCTCTTTGAATTTAATATTTTTCTTCTTTTGTTTTTTTTATTTTATTTTGTTTTTTCTTACTCTTGGGACAGGTATGGTTTTATTAGATTTATAGTCGATACCTCAATACCTTGTCGATAATTTCGTTTAATATTTTTTTTTAATGAGTTGTAGAATAAAGAGGAATATTTAGTACTAAATCTCGACAATCACTTGATTTAATAATTTTAAAAATTTAGAATTTCTAAGTTTTAATAAGAAAAATTGGAAAAGTTGCTCGGAAAATTAGAAAATTCGGGAAAGTGCTTTTTTCTATGGGATTTTCGTATGAATTCAAGATCATAACTCATTCGATTCGAACGATGGATATGCGTAATTATTTTTTTTATTTTATTCGTTATGGTCCTGGAAAAGTTTTCGGGAAAAAAAAAATTCTGGATAATTACAAAGGAAAGTCGAAAAATTCGTACAAACTGCAAAAAATCATAATTTTTGTATGCACTCTCGATCATAACTGACGATAGGAGCGACATATTTAATTGATAATTTTTTTGTTTTGTTCGTTATGCTCCCGGGATTGGAAATAACTTAATTTAACGTTTTCAGTTGAAAGAAAAATCTGAAAAAACACATTCCATCCTAAATTGATTATCAAATTGTGAATATTAAGCCAAATCAGTTACATAGTGACGAAAAATTGATTCAATTGTTTATTTTCAATTGAATTGTGATTCTGTTGTAAGTTCATCGCAATCGTTTCATGAAATTAATTAAGTTTCGTCGTTTTACACATTTCCAATAGATTTTCACAAATTCATAAAACGATCACAAACAAATTTATTGAAATTTGGACAGTACAACGTCTGTCGGTTCAGGTAGTTTTTTAATAAATTTAAAAAAAAAAAATTGTTTTTCCCAAATGTTTGGTGGAATTTCATTATATTACATATAAAAAAAAATTATATTAAAAACATATCAGAAAAATTTCATCAAAATTAAGAATTTTAAATGCCTGACGATTGTCGATTTTAAGTGTAATCACAAAAAAAAAAAATATTGATTCAGTTTGTTTAAAAAATTTTTATTGAAATTTGGGCAGGACCAACGTCTGTCGGGTCAGCTAGTATGTAGTTAAATATATGAAAATTTATCTCTCAGTGGTAATGTGGCTAATTATTATTTTGTTTTTTTGTTTTTATCAGTATCTCCGAAATAATTGGAAATTATTAAAGATATATTTTAAAATCGTTTTAAGAAAATTATTTGTAAGAGCAGTTGAACCGATTACCCTGAGGTGCTTGACAAAAGCAACACAGCGCACCGTCTAATCTTTGTCTACCTTCATCGATCTTAGGCTATTTTGTAAGGTAGACGGATGGATGGACGGATGGAGGTTAACCCAGAGGGAGGTACAAGGAGCCCACAGAAACAGACCGAACCGCGGAGGTAAAGGCTGAAATTATTTCACGTATAATAGTCAGAAGCTAATGCCAGTTCTCATGATACATAGAGAGGTCTAAAAATAAATAAAAAAATAAATAAATAAATAAATAAAATGTTACATTGAAGGAGGATAACTTCCAAGATGAAGTCTCTACTTATTTCATACCGCAACATCGGTCTACTCTTTGAATATTACTTGAAGATTTAACCGCAGTTTTTAATTTTATTTTTAATACTTTGATTATATTTTTAAGACTATGTCTTTTATTTATCTTCCATATTAACCCCAGAGGAAGTTTAAACACATTCCTGAGAGGTTTTCAGAGTATAGTTGCATAAATTTCATCTGTTTGCTTTTATACGTATTTTTTTTTTTAATTTGAAATTTATTTTTACGTTTTTATATTTCTGAATCCATAGAGTCCAGTCTGAAGTCCCAACAATTACCTACGATTCTCTCACTCCTCTCTACGTTGAATTTTATCCACCTTTTTGTATATGAAAACGTTGGAATTTTGTTTTATACCTTCTTCTTCATGAAGTTTAAAATCATCCAAATCACTGGCCACAGTGCCGCAGAAAATATTGAGAAAATGCACACCCTGAAGGTAAACCGTGCAATATGGATCATTGCCGGGCAATTACCCAATTTTAAAAGTGCCGGAGAACTCTTTTATATCATCCTCCAAGAAATAAGAGATAATCGATCTTGATCCTCACTTATGGATTAGAGGAAACGAGAATCGATGGCTGATGGAATCATACGATCGATGGAAGCAAAAAATAGAACTACATAACACTGTGAGATGAACTTTCATAAATTTAACTATTTCATATTAATTATAATTGCTATACTTACAATTTTTATTCAGTTCGACTATTTTAAAAGTCATATTTATAATTTCTAAAATTAATTAATTAATTAATTAAAATTATTAACTAATATTGATAGTGGATTTAATTATTTTAATTAGTTATTTCAACTTTGCATCATAGGAAATTTAAGGGTTTTTGAATTAGTTAAAATTATTAAACAATAATTGGATGAAAATTATTGCTATAAATAGTTGAGTTTTTAGCAGGGACTGTAATAGTTATAAATTTTATGATAAAAATCAGACAATAACAGTTATATTTTGTTGTAAATCTTAGTGATTATCGTTAAACCATTATTTTAAATTTTTTTTTTATTTCGGTTATGAGATAAGATTTATCGATCAAATTTTATAATTTTTCTCAATAATGATAATTATTTCTCGAGTGTTAGTTTTTTGGTTACCGAATAACTATTTTTCACAAATTTATTCTTTTTTTTGCTGACAAAGTTCTAATTTTAAAGCGATTTTCACCAAAATTGGTACTTGGGAGTTTTCGGGGTCGTTGATACTCGGAAAAAATTTAGCTTTCGAAACTTTATAGTTAAATATCTCGGGTTCAAGCACCCCGTAGACCTCAAACTCAATCTGTTTCAAAAATCTTCTTTTCCCTTAAGTTTAAAACTTAACAGCCCGTCATCTTGAATTCGTAAATTACGATAGTCGGTTTGAAATCAGGGATCCCGAAAACCCCCAAGTACTAATTTTGGTGGAAATTATATAAACTTCAAAATTTGACAGTTTGATAACTCATATTTCATAACAAAACAAAAAAAAAATTATGTTAAATAATGGTTAAACATTAACCAATAAATTTTAATTGAAAATTAACTATTTTTAAGAAATTTTTATTTTATTGGTTATACTTTTCAAAATTACGACTGAAATCTATAGTTCACTTGACGGCGATAAAATTGTTCCGAATATACAACAAGATCAGATCATTATTTCTATGTGATTTTTTTATTTTAAAAATGCAAAATAATGGTTATTTTCGGTCCCTGATTTATAGTAAAAACAATTATATTTTTCTTTCAAATTTGTGGAGGTTTAAGAGGAATCTGAGATGTATGTAAATTCAAATTGTTTTCAAAATATGAAATATGAACTAGAAATTTATTGACATATTTTAATTATAGAATTCTACCTAAATATTCTAGAACTGCAAATATAAACGGTAGAATTCTATTGTTTTTCACTGAAATTCCGGTTAAAATCACTAGAATTCTAATATTTTTCTCCTATAAATCTGGAATTTATATCTAAATTTCCTGGATTTCTAAACATAACCGCCAGAATTCACTGGATTTCTGAGGTAGTAAGGGTAAATAACTTTAATATTGAAATAATTGCGGAATAAAATATTAGAAAATATCTGGTACTACAACAGAAAACGCAATCCATTCTTTATGAAAAACAGACGAGAAATGATAAAGTTTTATACCAAAAATTTTATTTTCTCTAGATTTTAATGAAATTTTAAAAAGGAACTCAAATTTATTAACCGACTTCAAAATGTTTGTTTGTATGCGATTTTCTCAAAATCACTGGACCGAATTTGATGATTCTTTCGCTGATATAATCTCTATATTTTTGGGAAGGTTTTAGTCCGACCGAAATTTTTAAACTTCAAGGGATTTTGGGCATGATCATTTCGAATTTGCTATCAAAACTTGGAAATTCAAAATGGCGGAAAACCTGACTGGTACTAATCCAATACTTAGCAATGTTTATTTATGGATTATTTAGTATTGGATTAAAATCAGTTAGGTTTTCGCACCGACTTCAAAAATCTAATAAAATCTTACGATTTAATGTTGAAAGTAGTACCTACTCGTAGCAGAGGATTTTTAAGTGAAATTATTTAAAACTTTTTAGGGCTTGAGATTTTTTCTAGTATCATTTCTCTAGATATAAGATTTAGAGTGTACTATTTAGAAATTAAAAAAAAAGAAAAGTAGCTAGTTCCCTTCTACAAGTTCTGATAGTGCAATTAATCTGCTTATTTTTCTCAGGTGTGACTATAGTTTTAGATCTCATGAATTGTTCTATCTAAATGTGAAATTTTATCACAGAATTCCTTCATACTATCAAAAATTATAATCAAATGTAAAAATCTAGACGTAAAAAGATATTTTCTACAATTTTTTGATAGTGCAAAACACCTGAGTGCTGAGGTCGCATACCTGCAATCAAAAAATATCTCGGGGACGACCGAACACAATTTTCTTCTTTAGACAGTGCGACTCCAAGAGCCAAGACGTCGCCGTCGTCTTCGTCGTCGTCGTCGTTGTCGTCATCTTCATCGCAGTCGCTCAGGTAAATAGAAGAAGCCCTTGAGGAAGAGATTAAAGGTAAAAGCAAGCACCCCGGTGCGGCTTTGAAGAACACGCAAAGTCATAAATCCCACGGGTGTGCAAAATCATTTCTTTTATTTTATTCATTTTTACTTTTTCTCGTCTTAAAGAAACCTCTCTCAGTACGAATCAAGTCCAGGTAAAAGCAGGTAGGCAAAAGACACACCTGTTCCCAGTTAAATTAGACAAAAAAAAAAAGAAAACAATACCTTTTTCTTCTAAATACAGTGAACGAAATATGCACAAAAATGTGCCTATACAAAAATACATTTTTTTCAAAAAATAAAACAAAGTCAAAAGCGATATTACAAAAGAAAATTCAAATTCCTACCTGTAACTTACCAGAGTATGAAATTTTTTCTTAAATCCACTGCATTTTTGGTACATCGGCATCTGAAAGAAAAGTAAACAAAAGGTAAAAATTTATCATCTTAGGTTTAGGTAATTAACAGAATGATTTTTTATATTTTATTTTTCCTGAGACAAAACGCAAAGAATTTATCTAAATCCTGTTTAACTTCTTGAAGATGTACGTTTTTTTCGCAATTTCTATTCTTAAAATCGTTTTTCTCAATTTTCAATTTCCCTTTATTGCTCGATGGAACAAATTTTAATTGGAAAAGCACGTGACTAAGAAGGGATAGGGTGAAATTATGCATTTTATTTTTATTTTTATTTGATTTTCTATTTTTTTTTTCACTACCCCCGTGTAACTGATATAATTACACATTAAATTTATTTCTAGAAAGAGGGTTGACAATTTTATTTTATTTGACTGCGATTTTTCGTTTTAAGAAATTACAAAAAGAGGGGCCCTACAGCCCTGCGGAGGTGTTCGTGGTGTTGATTAAAACGCATAAGAAACGCTATTTTCTGTGAAAAATTCAATTTTTTACGTGATCACAATCAGCGTCATTGCCTCGGGTTGTGTTTGAATTTAATTTTTAATTAACTTTTTTTCTTCTTTTTCTTTTCTGTTACATCAGTAAACCTTTAAGAACTTGTGTTTTATTGTGTTTTAAAACGCACACACGGTGTAAAATTGAAGGTGAGATTTTTTCCCTTTTTTTTTAATTGGGGCCCTTCTTTTAAATTTGATCTTGAGTTTTAATAGAAAAAGTTGAGAAAACAAAATGAAAAGATTTAACTTTTTATCAATTACAATGAAACTGTTATGTAATCATGTTTTTTAGATTTTACTTTATGATTACATTTTTTAGATGTATAGGCCTTTTAAGGTATTATTTAAGAAATCATAATTTAAAGGGATTTTATACCCTAGACAGACAGAACTCTAAATCATGATTTAGTAAATAACTCATTTACCATAAATTATTAATTAATGAAGTGGCGACAGACAGCCAATTCTTAATCAACAAAACAAAATTTGATTTTCTTTTTCTTGTTATTTTTAATGGACAGCGCAGAGTAATGTTAAAACTAGTTATAGAAGTAAGTTTATCAATTTTTTTCGTGATTTAATGATCATTGACCATGACAGACAGCGTCTTAATTAACATTTAGTACTAATCTAGGGTATTACTATAATTTTAATTTTATATCCTATATGCATATATAATATATATTTTTTTTCCCCTTTCATCTTAATTATCAAGTTCTTCTTCTTCTTCTTGTCCCTCTTTTGTATGAGGATGCATACGACTTGGGTGGAAATCCTTAAAAGATTCTCAACACGCAGTACGTGCTTATGAAGCTATAAAGCAATTTAATATCAACTTTACGATTCTTATAACCGTCCCTTGAACACCTCCGTTCCCCTGCCTTCCCTTCCCCACCACCCTCCCACCCTTCCACAAAAGGAGCCCTTCGTATATCCAAACCGCGCGGCCGGCGCACACATGAGCGCCACGACACGGCTAAAAAGGAAATTTAAAATTCCATCAAAAAACTCTCTCCCGATTTCTGATTCCTTTTATACTTTTCTAGGCGTTTTTGTATTTTTTGTTTTTTTTTTTATTTATTATTATTATTATTATTTTTTTTATTTTTTAGTGGCATCCCCGTTCCCTTTTTATATCCTGGATACCACCCAAGCCCTATTTTGGCTCCTGGTGGTCCGTCTTGCCCCACCCCGCACCATCCCGATGAAGAGGCGGGATAAAACTAACTAATAAAAAAGAACATTTTTCATTTTTTCCTGGTATATTTTTTTTTTTTTTAAAAACATTATTTTTTTTTTTGTTGAATTTTTATATATATTTTTTTCTTATTTTTGTGCGCTCTTCCCGGTTATTTTCATCTCATTTTTTTATCGCCCCCGTTTGTCACTATCGGTTGGTCCTCCTCTTTGCCACTAGAGGGTGCGGAACTCGAGGAGTTTGGAATGCGCGGGGGTGGGGGGGAGGGACGACGGTTCGGTCGGTACAGCGCCCTTATTTTCAGGGTCTTTTGGATGAAAGAAGGGTCATGAGGAGCAAGGGGCGGGTATTTAATTTTCAAGAAATGAAAATTTTTCTTGACGCGCGCGAAGGATTTTTCTTTCTCAAAGAAATATATCCTTCCCTGTTATTCCCCGAGCACCTTAATTTCATCTTTCGAGGAGGAAGCCAGGAAAAAAATATAAGAAGGATAGGACTAAGACGATGGCGAGTAATACGACGACGATGACGACAACGACAATGAGAAAGAAGACGATGACGACAACATCGACGGCGACGACCAGGAGGACAACGACGAAGTCGACGACGACGACGACGATGATGAAAAAAAGGAGATTCGATTTGATTCCGGGATCCATGAAAAATATCTAAAAAAATAAAAAAAGGGAGCGCGGTGCGCGGTGGTGGTGGCTTCACCCCGCTTCCCGATTGGGGGACGACGACGACAACCACCAAAACCCGGAGCGCCGTCGCCGAGGAGGGGTGAAGGGGGAGGGTTGGAGTAGTGGAGGGGGGTAGGGGATGATAGGGTCGTGGGTGGGTGGATGGCAAACAGACGGGAGCCCGCGGCACGGCAGGAAATTATTTGGTATGAGAATTTCTTAAGGGTAGCATACCGGGCGGGGGTGGGGGTGTGGAAATTTTTCTTTGGCCGCGTCTTTCGCACTCTTGAAGAAAAATTAGAGTTTGCGCATGAAAAACCGCCGTGTCAAGAGTTATTGATAATCTTTTTGTTGTTCAAACGTTCCACCCCCATACTCTACAATTTTTTATTATTATTATTATTTTTGTTTTTTTTTACCATCTACCATCATGGGTACAATTAAAAAAATAAAAATAAAAAATATATTAGTAATAATTGTTTATAATTGTTATATATAAAGATGCGTTTAAGAGGGAACAAAAAATTAAAGAAAAAATTGGGAAAGCATAAGAAAAATTTCATAATTTTCTATATATTGGGAAAAACACCCTTAGTCCTGCTCGCACATATTAAAAAAAAAAAAAAAAATGAGAAAACAAACGAAAAGTGGCAATACCTATAACACATACAGGGAGAAAATCAGGAACCCTCTTATAAAAAAAAAAAGAAAAAAAGGCAACCGAAACCAATTTTACATCGAGCAGCAACCCCTCGTCTGATTTTTTTCATTTTTTTTCATCAATTCATAAAAAATATGATGGCATTTCTGTATGTAGGTTTTTCTTTTTTGGTATGTTGCCTTTCTTCAGCCGTTTTTCCTCTTTCCAACAGATTCATCCACCCCCATCAACATCCCAATTTAAGTAACTGCCCAAACGAAATTTTGAAGAATTATACCCTAGGAAAGAAGCATATATGAGATTTTTTTTAGGGATGCTTCACGATGCTGTAATTAATCTAAAAATGAAGGAAACAACAAAAAAAAAGAGGGAAAATTCTTATTTTATGCAATAATTAGCCCTAGTTTTAGACTATAAATTTTGGCCGTAATTTTAGAAAGTATAACTACAATTTGCGCAGTAATGCTTAGTTTTCAATTAAAATAACTCTTATTATTATTATTACCTATTATTTCACAATTTATTTAATTCACTGCAATGTCTGAACATAGAATGAGATCAGTGAGAAAAATACGCATATTTGGAGTAGGTTTTATTTTTATTCTGGTGTAAATTGCAGATTTAACCTTACTTGGGATTAAAAATTAATTTAGAATCGATTTTAATATATGGTGGCTTTTTTAGAGGTTTGGTTTTTAAATTGTTAACATTTTTTCTAGTGACTGTCAATTTGACAGTTGACTGTTGATCTTTTTCAACGCAAAATTTTGTTCAGCGATGAGGCTAATTTTTAGTTGAATGGCTACGTCAATAAGCAGAATTGTCGAATTTTGAGTGGAGCAAACCCAGAAGCCTTTGTTCAGACGCCCTTAAATCCATTAAAAGTCACTGTTTGGTGTGCTTTATGGGCATTTTTAAAGATGGTGCCGTTTTGATTTCAACAAGGTGGCGCAATGTGCCACACAGCACGCAACACCATCAATTTGTTGCGGGAAACATTCGATGAGCGCATAATTTCGCGTAATAAAAATATCTTTTAAATAAAGCCAACGGTGGCTATTAACATTATGTTTACGTGTTTTATTTCATTTTAAATTTGTATACCTCTAAAAAAACACCCTATACTTTCATAAAAGCGTTGAATAATGAATTTACACCTTGATCTATAACACCGGTCAACAGCATTTTTGCGCACGGGTTATACATACCTTATTTTTATTGCTTTTATACCTAGAAATAAGAATAAGAACAAAAAATAGTTCTGAATTTGCTTTTATGTGTAAAAAATGGAAAATTCAAATCAATGAAAATACATACAAAATGGATATAGAGATGATTTATTAAAAGGTACCGAACATCCATTTATGATTCATTCTTACAATAGAAGTTCTAAAATAGAGTCCACATGTTTAAAAATGAACAGTTTTACTACCCCCCCGCCCTCTTACCTCTCTTTCGACAGCGATAGCGCGCAAAGACCGACATTAATTGGTCGCGAAAATCAAAAATGGTCAAACCGCTATCTAACTTCTTAAAAAGCAAATATTTTCGATTTGTAATCGCACTTTTTTCTATATATTTGCTTATATAATCAGGATTTATTAAGTAAAACCCATGCGCAAAAATTTTTTTTTTTTTTGTTGACCGGTGTAATCTATATATCATATTTGAAATAAAATTATTCTAAGCCTTTTAAGAAATGTATTTAAAATTTTATTGTAATCAAAGTGTAACTTAGAATATTATGCTAAATTTTTTTTTTCTGAGTTAAGGGAAATTATTTCATATCAAATGAAAAAAATTTATTATTTTAAAGTAGTTGACTTAATAAAACTAAATCTAGTGGCTTCTCTTCTAGATTGATCTTAAGAAAAGATTTTAATTTTGTTTATTTCTTCTGTTATTTTTTTTTTTGCATCTTTACCTTTCTGTGCCCATCTTTCTTTTATCCATTAATTTTCATTTAAGTCAATGAGGAGTTTCGTGGGGCGGAAAGAGATCAATCAGTGCGCGCTTAAACACGGCCTGATTTTCTTAACGTTAAGACGCGCAACATACGCAAGATCACCGTTCTTCAACCAAAAAGTAATCTTCATTTGTTGTGGACGCGGCGTGATGAAGGAGGGCAAAACCGAGAGGTAAAAAGATGTATAAAAAAAAAAAAAAACAATTCTGCTGAGTAGAGGTAAAACTCTTTTCCCTCTTGTTGTGTCGATCTATAGACGATTTAACCGATCTAGCGATCTAGCCGATCTAGCCGATCTAGCACGATCTAGCACGATCGCATCCCTAAGTACATAAATGAATTCATAATTAACAACTCACGGTCAATTAGCGTTTCGACACACTCCGCCGGAATGGAAATACATCGACAAGGGGGCTCCTAAAGTCGATGATGCCCCACGATGGATGATGAGATGAGATGAGATGAGAAGATGCTGTGAATGGTCCATGGTATGGTGGGGGGCGGGCGGGGAAGAGGGGGTGGGGAAGAGATGTACGAGTGTCGGGACGGGGAAGAGACATGGGGAGCATTGACAGACGGACAGACAAGTGAAATCGTTTTAATTCGAATTTTTCTTGTTTTTTTTTTTTATTATTTTTCTTTACTCTTCTAAAATCGAATATTTCTGGGGCATAAATAGAATAAGTCAGAAAAATCGAATGCGTTCAATATTAGTGATTCGGGTGAGGATAGGGCAGGGGGGGGGGAAGGGGATGGGGAAGGGAAGGGGGGCAAAAATGTGTGAAAGATCGATTAAACTGATTTCACTTGGGGTCTCAACCTGGGGAACATATTGATGAGAGGCCCCCTTGCGGCGGCGGCGGTGGTCCAGCCGAACTTTGACTGATTCGATCAAAATAAATCTGCCATGAAAATTCCACAAAATGATTGCGCCAAAGGGGAGGGAGGGGAGATAGGAGCAGGGTGGAGGAGGAGGAGGAGGAGGAGGAGGTCAATGAAAGAAAAATACGTTATCTTAGAAGGCGGTGTGCGGCCAATTGAAGGGGTCAAAGAATTGAGAAAAAGTTTTGATTTAATTTTTGTTTACCTTTTGAAACACCTCTTCCCATATCCAACCAACAGAAAAATTCTAATGAAAGCACGAACAGGCGTGAAGAAAAGATCTCATCGCGTCGGCGCACAAAGGATGGCTATGGCGAGATATATCCATGCCAGAAAAAAAAAATTCAAAAAAAAAATATCTATGCTCTGTTGCATAAATGGTCAAGTTAAAAATGATTTAATGATGGCCTTTATGAGACGATCTAGGGCTGGTATAAATAGCCGGATAGGTTTTTACGGGGAAAGGGGAAAGGAGAGAGGGGAAGGGGAGGGGAGGGGGGCTACCTTACCTACAGATCTTTTACCTACCGCGTTTAAAGCTTGCGTCAATCCGCGTGGCATTTAATGGATTTTTCTTAAGTCGATTCGAAAAGTTTCTTCTATTTTTTTTTTTGTATGTATTTTTCTTCGACTTTCTTCCCGTCTCAATGGAGGAGGAGAAAGGTGCGCAAGATCCCCGCGTTAGTTAACTGTTAATTTGATCCATGGAACACCCTGAGATTAAGAAGATCCCCCTGCACAGTAGCAATGGACCAATGGTCCATGCTGGCGGGTGGTAAATTCTCTCTTTGATGCGTCCGCGAAAAATCAGATTATTATTATTATTTCTTTTTTTTTTCTGTATTTTTCTTTTAACCTGAAGATGGATTGGAAGAGAGATGCTCAGGGTATTTTAGATCTTGTGGATCTTATTTGGGTCTTTTGGGTTTTTAAGTGTGGACGGGAGTAATTAGATTTCTTTCGTATATATTTTTCATTTTCTGAGCCCCAGATTATTGGGAAGTATTTATGAAGCTGTGCAATCGAGTTAAATCGATTCATCATAAAGTTGAGGAAAAAAAAAGGAATAAATGAGAAAGGAAAAATAACGAAAATATCATTTTTTGATTGGATACCATGAGAAATTTTTGTAGATTGCATTTCAACATAATCATTCGAGTATTTTCAATGAGTTACGGTGATAGAAAAATTTTTATAAAAATTATATGCGCCACATTTTCACACTTAATTCATAATGGAGCTAGCTAACTAATTTCTATCCATTCTGATAGTAGGTACCCGAAAATTAGCATTCTTCTACCGCAACTTCTTCTATAATCAACTTAAAAAACCAACTTAAAAAAAAAGAAGTGTTTAAATAACAATAAAAAGGGCAAAACAAAATTGAAACACCAAAATAAATTACGCAGTCCCTAACCCAGAAAATCACGGATTAATTTCACTTAATTAATTTTTTTATTAGCTCGTCCATCAGAAGGGCTCCATTAAACCAAGTCATCAGGAAGACGTCGTCCGTCTCCTCCTCCGTCTTTTTTAAGTAAACGTCTAAGACATTAATTAGATGTCTGCACACAAAAAAAAAAAATGAATAATAATTTTCATGCGGGAAGGGGTTGCGCGAGAATATTTTTATTTTTTTCTTTATCTTTTCAAGGAAGACGACTGTCCCCTTTTCAGTTCTGGAGCAAAATAAAAACGAATTGTCACCTCTATGTCAAGAGTTGTTTTGGAGAAAAACCGCCTTCTTTACTTTTACTGGCTTGATTATTATTTTTTTTATCAAATTTTAAATTCCACGATTTTATTCAACCGAACATTTTGTTCCTTGCAAAGTCGTATCGACACAATAAAATACAATTTTATGTTACTCTTCATAAAAATGTACCTATGCCCTAAGCATCAAACACCTCTCGCTTATATTCACTCTCATAAGCTTCAGCGGATCAAACACGAAACTTACAAAAGCTTTTATAAAGCATTAGAAAACAATTTCGCAGTATTATATTCAATGTTAGCCTATGTCCCATAGAAGCTATACAAATTTTTATGAAGCCGGATATAAATTTTCGCCTTGCTCTCCATACATCGTATACAAAAAATGAATATAAAAGTTTTTCCTGAAATTCGAAAAAATTAGTTTTTTTCATTATAATTTTTACTCGGCTTGAAGGGAAAATTAAAATTCAGGGAAAGAAAAAAAAACTTGTCACGAAAAATACTCTTCTGGTTCCAAAAAAAAACTTTCTAAATTCTGAAATTCTACCCAGATCAATGGAACAACATATCAAGCTTTCTAAAAAAAAATATAAACAGGGTAACTCTTATGGGAATATTTTGAGCTACAGGGTGTAGAAGATGATTTTTCAAATTTTCGACTATGCGCCATAGAAGCTATACAAATTTTTATGAAGCTGAATATAAACTTTCGCCTTGCTCTCCATACATCGTATACAAAAATCTAATATAAAAGTTTACCCTGAAAATCGAATACTTGCGGCCTATGTCCCATAGAGAGCTATGTAAACTTTTATAAAGCTGGATATACAAGTTTTTCTTACTTCCCATACATCATACACAAAAATTGAAAATAAGCAGTTTTCTGGGAGAGAAGAAAAAGTCGAATTAATTGAAATTTTATGAAGGTGAAAAGACTGTTTTAACGAAAAATGCTCTCCTAGTCCTAAAATATTTTTCTAATTGCTAAAATTTTGCACAGACTAAGGAAATTAATAATAGAAGTGCTAATATAAAATAATTTAAAAATATCCTTTGATGCTTAAAGGAGAATGTTTCTTTTTTTTTTATTTAAAGAAATCAATAAGGTAAAGGTTCGCTTGTCCATCTTAAGGGAAATGGAAGCGAAAGGTTTATCAACGTTAAAACCGAAATAGAAGTTAGGCACCCCCTAAATGCAAATTGGATATAATGGTCTAAGTGTAATTAAGGGGTTGATTTTGTTGGTCCTTTTTCTGAGCAGAAAATTAGCTTAAAAAGGACATCATTCCCGCCCACAGCTTTTAAGAATTATAAAAAAACAACCAGCGGAAAGCAGGCGGTTTAGTCAAATTAGGGTTTTTTTTTTGTATAATTTAAAAATCATTACACCGCGAGATATTGGCCGTAATAATTTTTATTTATTAATATTTTTCTTGAGAAAGGAGGCTGTTATTAATTTCATTTAAGATTTTTGTTCCTTTTGTTGTCGAAGTGATGAATTGAATGGAGAAAAGGGTTGAAGGATATCTGGACCTTTTATTAAATACCATCAGGATTAGTTAGGTGATATTATGATTAATTTAAATTATGTTGAGATGGTAAAAAAAAAAATTGGTTTAAAAATACGTTCCTCCTTAGCCTTTGGTACACTGAAGGAAAAACTTTCATAAATTTAACTATTTTATATTAGTTATAATTGCTACTTACAATTTTTATTCAGTTCGACTATTTAGAAAAGCCATATTTATAATTTCTATAATTAATTAAAATTATTAACTAATAGTGATAGTGAATTTACGTATTTTAAATAGTTATTTCAACTTTGTATCATAGTAAATTTAAAGTTTTTGAATTAGTTAAAATTATTAAACAATAATTTGATAAAAACCATTTTTATAAATATTTGATTTTACATGCGTTTATAGTAAAATCAACTATTTTTTTCGTTCAGTGTACAATCGCGCGGAGATTATAAGACCGCGATAAGGTGAAAATGCAAATATAAAAAATTTATTTCTTGTTTTGTCCGGCTGTTGTTTTTTAGTCAAAATGTGGTCACAGTATGCACAATTTTTCATCGCCATGTGATGTCAATTTTTGTCCTTTATCATCATCTTTAGTACGTAATTTTCTTTTTGTATCCTTCCCTTTTTCTTTACAGCATAAGAATTTCGAAAAGGACACGGTAGCATAAAACTTACACCTGATGCGGATCACCTCACATTAAAAAAACAAAAAATGCCCCTCGTTTCTTCGGCTGAATGAGATGCAATTTGTAGTCACAAGGAATGCCGCGATCGATGGTGACGATATTTTTTAACGCCATTTGGATGAGGTAAGTTAGTCGTTTTATTTTAATTTTATTTTATTTATTTTTTTATATGCTGCATTATGCTCACTTCTCGTATTTTTTGCTTTTTTTTATTTTATTTTATTGGGGGGGATGAGACAATTTATTGCCGTACGCTAATGAGGTTTCAATAGGTCGCATATTTCGGTTTTATTCGAAACGGAGGAAAAACCTTTCATGCAGAAAATAAATTCAATGGTGACGGGGAAAAAAACATTTAAATAATTTCGCAGCAGACGGTTTTATGCTGGACAATGATTCTAAAATTGTTTTAATTTCTGTTTCTTTTATTTTTTTCGTTTTAAATTTAGGGCGCAATTAAAATAACGAACATTTTCTCATTGAACCAAAACCCACAAAAAAAAAAAAAAATATATATATATATGTATATGTTTTTATTTTAAAGGGTGTACTCTCATTAGAAATTTTAAAAAACTTGTTATATGAACCTTTCTGCATAATTTCGTGAAAGAAATTTACAAAAATCTTGAAAGTTGTAAAACTTATGCTAATTTATATATAAGATTTTTTCGAAAACGACATTTTTCGAAATTATAAAAGCTATAACTTTTGAACGAAATAAGATATCGACTCAGTTTTGGTTTTATTTGAAAACATACTTAATTTATTCTAACTTATACCTAAAAAATGAATAATTTTTTTAATTATAAATATTTCTTATAATTAATAGAAGTATTATGTAGTAATTACTTCTTATATAAGAGATTTGTCTGCATTAAAATATAGTCAAATAAAAGTAAGAAGTAATATCTATAATAAATCGAAAAAATTGAACATTTTTCAAATCTTAGGTATACATCTTAAGAAGGTAAAATGCTATGGACAAAACCAGGTAGTGAAATCTCATAAATTTTCACACCACCTCACTAAAATGAAGAACAAATGAATTAACTGGAGAAATTCAGTGGAAAAATGAAGAAAAAAAAACTAAAAAAGACAACGAAACATGCCATCAAAACTCAGGTGCCCCCGAACGATGGAAAAATCGACAAAAGTCAAGAAGTCGACATTAAACGAGCTACGCATTTCGAGTACTCTGCCTAATTATTTAATGAGGCTCTAATGAGTTGTGTTAAATGCAAAAGTCATATGTGTGTCGTCGCATACCTCGCCGTCTGTTGTCATCTCATCCCCGAAGATGTATAATTTATTTTTTTCTTTTACCTCCAAAGAGGTTTGTCTTGTTTGGTTAAGGAGTTTCGTTTTACTTTGGTGGCCTTAGACACTCTAGGGGAGGGCAGGGCAGACTATTGAAATTTTTCTTTTTTTCTGTTAATTTTGTCTATTTTTCTACGGGGATAAGACGCCTGTAAAATGTTTCGTTACCATCACAATCGTCGTCTTTTGCGCAGAGCGTACTGAGCCCATTATCACAGTAGAAGAGGCACAGATTCGACTTTAACCGCCTTTCCAATTTCTACAGATCGTTAGACCACTCAATGGGTAAAACTACTGGTGTTTGTAGGTTTTACCTTATTTTGTCGTCTTCGTATTATCTTTTCGGTTTTCTTAACCAGGTTGAGAAATCTCGTTAATTTTTCTTCTTCTTATCGTCGTCAACGATGGTGGCACTTACTGAGGGGGCTAAAAAACTAGAAAAACAAGCAACCAAACACATGAGCCTATTAATTATTCACTGCTTCTGCATTTTCAGTATGCTTAGAGGTGTAAATTATTTATATTAATATATGGATATTTCAGTTATATAATCATTAAAAGCAAATATTTTTCAGAATTTCAATTAAAATGTTTGTAAAAACTGATGGAGTATAAAGATAAATAAAATTATTTGGCATAAATTTAGTTTGAGATCTCCTCACGGATTTTGAAGAAAAACTTTTTTAGAAAGATAAAGTGAAAATGCTCATAATTTAAGGTAATTATATTTTAAAGCGGGGATAGTCTAAAAATCAGCCAGAAATTAATCTGATATTAAAATAAAATCAGCATTCTTTTACCGCAACGGATAATGCAGACTTCAGCGTAGGAGGGGTTTAGATTTAATATTTAATTATATTTTCTAGAAAATGCGATCATATTATTCAAAATCACTAATAAATGCAAAAAACCGGAGCTAGCTAACTAATTTCTATCAATTCTGATAGTATCCGAAATTCGGCATTTTTCTAGCGCAGCGGATAGTGCAGATTTCAGCGGGCGCAGGGTTTAGATTTAAAATCTTTTTAGAAAATGCCTTCATACTATCCAAAATTAACACTAAATGCAAAAAACCGGAGGTAACTATAATAACTAATTTTTATCAATTCTGATAGTACCCAAAAATCGGTTTTTTTCTAACTCAGCGGATAGTGCAAATTTCAGAAGAGGAGTGGTTTAGATTTAAAATCTTTTTAGAAAATGCCCTCATACTATCCAAAATCAACAATAAATGGAAAAAACTGGAGCTACCTAATAATTTCTAGAAATTCTGATAGTACTTTTTGTTCGTCAGTGTAATGAAACTTTGTGGGAATATGCAGAACATTATGGCGGCAAAATGTTAATTATCGTAATTTTAAAGTTAAATATCTCGGAAAGTATTTTTTAGGTTTTTGCATATTTGCCAGTTTTAAATCTATTGAATCTATAATCTCTTCCAAAAGATTACATTTATGAAATGGTGTAAAAAAAAAAAAAAAAAATTAATATATTGTCGCACTGCATTCGGTTGAATGCAATTTGATCGCAATTGATGCAATTGTCGGAAAGGTGTACCTACACCGCAAGAAAGTTCATCAATTTTTTAGTTTTTTTTTGTTATTTTTTTATTTCATTCTCATCCCCCGTATAAAATCTTGGCGTCTCTGGGCGGCTGGAAAATGGATTGAATCCGAGTTAATGACGCTTGCGGTTTATCGATTATTTTACAAAAGATACGTCTTAAGATGCACTGAGTTGAGGACCAAGAAGATTTGCAGTCCAAGGGGGAGGAGGTTCTGGTCAATGTAAGCAGAGCAATAAAATAGTCATAGTTCGTGCGCGTCATGTGTCTGCAAATCTGGCCGAGATGAGAAAGAGTTAAAGCGATTGTTTTGTAGAATAATCCCAGAAGGAGACGGGGGGGAACCGCGAAAAGGGTACCCCAGGGACTATCATCCCATTCCCGACTCGTGCGACCGCATCCCATCAGTAATAAATTTTACGAATTGATGATGATTTCGAGCTTTTGAATTAGCTTGTTTCCAGGTAATCTATCAGCTCATCATCAAAGAGATCCTCTAGTGGATGCTGCGTCTTGAGCTAGTAACTAACTAATTTGCAGACTGTGCAATAATAGCGTTTTGTAGCCACACGATTGAAAAATTTTTATTCTATTTCAATAGTTCTAGAGGAAGAGACTTGGGGGAGGTTGAATATAATTTTTGTGCTCTAGTGGTTAGAGTTTGGATGCCTATGATGAGATGCAACTGGCTGCTCCTACATCTTGATTTATTGGAAAGTGGCTCCTACTTCAAGTTCACTGACTCTTCAAGAATTTTCTTCGAAGATTTTCAATCTGGGAGAGTGTTAAAGCAGTCAGCAGCAGCACAACAAACTAAAACCCACCATCCACAGCATTCGCAATCGCAGCATCCACTGGACCAGTGCACCGGCACACTTGTGGGTCTATGGTCTGTGCCGGTCAAATCAGTCTTTTAGTGGCCAATGCTGGGCAAAAATTTCCAATTGAACACACTGAGAATAAAAAACAACAAAGTAAGTACTGGTGAATTAAATAAAACTGGCTTGTTTCACTTTTCTATACCAAAAATGTAGTTTAGCACAATCAAAATTAAATTGGAGCAACCGAAACGATAAAGTTACTTCAACAAAACCGTAAAAACGAATTGTTTGCTATAACTAAAAATAATTGGTTAATTTTAACTTGGTTTTTTATGTTGTTTTGATAGAATGAGGACATTTTCTAAAAAGATTTTAAATCTAAACCACTCCTCCGCTGAAATCTGCACTATCCGCTGCGGTAGAAGAAATGCGATTTTCGGGAGAATTTATAGGAATTAGTTACCTAGTTCTGTTTTTTTTTGCATTTATTGCTGATTTTGGATAGTATGAGGGCATTTTCTAAAATTATTTTAAATCTAAACCCTTCACCCGCTGAAATTTGCACTATCCGCTGCGTTAGAAGAAATGCGATTTTCGGGTATACTATCAGAATTTATAGAAATTAGTTAGCTAGCTCCGGTTTTTTAAATTTATTGTTGATTTTGGATAGTATGAGCGCATTTTCTAAAAATATTTTAATTCTAGACTCCTCCTCCGCTGAAAGCTGTACTATATTTTTTTTTCATATCCTTTTTAGTTATCAATCAAAAATTTTACATATATCTTTCTGTCTCATCTTCTTAAAAACGAATTGCATCTACATTTTACACGCCTACATAAAACAGTAGATAAATGAAGTAAAATCTAAATACAAGGTTTAATTTGAATTTTTGTAGGGTAGTTAGTTAAAGAGATACATCCGAACTAAGGGTTGCGAGGTATCCTCTCGCTGTATCCGCTAATGTGTGCTTACAGCGGTAGTGCGGGGGTGTTTTAAGGAGTACTTACAAAATTAGAAAACACTTAACCATCCCTTCAGTCTCGGGGAACGAGAGCTTTTCAATTTCCGATATTAAACGTGGGGGATATCGGGGGTAGGTAGCCGGCCGCCGCCGCCGCCGCTGCCGCCGCCGTCGGCAATCGACCAACATTGGGAAAAAAAATGTCTTCTACCGGTCTAAAAGAAGATGTGAGGGTGAAGGGAATGAATGACGAACCTTTAAGGGTGTGGGAGGTTGCTAAAATAAAAGTTATATCGTCTATTTGCATTAATCGGAATTATTTTCGTTTTTCTTTTCTTTCTCTTTGTCCGGTAAAAGAGGGCCGGCGAGTTGCATCGATTGAATGGTATAAAACCCACCCACGCCTCCATCCTGAGGTATGGCAAAAAAAAATAAATAAAAAAAATAAAATAGGGAATTGGAAGGATGTCTAGCTTCAAATGGGGTTGAATTTCTTGATTAAATTAAAACATCCAGATGACCTTTCGTAATAGGGATCGATTTAATTTAATCATATAATTAATAGATTTATAAAATTTCACCAGGTTATCTTTAGTTTTTAAGAAAAACCTGAGTAAAAATTCAATAGCCCCAAATATAATTAAAAAAAGTTACGACACGCCCGTTCTATACCCAAATGAGGTACGGTGCGCCGGAGCAAAAATTTAAGTTGTTAAAATGTAGCCCGCACCAGGCACGTGTAATTCCTAAATGCACCCAAAACAGCCCAAATGTGGCACGTTTCGTCCACGTCGTATTTGTTCCATATATGGGATACGTTTGGCCGCGTTTATGTTTCCAGGGTTTGTGCCTCATTTGGGCGTATATGTGACAACGAAAAATGTTTACTCGGGATTGCAAGAATCTTTTAAATAGGACCGTATTAAGGTATTTACCTAATTAAGAAATTTAAATCCGTAAAAACAAAATTCCTACACCCAGTAGCGAAATATAACCTGAAAAATAATATTAAAAAGCAGAACGAATTAAAAAGAAATTTATTTATTTTTCCCGATCATCCCAAAGATTCGCGTTAATCAAGTAAAACCGTCATCATCATCATCATCATCTATACGTCGCCGTGCGTCGCCTTTTCAGGGAGGGGGGGCACCCATATCGCGGATATTTTCGCGGTTTCAGCCCAACCCTTTTTCGTCCCTCATTTTTGTTTTATTTATATTATTTATTTATTTATTTTTTATAAATGCCTCGAGAAGAAAAATTAATTATCCGTGGGGGCGGTCATATTCCTTGCTTAAGTGAGATTTATTTTTTATTTGTTAAACTAACAAGATTCGCGCGCTTCTCACTCGCGGTTCAGCAGTTTTCATATTTTTATTTTTTTTTATATTATGTTACTTTAGGTCCATGATGAGAAGCATCGCGGGGCAATCTCAATGGGTTTCTTACACCATCCATCGCAAAACGCCTTGAGAAAAGATATCTTGTGGCTGGGCTGGCATCTGAGTTTTATTTTATTTATTTTTTAAAAGACGGCTCGTTTGGAAGCTGCCGCACTCTGTACCCACCCTTTGCCCCTGTACGCCCCTCCCTCCTTTTACCTCCGCGCCCTTAATACGAATGGATCGCGCGCGAAGATGGGTTTTGTGGGTCCCAACCATCGCCTTAACCGCGGTCACTTTCTTCGTAAAATCCGCAGAAGATGCGCGCTTGAGAGTGAGGCGAGCGCGCGCGCGCGCGCCCGCGACCAAAAGATCTTACGACTTCGGCCTGTTGTAAGCGCGGACGGCGGCGGCGGCGGCGGCGGCGCGCGGTGGCTTCTGTTAATGCTGCTCTCAAAGGCCAGAGGATCGGATGCTGGGGTCCATTTGGATGCTGCGGCGGCAGCATCATCAGCAGCAGCAGCAGCAGCAGCAGCAGCCTTCTTAAGGTGGTGCTTGTTTGGTGTGCTCCGGTGTGCCGCGGCACGCTGCTGTTTCGGTGGGTACTTTGTTCCAACGAGCTCTCGAATGATTGATTTATTTCACTCCCCCTGTCGTTTTTAATAAGCCCGAGGTCGGGGTAATGAGTGAAAACATCAAGCCATTCAATCAGGTAACCCATCCAGTGGTGTGCGGCCCCCCCGCCCGCAACCGCCACCGCCACTGCCGCCGCCGTCGAAAGCATCATCAACAAACTCTCAACAGGTAAAGCCATTTGGACGCCGCCGCCGCCGACGGAGGTGTGGAAGATGCTCCCGCAAACGAGAGGAGGTGGCATCACACATTTTTATTAAAAGATTGCGAGAAAATGAATTTTTGAAAAACAAAACAAATAAATAAAATAAAACATACATATATATATGTTGTTGATTTTTCAATTAATTCAATTTTCGATTTTATTGTTTACTACCTGTGCCCGCGATTTCGTATTTCGTATGGGCAAAGTTAGTAAAATAAATTAAGTAATCATCAAATTTATACCAGCCTAATGATAAGCCTACCAAAGTTTTTGAATTACAAAAATTTACAAAAAATTCAAATTTTGCACACATTGACGAAATAAGTAAGCTTCATACGTTTATTTATTAAAAAATTATTTTTATTTAACTCGATTTTCTAAAATTCATGCGTTCAAAATATTAGTCTCCTCCTGGGGCAGTCCGGTAAAAATTTTGATAATGTAAAATTAGTAAAATTATGATTTTTATAAACTTTGCGCTGGTGATTACACTTAAAATCGACAATCGGCTGGCGTCGAACATTTTTCATTTTGATAAAATTTAATTGAGATGTTTTTAATGTAATTTTTTTTTTTATATTTATGTTTTTTTTTTTGAAATTCCATCAAAAGATTTGGGAAAACAATTTTTTAGTTTTTTAAAAAACCAGCTGAACCGACAGACGTTGTACTATCCAAATTTCAATAAATTTGTTTGTGATCGTGTTGTAAATTTGTGAAAATCTATTGAAAATGTGTAAAATAACGAAACTTAATTAATTTCATGAAACGATTGTGACGAACTTACAACTGAATCACAATTCAATTGAAAATAAACAACTGAATCAATTTTTCGTCACTATGTAACTGATTTGGTTTAATATTCACAATTTGATAATCAGTTTACGATCAATTGGAATGTGTTTTTTGCAGATTTTTCTTTCAATTAAAAACGTTAAATTAAGTTATTTCCATCCCGGGAGCATAACGAACAAAAAAAAAAAATTATCAATTAAGTATGTCGCTCCTATCGTCAGTTATAATCGAGAGTGCATACAAAAATTATGATTTTTTGCTGTTTTGTACGAATTTTTCGACTTTCCCTTGTAATTGTAACGAATTTATTTTTTCCTGAAAACTGTTCTAGGATCATAACGAATAAAATAAAAAAAAATAATTACGCATATCCATCGTTCGAATCGTGAGTTATGATCTTGAGTTCATACAAAAATCGTATAGAAAAAAGCACTTTCAGTTTTTTTCCCCGAATTTTTTAATTTTCCGGGAAACTTTTCCAATTTTTCTATCCATAAAAATCTTATTCGGAATATTACGAATATTTCCTTAAAAAAAGATATCCAAATCGGTCCAGCCGTTCTCAAGTAATGTGCTTACCAACGAACAGCATTTCATTTTTATTTATATAGATTAAATTTTATCGATTCTTTCCGTTTTTCAAGTTGTTGATTTTAAATATCACAAAAACGGTTGAAGAAAAACTGTTGATTTTGGATTCAATTTTAAAATAATATACGTTAATATAATAATTATTCTGTTCCAGAGAATGATAATAATTTTATTTAGTAGTAAAATTTAGTATATAAAATAATATCCTAATTTTATTCTGAGTCCCATCGAAAAGGATTTTTAATAAGGGCTCAAAAATCTTTTGGGGGTTAGAAATTTTTGTCATTCGAAATATCTCAGTACAAAATAATAAGATATTAAATATTAAAACTTTAATATCTCAAAATAAAATACGCTAAAAAAATAAGGTTAAATCGAAAATGGGAAATTGGCCAGGTTAACGTGTGGGCAGTCAGCCCTGACACATCGAGTGCACCTTAAGGCGAAATGATAAACGAACAGTGGACAGAAGAAGATTTCAATTGAAATTGATGAAGGGTTAAAGAGGGCAAATACTTGGCACGTTCTCTGTATCTTCGCTCTGTTCAGAAAAGATTCAATACAATCGCACCGCACCGCGCCCCGCCGCATCGCACCGTGAACCTTAGTTTCAATCTCATCATGATCGCGGGAAGCGGCGGCAGTGGCGGCGGTATAACAAATCCAGGTAACTAGGATTTTTATTTTCAATATTATTTTCTTTTTTTTTAATTTCGATATCTTCAATATAAAAAATTACATGAGCACGCGCGATCGGTGTTCTATGTATGTATATATGTATTTATGTATGAACCTAAATGCAAAACTACATACAACTGATTCCATGAGGATAAATATCATAGATGGGTCTGGACCTTGTGGACCTATTTTACGACTACTTCTTCTTCTTATTTTTTTTTTTTTGATCTTCTTCGTCGGCATCATCATCATCATTATTCAGATATACCTATGTTTTTATTTATTTTATTTATTTTTATTTCTTTCAATATAGTGTGGTTGGTAATGTGCTCTCCTCAACCAGGAGAAATCGAATCGTCGAACGTCCAAACAAATCCATTACACAATTTCTATGGAAAAAAATTAAAAATAAATCAATGGTACACTTCTATAGGTGCCCTTCCCTTCCCACCACTTTTATTCCAGTGGACCTAATTTGTATAAAATGCTACAGGAGAATTCGCGCGCGAATCCCTTTGTCACGCGCATCAGGCGAGAGATTAGGTGATGCAGTGGTGCAGTTGGTATCACTGAGATAAAAAAAAGTATTGGTGAACAAAACTGGATTGTTTCACTTTTCTATTCGAAAAAGTTAGTTTTGTACAATCAAAATTAGGTTGGAGCAACCAAAACGACTTCAACAAAACCCTAAAAACGGATTGTTTGCTATAAACAAATAAAAAGTGGTTAATTTTAACTTTGTTTTGGTATAACGACATTTTCTAAAAAGATTTTAAATCTAAACCACTCCTCCGCTGAAATCTGCACTATCCGCTGCGTTAGAAAAAAAACCGATTTTCGGGTACTATCAGAATTTATAGAAATTAGTTATCTAGGTCTGATGTTTTCTTTTTATTGTTGATTTTGGATAGTATGAGGGCATTTTCTAAACCGAGTTTCAATCTAAACTGCTCTTACCGACGCTTAAAATTTTTGCTCTGGCGGTATTTGTTTTATGTTTCCAAATCTCAGAACGTTTTCCTTTCTATTAAAATTAAAATTTTAAAAATTGGTCTTAATTGTGACCTTCAAGCAAAACCTTCTTGATTTATCCAGTGAATTTGGTTGAGTATAAATTAACAAAATTAATTTGTTTAATATAACAAAAAAACCACGACAGGCTAAAAACCTTCCAAGTATTTGGTAAATGTAAACTTAATTAGTTTTTTTTTTTTTTTCTAAATACAATTAATAAGTCAATTCCATCTACCTCTAAACCTCTTCTCTCACTACTTCAAAAAATTTGCATATCATGGAATTATTTTCAGTTTTACAAGATCTAGAGCTTGGGATATGAAAGTAGGTAATTTGGGTTTTTTTTTTTCATTTTTTGTGTTAGTCACAAATATTTCTAAAAGGCATGAAATTAAACAAATAAGTAGACACAGGTAGTAAATAAAAGTACCAATTATTCGGCTAGATGATTACACCAAAAACTTTCTTTTTCGAAGAAACAAAAAATTTGTTTTGAAATTCATTAGGGCGCGTCAAGACAATTGAAGGTAGTAGAGTAAATTCGTCGTTTTTCTTTTTATTTTTTAATTTTATTTTCATGCCATAATTTTCCCCCGCAGTCAATTCTTTTGTGGTCGCAATAATTAACAACAGCCCGTACCTACGTCTTGTAATTATCTCAAGTAACTAAATGTTTGAGGAACCGAAAAAGCGCTAATAGCTAACTTCCGGTCGTTGGGCTAGCATGCATGCTATCTGGTTTTTTTTTTATGCTCTTTTATGTATGCTATGTTGTGTCTCTAGGCCGCGACGACGGTAGATACGGCCTCAAACGAGCGTACGATACAAGAAAAAAAAATTAAATTTAAGAAAAAAATTATTACGGTCTCGTAACGCCCGAAGAAAAAGGTTAAGAAAAGGGGTAAGGTGTTGTACGAACGATTTACATCTTTCTACGGCACTATGACTGCTTTTTTCTGAGTTGGCACCATCGAAATAATTGACAACAATAACGAAAATAGAGAAAAAAAGAATTAATAATAATGCGTCGCAGCCACAAAAACAAACAGAGGTTTCTTCATATTTCTTTTGATTTTTTCTTAAGACATTCATAAGTAAAGGCAGTCGTAGACGGTAGATAATTGTTACTTTGTTCGAGAAACGGATTAAATTCGATGAGTAGGTGTACTTTGGTTTGTCTGATATATTTTTTAATTTTTTTGTTTTAGTAAATTACCCTTAGATTTAATCTAGATTTACTAATTTAATAGATAATGGATTTTAATATATCTAAAAGTTGGTTGTCTTCAGGGATTTTTCAATGCTGTTACAATCTTTTGATCAAAATTATGAAAAAATCTTAAATTAAAATGTCCGAATTTCCGTATAAAAAATCTACACGAGTACTGAAAAATAAGAAAAATCTTACTTTACTTCGATTTATCATTCATTTCATTTAAGATAAATGCGTGCTTGTCACTGTCAATAAATCGAAAAAGATATTTACCTTTAATTCGTTAATTTCAAAGATTTTCAAGAGATTTGCGAAATTTTAAAGTTAAATATTTTCGAAAGTGTAAGTGACCCAAGTTTGTTTTTTTTTTGTTACTTTTCACTCGAAACGAATAATCCTACAAAGTTTTATCAAAATCCGTGAGGAGATCTCAAACTCAATCTGTTCCAAAATGTTTTACTGTAGAACTGTTAAAAGCGTACTAGAACATAGTCAAAATCATAAATGGAATTAGATTAAAAATAGGTGTTATAAAAATAAATAAAATTTTAAAAAGAGTTTTGTTATATTTATTTTTAATACGTTAATTTCAAAACAAATTGTTCAAGAAGTTTTTATATCTCGTGATTTTATTATTATTTTGACCTATTATATAAGAAATATTTATAATGAAAAAAGTTATTCGTTTTTGTTTTTTAGGTATAAGCTACAAAAAATTACGTATATTTTTAAATAAAACAAAAACCGAATCGATATCTTATTTCGTTCAAAAGTTATAGCTTACATAATTTCGAAAAAATATAAATTTCGGGAAAATCTTGTCTAAAAATCAGCATAATTTTTACAATTTTAAAAATTTTTACAAAATTTTTCCAGGGAATTATTCCAGAAAGGTTTATATAACGATTTTTTTAGTTTTTTAAATTCCTGATTAGAATACCACCTAAAAATCGTATTTTCTTTAATTTCTACCAGCTTTAAGAAATGAGCTCGAGGTTACTTAACTAAAATTTGTGGAAAAAATATAAAAAATAAATAGATAATTCGCATTCATAACGATTGTCGTTGATATTTTTAATTTTTTAATTGGGACCTCAAAAGAAATTATCCACAAAAATAGGTGTGTCGAAAGTTTTCGTGGTTTCTCTCTCCGGTGGGATGGGTGAGTGTTGGAGGATGTTTTATGCAGACCTTTGAAGATAATTGCGCCGCGGCGTCGACGACGACGACGGATGACGACGGATGACGACAACGAGGACGACGGTGGTGGTGGTGGCGGCGCGGCGCGGCGGTGAATGCGCGGAGGATGACCGTTTTTCTTACATCTTTTTCCCTGGGCTTTAATGGGACTGTGGGAATTTAATTTTAGGAAATTATCTCTGATTACCACCAAAACCACGTCTCTGTCTCTCCACATAATTACTACCTTGATTCGCAGCTCTTTTTCTGGTTTATTCATTTTTTATTTTTTTTATTTTTTTTTTTTTTTTAAATTATGTTTTTTGATTTTCTTTTAAATTTAAGTTGTATATGTGAGCAGCGATTTTCAGTGATTGTTATATTTTCTTTTATTTTTTTGAGATATCTTAAGTTTTGTACATCGGAGCCGATCTTACAGTCCCGGGAATTTTCGTTGGATGTATGCAATCCATGTTAACTTTGTAAGGAGACAAGAAAGAGAATGGGGCCCCAAACACGGGCACCAACATTCAGAGAGGCTCAATTCGAGGCAGAGGGCCCCATTTTTGGTCCGGGACGGGTAATTACTTGATGAGCTTTCAGCTGTTAGACACGCTAATTGGAAGGTAATTTACATTTGGTGGATTTTCACCTCTTTTTCTTTGTATTTCTTTACCTTCCTCCACATCGAATCTTCAAGAGTAATCTTCTTCTTCTCGATAATTTTCTTAATTATTATAACGCTCGACAAAAACGAGGAGGCCCACAAAATACAAAAAAAAAAAAGAAAAACTACACGCCGAAAACGATTAAAAACGCCTTGGCGATGAGATCGTATGAAGTTTTTTTTCTTTAAGGTGAAATTTTGTCTGCATTTCTTATGGGCATAAAGCATTAAAAAAAATTCCCTTCTTCCTACCTAAAAACCGCATCAATTAATTATTAATTTCGTTAATCGCTACCAAGAAATTATAACCTATTTTACCAAAAAATAATTTAATAATTACAGTACCTGCCTGTATGGAAAAATGTATATGTACCGAAAATATATATATATAAAAAAAAAAACAAATTTAAAATTAAAATTAAAAATATATGAAAAATATGTTCTATGCAACAAAATAATAGTTGCTGAATACGTAGAACAAAAATTGAATTATAAATTAAACATTGAAATATATTCAAAATTTGTTTACAATATTTTAAAATTAGAATTTATTAAGTATATGTATTTTAAAATTTTAAAACTATTATATTTTATTTTCATACATTTATTCGAAAATTATACTTAAATTTTGTACCTAACTTTTGTAAAATAGTCTTCTGGCTCATTTTTGAAATTCTATTAAATTTGTTCTATCAGTGGTAAAACGAACTTATTTTTAGTGATTTTCTTCTTTATTTTTAGCACTTTAGTGGAATTGTTGAATAATTAGCATATCGGTTTCTTACTATAAGTTACGTAATATTACAAGAATCTGTCCCGATTTTTTAGAAAATTTGACTCATAAGTCGTTGAATGAAAGTTATATTATTAAGTAAATTCTACAGTTTGCTGTCACACACTTGTTATATGGCAGCACTTGTCTATGAGAACATGATCTACATGGTTTTGTCCTGTATCAGATTTTTTTTTAAAGATATTTAATTTATATTATATCTTAAAAAATGTTCCCCCTTTCCATTTTTTTTTCTATCAAATGAATCCCTTCCTAGTGGAATTCCTCCCAGAGGAACCTGTTGCTAGAACAAATTGTTGTGAAAATTCTCAGGAATTTTTTTTTTTTTACCCATCCCCAAAAAGAGAAAAAAACCCCATTCGCACCCTCAGCACCCCAATTAAACAAGGTGTTAATGTTAATTGAGTTGTCTCCCACAATCTGTTTGTCCCCGAAGTCTCGAAGTGGCTCATCGAAATGAAAATTCTCTGGTTGATGGCGGTGGTGTCGGATAATGCGAAATTCAACAAAACGATACTTCCCTTAGCGTCCTGCGGGATCTCCCCCACTTATTTTTCCCCCCGCCCGAGGGAGAATGATGTTAATGAATAGACAGAAACAAAACCAACAAAAATTAAAACGAAAGGGTTAAATTCACCGCAGCAGCAGCGCCCCCTGTTGGGGGGAGGAGTGGCGCACTCCCAAAAGCAGTCATCATCAACATCGTCATCATCATCATCATCATCATCACCACGGTTGTCGTCGTCATCACCACCCGGTAAACGGGAGCGCGCCACGAACCCTTCGCAAACAGTCAAGGGTTGAAAAAGGCTCACCGTGACAGGGTTGATCCTCTTAATTGACTGCGATTTAATTACTTAAGCCCTTTAAGTTTGGCTTTCCCGCTTTCCCGGATTCCCCCCACACCTCCCCCACTCCTGGGGCGATGGTGTCACCGGGGCTCGTTTGTGGCCTTCTTAACACTAAGCCGGAAAAGCTCTGGCAACAATTAGAGCAACAAGTGGACTAAGGAAGGGCTCCTGCTGTCTTAAAAGGGCCAGAGCCCTTCTTTTGTTTTTTAAGTTGTTTTTTTTTTTTTTTTATTATAATTTTCTCAATTTCCCCGGGCTTAATTACGCCTACAACATTTTCTTACAGTCCGGGAACTCGGCTATTAAAGTCTCCAGTTTCTTCGCCTCGTAAAGCAGCATTCCATCGCTTAATTTACACCCAGAGGAGCCCTAGCCCGTGACGTCTGTAAGCGTCTTAAGTTAGCCACCCCTAATTATATACCCCGAAGAAATAGCAGCCTTAGTAATTAAAAGTGTCTAAATACCCGGCAAATTTTGCGGAAATCCAACCCTCCATGACCAAAAAAATAAAAATAAAAATAAAACCCAGTCTCCTTCTGAAAATTGTACCTAAACCCACAAAAGTATCTAGGGCCGTCTTGAGACGGTCTTCTTACCCCCCAGACATTTTCAACAAGTTTCTTAAGAGGGACCTTGCAATTCCGGTGGATCCAAAGCAAAGTCCTTTCGACCACCTTAAAAAAAAAGCCCCCCTCTCCATCGAATAACAAAAACAAAACTCTTCCGGGTTTCTTTAGAAAACAAAATTATTTTTTTTTTTTTTATATTTTTGTCTAGTATTTCTCTCAAGTTACCCTGAAGGAAGCTTTTGTTTTTTTTCTTAACACCTTCCGGAGCCGCCACAGCATCCGGATTTAATTAAAACAAGTCACAGGTCACCTCCTCCACCCCCCCCTACCTTCCCACCACTGTTTCAGAAGGACTGCTCCAGAAGGGCAGCAGGGCAGTAGCCGCCGAAAGATGGGTGGAGAAAATTTGTCCTTGGGCGGGGAATCCCCCCGTCAAGAAAGCAACCAGAGAAGGATCCACAGGGCTTAAGGGTCGGTATGTATTTATTTTTTTTTTCTTACATTTTAATTATGTAATTAAGTTCATAATTACTGTTTTAAGCTGTTGCTAGAAGACTTAGGGGAGAACCGGACATTCAACAATTTTTTTTTTTTGTTTCTGTCCGTTTTCTAAAGAGGGCTACGACCATCAGGAAGGAAAATTCCTTGAAGATTTTAATTTTCATTGCCTTTCATTGCCATTCCTTTAGAGGGTAAAAAAAAAAAAAAAAAAAATGGGTGGGGATAAAATGAAATTTTCCTCAAATTGGGTGAATGTTTTAATTGCTTTTTGGCTTTTCGCGGTATTTTTTTTTTTTTTAAATACTTTAATTAGACCGGTAATTGTTTGTCCGGTAATTTTTGCTTTTTCCCTCCTTCGCAGTTTGATTAAGGCGATTTTAGTAATTAAATCACTTTAATTTATTTTTTTTTTTTTGCCAAATGAATGAATTTTCATGGGATTTAGGGAAGGGAATAAAATTTTGATAAAATCATTTCATTGAGATTATGGGTAATTTTAGAAGATTTTATTAATCTTTCTGGTTAATTAATTAAGTATTAAGGCAATAAATATATCCCTAATTAGTCACACTGATTAAAATTCACCCCAGCCCTTTTTTAAGCTGAAATACGACCCTTTAAATTAGAGGAAATGAGACTTATGCCGCCATCTATCGGTAGATTGAAGCTTTAGCTACTTATATAAAGACTCAGGTTGGAATTATTTGAATCGGACTTTTAGTTATCTTTTTGAGGTGGATATTACCCAGTTTGATAATAATAACAAAATTTATCGCAAAGCATGTACCTAGTATGAATATTATGTAATTTTTAGGAAATGTGACTAAATAGGGATATATTTTTTATATAATCAACAACAAGATAAATAAAATAAATAAATAAATCTCTGTCAATAATTTTGCGGGGCGGCATTAACAGAAAGGGGAAAATTTACCAAGATTAGGTCTCGTAACCGAACAGAATCTTGAGGTAAAGATAAAAAGATATTTAAACTGAGGTAAAAACAATAAACGAATTAGAGGAGGATAAACTGAAAAATCTCTGAAGAAAACGTTCTTTTTGAATTGAATATTTTTCTTCGTTCCATGCATTGTCCGATGTGATCAAAAGCGAGACAGAGGCATAGGCGAAGTTTCAGAGCGCGATCAGAGCGCAAAAATTGGTTTATTTGTTGGTCACGTTTTCAATTCTTTTAATGACCGACGGTCAAGTTCCAAAGCAATTGTTACTTTGAGATCCGTTGTATCGTCTTTTGCCCGTTTTATTTATTTATTTATTATTTTTTTTAATTTTATTTTATACATCTCTTTCTCCTCATCCTCTGTATGTATTATAATAATGTTGGGATCAGAAAAGGTATTGTAGGTGAGGAGAGGTGCTTCGCCCCCTTTGGGCCCCGCCGCCCCGTCCGAACGTCTTAAGACCCCCAGAACTCCATAAAACTTTCTGGTGCACACCGTGTCTTCCCGAAGAAGAAGGGTACTGTACACAAATCTCGAAAAAGTGATTTGCATGCATAACGCAGCCTTAAGGTTCATTGATTGTTCACAGCTTAGATTGGTTGAGCATTCGCCTTAGTTGTTTTACTTTTACATATATAGAAGGGTTTTTTCCTTTTCTTCAGTTTTAATCTTCTTCTCCTCGTTTTTGATATTTTTTATGGATTTTTGTATAGCCTTCTTTTCTTATATGGGATACCGGGTGTATGTCTTCGGATTTCAATAAAAGATAAAAATCGATCAGAAAAAAAAAAAATAATAAATAAAATGCGGGAGGTTTTCAGCAACTGATATTTGTTTCATTTATTTCATCATTTCACATATTGTTGATGAGGTAAGATACCTTCGGACGAACAATATAATTTTATTTAATGTTTTATTTTTTCTAATAAAAATCAGTATTTAAACAATAAATTTCTAAATTTTCTTCCATTTCTTAAACATGAAATGAGGAAAAAAAACACTGGTACAAATAACCAAAAAGTAAGTTTACATTTACCAAATACTTGGCATATTTTTAACCCTACCTTGGCTTTGGTTATTATTATTACAATTAAGTCCAATTTTTAAAATTTTAGTTTTAATAGAAAGGAAACCCTTCAGGGATTTAAGCAAACATATAAAACAAATACCGCCAGAGCAAAAATTTTAAACGCCGGTACCCCAAACTGGAGGTAGTCTAAAAATCAGCCAGAAATTACCAAACTCTTTTTGAGTTGCTTAAAATTACAAGAGAATAACTTAAAAAACCAAGTTTAAATTATAGGAGCGGTTTAAATTTAAGATCCTCATACTATCCAAACTCAGCAATAAATGCAAAAAACCGGAGCTAGCCAACTAATTTCTAGCAATTCTGATAGTACCCGAAAATCGGTTTTCTTCTACCGCAACGGTTAGTGCAGATTTCAGCGGAGGAGGGGTTTAGATTTAAAATCTTTTTAGAAAATGCCCTCATATTATCCAAAATCAACAATAAAAGCAAAAAACCGGAGCTAGCTAACTAATTTCTAGTAATTATGATAGTACCCGAAAATCGGATTTCTTCTACCGCAGCGGATAGGGCAGATTTTAGCGAACGAGGGGTTAAAATTTAAAATCTTTTTAAAAAATGTTCTGGTACTCTCGCGATGTTATAATCAACTTAAAAAACCAAGTTAAAATTATTTTGTTTATAGCAAACAATCCGTTTTTAGGGCTTTGTTGAAGTAACTTTGTCGTTTTGGTTGCTCTAACCTAATTTCGATTGTACTAAACTATAATAACTTTTGGTAAAAAAGTGAAACAAGACAGTTTTTTTCTCCGTTGATATTAGCCCAAATGACTTTCCACAAAATTAAGCCAAAGCAAAAATTTTACGCAGTGGTACCCAACAGAAAATATTTACGTCACGTTAATTAAAATAGCAATTACATAAAGTTCGTGTATGTTAGCGTTATGGCGCATTATTATCCATTTTTATATTTTTTTTCTAAACCAAACAATTATTTCGGTGCCAGTTCAGCTTCTCGTCCTCCCGGTAAAAATTATGAAAAAAAAAGCATAGTCAATGTAAAAAAAAAAGCAGAATTTCTCGTAGAGTCGTTGAGAAAATTGCCATCGAGAAATTAAGCATTTCCGTAATTATTTTCTGGCTTAATTACGTTAATTACCCCATGCGTCTGTTTCGAGGCTTAATTACTACTCTTTGTTCCGATAAACCATTAAAAGTGGGATTTTTGTACCGAAAAAAAAAAAATTTTAAAATTAGCCTCAGCACACCGGGCCCGAAAATTTAATTGGTTTTGGTGTGCATGTCTGCCTCGATGTGGTATTAAAACCTCTGTAAAATATGAAAAATTCAAACTGTCGGGCCACAATGCGATTTTGCTTTGCTAAGCAATGAAATTACACCGAAAAACTAAAAAAAGAAGACAAAACAAAATTTAATTTCTGCAGGTAAAATAAAAATGAGCCATGCGTCGTCACTCTATCCGGTGATTTTTATTCAACTGCAAAACAATTAAAAACGAATAACCCCCTCGTCTCATAATTAAATGAACATTTCCACCTTGACCGCCAATTTTTGTCTATCGGAATCATTAAAATTATCTGACACGTTAATATCCCTCGAAATAATGCGAAGAAGGTTCGAAAGGTTTCTTTCTAGCATTTCTAGCCGTTGCCGACGACGACGACGCCTTTTTGGGATTATTATAATTTTTTCCGCAGGTGGAAAGTTACATAATTCCTCTCCTATATTTAAAGGATCTCTAATCAAATAAATTACGAAAAGAAATTTAAAAATCATAAATTAATTATAAATTTTTTCGGAGAAAATGGAAACGATGAAAAGTTATGTTTAAAATATTAAGATTAAAGAACTCTACCACTAAAATTTTGTGGATCGAGGCGTTTTGTAATTGGGGCTTAAAAAGACATAGTAAAAAGTGCCAAAACACGCTAAAATACATAAAAAAATTCAAACCTAAAACCCTATGTATTTTTGTATCTTTCTAAAACCGGCACAACTCTGGTTTTGTTGTTGAGACAACCAAACAACAGAAGGTAAAAAACCTCCGTCAGATACCACCGCCAGCCGCAATGTAATTATCTAATTACTGAGAAGGCAGCCCCAATTAGGGCCTGAGTCAGGTGAATTAACAAAGAACAGAACTCTGCCGGCTTGGACAGGAAATACAAAAAAAAAAGTAAAATCAAAAATAAAAAATAAAATGGACAACCAAAAACTAACCATCCCATCCGAAAGATCTGGCAGAAATTTCGGTTTATACTTTTTCTTCTACCTTTACCTGTTTGAGTTTTGTTTTCCAGTTCCACAGTTCAAATCTCAATTTTCTTACCGGGCGTGAGGATCTGGCTTTAAGTAGAATTAAAAATGAAAATTGTTTGGCACCCAACACTCTTGTCTTATGCGAATTTTAGAAGTTTAATACCCTAAGACAGACAGAGCACGTAAATTAATGATTAGTACTAATTATTAATTAAGATGCTGTGTGTCATGGTCAATGGCCATTAAATTGCGAAAAAGCTTGATAAATTTACTTCTATAACTAGTTGTAACATTACTCTGCGCTATCCATTACAAATAATAAGAAGAATAAAAGGAAATTGGCTTGAAAAATTGCTGTCTGTCACCACTTCATTAATTAATAATTTGTGCTAAATGAGTTATTTACTAAATCATGATTTAAAATGCTGTCTAGGGTATATTAAAATGATTTGAATAATTTAATTAAAAAAAAAAAAATCATTCAAGAATTAAAATTCACTCTTTAGTTGAAGTTGAAATGGAGCCTTCCGACACCTGGAATATGTTGTTTTTTGCATGAGCATAAAAATGTGATTATATGCAATTTTTATTATTATTATTTCTTTTGTTTTTTTTTTTCTTCAATTTTTAACAAAAGAGAAGAACACTTTAAAGGTGCAATAATAACAACAACTGCAACAAAAGTCTTTTGATAAAAGGAAGGATTAAAAAATTATATACATATATGCAAATATTCGAAAAAAAAAAACGAATTTATCCAGTCTCTTGGTCTCTTCGGAATTAATTCTGGGCCGTTTCCTGCAAGAGAATGGGTTCGAGTATTTCACCAGAGGTGTAATTACCATCGTTTGGTGCTTAATTTCTGGATGTAATTTTACTTGAAATAAAATAAAACAAATACTTAAAGGTGCGGCACCGATGCTGCACAACCACAATATGCAGTAAAACAAAATTACAAAAAAACAAAAATAAATAAATATAAATAAATTAAAATATCCAAAAATCTTTAAGAGGTATGTGTCTTAAGAAAGTCATAGTGCAAAAATATGACAATAAAAAATAAAATAAATAAACAAATTAAACCGTGTGTCGGCAAGGTATAGACGGTATGAAAAATATGAAGATTGCCCGACAAGAGAAAATATAGAGGCCAGGTTAAAAAATAATTATACGAAAACACTCGCGCCTGTTGTACCCTGTACAAAAGAAGTTTCTGAGCGGTATAAGGCGGCAGAAAATAATATGCAAAAGATGCATAAGATGCAAAATATGAAAAATATTCTAATTTGTAGGCGAAAAAACCGATCGAAGGAGGTAAAAGAAAAACCGCATATATGCGAGCGATGCGCGCGCGCGCGCGCGCACATCGGAGGGAAAATTATTTTTGATTATGAGCACCGTGCGCACCACGATTTCAGGTTCGACAGGTGAGAGGGCGGTATAATCGCACAACGGGTATATGGATCAATATATATATGAATACATATGTATATAATATGAAGGGATAAAGTACAAAAAAAAGAAAAAAAATTATAAAAAAATAATAATAATTCCCTTTAGGGGGTAAAGGCAAATTAACCAAAGATGTGAGCAATTATCCTCATAAAAAAAACGACCTGATAGAATGAAGCGAAACGAGCGATCATACGGCGCACCACTCACCGCTCATTGCCCCCATCTCGCACCAATCATCTTAAGGTTCAAGAATGCAAAGATGCGGATAATTTCTTTGGGTTTGTTCGAAACGAGAGGAAACTTCTTAGATATTCCCGCCACCCACTCCTCAGACCCTAGGTTACCTATAGTCCCTGTACCATACATCCCCTCCCCTCCCTCCACACAACACCCCCTGTTCCCCTCCTCCCCCTCCCCGATCTTGTCAGGTCATCTTTTGTATTGTTGAGCGCGAGTAATGTCTCAAATTTTTCTCAATTATCAAAAGCGCAAAATTGTTGGGACTCATGTGCCTTACCCTCATCGCCTTAATTTAGAGCCTTTCGCGAACCTTGTTTTTTTTTTTTTTTTACTTTGCCTCCTCCACCACCTCCTCAAGATGCCCTAAATGATAGGGGAATTCGCTCGCGCCGGAATGGGGGAAACGGGAGGGAAGAAGGATTGCTAGAGGCGCAAAAGAGGCAATACGATCGATTTGATTTTTTGAAGCGCCGCAAAAATGATGGTTTGGGAAAAAAAACAAAAAAAACGTAGGTATAAAATCAAAATCAAAAAATCAAAAACTAAAAACTGAGAAAACCAAACGAAACGAAACCACTTCGGTAAGTTTTGTGTGCGGGACTCTCCTCGCGGGACTTGCAATAAATAATTCGTCCCGTTCCAATCAATAAATCAGAGTTTCTGTTCGTTTTTGGAGAGAATTGCGCGCGCGGCGGGAAAAATTTTCTGCGCCGCCGCCGTTGGATAATTGGAGTATTATTACACACCCAGGGCAGAGAAGTGCTAACGAAGCTTTGAATTTTTCGCTATTAAAATAGAAAGATGAGGAGAGTTGAATCAATTCTTTTGGAGGGGATAGAAGGGCGGTTTGTCTCTTTTATTTATTTTTTATTAATTTTTTTATTTTTCCATCCCATCTCCAGAACGATTATGATTTTGTGCATTATTTATGTAAGCAAAATTCTTCACAGGACTTGATGCCCTGCGCGAAAACATTTATACTTGAAATATTATTTTTAAAATTTTTTTCGTATAAAATTTATATAATCAAATACGATTTTTTTTCCAATAGATATGCGTGCCAGAAGAGGCGGACGAGCAATAATTTTTAACAGAATTTTAAAAAGTGTAAGTACATTTTATTCCATATTTATTTTTCCATACGCTCATACATTTTTAGAAAGTATTATGAAACAATATTAAAATTAATGTGCTACTGTAGTTTCAAAATTTATTTTATACATTCTTCTAAAACGAGATGCGCATAACACTTAAGTACTATAAAATACAAAAAAAAAAAAAACACTCCGCATAATCTACAGATCACAGCATCTTTTGCGAAATCATCAGATCTTCTCTCCTTCATTCGAAAAGAAATGAATTAAAAATTAATCACTAAGGTGAGCAAGATTTAAAATTGCGTGAGAAATGAAATCATGAAATTGCAAAGAATGTTTTCTCGCCTTCCCTTTTTCTCATCTTAAGACTATATGTTTATAGGGTGCGATGTGAAACGAATAATAAGAAGAAGAAGATTTAAAAAAAAGAAACATAATCTTTCAACAAAATTACATTACAGTCGAGAATCGGTGCATAGATTAAAAACGATGCACTTAAACAGAGCCATTTAATATCACGAATTTTCTCTAACCCTTCTTAAAAAAAATGATGGAATCGTCCTTTTTCGCGAAATTATTATTATTTTTTTTTTATTCTTACGAGAGACGAGCTAATTTCATTCTTCTTCCCCCCGCTAATTATATCCAAGTTCGTTTTTCTACAGTTCGAAGATTTTATATTATTTTTATTTATTTCTTAAAGTTTTATTCTTCTCTTTCAGCGAAAATTATCGTTTGAGGATATCATTAGAGTTCGGTCGGTATTTACGTTTTTGCCCTTGAATTTTGCGTATATGTTAATTATAGGGTGATTTATACCGATATTTTCCTCAAAAAGGTATTTCTTTTATTCAAACAACTCTTTACAGAAAATTTATCGCATTTAACAGCATATAATAGAGAAATAACGATTTAAAATTTTAAAAGTGTAACTAAAAAAAATTGTTTGATATATAAAGCACCTGCATAACTAGAGAACATTTTGGTAATGTGAGAATTATTATATTTTACTTTTAATACTTTAAATACAAAAAACTCATATTAATCTTTGATTTTATGATTTTTTTTTTATAACTTGTACCTATAGTTTTTAGTAGCCAGTAACGGGGACATTTTCATGCAACAAATCGATCTTTTACTAGTTTGGAAGTGTGTTTAGGATCGTTGTCCTACTGAAACTTCCAAATTAAGATCATGTTATTCTCCGCGTAGGGTCCCACCATGTTTGACTGACTTTTTTGTGAAATGATTGTGGAATGATTTTCCTTTAGGACGACGAAAATTCTTTTGAGCGTCATTAGACAACAAATTGATCTTTGTCTCATCGCTTTAAAGAACTTTATGCAACTTGTTTTTTTTGTGAAATTCTGATTGGGACTAAGAAAAGTGGTCTTTCGCAAATTGCATCCTCGACTTCAAATTTGTTTATCGAAGCAACAATTCTTAGATCCGTTCTTGGAGAAGTTTTTCTGTGTTTTTCACACATTTCGTTGCCTTTTTCTGGCTTCAGAGGATTACTGACGAAATTAGCAATCGATTTAAAAGATTTTCAGTAGATCGGATCGGTTGATTTTATTTTTTCTTAATCTCTGAAATAAGCCGATTCCTCTAGAGTGCAATGTTGCAAACGATTTTCACAAATATAAACGTTTTTACAGATTTAAACATGGTTTAAAATATAGAATGAATTTTTACAAAGTAAGAAAGAATTTTTAGTTTTTTAATTTTGAATAATTAAAAAGTGATCGATAATCAGGACAAAATCATCAATTTTCGCAATTCTGACCGGGATGGTCGAAATTCAAAAACAGAATATTGAAAAAATTAGAGTTATAAAAGATAACTTTTATCTCATAACTAAAACAAATAAATTGTGAGACAATAGGTAATAATCATAATAATAGTTATTTTAATTGTGTAATTTTTGTTATACTTCGTGAAATTATGGCCGAAATTTATAGTTCATTTGATTAGTTTTACAAGATTAGATAAATTTATTTTATTACAAGATTAGATAAATTGATTTGAAAAATGTAAAATAATGATTATTTTCGATCCCCTGAAAACAGCGATTCTAAATTAATTAAAAGCTAAATGCAATTTTGGATCACACATATCTCTTGAAGTTGTAAATACTAATTTTATTTGTTAATATCATTATTTTTCGGATTCGTAGAGACAACATAAATAGAGTCGAGTTTGGGTGGTCGGCATCAGGACATTTTACGTTAATCCTAATAATATATAATAATAATATGAATTATCCAATTATAAAAACCTAAATAAAATTGTTTGAACCACTTTTAACTTTTTGCTGTAAACAAAACGACGTTACAACGAAACAATTAAAAAATTTCCCCAATTGCAACATTTTTCAGAAAGGTTTGAAGTTATTTTGTTAGTTAGTTATTTTATTTTCACTGCAGAACGATATAGAAATAAGTGAAACTAGGGCTAATATTTGCATAAAATAAGATTTGAGGGTCATGTACCTATTTTATATAAAAATTAAATTATTCCATGATTCGACAAGTTTGATACTCCCCTTGTAAGTGTAATAGAAGATAATTCTTGGCTCATTAAATATTCATGGGGATATGCGATGAAGAGCATCAGAAATCGTTCAAATAACTTGAGTCATATGTCATAGCATAATTATTCCATTTCTACTGGCACTAATATTCGAAAAATTTCAAATTTCCCTCCCTCCCCCCGTATAAGCGACAAAAATGCACTTTGCGTGCGTTGCGTGCATCTTTAACTTCAGCTGTTTTTATTTATTTTTTTAAGCCGATGCAACCTTACCACGGTCTATCGATGGGCGAGATTATGAATATTAAAATGAGGTCTCCTCTCTTAGAGTCGGTATCATCGTAAGCTATGCAAGTCACATGGTTTTTGTTGCAATTTCATTTCATATTCAATTTTCGGACTGAATTGTTATGCGGAACCCGACACCGCGACTAGGCATGCCAATTTCTTTTATCTTTTCTAACCGCGCGGCTCCTATGGTACCTACATATATACACCAGAAAAAAATAAAAAATATATATAAATAAATGTACATAAATGTCTTTTTACTAATTTTTATCTCTTCTACATATGTTTAGTGAAAATTTACCTACATATAATACATATGAACATATGTGTATACATATGTATATATATTTTTTTTTTATCTTAATATGTCCCCATAACATTTTTTATTTATTTTTTATTCACAAAAAACTTATGCTTTCGAGGCACACCCCCGTTTTTTATTTTTTCGCGATCTTTTAACAACCTTTAGCTGATTGTGATTAATTATAATTGCCGTGGAATTTTGTTAAACAAGTCACAACTGTGTGAGATGATTTTTAATTAGTTTTCGTGAATAACACAACAAGCGATTTTACTGATTTGAGAGCTCTCAACTATTGTTGGTCACAAGAAGTTGAGGGAATTACAAAAAAATAAAAAATAGACAGTACCTCGCTGAATTGAAAGAACAAAGAAGGAAAATGATTTTTTTTTTTGTTCAATTCAACTTATGCTTATTTTTTATGTTGGGGGTTTTTTTTTACATTTTCTTATTCTTATTATTATCTGAGTAGGTGACATTCATTCGATGTTAAGCGTGTCCGGGTTCACCGGTTTTTGTCCTCATATTTTAAAGAAAATACACTTTGGAATTAGCAAATTGTGTCATATAATGCAATATCGGACTAGTTAAGTTACTTATTTATTAGTCACATGATCCTGAAAATTATGTAATAGTCATACTGGGTGAAAATCACCCTAGTATCTTACTTTTTTTTTTAATTTTCAACCTATCAAAATAAAAATGGTTACTTAAATCTGAAATTACTTATTTTTCGATAAATGTTGTTGTTATTATCAAACTGGGTAATATCCACCCCAAAAATATAACTAAAAGTCTGATTCAAATAATTCCAATCTGAGTCTTTATATAGTTAAAGCTTCAAGCTACCGATAGATGGCGGTATGAGTTACAATTCCTCTAATTTAATGACTGTTCGACATTTCTTTAAAGCTTAAATTTAAGACATTTTTTCACTGTTGTACCGCATATAATGACTTATTTAGGTATATATACCAAAAATTGGTAAAATTGAATTCCACTAAAAACGAGAAAAATAAAATGGGATCGTTTACTTACTAATAAAATTCAAATAAAGATTAAAATCTGTGCAACAATTAGTTTCAGTTAATTCCACCATCGGGAAGATGAAATCTATCGAAGAATAAGTTTAAATAAAAAAGAGGAGATTTCCGAAAGCATGCGCTTCCCCATAAAAATTCCTGTTGCAGCATCCCTAGCATCTACAGCATCCAAAAAAAAAAAAAAAAAATCGTATCTGAATGAGATCAAACAGGAAATTAGCAAAAGATGGAGTCATCCCCAGCTTATTGCGACTGTTAAACATCAGATAAGTGTTTAATTTCTGTTTTATAAAATTTTAGGGTGCTCTGACGGTGGAAAAACGAAGAAGGAATACCCCCCCTACTAAAAATAGATAGCCATCTCCTTGTGGACCCATGTCTTAACGCATAAATCGTTTAACCCTTTTCCTACACGAAGATAGCCCGGTTTGATATAGAGGTGCTCAGGTGCAGGCCACTTAAAAATAAAACTTTGTCAGCATCTTCCTCCTCTTACTAAGATTAAGGAGGAGGTGAAAGAAAAATAAATTTACCAGGTATGTGAGTCGATACCACCAAAATACGGTAGCTGAACTTTGATTAACCAGATAAAAATTGATATTTCTTTATTTCTTATTAACTACTTTACTTTTTTTTTACTAGCTAAGTAACGCGGTGTATTTTAAACATTATTTAGATTTGTGATGAGCAAAACACGTCGTGGTCTTAGTCTTGGTCTTGTAAGTAAAACGATTAAATGACTTTTAGCTTCTTACACCATTTAACTATTGATCGATGTGAAATTAATTTCATCGAAACTATTTATAAATTTAAAACTGAAAAAATTCTATAATAGAGTTGAAGACAAACTCCTGGCACCCTCAGATCCGGAGTTTTGTATGCTATTTTATTAAAAATATTTATTTATATAAGAAATAATTATATAAAATATTTTTTTTTTCGATTTGGATAATCAAAGTTTTGTTTTATATAATTAGAACCGCTTCTAAAATTCAAAAATTTATGTTAAATGTTATACGGATTAATCATTAATTTAGATAAAGACTTTTCAAATTCTCAATTTTTGATAATTCACCCAATTTTGGAGTGTTACTAAAATCAACTATAGTCTAAAACTCATTTTATTACCACAGATTTCTCACGTCTTCTTTGCTTTTGCATTTTTATTGTAAAATTAATGCGATAGAAAATTATCGTCTACCTAATAATTTTGTCACAAATCTAAATAGATGCTTAAAATTTATGAATTTTAATGGTGGAAAATTCGTCATATTGAATTTGAAATGGAGAAATTTGTTCGCCATCATAATTTGACTTAATTTTGAAAGTGGATTCGCAACCAGGATATCAAATAAAAACCCCAAAATACCAGTTTTCATGGAAATCCCTTGAAATTTACAATTATTTTGAAGCCCGCGATTAAAAGGTAGCCTAAATATATCGAACCAAGCGTTTAGACGTGATATTCAACGAAACATCTTCACATAATATCACATTTATACTTATATTAATAGGATTATTTAATCAAACCATAATTTATAAACCGATTTAAACCTGCATCCCTCCCTCTAAATATTAAAATTAATAATTCCAAACCCCCTTTTCTTTGTTATTACCCCATAAATCAGAGGTAATTACCTAAAAATATCTTTAATTAATCGTTGCCAATTAAACAACCAATTAACCCTTTTCTAAAAGTTCAACTAATTTAAGGTTAGGGTTATGTTTCGTCGGAAAAGTTTTTTTTTTTTATCATAATATGGGCTTTTTGCGCCCTAAAATAGGAGCATTTTACCAACAACGTGGGATACAAGAAAATTTCGCTTAGAGCAAATTTTCCCATAGCTCAGAACAAATGACTTAAACAATGGCATCATACCGTGGCAAAGAAGTGGGTGGTAAAGGGTTCATCCCTTCATCGTTAGAAGATGAAAAACAATTGACATCTTTGTTACACTCCCATAGAAAAATATGCTGGGGTGATGCTAAGATGACGCTTGTAATGTGAATAAATCGCTACTTTAAATTGCCGCCGGGGAAGCGCAGAAATTGGCTCTTAAGTCTTGTAAGATTACGATCACAAGTCGCGGGGGGGGAGGGGAGGGGTTTAGCGGGGAAGTTATACTTTTGGTACGGTACTTTAATCATCCCTTGAAGCAGCATAAGTACATCATAAGTCGATGTTAAGAGCTCTGTTTTACCCCCTTTATTAGTTTTCTTGGAAGGGTTAGTCATTTTTCGGAGTCAGCATCCGTCGTCTGTATCATTAAAAAGTATAAAAAAATAAATAAATAAAGTATATAAAGTGGGTGAATTTGGTACGGTGGTACTTAAAACCGAGGGAATATGAGGTATTATAAATCTAGTTAAAAATTTTTTTTGTTAGAAATCTAGTCTAATATCACTTAATGATTTTTGATGCTTTAATTTATTTTGTTGAATTTTTTTACTGAGAATAGTCCATGAATTTTTTTACTGAGAATAGTCCATTGCAACTACATATATTATTTATAAAAATCTAGTACATATCTTTAATATTTCATTATATTGTGTACTAGTTGAACCGATAGACGTTGGTCCTGTCCAAATTTCAATAAATTTGTTTGTGATCATTTTGTGAATTTGTGAAAATCTATTGGAAATGTGTAAAACGATGAAACTTAATTAATTTCATGAAACGATTGCGATGAACTTACAACAGTTCTCAAATTGTTATTTATATAAATTGTAACTTTTATGTGGTCAAGAAATTCTTAAATATAAATGAAAAATGCGTTTAACGAAAGAATAAATTTTATTAGTAAGAGTATTTTAGCAATCTTTTGGAAATTGCGGTTTGCGTCCAAAATTCTCGCAACTATTTTAGGGATGCGATCTAAATTCTAGTACTATTTTATTGCCCAGCGAACTATGCAAATATCTATACAAAATTGTTTTCAGTGTACTCATTGACTGAATTTATTAAATAACTGCCGCTTTAATTAAAATATGACAGGTATGCAATTTTAATTATGTAAAAATAACTTCCAAATCTAGTTTAAAAAAAATATAGTTTTAGAAAATATCGTGGATTCGATCGAATATGAAGTTAAAATTATAATTCATAATAGAATCATAGTTGAAATATTGTCAATTTTACTGTTTACACTTCCCTCAATTACTCTGTTTTAATAAAAAATTGTATATAAAAAACTAATAAACAAGATTAAATTAAACTTCAACAGATATATTTCTTTTTTTTTGGCAACATACAAAAGATGCGCGAGCAGATAAATTTTGGGACTTATTTGATTTTTTTTTGTACAAAACATAAAAAAAAGGTATGGATGGCCGTGTGGTGGCGGCCGCAGTTAGAAATGTTCGGCGAAAAAACATAAAAAAAACGGGGGCATATAAAAACCCACAGGTGAAAAAAGCGTTTGAAGAAAATCAAAAAGAAATAATAAAAGAAAAAAGAAGCAAAACCCTAAGAGGAGCCCACACGGGTCTTAAGGAGGACTTTTATACCGGTAGCACTCGGCTTGTCGGCTCTAATTAGACGCAGTCATATTAGGCCCCATCTCGCGTCCGAGCGCCGCCGCCGACGAGCGCGCGATCTGAAGAATTTATTTCATCAGTCCATGTGAAGCACACCTGAAGGAGGGAGGGACCGTCGGATTTTTCAATTTTGACACTTTTGAGAGAGTGAACATCGCAGGTATTTTGACTTTTATTGTTTTCTTCGACCTGTAGGTGTAGTTGCCCAGGTGGGTACCTACTTACAGTTTGCTTCTTCTTTTCTTCTTCAAAGAATATTGCGATTTTCGAACAATTTAATTTAATTGATATTTCTAGGGTTCCGTACCTCAAAAAGGCAAAAAAAAAAAAAAAAACGGAACCCTTATTAAGATCACTAAATTATTTTAAATTAAATCGAAGTGTCAGTTTCGTACAAAGAAAAAAAATTGATAATTTTTAAATATAACATTGTGAGGTATCATTTGAAAGAGCTACTTTTAAGGATTCTAAAAATATATTTTTTTATAATTTTTGATCCACTGATCTTAATGATATAGCTCAAAATTTACTAGAAATTACTACTCGCACTTGTCCATCTTTTTAGTGTTCCGTACCATGTGACATATCAAATGAAAGGGCTTGTTGTAAGGGTATCAAATGTATTTTTTTTATAATTTTAAAATGAATAGTTTCAAAGTTATTTAAACCTTTAACTGTTTATGTCGAGTATACTCGTCATAACGAAACGATAATTTTTCGCATAATGTCGAGTATACTTGTCCTTGAAGATAAAGAAAATTACATTCGTATTATAAATCAACGAATCAACTATAATTTTTTTTTTCTAGAAGAAGGGTAAATACAGAACTTTTTAAAAAAATATATACATTTAAAAATATTCTGTTAGTATGGCAACTTTGTTTATTATTTATTTTAAAAGCATTTCGTGTGCATTTCTCTATTGATTGCATTCTGAAAGGTATAAGAATCTTGTGAATTTTATTGTCAGCAAAAGTAATAGTAAGTATTTTTATACCTTTGAGGAATAAAATTGTGAAATAAATTTTGTTTGTTAAAAAAGACGGACAAGTGCAAATAGAACTCACACCCTGAGGGTTGCGTACCGTTATATTACCGTAAAACTTAGTAAGTAGTTATTTTATATTTTCAATTAAATTTGAAGGGTACGCTATAGGTTTTGATTCCCTTACGAGTGTCAAAATATGCGACATAAAACGGCCGTATCTTTGGATTGCGTTGACTTAGAAGTTTGAGTTTTTCACAGCTTTAAGGGATTGCAGACCTGAATATTTGGTATTAATTTCAACTTGATACCTCCACACGTTCCTGAGAAAAAGGGTCTTGGCAGACAGACAGACAAATGGACAACAAAGTGATCCTATAAGGGTTCCTTTTTTCCTTTTTAGGTACGGAACCCTAAAAATGAATAAAAATTACATTTTCTGAAAAATCAACAATAATCGTCTCCGCTGCGAAATAATTAAGCAGGCAGAAAGAGTTTTTCGAAAAAAAAATTAAACAATTAAGGGGTTAAGAAAATAGATGAAAAATTGACCATATGACGGTACGGAAACCTCAAGTTGTATGTTACTGAATAACTATTTTCTATTCTATTGATCTCGTTTCGTTTTGAATCTAACTTTGAACCTTAAACATGATTTTCTGGCTGAGTACCTTTCTCAGACTAGAGTATAAAACTACTGTTGAGGTCAAAAAAAAAAAAAACACAAAAAATTAATAAATAATAATATTTTTTTTCCCCAATTATCCCATATGAAATTGTCTGGCCCAGATAATCGAACGCATAAAACCGCAAGATATGTCAGGGTCAGTGGTTATGTTTTCGTTGGTAGGGCAAAAGAAGAAGAAGAAGAAGAAGACAAAGTAGGCATCGAACGAGAGCCTTTTTATGCGCGTAAATTATCCCGAAGGGTTTAACACCAGGTACGTTTACACGGTACGCCATATCCCCCGACATCTGGTACAAAAATTGTTTTATTTTTTTTGTTTTTTTTTTTATATAGTATATAAGTCTTTTCGGGTCTCACCTGTTTCATTCAGAAAAATTTTCCGGTTCGAATCATAATTTTTGTGAGATGTTGTTTTTCCTCCTTTATTTTTTCTTGATATTTCTGAGAAATTGTTTGCTCACAGCCGCCATTCATAACGCCTTTTAAATTCACTTTATGATCGAGGCGGCCGTTGTTCTTCATATTTTTTATTTATGTAGGCGTTCAAGATCCGATAGAGCACATTTGACTTGATTAAAAAAAAAAATACATTAATTTCTGTTCTCTCTTCCATACAAAGAAATTTTTCTAGTGAAATTTAACTAGACGAGCGCTAATAAATTATTTTAATTATTTGAAAATTTACTGAATTTCTAGCATAATCAATCGGAATTTTATTAAATTTTCGTAGATTTAAGATGAATTTTACTGGTGTAGTTATATAAAACTAGCTTTTTTCCCGCGCTTTTTGATCGCGCAGGAAACTCTTTTAATTCCCCCGATTCACCTTTATAGAGTTTTAGTTTAGTTTTACCCCTTAGAATTGATTTTAGGAAAATATGTAATTACTTATTTTTGAAATTAGACTTTTTTAGTAGGCGCTTTATGAAAAAATGATGAGCGTGAATTTTACCTATGCGCGCGCAACTAATACCTAAGTTTACTCTATGAAGTTGGGCATTATTTACTATGCCATTTTCGTAATCAACGTCCCAAAAAACCTCAATAACGACAACTACATCGATTTTTAACTTTATTTACCCTATTTTACCCCCAAAGAGGTTGATTTTCGAAAAATCGCGAAATACCTATTTGCTTATTTTTTGTTTTTAGGAGTAGTTTTACGAAGTTTCGAGTCGAAATGTCTATTTAATATTGTTCAATAATTCCTGTATATTTCTAGCTATAATTCCCTAGAAAATTAGTCAAAATAAAATAAAAATACAGGAAATTATTATATTACAATAGAATTCAAGTGATTCACTTTTCATTAAATTTTAAACTGCATATTTAGGAAACCAACTCTAGTTGAAAATTAATTAAAAATCGGTCCTAAACAGCATATGTAAACGTCGGCTCAGCTATTATCAGTTTAGAATTTTTTTTAATTATAGATTGAAGATTGATTTCTATATGTTACTAATCATAAAAATTATTAATTTCTTCCTATATTTATTAGACAGTAGTAGCTATCTTAAAATGATAATAAAATATGTTTTTGTGGGATGGATCTAATCTACACACAATGTATTTAGAAAAATGTTAATTTCCTTGATTATTATTTAATTTTTTATTACCTATATATTTTATTATTTATAAAATACATTTTATTGCTGCATGTATATAAAATTGTAGAAATAAAATTATAATATTTTTATTTTTATCATTGTGGCACAAATTTATTTAGCTAAATAAGAAATTTAATTCAAATTCTTTACTCATATAAAAATCTCAGTCGTCAAAAAGTGTAAATAAATTGAAAATAATAAAGTGGAAGTTATGTATATTGCATTTTATAAATGAAATTTAAATTTTAAAGTAGCAACATTTTCTGGATTGTTTTGTTCACTTTTACATACCCCAAAAATTTATAGAAAAAATTAATAGTAACAAAAAATAATAATAAATTTTTATAGCGCAAATTTTTGATAGTGAGAAAGTTAAATCTAATTTAAATGATTCGAACTTTTTCTCCTGCTGAAAATCACCTCAATTGAGTGGCATTTCCTTTTCGCGGTAATTGTTTTTAGAATTTTTTAAATCAACTTTTAAGGTAACTCTGCGTTTCGTCTCTAAAATTATTAGTACCCCTTGATTTTTGTAAGGGGGGGTAAAAATGGTATTCTCATTTAGTTAACTAAAAAATTACGTGATTTATTAAAAATAATCTGAAATCAAACTCAAGCCATACATAGGTAGGTTCCTAAAAGAAAAAACAAATTATTATTAGCTTTATTATTTTCTTAAAAATCGTGTTAAAGCGAAATCGTTTATATCAAGTACCGTGCAAATCGAGGGATTGGGTAGTACGTATGAGGAAAGTAAATCCACGGAAAAAAAAAGAAAAATCGCACCCTATATTACTATGTAAGAAATGTGTAAAATATAATTAAATTAAACTGTGATCGATCGAACGAAAACGATACTAATTTTTTTATATTATATGGAAAAAAAATGCGTTTTAAAATACAAAAAAAAAATATATAAAATATATATATGTATACACTCCCCCGCCCTTCCTTTAAAGTAAAAAAAAGAAAGACTAGTGACGACTTGGAAGCCAAAACTTCCATTGACCATCGTCAACCTGCGTCTGGAGTACCGCAGGGAGTAACAATGACCCCATCAGCGTTAAAATCCAATCAATCCGAGAAGATATCGCGCACTCTGGCGGCCGTGCCAGGGAGGCTGTGTGGTGCTGCCGGTCCTGCTGCTGGAAATGATCTTGTCCCGGTTTTCTTTTGGGGTACCCCACCTCCCCACCATTCCCCTCTCTCCCCCCTACCCCCGTCCATTAAATTCAGCGAAGACGCCGCGGCGGCAAAGAAGTCGATCTTAAGAAATTTCGCGCCGCGCGCCGCCGTTACCGCGCCGTTCACCTTAAAGACGTCGCGTCGCGCCGGTGACGACGACGACACGACGATCGCGACGAAACGATGACCAGACAATCGCGCGGCGCGGCGCAGCATGGTCCGATGATCGGCTGGGCGATGATCGCGGATGGGGCTCTTGTTGTGGGGGCTCCTCCGGGTGCGGGGGCCCCCATACGTAAAACGCTCAAATAATTAACAGGGTAATATTTAACGGGTATCCATTTGGGCCATGGCACCAAGAAAGGCTTAAGAAATATCACAAAAATGACGACGCTCCTATGGCATGAGGGGGCCACACCTTAAGAAATGCTTTCATAAGACATCGAAGATCTCAAGCATTTTAATGTTGTTTTTTTTATTCATCCGTTTCTTAGTAAGCTGTATGGAGGTATGCTTTATCAGTTCGGTCCGTTGTTGTTGCTGCTCTCAGAAATGCTTTTTTTTATGCTATCTCGTATTTTTTATTTTTTATTTTTTTAATTTTATTTGCCCGCTAAGTCTGTTAATTCTCGCGTTGGAATTTCATTTAATGACAACAGCTCGCCTTGGCTATGGCAACATCAAGTTGTGGGTGCGGGCGGGTCAGACGGGGGACAAAATTAATTACTTTCAGCGCGAAATGATATTTCCTCTTTATTTCGTTTCAATTTATTTTTCTACTCTTGTCTGTTTCGTCGGATTTCAATTTTATGATACCTCCAATCCGGCTGTTTAATTAATTAATCAAAAAACAAATCAGACAGCCAAAGAAAAATCGTGCGAGAAGGAGGCATTTTAAACGGTGCAGGGTCTCTCGTCATCATCTTTACTATAAACGAAAAAAAAAAAACAAATTTCTTAAGACGGTATTCTTCAAGTTCAACAGACCCAATTTTCAATACAGCCCCACGTTATGTCGTGATTTTATTTAATTAATCACATACCCTTTGAAATAATCACAAATTTTTGCGACGACCCAAGTAAAAATTTAACAAGGCCAAAATGTGCCCCAAAAAAAGGTACGGACGAACCCGTTCTATACCCAAATAATTTCTAAACACACCTAAAACAGCCCAAATGAGGCATGGTGTATTTTTAAATTTTCATGCCTGCTTTGGGCGTATTTTTAAATTTTCATAACTCCTTTTGGTCATTTTCAAGTCTGTTACGGGCGTATTTGTTCGCTATATGGACTAGATTTGGACTCATTTATACCTCCAAGTGTATGTGCCTCATTTTTATTTATTTTTTCTTGTCTTATTGTCCTCGTCTACGCTTGCATCAAAATACAAAATATACAAAAAAAAACAACTTAAAATAAAAGGTTGAGGCAAGTTGTTAAAATGTAGCATAACTCCTAAACGCACCCAAAACAGCCCAAATGAGGCACGGTTGCACATTGTGTCACACAAAAGGGTATATTTTTTTATTTTCATGCCTGCTGTGGGCGCGTATATGCCTACAAAAAGGTATACTTTTCTAACTTCGTACCTGCCTGAACCATTTTCCTCTCAAAATCAAACACATTCCTGCAGAAAATAAAAAAAAAATATATATATATATAGGAGGAGAAATTTGCAACGAGTCGCAGACTGTTTGCTCATTAAAAGGTTTTCGTAAAGCGGGGGCGAGGGTACATTTACCACAAAAAAAAAAAAAAAAAATTAGGGAAGGTTTCCTTATGAAAAATATGAAATAGTACTCCCCCTCTTTATAGTGTAAACAATGTTTTTTTTTTCTATTTATTTCTTATAAGAAAGGAGGGGAGACTTTAATGGTATTTATATTTGGGGCTTCTTTAGAATCGGGAATAAACGCTTCGAAATTTGATTGATGGAAGTAATTTAATTTCTTTTTTTTTCTCAATTAATACCTCCCCGCAAAAACGCATACAAAAATATATATAAATCTTAGACGAAATAGGTATTATTGATTTATTTTTATCCGCCCTACTTATTTTCTTGAAATAGACGAAATATTTGTTTTCAAGAAATAAGTACATATTAAAGAAAATCAATATACAATTTAAAAAAGATGAACAAGTGCGAGTACGGGAATTGCTAGCAAATTTTGAGCCTTATCACTAAGGCCACTGGATCAAAAATTATAAAAAAAAATATATATTTTAAGAATCCTTAGAGGTAGCTCTTTTAAATGATGCGCCACACGATATATTAATTAAAAAAAAAATTTTTTTTTTGGTCCCCTTATTTTAATATAAAATAATTTTTTTTTCTAATCGTTGACTGGCTATTGTATGTGTGCGTCATTAACCTTTGGGGAACATATCTTTTTTTGTCATTCATGGAAAACACTCTGGGTCAATCTAACCCTACACACAATTTGATCGTCCACCATTTTAAATTGACGAGCGTGCGATCAGCTTGAAAAATATTTTAAGATGTACTTTGAACATTGTTTAATCAATTGATATAAATAAATTGGAATTATCTTTTATTTTTTAATATTTCTTGTTATAATAAAGGTACAGATATACTTAAAAAAAAATTATATTGAACTAGTTTGACCACACTATATCACTATTATTTATAATATTACTTTACATTAAAAATGTTTATCTGGAGTAAACTGAAGCTTAGTAGACAACAGGGTCATATTGACCTAAAGACCTAAAATTATGCCAAATTTAAAATTTCAACGTTACATAGTTTTCGAGAAAAATATCTGTGACAGACAGACACGAGAGTGATCTTAATAAGGGTTCCATTTTTCCTTATATAGGTATACGGAACCCTAAAAAAAAAAAAAAAAATAATCCATAATCAATAAATTTTCTTAAGTCACACTTTAAAAACGATGATGACAAGAAAGGGCAGGGTAATTTTCGAATTAATAAAGTTCCCCTCCCATATGAAAACAAATAGGGACATTAATAACTGCCTCCAGGGTCTGGCTTTAATATATTTAATTATTGTATGGTTTGCGAAGAAGGGTACCACATCAGAGTACCTCTTACAGCATACAAATTAAATTGCTCATGATGATCTTATGTTTCTGGTCTTAAGGTGCCCGGGTAATGTGTGCAATTAAAAGGTAAAAAAAGAAAAAAAAATGATAGAAATAATAAGAAAAATACCTTTTAAATGCGCCACAAGAAAAACGAGTGGTAGGGTACCCTTGGTACCCTGGAATATGCCGTCTGGTTAATTCCATCGAAGTGGTACAATAAGGCGCAATCGAGCGAATAAATTACCGCACTCGAAGAGGATGACGGTTGGATCGGGTACCGGGGCTACTCGAGGGGTACTCAGGGGTACTCGGGGGGTACTCGGAGGGGTATACTCGGAGGTGACCAAGATTGCATCTATTTGGGACTGTATTAAAAATCTGTCATAAATGCGGAACAATTGGTAGCCGCCGTGGTATTATCGCCCGGCAAAAGGTAAGGAATTAAACCTGGTTCTTCTTCTTCTTCCCATGGGCGTAAGATGGGTCTTCTCTGATCTTCGCTGCCGTCTTGAGACGTTGGGGCATGCGCGGTGGTTTCGGATGATACCTTTTGCCTCCTTGTGGCTGGCTGGCTGTGCGTGGGTGCTCCGGCTAAATTCACAAGAAATTTATGCTATCCCTCCACCCCTCCCTTCCTTCTTTTATCATCCGAATGGGCATCATCTTAATCATCATCGCACAACGGCAGAAGACAAGAAATTTAATTTAAAAAAAAAAATGAAAAAAAAAACATGAAATTAAAAAACAAAAATAATAATAATAAGTTTTTACAGTCAAAAGACACCTTGGCTTCTTCTTGGCCACAAGGTTTTTTTTGGTCATTCATCGTCTTCAGCGTTGTGGACACACACGGAAATCCTGCGGTACCTCAAGACGGATATTCGTCCTAGAAGACGACAAAATAAAACAATCTCCTCTCACACGCATTCCCTTCCCTAATTTGTTTTCTGATTAATTATTTTAAACCATCAAATCTTACGTAGGTATCCCACATATAAACGAAATTCTAAAAAAAAATATAAAATATCATTTCGTAATTCATAAATACAATTTCTTGACTGCCTACACACCACACAAAAATTCTAAAAAGATGTCGCATTTTTAAATCTTCGATTTTGTACCTAATTCAGAACAATAGCGAAAGTATTTCTAAGTCTAAGAATGGCCTATTTTTATATTTTAAATTCTAGTCCTTATTATGGCTAAAAATATTCCTTTGGGACGTAATCCGATTTTATTTTTTCCTGCGGACGGGTAGACTTTTTTATATAGTCTAGACAAAATTTAAACAACTAAAAATTTATTTTATAATACAATCAGTCACTTATATTAAATTTATATTTCAGGAAAAATTTTATATTCAATTTCAGTGTTCAATATATGGACCGCAAGGTAAACTTGTATATTCAGCTTCATAAAAGTTTGCATAGCTCTCTATGGGGCATAGGTTGCAGTCCGAAAAATCAAATTCTACACCCTGTAGCTCAAAATATTCCTTCGCGAGGTACCCTGTTTATATTTTTTATGAAAAGCTTGGTATGTTTCCCTAGTCTGGGTAAAAATTCAGAAATTTAAAATTATGTTTAGAGTAAAGAGAGCATTTTCCGTAATAGGGTTACCTTTTTCTTAAAAAAAAAAAAAAAATCCATTTTTCGCTTCAAGACGTCTAAAAATCATAATGAAAAAAACAAATTTTTTCAAACTTCAGGACAAACTTTTATATTAAATTTTTATATACAATGTATGTAGAGTAAGGCGAAAGTTTATATCCAGCTTCATAAAAATTTGTATAGCTTCTATGGCGTATAGATCGAAAAACCGAAAAATCAACTTCTACACCCTGTAGCTTAAAATATTTCCATAAGAGGTACCCTGTTATTATTTTTTTTAGAAAGCTTAATATGTTTCCTTGGTCTTGGTAGAATTTCTGAATTTAGAAATTTTTGTTTTGGAGCCAAGGGAGCATTTTCCGTGAAAAAGTTTATTATTCTTTCTCTCTGATTTTAAATTTTCCCTTCAGGAGGAGTAAAAATCGCAATGAAAAAAACTAATTTTTTTAAATTTCAGGAAAAACTTTTATATTCAATTTTTGTATACGATGCATTGAGAGCAAGGCGAAAATTTATATCCAGCTTCATAAAAATTTGTATAGCTTCTATGGCGCATAGGTCAACATTGAATATAAAGATTCGCTCGGAAAATTGTATGATGTTGAATATGAGAGGTTTTATTTTTTATTTAATTAACCAGTTACAATTCGTAACTTGAGGGGTTAAAAGAAAATTGGCAATTAAAAGTATACCGCGTTTTTAGGGATTTATGCGTTGTGGAAACTCATTTTCAAAGTTAGAAAAGGAGGGCAAATAAAATTCTGAAAATTACATTAAAGAGTATCCTTGGAGCTCATCTCAGATTAAGATTTCCTGGATTAAATATCATTTTCTCTTGCACAAGGGGGAGCCCTATTGTAGTGAAAATAATTTCTCCTTGTTAAGATCATTTCTGTCAGCAATATTTTGATTTTCGCCTTTAATGATACAACAGCCCTGCCCCGCGGTGCGAAGAATTCATAACTTTCTCGACAAGAAATCTCCACCTCTTGCGAAGTTATATTCATCAAAAATGCATTGAAATGAATGTGTCTTGAAGAGCATGATATAAAAATCGTTTTGTGTAATGTCTTTGGGAGTCCTTCCACCCGTCTCCGATATCCTTCAACTTCCCCAAAAAAGAAAAAAAAAAAAAAATCCATCCCAATTCCATAGAAATAGTACCAGGAATATTCGTGGTTGTGATATTTTCCAAATTAAAACCATTTTCCTTTGGCGGGAAGCCCCAAAAAAGAATAGAGCGGCAGTGAAAAATATAAGAAAAGAAATGAAAATAATGCAATAATTATCCTGTGGGCGAGGACGGGAGCACAATGGGATCAGTCGGGATTTATTCAGGCGCGCTTTCAGGAAGGAAAAGAGGGAAGTAAGACGGTCGGGAACGTTTTTATACAATAAGAAAATGCGGAAAATATGAAATCAACCTTCCCCCTGTACAATAGACGGTTTTATCGGACCAATTCCCGACGTAATTAGAGTGGAATAATTAAGATATTCATCGCATAGAGGGCGTTCGACTTGGAAATATTTCTGACAAAAATATAGAACAATTTTTTTTTTGTTTTCTTTAAAGGGAAAATTATTTTTATACAATTTCCCGAAAATTCTGAGGAATTCGCGGTCAAACACCTCGGTAAGAAGGAAAACTACGGAAAAGTCTGAGCAACAGGTAGCCCCGGAACATGGTCATCATCTGTTTTTCTTCTACATGGGGTCGAGGTTGATTTTCTACGGAATCCCCAGCATATTTTCTATCTGGGATACGATGAAAGGGAAAAGCTCTCTCCTTTTTTATTTTTATTTTATTTTGTTTTTGGTTTGTAAAAAAAAACAAAATCCTTTTTACATACATCCATATATACATACGTACATACATATATACATACAATAAATACATTCATGTACAAGGGAACAAAATTCCCTTGAGGTTGTCTTCGATATATTTTTATATACTTTCACCTCGCTTTCACTTCTCTCTCCCTGAATATAGTAAAAATCCTGAAACGGGTGCTGGCCAGTGTGGGGGGTGGTGCAGGACATATAAAACAAAAATAATAATAAAAATATAAAGGGGAAAAAGAATTCCAAACGACCTGTACGAGCATTTTCAGCAAAACATCAAATCGATATATCGATTTTAAGCTCAAAATATCCACTGTCATATACACGTGTTTTGTATGTGGGGCACGAGGGAAAAAAAAAGTAATATAAAAAAAAACGAATTATCCTGTGAACAGGACACGGAATATCCTGCCCGGTAGTTGTACTATACACGCTCGAAAAAAAAAATAAAAAAAAATATATATGCTCCTTGTATGTAATAGAGTCAGAACCACGTGCTCTCCCACCTGGAAATGTTCCTGCTTCCGTTTTCAGGAATATGCTCCATATAAAGAAGGTAAATAAAAAAAAATAAAAAAAAAACCGAACAGTGTTCCCGTAGGTAGACCAGACCAAAACAGCACTTTACCCTTGACCTCAAGCGGTCAAAATTCCCAACCCTCAGTAACTTGGTGAATAACAAAGAAAACAGTCCCTAAAAATAAATCTATGCGAATTTTTCATTTTGAAAATACAATGAGAAAAATAAAAACCGTATATGCCTTAAAATTAAAGTAGCATACTAATTTTAAAGGGTTTAAACTTTATAGAATCACTTAGCTGCCACACTGGGTAAACTATTTAATTTGAAAAATTTCAGTCATTCTCCTGTCTGTTGATTTACAATTTCTAGTTTAATTTGTTTTTAATTGATACCCTCTGATAGTGCAGCAGTTCTATGAGGAAATTATCAGTTAGTAATTTTATATGATTATGAAAAACTGATCTCAAAACATATCCACCTCTTTTGATGACGCTTTTGTGTTACTCTTATAAACCCGGCAATTTTCTGCATTCCGACTAAGCAAATCACCTAGTCATCAAGTTCATGTATCGTACGAAACGTTCTTTTGTATGCATAAATTGCCAACAATTTTGTTCTGATTTAAAGCGTTTACTTCATTACTTTATTATGTGATATACATTGAGAAAAAAAAAATTAAGTTTACATTTACAACAACTTAATAAACTAAGTTAAAATTAAAGGAGCGGTTGAGATTTAAAATATTTTTAGAAAATTCCCTCATACTATCCAAACTTAGCAATAAATGCAAAAAACCAGAGCTTAGCTACTAATTTCTATAAATTCTGATAGTACCCGAAAATCGGCCTTTTTCTACCGCAGATGATAGTGCAGATTTTAGCATGCAAGGGGTTAAGATTTAAAATCTTTTTAGAAAATGTTCATAATATCAAAACAATGAGTTGCACTGTTAAAATCAACTTAAAAAACCAAGATAAAATAAATAAATTAATTAAATCCGTTTTTAGGGTTTTGTGGAAGTAAAATTTTGTCGTTTTGGTTGCCCCAACCTAATTTTGATTGTGCTAATCTATCTTTCTGGTACAGAAAAGTGAAACGAGCCAGTTTTATTAAATTTGCCAGTATTTAATTTTTTTTTCTCAGTGTAGATCTACAGATAACCTTTAATTTTCAAAATTTAGTGGATATCTAACTAGAAAATTAATTGATTAATTTAAACTACAATTCTCTTATGTACGAGCATTTCTAAGAAATGAAAAACAAAAAAAAAATACAATCTTTATAATTCATAATGATTCCAGAATAATAATTGCATAAAGTTAAATAGTTATGTGGGAAGGGAGAACGCAGTGGGAGAAGAGAGAAAAATATGCTGCATGTAGGCCCATTAAAATGTATGGAATTCATGTAGCAGTCGTCTGTCAACATAATTAAAAAATTGTAAGATGCTATCAGAACGATTTCTTCGAAGAAAGGATATTTTTGCATTTCTTCTGCGAGTCTCGCGCGCGTTCGCGGTTATATCGAATAATATAGGTTTGTATGTTTGGAGTTTATTTTTTTTATTTTTTTTATTTTTTATTTTGATAGGGTCGTCGGAGCAGTGGGTTCCATCGTCTGTCCAGTTCTTGTTAATATATAGATGTTGGCAGGTATGCACGTAACCTTCGAAGGAATAGAGGAAAAATAATTGACTCTTCTCTAGCCCTGGGTATGTCATCATTAAGACGATTTCAGCGAGACTCTTGGAATATTTTCCATGTCTCGAAATGAGGTTATGGATGCGGCGAGTAGTGGGGGGGGTGGATCTTCATGTGATCTCAGGAATAATAATAAAAATGTAACGCCTTTAAGATGAGTCTGTCATGATTGCGGTGGGTATACCACTCGAGAACAAGACATTAAAATGAAAAAAAAAAACAAAAACCCTATGTCTCACGTCCGGCCCTTGATTGACTTTTTCGCGCGCCCTCTTTATAGCACATTTAGCCCGATTATTCCCCATTATCAGGATGAGTGTCACAGGAATAATCTTTTGCAATGGCTTTATTCTGTTAAAATAAAAAATAAAAAAAATTAAGAAAACCCCCTCCCCCGGTTCGGACTGGACCGTGTACCCATCAGTTTTATACCTTCTTTAAGGTATAAGGGCATAATCTTGGAAGGTGCGGAGGCGCGCGAGCGCGCGCGCGCGCGTCCCTTATTCAATTTTCACCATCGTTTCATGTTTTTAAACGATGTATCGAACACGAAAGGTGAGGTTTAAAGACACCAAAAAGGTAGTAGCTCGCGATGGATCGTCTTTTTTAGCGTCTGTCGGTTGCTCCTGCATTTAGACCCAACAAAATGATAAATTTTCATAGGTGAGCGCACCCACAACAGGGAACCAAAAGATCATCGTTGGAAAAGACACCAGAAATCGAATACAAAAATCTCATACATATTCATGCCGATTTCAAGAGTAATCAGCATGCAGAAGACTCCTCAGCCGGTGGGACTTGAGCCGCGAAACTTCGGTGTTTGATTTTCTTCAGCATCCGACGGAGGACCATCATTCTTGTACCCCTCCCCCGCCCCTCCGTCCCTCCCTTCCACTCCACGATGCTAAGTAAAGAGATTCTTTTAGTCTTTGTAGGTATGTTTTCTACCTATTTAATGGACACTTTGCAATTATTTTTTGTTGTCGCCCAAAGGCCTTCATTTTAATTTTATTTATTTATTTACTTTTTTTTTGTTGTATACTTTTATTTATTTTTTTGGTTACTATTTCCATGCCCTGGACAAAACTCCGGGAAGTGAGTTGAAAATGAGAGAAAAGATTATGAGACTTCCAGGAAATATGTCTTGAGCCACATCTTTAACATGACACCTGCCCCTCTCCCCCTCCCCCCCTCCCTCTCTTCCCAATCCATACTCCTCCCCTCCACAGTAATTTGCATTTTCTTTAGGTTTGAGAAATGATCGTTCTGGTCGCGAAACAAAAATTTCGATTCCGATTTCATTGGAATTTAAAATTCTTCACGGAATTTAATACCCTAGACAGACAGCATTCGAAATCATGATTTAGTAAATAACTTATTTAGCACAAATTATTAATTAATGAAGTGGTGACAGACAGACGTTCTTTTTAATTAGAAACGATCGATTTTTAGTTGTAATAAACAAAATGTAGTTTTCTTCTTCTTATTATTTGTAATAGATAGCGCAGTGTTGTATAAGTACAAAATTAGCTGAATTCTAGGAAATTTTTCGCCGTTTATCAAATTGTTTTTCGTGATTTAATGGCCATAGCCCATGACAGACAGCGGCTTAATTAATAAATTAGTACCTAATAATTTAATGTATAAAAATAAAAATTTCAATATATTAAAATTTTTACATATATGTATATCCGGCAAAATACATATATAAAACACCGAACGTAAAATAATTTTAAAAACGAATACACATTTTAAAGGTATTTAATTTTTTAACAGGAGCCCTCAAGAAATTCGCGAAGGGCGTCCAAATTTCCAAGAGGCACACGTCTCAAATTATTTACGCTCAATATTTAGGTGTGGAATTCATCTGTATACTTTTTATTTTTATATTTTATTTTTGAGTCATTTCGAAACAAAAATATAAAAGCATAAAATTCCACTCATTGTGCCGAGAATTTTGAGTGTGGATGGGTCCATGGTCCTCAGAAAAGATCATCTTAATTTTACGACTTAACGGCTTGCCCTAAAGTAATTTTTATACCTTTAGAGTTGTTAAGACTTTTTTTTTTGGTTCTTTCCCTGCTCGTTTTATATGCCAGTAGAGAAATAAAGAAATCATTTAACTTATACACCTTTAAGGTGCTTCATTTATTTTTACCAATGAATATTGGTGTGAATTTACTAATTTATGAAAAAAAAACATATTTTTTTTGTAAAATTTTCATTTTTTAATTCAAAATTTGAAATTAAGAAGTTTCGGTGAATTTTTAGCAAATTTTAAGTGATATCATGAAGACCAATGAACTAAAAATTATAAAATATATATTTTTAGAATCCTTAGAGATAGCTCTTTTATATGATATGTCACATGACATATTATTTAAAATAAAAATGTAGTTTTTTGTACCAAACGAACCCCCTATTTTAATCTAAAATGAACACGTCATCAAGACCTAAAATTATGTCAAATTTCAAATTTCGTACGTTACATAGTTTTCGAGAAAAACCCTCTGTGACAGACGGAGAGACGGAAATGAAAGTGATTTTAATAAGAGTTCCGTTTTTTCCCCTTTTTAAGGAACGCAACCCCTAAAAGTCATAATTTTTTTCAATAGTTTCTTTATGTTAATATTTTATTTATTTTATTTGAAATATTTTATCATCTTCCTGTTGACCACCTACAAAATATATCCAGGAAAAATTCCCAACTAATTCTTTACGGAGATACACTTCCTGATTTCCTGATTTGATTGTTTGTTCGTCTAAAGAGGCGAAACGAAAATAAAAGTGGACACGGGATCACTTCGAGAAAACCAGGAAGAAAAAAAATAAGAAAAAATAAAATAAATAAAAATCCAGGCGTTGGTATCGCACCAACGTCTTACCTAGTGAACGTTGTCTATAAAAATCTTCGACGGCCCTAGTCCGTCGCTCGACCTTTCGATAGTCCCAGAAAAAAAAAAAAAAATAAAGTAGGTGGCCTGTCGGCGGTGTCCGCCACAAACTGCCGATTTATATCCTGAGGGATGTGCACACCCGAACAGGAACAACAATGTAAAAAAAAAAAAAAAAACAGGAACATTTCTGGTTTTTTTTCCGATTTTCCTTTTCCTCGATGTCTGGAGAGCGCGGGGTTTGCAGTCCTTTCGCCTTCTGCGGAGTTCCCTTTTTTTATTTTCGGTGGTGTTGTTGATGGTGGCCCACTCCTGGTTTTGTTAAACCTGGAATCGCAGGAGCGCAACCGGACGACTGGGAAAGGGGCGGGTAAAGGGGGACACCGGCCACTAGCGCCGCACCGGGAGAAGCGTCCAGTAGCCCGGAAAAGAAGAACAACCAACAAAAAAAAAAAATATATATATACATATATATATATATAAAAAAATATATATAGTATAACACGTGTTTGACGGAAGTGTACTTAACGTGTGGTAAAACACCGTCTCTGTGACCGCACTGACAATGGGATTAAAAGGGCACGATTGTTGCCCTTAATGGAGACCGTTTAAGTTTATCAGCGCTTCAGATACATTTGAGATACAATTTCGGTCTATTTTTACTTTTCTGGAACGTTTTTCGCACATACCCTACATCGACCGGTACCATCAGAACCCACCCTTATATTTGGTGGAGCTATTTTTTTTTGGTATAGGTACGCTAGGGCCGGGTATATTTTAGTCAACCTGTTTTTTACTTCATAGAATTTTGATCCGGTGTTTTTTTTTTTTCAATTTCTTTATTATCTTCTTAACTTAATTTTGTAAGAAAAACATACATTCAAACAGCGAAATTAATTACTTTTTTTTTTAAATTGGGGGGTTATCTTTCAAAAAATTTTTGATATTTGATCAATAATAAAACGTATTTATTTTGAAATATTTTCAACTTTTAATGTTTTATCTTGGTGGTGATATTGTTTGAAATGTATGTTTTAAATTTTAGAAGAATTGATATATAATTTTTTGAGTTATACACAATTTTGCGATTTGAGTCTCTAAAACTGACTATCATACTTTCGCCATTTTGGATTATTTAAAAAAAAAAATTATATTTTTACATTTAAATGATTATTATATAATTTTTAGGAAGATGATGACTAAATAGGGTTAAAATGATTATAAAAATAAAATATGATAATACCAAAAATGCAATTAAATACCTTCGGTTTTTTTACCAAACTGATAATATTCGAAACGTTCCCACAAAATTTCATTTAAAAGTTGAATCACAAAAAATGACCGTAGTCACGTTCAGCTTAATCCACTTCACGTATATGCCGTAGATAACGAGACTAGTCCAAGAAAACGATGAAAAGAAGAAAAACGCGTAAGAAAATGTTCGCGTTAATAAGCCAAACCATACCCAACTTCTTTATAATTCCAAAACGTCTTTGGCCGTGCTTTACGGTTTTATATTTTGTCTTAAGCGTAATATTTTACTCGTAGCAATTTTGTTTGTAAAAAAAAACCGCCAAAGAAGAAGTAGCTTCAAGAAAAAAAAAAAAATAAATCAAGAAGTCGAAGAAATTGCCCTGCAAAACAGAACTTATATATATTTATTTTTTTATTTTCTTAAAATGGTCAGGCCGCCGTGGTATCTTTCTTCTGTCGGTCAAGTCATTTGGAATTTCTTGAGTGTTGTGCGCTCGTTTTTCGTTGGAGCCATTTCGGTTGTTTTCAACAATTACTTTTATGTTAATTACGGCACAGGTAACGTTTTACATTTCAATTAGGCAGATGAATGTATAAAAAGGTTGAAAACATGACAAAAAAAAATAAATAAAAACCATCTATACGGTCAAAAAATAAGAAAAAGAAAAATCATAATAAGATGCCTCCAACTCGGTTTTTGTCTCATATTATGGGTCTATGACTGTGACTGTGACGGACTATCACCTGGATTGATGAACGTTTCAGGTAGACCGACTATGATTTTTATTTTTTTTTTATTTTGTATAGATGCGGAGGAAGGCCTAAATGAATTATGCACGATTTCGAATTTTCTATAGTTTTACTCTATTTTTTATGTATTTTAATTTCCAGTCTTCTTTCACAAATTGATTTTTAGTAATTTTACTTCTAAACGACTTAACTATTAACTATTATATTTTATTTAAGAAAAAAATAAAAATAAAATAAAAAATTAAAAATAATTTAAATATTCCCAAAAAGTTCTTCTCAGGTAATCGATGTGGGTGGAAAAAAAAAATATATACATATATAAAATAACAATTTTCACCTGAGAAGTAATTTAATGTTTCACAGAGTGTGCAACTTTTTTCAATCGACTTCAAAATCGCCACAGAAATCTCGGACTGAATGACTGAATTTAATTAGTATGCAAAATGCATTAAATCATATATACAACGTGAATGGAATAAGTTCACTTTAAATTTTAACGTTTATAATAAAATTGCGATGTACCCCCGGGTACCAAGGAGTTTTATTTCTTTTATATTTTTTAAATGTTTTATTTTTGCACAATTTCCACATTAGGGATAAAGTACACGTGTCAGAAATTTGATTATTTACATTTTAATGAGAATTAACGTGATATCGTTGAATTATGAGACCCGGATTTCGTATAAATTTTTTTTTTTTTTTATACTATTACAATTTCAAAAAATCGATTTTATTTTTATTACATTTTTCGAAAATACATATAATGAAATATTTAACGCTTGGTGCGATCATTTTAATTTTTTTGAGTGAAGACATTAAATATTTCGACTTAACATACAATAGGCTAGTTTTTATTCAGGGACTTCAAAATGGCGGACACAAAATGGCGGTCAAAAATTATAAATTTTCAAGGGATTACCATGAAAATTGGTATTTAGGGATTTCTGGAGATCCTGATTGCGAATATATTTTCGTAATGTAAAAATTCAATACGGCGGACCAAATATGGCGATCACAATTTTTGAAATTCTACGAACTTAAATTAAATTTTGTATTAGTGGAACCGATTTTGAATCCCGTACATATCAACTCGAAATTTTATTTATTTATTTCGATGTTTGTTTGTATATCACACCAAAACGGTTGGTTTGATATTTTTCATAGTAATATCATGAAAAAATAAATTGGAATAGTCGATTTAATACCCAATAATTTAATATTGAACATTTACATGTATTATAAAATGTTTAGGCAGACGATAATTTTTATAACGAATAGGCAATCAACATAAGGTTTGCAGCTTTAACGATGAAATAGTCAATAAAAAATTTAATATCTTTATTTAATTTATTGAAGTTCCAACATTTTAGAAGTATTTAACTAAGTAGTATTTTTTAATACACCGGGTAAAATCGGGTTACTCAGCTAGTTTCACTACAAGATTCAATGGCTAAATTATGTGATATTACGATTTCATCTTTAAAATATCTTCAATTTGGGTATATCCAACGATATAAATTAAATTATTTAATAGTGTTATTTACACTTTCATGACAATAATAAGAAGATTAAAATGAAAATAATGTAAAACAACAGACAGATCAATGAAACAAAAATTTGCAGTCTGCTTGCAGTCGGGCATTTTGCAGTTGGCCTGCAGTTGGAATGCAGTCGGTCTGTTCTGGTTTAATATTAAGTATAAAATAAATGCAGTTCAGATAAAAACAAAAATTCTCGGTTATTAAAAAGATCCATTAGTAACCAGTTTTGGGTTGCATGGGTAATAAAGTCGTTAAAATTATCATAAATTCATTTTAGTTACCTTTGACTTTATTTAATTTTTTTCGTTCAAACCGATTAAAATAATCCGATAGAAAAACCGAATCGAATTATTTTAATGTTATGTGTGAAAAATTAATTGAAGTCAGAGGTAACTAAAATTAATTTCTGATAATTTTAGTGATTTTATTAAGAAATTCGTATCCAAAATGGGCTTTTATAACCTCTTTTCGATCCGGTTCGAACGGATTTAAGAATAGGTCTCATAATCACAAATAAAGTAAATTCCGAACACTTTCTCTTTAAACGACTGTCAAAAGATAACTAAAAGTACAATTCAAATAATTCCAACCTAGGTCTTCATATAGTCAAAGCTTCAATCCACCGATAGATGGCGGTATAATTCCCATTTCCTCTAGCCTTCTCAAAGCAACAAAATAACAAAAACCCCTAAAAATGTTTTAGTAATAACAAAAAAAAATTACCTTTAAAGTATATTAAAAAAATTATTGAAATTATATAAAAATTTCTGAAAGTCTCTCATGTTTCAATCCCACGGAATAAATAAAATATGACTTGAAAACCATTTTGGAGAAAAATATAATAAAAAATCTCTTTGAAATAAAAATCGAAGGAACGAATCGCAATCACGATTTCACTTGAATGTTAATTAACACGTGACACAACAATTTGGCACTGGGATTAAATCTCACCTGTGTTGTAATTACCACAAACTTTTTCTTTTTTTTTTTTTTTTGATCCGATTACAATTCAAATCAGTGAAATTTCACTGTTCAGGCGTGAAATTATCAAGCGAAAATTATTTTTCGTATTTTTATTTTGATATAAAAAAAAAAGCATAAATATAAAATCGATTTTTCTCAATCCCTACTCCACCATGGGGTTCCATCACCTGAAATTTATATTTTTAGGATGTCTGGATTTTATTTTAGTTGGAAAAAAAAAATTAAAATTAAAATACATTTTCGCGAAAATCGAGCTTGTACAGTTATTTAATTCCAGAAAGCCACACCGGTAGCAGTAACAAAATGATCCCATGCTGCTGGTGGTTTTTTTTTTTAATTCCATGAATTTTTATGCTTCTTCTCATTTATTTATGTTTTTTTTTTCTATGTTATGTTCCCCCGCGGTAATTTTTCTAGTTCCACTTTATGTTTGATTCGATTGCGGAGCGCCGCGGCGACGAGGGCGCCTCTGTTGACAAAATATCGTGCTGAGAGCTCATCAAATTACTGCCGAACTAGCGTAAAGTCATTTTTATTGCGATTTTGCTTCTTCAGGTGGGCACTTCGTTTTATTTATTTTTTTTTATTTAGTCCGCCTTCACCTTACCTGGCTGGAATCGTTTTGGGCTCTTTTCGAGAAATACAAATTTTGTGGGGTTCATGCCATGAATCATGAACTCTTTTTCTAACAAGCTTCCCAAACTTTCTTTCGAGCGATATGATAAAAAAAAATTAACTTTATTTTTCTGTCTGGTTGACTTTCATTTCCCTCATTTTTACTTTACTTGAGACGAAAAATTTTTTTTTCTTTCTATTATAAACCCTAGAAAATCGTTTGTCATATAAACAAATTTTTTTTTTTTTTTAATAACCCTTTTTTATTTGAAACCTTTTAAACCCTTACCCACTCACACCAAAAAAATAAATAAATAAAAGAAAGTAATTCTCACATTATCATTCCGCGACAAATTGATGACGAATGAAAATAACAAGAAAATCTTAGGAACTTTTTTAAAACGACAAACAGACGATGAACAAGAAAAACAAAATGTTTGTAAAATGTGAACAAAATAAATAAGAAGGACATTTTTAGTGACTTGTAAGCAAACGACGGCAGGCATTTTAAAAAAGAAAGTCATCTTTTTGCCAGGAATTTCTTTTCGATTTTTTTTCACGAATTTTTTCCTTTTATCACCCTGGCATCGGCTGGTACCACAGGTAACCAACAATTGTTACATTAAGCTGTTTTGGTTAGGTGCTAGGTACTTAAAATATTTATTTTTATTTTTTTTACCTCTTATGCTTAACAAAAAAAAACTACGACGATTATGTAAAAGCAATTTATTCAAGTCATGGAATGTAATTTTCTTTTGTTTAAGGAGCTATTCTCATCAGGAGTGTTAAAAATAAATTTTTATATGAAACTTTCCTGAATAGTTTCCCGAAAGAAATTTGGAAAAATCTTGAAAATTTTAAAAGTTATTCGAGTTTATAGATAAGATTTTTTCAAAATCCACATTTTTTCGAACTTATGTAACTTATTTAGTCTATAACTTTTGAACGAAATAAGATATCGACTCAGTTTTTGTTATATTTGAAAACTAACTGACCCAACAGACGTTGTCCTGTTCAAATTTCAATAAATTTGTTTAAATAATTGAATCAATTTTTCGTCACTATGTAACCGATTTGGCTTGATTCACAATTTGACAATCAGCTGTTAGCTGTCAAATAACATATGCGCGCAAAACAGATGTAATTTTATTTTAAATTAGGATAGAATGCGTTTTTCCAGTTTTTTTTTCTTTTAATTGAAAACATTAAATTAAGTTATTTCCACCTTGGAAGCATAACGAACAAAACAAAAAAATAATCAATCAAATATGACGTTTCTATCGTGAGTTATGATCGAGAGTGCATACAAAAATTATGATTTTTTGCAGTTTGTCTGAATTTTCCGATAGAAAAATTCACATCTTTTCCAAAATTTTCCTATTTTCCGGGAAATTTTCCAATTTTTATTTCCCTAAAATCCTTGTTCGGAATACTACGAACATTTAAAAAAGAAAATAGCTAAATCAGTCCAGCCGTTCTCAAGTGATGCCCTTACCAACGAACAGCATTTAATTTTTATTTATATATGTAGATAGAATTAATTTATTGAAGTTTATATCTAAAAAAATGAATAATTTTTTTTAGTATAAAGCCATTTTGTTAATTTTAACTTAAAAACAAAATAACTGTTTGTACTTGAATAAATAAAATTGCCTAAAAATATTCTTTCCAACTTAAACAAAAAAAAAAATTATATTTTATTCAAAATATCGGTTTCAAATAATCGATTCTCATTGTTTTTGAGCAGAGAACCCTAAACTCCAACTTACTTATCAAGTGGCAAAGATTGAACCCATTCTCCTTCTTGTTGGTGTCAATGGGTACGGGGCTTAGGGATAAATTTAAATCATTTGGCGATTTGTTTGGACAGTTTTAATAATTCAAATGCAAATGAGGTACACTGATGCTGTGGATCTGTATCTTTTCTTCCCACAAAAAAAAAAAACAAAAAAAACCAGAGTTTGTTTCGTTTTTCATTCATTTTTGGTTTATCTCTTGTTTGATTTCCTCCAGCACTCTTCCATTTGATGGCCTCATAAAAAATAGATTTACGAAAATTTATGGCATTTTTCTTGGTCTTTCTGGAGGAATTTTACGCCTCGTGGTCTACCACCGATGCAATTGTTTAAAATAGATATTTTATTTTTTTTTATATTTCTTTTTTTTTAAATGGATTAAGTCCACGAGATGACCAAGAATCAGAAGAAGATGCGACACGAGAGAAAATCTGAACCCGAATCGTCTCTTGAATGATGTCTGGAGGCTTTCATTTTCTTGGGTTTCATTAAGAAAAACTCAATTGGAGGTCTAAGTCAAGTCCAAGAAATGAATAAAAACGTAAAAACGCATCCGAAGGCGACATTTATGGGTGGGACAGGGAATATTTTTTTTTATTTTTTTTTTATCAGGTTTCTTCATAGGTGTGAATGTACAAATAATGTGATTATTAAACAGTTTTTTCATTTCGTATTCCTGGTTCCCGATTTCAATAAATTAAAACGATCGATTCTCTACCCAAGACGTTTGCTTTTTCTAATATCGTTTTTCATTCATCTAAGATGGGATCTGGATGCGCTTACATTTTAACACCTGAATTGAAAGGTGGAAAAAAAAAATAGTTTGCACCTGAGAAATATTAAGGAGATATATCGCAAAAAAAAATAAAAATATATAAATATAAAGCAAAAAAAAAAAACGGCATGATAGTGCGTCTCCTCATCTTGCTATAATCGTAAAAGACTCATCCGCAATAAAATGTGAATTTTTGACGCGGTTAAGTGGCCTAGGCCTTAATACCCGAAGAGGAGCGTCCTCAGCATCGTCCGGTGTCAAAAGACGCATCTGGACGGTATTAAAAAGCGATTAGAACACACCTTTTCCTCATAATTTAATTCGTATACTTTTGCTCCATACACCGCGGATGCTGTGCCATAGATCCGCGATGTCTTCGTCTTAAGAAAAACTGATAAAAAAATCCCACACAGAGGTTTCGGGGAGCCCCAGCGCCAGTGGCCCCAGGTGAGATGTGCGCGCTGAGATGCTGTAGCCACACACAACATCTTGAGATAAATAAAAAAAAAAAAAAAAATTAAGATACAAATAAAATAAATAAATAAAACTTCCAGAGATGACGAGAATTCTGCTGCTACAGCAGCAGCAGCAGCAGCAGCATCCGCAGCAGCAGCACCAGCAGCAGCATCATCATCATCTCCAGACAGCATCAGGCAACTTCCTCCTTGTTGCCTCCTTTGCTCAAGGTAATTTCATTCATCTCGAAAACATCTTAAGAGGTGCAAAAATCTCCTCCCCCCCTCCCCTTTCCCCTTCATCCGACTTCCACTAGGAGAATTTCATCTCTTCCTCAGGGAGCGGAGGATGCTGTGTCTGCCTATGGACCCATAATCATCATAGGTGTGATTTTGTCTCGGTGCTCGGGGCAATCTCTCCTTGGTTCCTGGGGTTCCACTTAGACGCATTTACTGCGACCAGATTCGATTATGCGTAAATAAATTAGCGCCCGGCGACTCTGCGCTGTCGCAAAATGCAGACGGCAAAATAAAAAATAAAATAATAAAATAAAAAAAATTATTAACGCACCGTGGGCGGAGGACAATTCTACCACAAAACGAACGAACGACTCTCCGGCCGGACCTCAATATTGCGAATTTTACGCGTTTCTTGGGCTGCTTTTTCGCATATTTCAGAATCCGCCTTAGAATTTACCATCAGACTCTTATCGCGAATTTATGGCTTTTCCAGTTTTTGAATATGTAATATAAAATAAAATATATAAACATAAATGTATATACATACATATAAGTATATAATATTATATCTTCTTAAAGTATGTAACATTTATAGAAAAAAATGTTATAAGTAACCGAAAGTTTTTTTTTGATAATCTTTAAACTTTCTTTTTCATATAATTTTTAGGGTTCCGCACCTTAAAAAGGAAAAAAGATGGAACCCTTATTAAGATAGATCACTCTCGTGTCTGTCTATCCGTCTTATCTATATAAAACCAAAAAATAATGATATTATAATAACAAAAAAAATTTGTATTTACAAGTTCAAGAGATATGACTGATTCAAGATGGCATTTAGTTTTTAATTAACTTCTGATAATTAAAATTAAAATGAATTTTAATAACAATTGCAGCTGCTTGCTACATGCCCTGAGTCCGACCACTAAAACTGGGTATTTTTTAGAGGTATACAAATTTAAAATGACATAAAACACGTAAAAATAATGTTAATAGCCATGATGTTGGCATTATTTAAAATATATTTTTATGCCATAAGTGTTTAAAAGGCCAATTCACAGGTCCATTACGCGAAATTATGCACTCGTCGAATGTTTCCCGTAATAAATTGATGATGTTGCGCACTGTGTGGCATGTTGCGTCACCTTGTTGAAATCAAAGCGGCATCACTTTTAAAATTGCCCATAAAGCACACCAACCAGTAACTTTTAATGAATTTAAGAGCGTTTCAACAAAGGCTTCTGGGTTTTCATTTTACATCAATAAATAATAATAACTAAGAATAATTTACACTTATTATCGTAGCTAAGGATTGTATTTACATCGCAAATATATAAAATGCTTACCATGAACTCTTATTATGCATATTTATTTCATATAAAACAAAAATCATATTTTGAGCACTTCACTATCGCAGAACGCGCTGTGATGGCACTTTCTTGCACAATTCGAGTTTTTTACACTAAACTAGAGAATTTTTATCGGTTTTCTTTTTTCGCAAGTAATAGTATGAGAAATGTAGCTATATTTTAAACCATGTTTTAAATCTGTAAAAGCGTGCGTGTAAAAATATATTCATAAAAATGCTAGGTGGTCGGTATCAGGACACTTTACGTTAACGTAAGAAATTTTAAATTTTGCATAATGTTTGGTCTTAAGAACGGTCACATATAATCGTTAGTTAACGATTAAATTCATTGATTTAAAGATTACTTCCTTTAAAATAATTAACATGAAGTGAATTTGCATTTAGTTTTGGTTTCGATTTTTTGGAGGGATAGAACTTTTGATAGCTAGTTCAGGAATTAAATCCTCGTGATCATGGAATGCGTCGTAAACATCGCGAATCTTGTAAATCCATCGATTTGTTGAATAGAAAGTTTAATAAAAATATTATTTCACAATTTTGACCTCTTAATTATCCTCCAAAATCGTGTGATTTAACATTGCTGGATTATTTTTTGTTGGGGTATGTTAAATAACAAAGATTTGCGCGAAAGAATTGTGAAAAATTTGTACTGACAGATTTCAGCCGTTCGGAACAGCCGAGGTGGACATATTCAAACATTAACTGCATAAAATAAAAAATATTATATAATATTTATTTTCCCGCCTTTCTGTCGAGAACCTTACCGACCGACCGAATAATTACCACCCTTTAATTTTGCATGACTATCTAAAAACGTATGCACGTCAGCGAAAATTGTTAAATTGACCTTAATTGCAGTTATTAAATAGTCTGAAAATGTTGGATACCAAATACCAAACTTCTATACCTTTTCTTGCGGGGGAGAACCTTAAAGTTTGTGAATTTCTCCCCACTTTAGAATAATTTCCATTGAATAGAGTAAGTTTTGCCCCCCTGTATTTTGCTGGAGGTATATTTAGGACTAAAAATGATAGAATGGGTAAAATTTAGCCCCCAAACGTACGGCTTCTTGGTGTATAATTACAAAAATCCTTTTCACGCACGTGAACATGAACAATTGGGTTAAGGTGATAGATGCATAAGGGGTTCTAGGGGTAGAAATTCAACCGTTCAGGTTCAACATAAGTCTACCAATTATTAAATAGCTATTTTATTAAAATTTAATTTATTCCATTGGAATTGTTGTGCAGTCCGAACAAAATGTAATTAACGACCTGTAGGGAAGTGACTATGCAAATCGAATCGATAAATGTCGTTAGAAAATCATTAAAACAGGCCTTGACATATTCTAATTGCTTTCAAAAGTTTTCTATTTTATTTTGTATCATAGTAAAATTTTGTTTGAAGGACACAATAATTATTAAAAATTGTATCTACATACAAACAATAATTTTTTTAAGTAAAATATTCTTATTTTAGGTATAACCTCCAATAAATTAGGTATATTTTTAAATAACATAAAAACTGAGTCGAAATCTTATTTCGTTCAAAAGTTATAGCTTACATAATTTCGAAAAATGTCGATTTCGAGAAAATCATGTCTCATAACTTTTACAATTTTCAAAATTTTTTCAAATTTATTTCGAGAAATTATTTAATTTAAGAAAATGCAATTATTTTATTTAATATTAAATTAATTTTTTTTTTCATTACATTTTAATAGATGAAATAATTTTTCGAAAAATTCACACTTTCGGCCCCTACGCCTCTGGTTTGTTTCGAAATCAAAAATTAACCGTTATTTAGAATTTCTCAGCTTAACTCCAAGTGAGCCGCGAGCACGGAAGCCTCCTCAGCAGAAAATCGATTTAAGATTTTTAATTAATTTTGTTTTAAAAAAATTATATTTTTCGGTAATATCGAATAATAATTGAATTATTTTTGTTATTTTTTTTTAAATCGCTGAAATGACGAAATGGTGATGTGCTTTAGTTATTCACGTGGAGTGCGGAATGTGTGAAAATTAATATAATAAAATAAATATGGCCATTTTGATTTGGTAAAAGTAATTTTTTTTTGTAAATTTTATTTTATTTAATTAAATGTAAATGCCGTCAAAATTTGCGATAATCGTGCTGAGTTGAGGCTGGTTTTCGCATTTTCGTGTGAATTTGTTTTTCATATTAAACACCTTCCAAAATACTTAAAAATGGTAAGCAATATCTGTATTTATTTAAGGTTAAAATTATCGGATAAATCTCTTCTAAATAAAATAACTAAATAATCTTAGAAATCCTCGATTTGCATGCACTTTCCTTGAAATTCTCAGTAAAATTTTAAAATGATATATAGTACACCAAAAAATAATTTATTTATTACATTTTTGTTGCGAACAACATGTGACCGGTTGTGATGTAAACAAGTTGAGATACAATTTTTGGTGTTGCTTTTTAGAAATTGTTTATTTTTTTTATTTTCCACTACCGATTTATTAATTTATTCTTTTAATTTTTTCCAGGAAAATTTTTTGGAAAAATTTATTCAGTTAAATAAGGTAAGTCACTGCAATTTTCTTTAAGACGTTTATTATTAGAGAAATGTTCCTTTAACTTTCATTGATTAGGTTTGGGTTCGATAATAATTTTAAAGGGTTTTGCTTAAATTCAGACAATTTTTATCGTAGAAAACAAAATTTTCCTATAAATTCAACTATAAATTTAAACTTGCATTTATTCAAATTATTTAATTTTCATAAAATATATGAAAGTTGGTTTGAGGTTATACCAATAAAATTATTAAAATGTCAAAAATTAATAAAATTGGCGGACTAATAATATTAAGATTAAATAAATTAAGTCTATTTTAAAAATAATACTAAAACTGAGTAGATTTCTTATTTGGTTTAAAATTTATGGCTTATGTAAATTTGAAAAAATATGGATTTTGTGAAAATATTGTCTATAAACTTGCATAACTTTTATTTTTCAAGATTTTTGCAAATTTCTTTTGCAAATTAAAAAAAATAATAAAAATTAAAATAAAAAAAATTTGGTACTTAACCCTCATGAATATTTGGTGTACTGTCACACTCTTAAATTAATTCACTCAATCTGTGGGTCCCTCAAAATGTAAATTATCGTAAAAAAAAAAACATATAAATTCCAAAACAATAAAAATTAAAATCAATAAAACTCGAATTCGGCGACACCGTGTGCTCGACCGATTTCTTCGGTCGCGTCTTATCTCACTTACGACTGTCTTGTCCCCGAAATGTTGTCTTCATGGGGTCCATTCGAAAATGTGATCTGCCTACACACAGCATCACCCATCTGGAATTTATAAATGGACATAAATAACGTCAATTAATTGCTAGCAATTAAGAGAAACACCTCGAGAAAAAAACGTTTTTATTTCTTTTATATTTTACCATATATATATATTTTTTTTTTGCTTTTTCATCAAGCAAGCGCGCCCGTGCGCCTCCTCGAAAAAGAAAAAACGAAGAAAGTATTAAGAAACAATTTTATACACCCGGGTTTTGGGGACTAAAGGTACAAATTGAGGCGAGTCATGGCAAGAATTTATCTTAGGTGCCTTCATTCAAAAAATCAAAAAATCCCAAAAGCCACAAAGAAAGGTATAAAAATAAGAAATGAGTAAGAAACATAAAAAAAAAAGAAGAAGAAGAAAATAACATAAATAAATTTAAAAAAGAGGCCTGGGCGTTATGTTTTGGGTGTTCCAGGGCAAGAAATTCAAAACAAACATGCGGGGGAAATGAAGGAAATTGTTTTAAATCAAAATCAAAATCAGGAAAAAAAATAATGACCAAATTTATTTAAAATACACCTTCACGCCGGGGAGGATGACACCAAAAATCACGTCGAATAAAATTCTTGAAAAAATCAATAAAACCCAAAGAAAAGTCTGAACGAAGAAGGTGAAATAAAAAAAAAATAAAATACAACAACAACAAAAAATTAAAAGACGGCACGGTAAAGAACCATCCGAACTTAAAGATGGTTCAAAAACATCTGGTTTTTTGGTACATTTCTTGGACGAGATGATCACAAGGTGGGCCTTCACCATTTATATCACTTCCGATCGCCTCCTCTGCCGCACCACGACGACCGGTGCGTCGATCGTTCGTCGCATCGCGTCGCAACATCTTTTCCACCTTGTGGCCAAATGATGCTGCTGCTTACCTGGTGCACCTCACCCAGCGGAGATCGCGGTTCATTCCGCTTATTAAACGTGTTCCTTGTCGCCTTTTCATATAATAAAATTCCAATCGAATTGATTTCTTTGCGCCTTTTCGTTTCGTTTTATGTTTCCTTTATTTTGTTTAACATCCATACATATATATATATATTTATATACATACATATATAGTATATATTATATAAAATTTATTCTTTTATTTTTACCTTAATGTGTGCCGGGAATGGGCACCTATCCCGAATCACACCTGGGAAAATGAGTCTTTTTACAAATTAATCTCGTTTCCCTCGTGTGTATTCAAATGAGGCAATGGCCCGGCATGGGATCATCACTGCCGCTGAGATTCAGAACCTTTTTTTTTTTATTTTATTTTATGTTTATTCGAGCGACAACATCTTTCTTTATTTTCACTTTTGTTTTCGCCTTACGCCTCTTTGATTTCGCTTATCTGGTAATTAATTAGACTACACGTGGTTTTCGAGCTCCAGAATGCGACAATTTTATCTTAATCTTTTGAATTAGTCATGAGCATTGGCAAATTGTAAGAAAAGAAATTTTTAATGAGAAATCCCCTACAAATTTGTTATTTTTTTTTTTATTTAGGACCGCATATCTTTTTTGTAATGCAAGTATGTTTCGATTGTAATTAATTTTTGTATTATATAATAAATAAAATTGTAAACGTTTCGTGTTTATTCGCTTATAATGCAAAAACTACTGGATATATCGAGATGAGGCTTTTTTTAATTTCTTTATAATAATTTAATTATCATTTTAAGCTGTATTTAATCAAAATACGATCAGAGGAAGTCACTAAAATCTGTACTAATACAGGGTGTTTTTTTTAAGACCTGAACGGGGGAGTGTGCCAAAAACGATTCTAATGAACAAATTTAAATAATTCTTTCATTTGGATATGAAACTGTATAATTATTATTAGTAAGAAATTACGAAAGACGTATTTCAGGATTTTTGGAAATTTATTCTTTAAGGGGGTAAAATAGGGGATGAAAGTTTGTATGAAAATTCCATCATTTCTAAGGTTAAAACCATGAAATTTGATAAAATTCTTAAAACTCTAAAACATAGGTAATTAATTTCAATTCAATACGGATTTTCGTAGAAACGTTTATCCTCCATTTTAATCCTATTCGCGGGAACAAAGCTAGTATTAAATAAATTTATTATAATTTTCTTGGAACAGTATAATTTATTATATTATCGTACATTATTTTAAAATTGAATCCAAAATTAAATTTTTAGCTTCAATCGTTTTCGTGATATTTAAAAAAAAAACACAATTTGAAAAACGCAATTTCTAATAAATTTAAAACACTAATGTTGTCCCAAATCTTTTTTTGGAATTTCATTTAATAATATTTTTAAACAAACATATAAACTAAATTTCATCAAAATTAAAAATGATCGATTTAAGCCGATGTAGTAAATTTATGTTTATTTTTCCTAGTAATTTATTTTACCTCTTTCGTTAATTTTAACTTGAAAAATTGTGTCAGATATCGAATTTATTAATTTTTTAACAATTTCACTTGAGCATAGTTTCGGCAGAAGAATGCACAACGGCATTATCCTGTTGAGATATCAAACCTTTTTAAATGTTTTCTTCTAAATATGGAATAAGAGATAAAATAATAGAATTTCACCACAAAAATGTCTACTGAGACGAGTGAATTACGCTTCTTTAAAATCATGCCATTGTTTACTTAGTCCATCTAAGACATCCAAATTAAAATTTTTTGTCGTCAGAAAAAATAAAGTTTTTGCCACTTTGCATCACAGTTCATTTGACTTTTTACAAAATTTAGCCGCACATTTTTATGTTGCTGTTGCAATTGAGGAGATTTGGCCATTTTTTTATGTTAAATGTAAAGAGTATCCTTCAAAAATTTATTAGACTCTTCTTTTTTTAATTGGAAGTTCGAACTTCGCTACAATTTGAACTGCATTTAACATATTTTTCGTAACTTCTTCCCTTATCTTCCCAATAAATTCGTTTGGAAACTTTGGTATTGCCTTTTAAATGTATCTTAATCCACAACTGTAACGCATTTTTAAGAAAATTTTGAACTACACCAGTCTTAACGTGAAATTCTCGTTGGAATTTTTTTTATACCGAGAACAATTTCCCTAAACACACAGATTCTGACGCGATCGTCAATGTCAAAGATTTTTCCACGGGACATTTTAATAAATCTTAAGAAATAATAGAAATTATATAGATTTAAGCTAAAATTGAACAATACATATAAAGCTCGCATGAGTTGTTTTGAAAAAAAAAACAATGTCCATGAAAATTTGTATTTGGGGGTTCTTTGTAGCTCCTCATTGCGAATCTACGCTCGAAATTTGGAAATTAAAGATGGTGGATCAAATATGGCGATCAACAGTTTTCGAACTTCAAAGAATTCAATTGAAAATTAGTACTATGGTTATTTTGAGGCCACTAATTTCGAATCTACTTTCAAAATTTGGACCCAATATGTTTCTTTGTTTGTTACTTAATTACGCCTTGACTCTTAATCGGATCATTTTAATTTTTTTTATTGAAGACACTACATATTCCGGCTTAACATATAGGCTACTTTTTATAGCGGATTTCAAAATGGCGGACCCAAAATGGCGGCCTAAAATTGTAAATTTCAATGGATTGCCATGAAAATTGATATTTAGGGATTTTTGGAGATCCTGATTACGAATATTTTTTTGAAATTTTAAAATTCAATATGGCGATCACAATTTTCGAAATTCTACGAATTTAAGTTAAATTTTATAGAAGTGGAACCAATTTCGAATCCTGTACATATCAATTTGGAATTTTATTTATTTATTTCGATGTTTGTTCCTATATCACACCGAAACGGTTGGTTTGATATTTTTTATAGTAATATCATGAAAAAATAAATTGGAATAGTCGATTTAATACTCAATAATTTAATATTGAACATTTACATGTATTACGAAATGTTTAGCCAGACGATAATTTTAATCAACATAGAGTTTGCAGCTTTAACGATGAAATAGTCAATAAAAAAAATTAATACCCTTATTTAATTATTATAAAAACCCTTTTTTATATAGACGATGGTAGCAAAATTAGTTTGAGACGGTTCTATACCACATCTACAGATTTTAGTAATAAGTACTTCTAAACTTCATCATCTGGCTAAATAACCAACATTTTAGACGTATTTAAATAAGTAGTATTTTTATATAATAAATTTTTTATGAAACCGGGTTACTTAGCTAGTAAAGCTATAAAAATGAAATCATATTGCTTTATTTCATTGATTTATGAATTTCACCTTTATAGAAATTGCGTACTTTGATTTTTTTTTTAATTAACATCATTAGTATGGTATAAATTTGGTTGCTACATAATTTATTTAAAATATTATAATTTAATTTTTTTTGCATATAATTTTCTCCCTTCCATCATATGAAGAGGACGTGGGGTGGGGATATGCTTAAAATGTATTTTGTATTTTCCTATATTTTTGTTCGGGGGGGATGGAAAAAAGGGCGACACACATTTTGTGTTTATTCTAAGGGTACCCCTAAAACTTGTGGACCATTTGTTTAGGATGAATGTGTTTTTTTTTTCCTGATTCGTTCGTCGTCTTAACTTTTTTTTTTTTTCTCTCCGCGTCTTCGGTCGGTCCATCGTCGCCGAAGGGAGCCAATATATAAAAAATTCGTATGGTAAGAAACTGACTGACTGTATGAGCAGCAGGGCTAAAAGGACCCCTCCCAATTCCCACCCGGTCCCTTCAAGGGCTCAGCATCCAGCGTTCGTTCCTTCTTGACTTGGCCAGGGGGTTGGTTTTTTTTTTTTAGATATATACAGATACATTTTTTACCCGCGTTCATTCATTTTCTCTCCAGACGTATGAAAAAAAAAAAATATAGGCTTTGCGTTTCTTTAAGAGCGGGAAAAATTTCGGGGGTGTGGGTGTGGGTGATTACGAAATAAAATAAAAACGAAAAAATAAGGTGCGTATGTGCAAATGTGTGTGGGTGTTACGCACCCCGCATATATTTTGCGTCTCCTTTTGTCTTAGAGATTAAAATGATATGGGGGTTATTTTTTTTTTTGCCTTAAGAATGATGCTGGTCTGGTCCTGCTGATGCTGGGTTCCCTAGATTTAGTTAGGAACCACATAAAAAACGTACTTAAAAAAAAAAAAAAACATAAAGACAATACATCCCTTGTCGAAAAATAGACGGGAAGGGGAAGGTGGGAAAAAGGGGGGAGGGTTCGTGAATAGAAGAAGATTTTCGACTGGACTCTAAGGGGGGTGTGGGTGGGTTTCGACAGGATGAATGTGAACGAAAATACAAAACATACACACGCGATGGAATAGGAAAATCTTTAAGACGGAAAATTTCTACATAAGATAAGTATGGCGAGAATGATACCATTAGAAAAAAAAAAAAACAGAAAGAAATTATGGAACGAAAAGAGCTTTGGCCCGTCAGCAGCTTCCTTTCTAGAAATACAAAAAGAAAAAAAAATAAATGAAATAAAATGCGAAAATTTAAGACGACCACGAGATAGGCGCACAGCACGAGAGAAACGTCCTCAAGATGCTGTGTGTCGTCTTTCGCGTGAGGATGCTGCGGACTACAGGAAAACCAGAAGATGCTGGCATTTGGGGGGGGGTGTTGTGGACTCTGATATCTCCCATAGGCACATCTTCTTGGGGGGAAGGGAGGACGAAGGGGAAGGGGAGGGGTAGGAATATAGAAAAAAAAATTTGCACACGCATCTAGAGAAAGGAGATGAAAATTTTCCGTAACTATTATTTAGTCATACATTATATTTTACATTTATTTATATTTTTTTTTTTTTACCAGTTTCTTGTAAGGGTTTGGGGGTGGAGAATGTATTGATTTTTTTTTTGGATAAATACATGTATGGGTCGTGCGCTTTTTTTTATGCCCGGAACATTTGAGGGTGCTATGGGGTGTTTGTGCGTTTTTTTTTTTTTATATATTACGAGGGTAGTTTCCACCACCCCCAGGATTTTTTTTTTTTTGTAAATTTTTTCTTATCCTCTAACGATGTATGGTAACGTAACGGTAAGGAGGAAGGGGAAATGGCAGTGAGAAGAACAGAAAAAAAAAATAAAAAATAAAATAAATTAAGGCGGCAGGGAACGCGACATGTAAATTTTGTTTTGTGCGTATGTGTAAAAGGGCTCCCAGGGCACATAGGTGCGCATCGCATCACATCGCATCACATCGCGCGTAAGAAAAGTAAGAAGAAGAAGAAAAACGGGTGAAATTTTTTCACTTTGAGATATTGTGAAGAATGGAAGGGGGAGGGTGGAGGAGGGGAGAGGTTAACGTTTCAAGTGTGAAGAGTGGATTTACACTTCCCCTTTATTTTTTTTCATTTTTTTATATTTTCTCTCTCAAAGGTTAAAATCAATAAAAAATGAGATATGCCCAGAAGAAATATTTTGAGGTAAAAAAAAAAAATTAATTTTAGTTTAAAATATTTGTGTCCTGAAAAATTCGTCAAATTCAATAAATTTTAATACATTTAAATAAATACTTAATAATATTAAACGATGTAAAAAAACAAAAAACTGGTCAAGTACGAGTCGGATTCGTGCATTGAAGTTTTCCGTATTATAGAAAATTCTAACAAGTTTTAATGATGATCAGACATTATGACTATAAATTTTTGAATAAAAATTTCGATATATTTTTAATTTAAACTCCTCTAATTCGTACATTTGAAAACGGATACTAACAAGTGAGATAACGTTGGAAAGGTAATTTTATCTTCTTTTAAACGAATTCCAATCCCCCAACCCTTCAACCCCTTACAAGGACCTCTAAGGGCTAAGTGAGCATACCTTCTACAAAACGTTCATGTCAATTTTGAGGGGGAAGGAGCGATTTTATGAGGGTGGTCTAAAACAAAAATTTACTGAGTACACCCCAAGGAATCGATTGGTATAGCATTTCCTGCTTAAATTCTGTATAGCGAAAAAAAAGGGCCATTCTCTTATTTCAAAATCAATCCGACAATCATTAATGATTCCGCCACTATATCGAGAGATAGTATGTAAATTACTCACACTATCACATTTTTTAAATTCATACAAAATTCCAATCAATTCGCATCCCTTTGCAAAAAAAAAATAAAAAATCTTTACCCCGAAGATAATGGGTAAAATGAAAGAAGGCCCTATTTTTTTTTTTATATATATGTATTTCTTCTGAAAGGGTGCGAATTTTTTTTATTTTATGATAATCCCCTCACCCTAGATTCATTTGCAACTATCAGTCCTATCGGATCTTGCTGCGTCATCAATAAATTCTCCTCTGTCTGTGTCGTTTTAATTGCATTAGGGTAGGGGGGCGCCCTTTGCAACGTAACCACTTCCCCTTCTTCTAGGCAATTTTTAATGAGCTCTCCCCCAAAATGGGCAAAAAAAAAATCGAATTTTTTCATCTTTCCTTCCCTTCAAAGTTCATCCCTTAAGTTCCGCATGCCCTAAAACCACCCTTGGTATAAAAAAAACGCATTTTCCTGCTGATTTTTTTCGTTTTTCAACTTGCTACCATCATCCCTTCATCATTACCACCAACCCCTAAAAAATATCCTTCGAGTACACGACGCTATTTTAATGCGTTTCGGTGCGTTCTTATTTTTTTTTATATCACTGATTTTTGTCAGTATGTGTAGAAATTGCTAAGAAGCAGGGGTGGGTACCACAAGTTTCTTTCTTTATTTTTTTTTTCTTTTTTACCCCCGAAAAAGGGTCTTGTGGGGGAGATGACAAAATAAAAATAAAAATAAAAAATAAATGAATTTCCATTCATAAAATTGAGAAGAAGAAAATTTTCGATATTTTGAAAAATATCGAGTGTACCTAGAGTTTTTAATTTGTTCTTATTTTTTTTTTTACATCCCGAAATTGAATGATTTTTTTAATATATTTAGTTTTTTACTCTTCAATTTTATTACATACATACATATATCGTACTTATTTTTTTTTTTTCATCAAGCAGCAAGCAGCTAAAACTAATTTATTTTCTTCCCAAAATCCCTGCGGATATTCTCGCAAATGAAAGAACCCCTACACCCCAATAGGGCACAAAATACATTTTATATCCATCGACACAAATCAATGTCTCAAAAAAAAGAAAAAAACGTATAGAAACCTAATGGGAAAAAAACATAATTAATAGCAACCCCTCAATTCGATTAGGGGTTGCTTCTGGAATTAATGGCAGCTTGCATTTTTCGTCTATATGCGTCCCAATCGTTTTTTATTACCTATACGCGTCACTGGCAAATGGGTTTCGTATGTTACATATTGCCTCACAGGATAGTCCTTTTTTATTATATTTCATTTCCTGTATGCTGTCGTTGTTATTATATATGTTTCTTTTTTAATAATTCCGCGACTGTTGCGAATTTGACGACACGAAAAGGGTTTCTATCCCATCCAATGGTACCAAGACCAATTTGCTTGAACCTCTTTCGGCCACAGATGATGCTACTGTTCTTTTATCGTTAACTTAATACTTAAAATGAAAAATTAAATTTTGCTTAATTTTTATTTTATGTTCATTTTATTGTATCACAACTAAAAGGACATACATACAAATTTTATTTTTGATTAATCCTTTAAGGGGCATTCTCATCAAGAATTAAAAAAAAAAAAATCTTTATATGAGCCTTTCTGAATAATTTCCTGAAAGAAATTTGTAAAAATCCTAAAAATTGTAAAAATTATGCGGGTTTATAGACAAGATTTTCTCGAAATTCACATTTTTCGGAATTATGTAACCTATAACTTTTGAACGAAATAAGGTTTCGACTCAGTTTTGGTTTTATTTGAAAATATTACTTAATTTATTGAAGCGTAATTTTATTTGTCCGCCAATTTTGTTAATTTTTAACTTTTTATAATAATTAATTTTAGTGGTATGACCTCCAACCAACTTTCACATACTTTATAAAAATTTTTAAAAATTTTATTTTACATACTTTTTTTAAAAATAAAATTACATAATTCTAAAATAAAAAGGCAGCAGAATTTTTAGTTCAATACATGTATGGTATACATAATAAATAATATATATATAGGTATATATTTGTTCTAGTAACTGGATTACTTAATTGATAATCTGTACCAACCTACAGCCCTTTTCCGATGTTCCACTCAAGCCACTTTCTTCAATGTTTTCGTGTCGACTCAACCGGAAAAAAGGGTTTTCTGGGCTTTTCTCAGGGCTGAAAGGTGGTTGGGGGTGGGGGGGGGGGGGGGGAGGGATGGGTGATGTCAGGTTAACAACCAGAATATTAATTTTCCCTATTATTTGATTTTTATCTGATCATCAACCCTTTTCTATTTGTAGTACTGATTGCGTCGACCTCTTTGTTTTGTGTGGAACTTACCGTTTCCCCCCCTCCCCACGCAATCGAAGGGTTTCTTCGAGTTTTACCCTTTTATTGCGGACGATTCTCTTTTTCTAATACCAGGCCTCATACCAGTGAAATTTTTGTTGCTCCTTTTCCACTACCCCCCCAGATTGCTCTAGTTCGGGGTTGAGGGACGTGATTAGGATTTCTTCGTTTAACCTTCAGACGGAGGAAAAAAAAACCCTCACGGAAGTATCTTTGTATCTTTTATGTCCGAATTTTCTGATAGATCGATACCTTTTCTTTTTTTTCTTTATTTATTTATTTTTTTTTCTTCAAGGGCTCCGTACAGTTCATTCACCAGAAACACACAACCACCTCAGATTGTATTTTTTTTTAAGGTCTGTATTGTGGGTGTGGAAACGCACCCTATATTCAAATTGCATAAATAGTTTCTCCCTTTTTTTTCTGTTTTTCATATCTGTGTCCCGTAAGGGTGTATTCACATCTAGCTACCCAAAAATTAGTTAATTTTCGGTTTTTTTTGTTGCTACATATTTATTATTAGTTTTAAGTATTAAACAGTAATTTTTTTAAATAAAATTAATGTCTTCCGAAACGCAAGTGTCCAAAAAAAAATTTCTATCAATAAAATTATTAAAATAGTCAAAAATTAATAAAATTGGCGGAGAAGTAAAATTAAACTTCAATGAATTAAGTAATATTTTCAAATAAAACAGAACTTGAATCGAAATCTTATTTCGTTTAAAAGTTATAGCTTATATACTTAAGTTCGAAAAAATGTGGATTTCGAGAAAATCTTGTCTATAAATTCGCATAACTTTTCAAATTTTAAAGATTTTTGCTAATTTTTTTCAGGAAGTTATTCAGATTGGTTCATATAACGATAAATTTTTTTTTTTATATTCTCTGATGAAAATATCCCCTTAAAGGGGCTTTAAACAAAAGATACCCCTTCTCCCCTTCCTCTCCCTTCCCCTTCCTCCCACAATCGTTTGGTCAAAAGGGTCTTAATCACATTTCTATCGAATTTTTTTAATGAGCACACGTCGTCATGGGGCTCTTCTTCTTTGAGAATTATTTCAAATGATGAGTCATCGGTTTTAATTACCGCACCGTGCGCGGCCAGCAAAAGCACAATCGCCAACACCAAGAAAAAAAAATTACCGAACGGAGCATTTTGTACTTTATTGTTACCTTTCGATGAAGAAAGAAATAAAAAAAAAATGTGCTTAATTAAGGTTTTCATTGATTACCTAAAAAGAGTGAGAGACGAGCGCGCACACCACCAACACACACATCGCGTTCGCTGCTTTGGGGGCTTATCCCAAAAAATATAAAGAAAAAATATAAAAAAAAAAACGGCGGAATTTAATTGATCCGATTAGGCACGGTTCACCTAACACGTATCAAAAAATACATCATACAGCGCGGCAAGGCACACGAGTGACGAGGTAACAAAACTTCGACGACGACGACGACGCGCGGCGGCAGTGATGATCATCGAACCTTAATTTTTTGGGGACTGTGAGCGATCAAATGCAATACATACAAATTCGGGGTTTAAACCTCTATTGACCCCTGTAACTTTCAGGTCACATATTAATAAAACGGTATTTTTCTAACACTAATTAGTCACACTGGGTCAAATTCACCCCAGCCCTTTCTTGAACTGAAATACGACTCTTTAAATTATAGAGGAAATGGGACTTATGTCACCATCTATCGGTGGATTGAAGCTTTAACTATATAAAGACTCAGGTTGGAATTATTTGAATCGAACTTTTAGTTATCTTTTGACAGTTGTTCGAAGAGGAAGTGTTCGGAATTTACTCAGTGTAATTATGGGCCCTATTCTTGCATCTGTTAGAATCGGATCGAAAAGAGGTTAAAAATAATAAAAATTTCTTAATAAAATCACTAAAATTATCAGAAATTAATTTTAGTTACGTTCGACTTCAATTAATTTTTTTGCACATAACGTTAAAATAATTCGATTCGATTTTTCTATCGGATTATTTTAATCAGTTTGAACGAAAAAAATTAAATGAAGTCAAAGATAACTAAAATGAATTTATGAGAATTTTAGCGACTTTATTACTTATGCAACCCAAAATAATTACTAATGGATGTTTTTAATAACCGAGATTTTTTTTGTATCTTAACTGCATTTATTTTATACTAATTATTAAACCAGAACAGACTGACGCATTCCAATTGCAAGCTAACTGCAAAATGACCGACTGCAAGGAGACTGCAAATTTCTGTTTCATTGATCTGTGTGTTGTTTTACATTATTTTCATTTTAATCTTCTTAGTGTGGTCATGAAAGTGTAAAAACACTATTAAATAATTTAATTTATATCGTTGGGTATACTCAAATTGAAGATATCTTAAAGATGAAACAAAAATCGTAATACTATCAAAAAGTAAATTAAAAATTAAAATTTGTAAAAAAGAAAGTGTGACTAGAATAGAGCTAAATAATTTAATTATTACCAGAAGATGGCGTATGCACGTTTTTTTATATAATAATATTAATAAGGTTTTATATTATATTGTTGTAGATAAATTATTTTTTTAAATTACGAATATTGTGCTAAATATCTAGCCCCATTTTATGAAAATAATTTCATTATAAAAAGTCTGAAAATCAAAAAAAAAAACAAACAGATTGATCGAATTCATATGCCACAATGTCTGGGGTGAAGTACATTTTTCGGTGTAAAAACATAATCTGAGCCGAAAAACATAAAAGCATACGAAAAAGATTTTGAGCGTAAATACAGGCGAAAAGTTACGTTGCATCGCAAGATGATGATGCTGCTGCTGCTGATGATGACGATGATCGAGCACGCGGCGATGGTACCTTAACAACCTTGTTTTATGGGTTTGCGGAGGTGTGAGACGGGGTTCGAGAACACAAGGGTCCCTGATCTCAGCTGCGAAACACAAAACAGATCATCAAAAAGGTGAAATTTCTTGAATTCTTCTTCTGAGTAGTTTTTTTTTTATTTTCTTTTATTTATTTACTATATATATATTTTTTTGACGGACAAGGGGTTAAAGGGTTTAAAGGGGTAAAGGGGTATCCCGCTCCATCACACAGAAGATGAAAAAAATAATAATAATAAAATTTTAAAAAGAAAAATAATAAAAATAAATAATAACTCTTGCTCGTTTCCCAGTAATTAAACAAGAGGGCGAAAAACGTTTTCAAGTCTGTCCCAGGAGAGTAGAACCAGTTCCTTATCTGTTGAATCATTGCTCAGGCGCGGGACTGACTGACTTCTTTTGGTTTGTAAGGTTTTAAAAAGAAATATTTCTTTTCTGTTTTTCTTTTCTTTTTTTCTCTTTTTTTTTTTTAATTTGTAAAATCGCGGTAGAGCGTGCGCGCGCGCGCGCTTGCATTTCAAGGTATCGATCAAATGATTTTTCGTAAAAAAAATAAAAATAAAATTAAAAAAAAAATACAATCCCTACCTTGATCCATATGGGTCCACAGCATCCAAAGCATCATCATCATAATAATCTTTGACTGTTTGTCGTCAGCAACAGCAGCATCATCATCATCATTATCATCACCACCGATGAGATGATGCATGCTGGCATACAGCATAAAACTGAACTGCATTCAAGCAGAAGCAGAAAGCATATTGTGCAATGCGGCGATTTTTAAGACGATGGATAATGTGAAACCGTCTTAAAACCCGCGCGTGCACTTTGAGGTAACAAAAATGAAAATAAATAAATAATAATAATAATAATAAAAAATTATCTTTTCGGGGTCTATATTCTTCGCAAGTTGTGCCTGTAGGTCAACAATTCAAGTCATTCCGTCGTCTTGGTCGTCTTGAATCGTCGTCGCGATCGTCTGTCGTCTTAAAGAAACCACCGATCTCCTCCCTTCTTCTCCTTCACCGTTCCCCTCCCTCCCTCCCTTCCCCCCCACTCCTCTCATCACGGGTGCCCCTCTTTAGACACATAACAATAATTTTTCCAACGATGATCAAGTTCTGTGACCCACAGGCAACGAGAAGATGATTAGACGGTGAATTTATGAACTTTTTTGTCTATTCATTCAATTAGTAGACCCATGCTGCCCATGATGTCTCTCGCCCCACTCCCCCTCTCCCCCGCCTGGCCCACTGTTGCCCCTCCCTTTCCCCTCCATCTCGAAATGCATCATTGGTGCATCATTTCGTGCGGGTGCAACAAAATCAAGCTGAAAGAGTGCAACGCGCGGTGGTGAGGTGCACACAAAATGTGCACAAAGGACAAGAAAACAGGCAAAGATTTCTTTTGCCCAGCATCTTTGGTTGTGTCGTCTTCGTTTGTCCCTCCATTAAGTGCCCTGCCCCCCGTGTTAGTGCCCGCCCGCACGATCAACGAACGGTCAGAAAATCACAGAAATTGCACTACACACCACCCGGCGGCGGCGGCGGACGCTTAAGAATAGCTGTTGATGCGCGGAATTGCCGCGCACCAAAATATTTGCGGCCGCGCAACATCCAAAGATTCAATCGATGCGCAATCCATCCGCGCAGTCGCAGTTGCCGTCGCGACTGTGCGACTGCGAATAACTTCGGCTATATTTTGAAGATCGAATGTAATTTTTATATTTTTTTTTATAATTTATTAATTATTTTTAAATGTTATCCTAATGTATGGATGATATTTTGAATGCAAAAGTATATTTGATTTTACTATAAACGCATGTAAAATCAAATATTTATATGTATATAGCAATGATTTTAAGAAATTGAACGTTTTTAAGTTAAAATTATCGCATAAATTTATCAAGCCCATTTAACCAAATTTTACATTTTAAAATAGTTGATTTAATAATTTTAGAAATTATAAATATGGCTTTTCTAAATAGAAGAACGACAAACGGTGGCGATCGAGAGCGTCTCTGCCCGCCGTAAGATTAAGATTTTACACCATTCTCAAAAGATGTGTCGAATCTTTTGTATTTTAAGAAAAGAATAAGAAATTATCCTCATGCGCTGGGATGATGCAGAAAAATGCATCACGACAACGATCGGTCGTAGATCGTAGCCACCATGACGACAACGACTTTACGACAAAGGGAAGTGGACAAGAAATGAAAAATAAAAATTATATATATATGTATTTATATATACATATATAAAAAAATATATATATAATATGTACATAGTAAAAGTTGAGATAATAAAAGGGATAAAAAAGACGTTCTGGCGGTATCCTCTTCTTTCGGGGAATCCCCGGTACACCTCCTGCCCGCAGGAGATGATTTTTGCCGGTCGCGAATCAGATTCACATCTTAAGGTGATCGACTTAGAGGCCGCCCTGTGAAGGGTAGAAAAAAAAATGAAACGTACATATGTATGTATGTACATAAATTAATAAATAAAATAAAAATACTGAAAAATCACACCTGGATCAAAATAAGCACCCAATTAGTTAGCAAATATTTTCTTAAAAATTTTATATCTTTATTTTTCCTTTGGTGACCGATTTAATGACTGTCACAAGAGGTATGAAACCTTGGATAAAACAAAAAAAAAATAAATTATTGTTGAAATACCTTAAAGAGGGCTTTAATTATGTATTTTAGAAATATTTTTTTGCGAACAAATAATTAGGTCCTAAACGTATTCTCGTATTTTAGTTTTTTTGTTTTTTCCTTTCGTTCATTATTACTAAATACCTTGTCTTCTCTCACCTGTGGATGCTGCTAAGCAGAAAGTACCACAATCTCGGTGGCAACCTCTTCCTCTTCACACACCATCGAGGGTCTCAATTTTTCACCGCGGACAAGACATAATGATTCAGGTACACCAGGTGATGACTGAAATAGGCGGTTACCTATTAATTTTCATTTAAAGAATTTGCTTCCACTGCATCTTATCTGTCTTTCTTGGGCAGCAAAATTCCGCCCTTTTTTTTATAATTTATTTTTATTTTATTTTTATTTATTTTTCATTGTTGTTCGCACTTTTTGTCATAATTTCCACCAAGAGGTGGCAAAGACGACGACGAAGACGACGACGACTGTATGGAGGCATCGCGCGCCCAATTAAGATAACAAGACGACGGTGAGAAGGTTTCACCAGATTCGCTTAAAGGGAGCAAAACATAACTATTGACCGCTTCAAGGGATTTTTTTCGAATTTTTTTTTTTTAATCCTTTTAATATTTAATTTTTTTGTGTTTTTCCTTTTAATTTTTGCTTCATCTCCAAATATAAAACGTTTCAAAATGAAAATTTATGAATACAAATAAAATAGATTGAGTTTAACTAAAATTTCTGTTAATTCATCGTACTGAGTGATGACTGAACCATTCCATTGAAAAGTCGTCAAATGTCAATTTATGAAATTTTAATGTTAAATATCTCCGGAAGTATAAGTGATTGATCAAAAATTGTTTTTTTTTACAAAGTGTTATCAAAATTTATTCCAAAATAACTATTTTACTAAGTTTTACGGAACCCATCAAGGTGCGAGTTCTACTCGCACTTGTCCGTCCTTTTATTTTTTGTCTATCTGTCTTGAACAAATTTTTATAAGAAGCAAAAGTGAAAATTCAAAAAAATTTATGTACTATACTTGCAATTAATTTCCAGAAGATGGCGTTAGTTGCAGATCATATTCAATCATTTCTTTCACCGTTTTGCAACATAAGAGAGAAAAAAAAAAGATAGATAAATCGCCCCGAATTCAATTGGGGGATGAATTATTGATTTTTGGGCTCTGAATATAATTATTTTTCTTTGGCTTTAGAGCCCTTGGTACTTGCCGAATTTCATTTTTTTTTTCGTTTTTTTTTTTTTATCCATAATGTTCCCCTTCGATTTCTTATCTCGTCCAAGTGTGGGGGCGACTAAATACCGAGGAAGAAAAAAAAAAATAAAAAAAAACGATGGAAAAAAATGAAGTCGCAAAAATATACGAGAGGAGTTCACGAAAAAAAAAAAAATAAAAAAAAAGATTTCAGGAAGAGGAAGGGAACGTCTCAAAAGGGGGTATGCGACGGCAGTGGCTCCAGCGAGGGAGGGGGGTAGCAAAGGCACACAGCATCCCGATGGTGAGGCATGAATAAGAAGGGGGCTGAATATGGTGTGTGGGTGGGTGTCTGGGGAGGGGTGAGGTGTGTGCATGCGATTGAATAGGGCCAGTTTCTTTTCTTTCAGCCTTTTTTACATTTTTTTTTCCCGTTTTTATTTTTTTTCATATTCACCCCCTCATCCCTTGTTCCTTAGAGCCTTAGGTTAGGCTACAAAATCCGTAAGAAAAAATGTGATATGAGGGTGAGATTTTTCTCTGTAGTGCCAGGAATAAGAAGAAAAATTTCATTTTTTTTTTTTTTTTGTGTCCCTTCGAGGGGATAGGATGGATGGATGCTGTGGAAATGAATGGATGGGTGGGGGTGTGTGGTGCGCGTACTTTTTCGTGTAGTACCCAAACACCGCCGGGTTTTCTACCGGAGAGCATCAACAGAATGCCAGGAGGGTGAATATAAAAAAAAAAAAAATCTTTTTTTTTTGTACTTGCCTTTTTTTTTAGGACGGAAATGAAGGAATAAGAAGCAGCGAATATGTCCCCTAGTTTAGGGATTGGAATTAGGAAAAGGAACAGAACAAGTGTGCCGGCGGGGAGGAGTGGGGGGTTGGTAAAAAATTGTCATCATTCGCATATGTGTGTATGTTGTATTTAGGCATATATACATAAATGCGGGGTACGAGCGCGAAAAAAATAAAAAAAATAAAAAAAATAAATGAGGGCAGGGAGGAGTTAGTTGATGGTGTTTTTTTTTTCCCCCAGCATCCCATATATGGACCATTACCATCTTCACCTCCTCTCCCTTACATCGCGACCATGGGACCTGTTTCATATGTATCTAAAGTTTCGTCTGGAAATTTGTCGTTTTCCTCGACGTAGTCGTCGTCATCATCAACCATACCCACCCCCTTCCCCCTCCCCCCACCCCCATCCACCTTCATACACCGCGTCGTGGACCGTCTTCGCCAGTCTTCGTCTTTTCCACTTAAAGTGAAACTGAACGTAGAAAAATCTCGACTGAGAGCAGCAGCAGCAGCATTACTGGTGCCATCTGCTGTAGGGTGTGGGAGTGAAGTCCTTTTCTGATCACGAAAAAAAATATAAAAAAAAAAACCGAATGGTGTTATGACAAAGATACGGGAACTCGAGAAGAGCGGAGGTAGGGCAGAAGGACAGAAAAACCTAGGGCTATAACGTAAAATGGTAAGGGGGGAGAGGGGGCAAGGGGGAGGGGTGGTAAAGTCTCAGGTCTCAGGGGGGTGAAGCGGTCGCTACTTTCTACTTTACATTATGCCCCTGTTAGTCACCCTCTTTTCTACTTTCTTGAAAAAAAAAATAAAAAATTTGTGATGAAGAAAAAAGCGGCTATAGAGAGAAAAGGAAAAATTATGGTCAGAGGGTTGCGGGGGAGGGGAGGGGTGGGGAGAAGGGCACTAGCAAACCCACAGCAACAGTAGCTGCTGCTCCGCCGTATGTCAATTTAGAGGGCTCCTCAAGAGGAGGGGGGCTGCGAAGGGGATTTACCGTTGTTTAGAGGGGAATAGGGGGTATGGGGGTAAGGAGCACATGATGTACATACCCACCCCGAATCCGTATGTATAATCATTACCCCCTCCCCTCCCCCTCCCTCCCTACCCCCTCACAAGTCATATAGTACGTGTAAGCGCGCGGCAGTAGCGGCAGCACCGGCTCAAAAATTGCTTCACCGTTACACACGATTTTAGGGCTTTAGAAGGGCTCCGTGGGGGGGCTCCGCAGGGCCGCCTTGTGGGTGGATGGTAGGAGGAAAAAAATTTTTACAGAGGTTTTTAAGAAAAAGAAGCCGCCCGTCTATTCTTCCTCTTCTTCTTCTTCTTCATCATCTTCATCTACCTCAGCCTTCTTGATTTTCATTTTTCTTATTTTTCTTATACAGGGCACAAAAGTTGACGGGTGTAATCTCCCGTTGCGGGGGTGGCGGGGAACGTGGGCGCGTAGGTAGGAAGGGTGGGGAGTTGGTACAGTTGGCTGTGGCGGCACCAAAGTAGGCACTTTTAGTGCGCGATGCCCTCCCTGCACAAACGAAATTTGACGTTAAAGATGAAGGGTGTTTGCGGGGGGTTCTGTATATGGGGGAGGGAGGGAGTGGGGGGTTGATTTCTTTCCCTCAAGCCGGATGGGGGGCTTATTTCACATTAGTTTAAGGAGGACAAAGCGTATTTTTGTTTTTTTTCCTCCTTATTCATTTTTTTTTTTAAAGAAGAAGAAGAAAAGTTGTTTAGGTAGGCTCTCATATGAGTGTGTTTGTGAGTATCATTTAACTACTTTTAGTGTGTTTACCTTTTTAACGAAGTCCGCTTTATATAAATTTTTTTGACGCAATACTACGTCTTTCAGGGCGGTATAAAATTGTTAAATGGTGTAACAAAAATTCTACACATTTTAAAAGTTTATATCTCCTAATATAATAGTCGTAGAATAATGAATCAAACTTTAGTAAAAAGCTGATGTAGTACAATTTATTATAAAATTAATTTTAAACCTTCATATGGCAACCCTTCAATATAGCAGCATAAAAACAAAAAATTTCTCATGATTCGTATAATAATCTTCTAAAATTATAAACCACAGAGTCTAAACATTTGTTCTTAAAAAAAAAAAACTGTCTTATAATACACTAGCACAAAATTATTGTAATTTGAAAAGTCATTTCTATTTTTAAGATTAATTATTCCTTTATAACGCACCCCGTTTATTTTTATTATGAAAAGCAGGATTATAATAATAATATTCCTTTAGTTTGAGTAAATATTCAGAAATTAAAAATTATTTTTAGAGCCAGAAAAGCATTTTTCGTAAAAGGTTTATTTTTTGTCTTCCATATATCCCGTTTCAGGAAAACTTTTATATTCGATTTTTTTACACGATGTATGGAGAGCAAGGCGAAAGTTTATATTCACCTTCATAAAAATTCGTATAACTTCTATGGCTCATAGATCGAAAATCCGAAAAATAAACTTCTACACCCTGTAGCTCAAAATATTCGCATAAGAGGTACCCTGTTTATATTTTTTCTAGAAAGCTTAATATATTCCCGTGGTTCGGGCAGAATTTCAGAATTTAGTAATTTTTTTTGTAGCCAGGAGAGTATTTTCCGTGATAAAAGTTGTTTTTTCTCTCCCTGAATTTCAAATTTTTCTTCAAGACGAGCAAACATCGCAATGAAAAAAATTCATTTTTTCGAATTTCAGGTAAAACTTTTCTATTCAATTTTTGTATACGATGTATGGAGAGCAAGGCGAAAGTTTATATCCGGCTTCATAAAAATTTGTATAGCTTCTATGGGACATAGGCAAACATTGAATATAAAAGTCGGTCGGGACGCATACTGCGAAATTGCTTTCTAATGCTTTATAAAAGTTTGCATATGTTCCATGTTGGATGCGTCGAAGTTTATGAGAATGAATATAAAATTGATTATCACACATAGTTTAAAAAAAGGTTTTTTTTTAAAATTATTTCTCCTGATGTAAAAGGGTTGTGGCGGCGAAATTAATTCTGATTTTGTTGGGATTTTAATGAAAGGGAAGGTGTGCTATTGAAATACTTCAAAATAATTTTCTGTCGATCGGTTGATTGGGCCAAAATTAGTTAGTTTAATTATGTTATGATCTCGACGCCCATATTCCTGATTATCTCGCGACAAAGAAGAAGTCCTGTGTTTTCCCAGAGGGACAGAAAAATAAATATTGTTTGCCCACACAAACTACCTCCTCATCTACGCAAAGTCCCTTTCATTTCTTGATTAATCCATTAATAATTCAGAAGAAAAAAAAATCCATCTTTTTACGATCTTGAGGCATTTTTATTGCCTCTGACTGTTGCCAGACGAGTTATAATAAAATTTTGCCCTGGGACATGTGGGGTCTTGTTTTGATCCAGCTGTTTCCCCCTTTTTCTTTTCTGGATCGTAGAGTTTAAAATTTAATCGAGAAAATACGATACAACTCTTTTTAATTGTAATATTTTATTATTATTTGCGAAATTAGTGCATAAAAAGGATCTCTTTCAGGAAACTGCAAAAAAGGGGTTATAGGTCCTGTGGGAAATTATTTTTTTTTTAAATTTCATTGAATATAACGAATATTGGATCAATTAAATCTTTTTGATCGGTCCATGCATTCTCCAACCTCTGGATCCGAAAGGTCGACTGTTTTGTTTTTTTTTTTTTGGCCAGAATTGTGGAGAAGCAGGAAATAGTTTTATTTCTCAGTAGCAACTAATTGAAATCTTTTGGGAATTGAATTTTTCCGTTTTATTTGAAGCTACTTCGCGGTCCAGGGACAGAAACATAAAATATGATTTTGCTTCCCCTCTTACATTTCGGTCCCTGGATATTTGCCGCGTACTTTTGTTGCCTGTATGTTGGATGTTGATATCCCGGCAAATTTGCCCTATGCTCCTCGAATAAAGGAGAAATGAACTTATATTTATTTATTTTTATATTTTTTTTCCCTTGTACTTCTTAGTCCCCTCCCCCACACCCTCTGTATGCCCACCCTCAGGGGATATTTATTATTTATTATTATGATTACAGTGGGAAATTAGTGCCTTATTGTTGCGTTAGATTTACCAAAATTCGGTGAAATTCCCGCATTATCTCTGCCCTACTCCTTGAGAGGTGGTTGTGGCTATTGCTTTATGTTTGAAAGGAAAGAAAAGAAAAAAAAAATATCTCATGAAACAAACAAGGTATCAACAGAAAGAGTACGTGCTCTTGCAATTTAATTCCCGAGGGTTTGTGGTGTGCTCTTTCATTTCAGAGGAGTCATTTTGTTCGATATACACGAAAATATAGGAATATAGTTTGTGTTTTGTTTTAAATCAAATATAAAATTAGAATATAATGAACTTAACCCTAATTAGTTACACTAGGTAAAATCCAACACCCCAGCCCAATTAGAGGAAATGTGACTTATGCCGCCATCTATCGGTTGATTGAATCTTTAACTATATAAAGACTCAGGTTGGAATTATTTGAATCGGACTTTTAGTTATCTTTTTGGGGTAACACAGTATTTTTTTTTATTTTTTTAATGCTGGGATGTGACTTTATTACGTAATTTTCAGGAAATGTAACTTAATGGGATTCGTCTCAAAAGCTACATATTCTAAAAATAAATTCAGCGTCTTATTATCGTTGCGTATCTTCCGTAGTCATCAGACGTTTTCAGAAAATGTAGGAGTTTTACGATACGGAGGCGTAGCGTGGGAAGGGGAGTGGGGAAGGGGAGCGAATCAAACAGTGTGGAGGAAGGATGGCAAAATAAAAATCCCTGCATTTTGCCTCAATAAGCAAATGCGAAACGTAATTGATGCCGAATGACATGGCTAAAATTATACCACATATACGAAAAAAAAAATTTCTGTCTAGAAATAAACACCAAAATTTCTAGGGCGTGTATGTTTTTGCAAAAATTACTACTATACCCCAGCCTTCCCCCTCCCCAACTCCCACTATTGATTAATTTCAAAGAAGATGACGACGCCACCCCTCATACCACAAAAACGTCCCGGATATTGAAAATCTAAGCAATATCAACAACCATTTTATTAGGATGATATAGAAAAAAAAAAAATAAATGTTTTTCGTTGTCTCTAAGGAGGTATGCAAGGGGCTGGTGCCAGACTAAGGTGATGTCTTTCTTCTTTAAGACGATGAAAGGGTCCGGGGGGGGGGGGGGGGGGGGGGGGGGGGAGTGGAGTCCGATCACTTATTTTTGTATCGAAGACTAATGCATGTTCAATGAGATCATTTATTTCGCGATATGCTCCCCCATTTTGGCCCTCACCCATGCAGTCAATAAATGAGGAAACCGTCGTTATCTTTGGAATTACGTTGCATAATTGCTATGAAGTAAATTGAGCAATTTCTAGAATTCGAATGATTTGCAAAATGGTTTATTATCAGTTTTATGGTTTATTTTAGGGTGGTAACTGACTATTGTAAATTTTACTGATTTCTGAAGAAGCAATATACGGGATTAAATGGTTAAACGCTCAAAATAATTAAAAATGTATGTAAATTAATTAGTTTCGCACTACAGCCTAATAATAATTAATTAAAGTAATTGAAGCTTATCCATTATTCATTTAACCTCTTTGTAAAATTCTACAGTGGTAAAAAGTATGATGTAAAGAGTATAATTGTAAAAGAATTAAACAATAAATAATATTAGAAAATTATACATTTTGTTAATGTTTTAAACTCTGTATGTAAAAATAAAGAAAAAATAAATAAATAAAAATAAAAAAATACCTATTAAGTACCAGAGCTCGTTCTCGATTTCTGATTTTTTACTTTTTGAGTGGGTTTCAGCCATACGGCTGCAGCCCAGCCTCAGGTATGAAAGGTTTTATACCTTTCTGGTGAATTAGTCAGACAGTCAATTCAGATAAGTGCGGGTAAAATAAGATAAAACCGAGGACAAACAGAGATAATTTATAAAACAACAACAACAACAACAATAATAAAATAAAAAAAAATACCATTCAGACTGGCTTATAGAGTTCGTATCGAATATAAAAACTAAGAAAATGAGAAAAGAAGCAAACCATTGAGAAGACTCAAGTGATATGAATTAATGGCTCTCATTGATTTTGGTATTAATCATGAAAATTAATTATTGACCTCCACGAGGGTGTGGGACTCTTGGAAGAGAATGCACTTTAAAATGATCGCGATGTACAATTCGATGGTGCAGTAGTTGTCTGAATTTTCTGAGATGAGTAAGAAAGGTTCGGGGAGGGGAAAGGGAGGGAAGGAGAAAGGGAGGGGAACGTAAAAGTAAATCCAGGGACCGTCTTAAAGAAAGACAATGTGAAAAATGTGAGAATTGTTGAAATCTTAAGTGGATGATAAAAGATATTCATCCGGTCCGGGGTGTATGCGTCTTTCCGTCGCGCTAATCCTGCGACATGACCCTTTTTGCCACCCATTGTATTCAAAATCGCGCGAGGCCGAAACAATTGCCAACAATGTAAGAAAAAGGGAATTCGATTTAATGATTTGTTTTATTTATATTTTGTTTTTTAAATATTATTCGGTTGAATACATTTTTTTTATATAATATATGTTATATTATGTATATATACATAAATATATACACATATATTTCATAGAATCTATGAACTTCTTGGTGATGATTTCAATATGCTCCTTTGAGACTCTTAAAGAAACTTTTGCCCCAGAGATACGATGAAATTGTGTGCCCCCGAATGATGACGATGATCGCAAGAAAACGAGAAATCGTCTCCATCAGAAGCATAAAACAGGCAAAAATTGGTAGATGGGCGGATAAAGAGGGGAGTGGGGATGGGAAAGATGGCCATGGAGGGGGGAGTGGGGTGGATAAAGTCGCTCAGGGCCATAAGTACTCCTCGCTCTCATCTTGATAGGAGGCCTAGCGCTCCTATAGAACTCTATAGCACCACTGGAACCAGAATCGAGGGTACCCTTCTCATATAAAATCATGTTTCCCATCGCCCCAATGCCCCCCCCCCCCGCCCCTCGTAACGGCCAACGTGTTCCCGGATCGTCCTGGGCTCCCCCACCCCTTCCCCTTCGTCCCCCCTCCATCTATACAGACATAATCGGAATTAATGATATCTAAATGATATATGGCCCTTCGAACACAATTCATATATAAATTGTGAAAAACCAAGAAAAGGGACAGTAAATTTAATGATTCCCTCCGCCGAGTTGGATGTCACTAATACACCCGGGTTCCGACAGAGTGAAAACGGGCAAAAAAATTCACAAATAAAAAATATATATATACATATACATATATATATATTTATATATATATATATCTGTAGAAATAAATAAAAAAACAAAGGGAGCACACATACGACCGCTGTCCGTCCCTTCAGAAGGGCATAGGACGACAGGGAAGAAAATGAAGTACTTCTTCGGATTGAGCCAGAATGCCACCTCCCAGAATTGACCTGGATTTTATAAGACCCCTTAAAACATTAAAAAAATTTTATCAGTCATACTTACAATTTTTAAAATTATTAAGTCAACTATTTTAAAATGTAAAATTGGCTATAAATGGACTTGTTTAAAGCCTACTATTCAAATAATAAAATTTACTTTTATGCAATAATTTTGACTATAATTATTTTTATTTTGTAGTAAATTTAATAATTCAACATTTTTATTTTTATGTTCAAAATTTTTAATTACTTAATTATTTTAAATAGTTATTTCAACTACTGAATGGAAATTATTATTTGATTTTATAAAAAGTCTTCAAAAATTTCTATAGATACTTTTTAGTAAAGTTAGTCAAAATTATGGGTTTGGTAGTTTTAGTGTTAAGAGCTCATAATTTCTAATTAATACCTTGAAAATTATGATTATAAAATAAATAGAAAATGATTAAAATTGAGAATATAGTACATATATGTATGCATATATGTATGTATATACAAAAAAAAAAAAAAAAAAATAAATATATATACATATATAATACCACCCAGATCGCTATGTGACCCACCTCCGCATTCTTTTGTTAGATCGCTAAGATCGAAGATGAACGCGGAAACCGCTCCTCGCCCGAAGAAACAGACACAGATTACGTCTTAATTCTGTTGGCGCGCGAGCCGGGGCCAAGATACGTTCAAGATGCTGGGAGATATGCAAATGTGTGGATGTCGTTTTTAATTTGTGGCCAATGCCTAAATAAAAATAGCTTAATAAACCACTTAAAGAAATTTATGGGACCCGCGTATCTGGGGTGATAATTTTTTCGGTTTTATAATAATTTTTCTTTCATTTCTTTTTTGTATTAATTTTTAAGGTTCCTATCGTGGTACTAAGGTCCCAAATTATACCATCATATCTTAAGCAAAATGTAGCATCATTATAAAGGGTGCTGCTAATGTATCATCACTTTAATGATAGTTTCTAATTCTCTTTATTTAGAGTATACTTTTTTAAAATATTTAAAAGACCCAAAAAAAAAAAACAAAATTTGAAATAATATTAAAGGTCATACAGTAAAATAATTTACATATATACAAGAAAGAACAAAAAAAAAGCATGAAAACACAAATGCACGCACAGGGTTCAATAATGAATCGAAATTCAACAGGAAAATGACCCGAAACATGGGACGAGGTGAAAATCGGACTAATTGATGCCTCGACCGTGCCGCCCGCCGCCTCTGTTGTCGTTATAATCGAATTTCTTGTGGCCCTATGCTCTCTAGGAAACGACATTTTAAGATAACACCTGAGAGCCTGTATCTTTTTTTTAAGTTAATTTGTTTTTCCATTTTTTTTCTACCTTAATTTTTATAGTGTTTCGGGGCTTTAAGACAGCCCATCTCTCTTCACTTTCTTGCTCTTTGTGGGGTACCCATAAATTTTTAGATTAAATTGAAGCAGAGTTTCCGTGAGATGGACTTAAACAAACAAAAGATTCAAAACGAAGGAAATACGAGAAAAGGGTTCAAACTGATTCGATGTTAAATTTATGATCCAATGTCCACCAATCAATTGTTTGAAGCATGGATAATTTTTTCAATGTTTCATTTGTTAATCGGGGGGAAAAAAAAATTAAGACGGACAAGTGCGAGTAGAACTGATCTTAATAAGGGTTCCGTTTTTCTTTAAAAGGTACGAAACCCTAAAAATTAAAAATAAGAAAGATAAATTTGTATAGTATTAAAAATCGTTTACTCAAAATTATTTAATTATTTTATTTTGATACTAATTAAAGCCAACAATTAATATTAAATTAATTTCTTACCAAATTGAAATTGAGTGACAACAAAAACGCGTAAAGGTTAATAAAAATGAAATTTTCTGAAACAAATTGATTTCGCTTTTGCCACTACATATTTTTATTTTTTGGCTCGATGTCGAGCTAAAGATCAAATGAGGAAACAAAAACAAAATAAGAATAAATAAATCTCAAAGTTTATGCTAATTTCCCACCTTCGGACGCGTTAATTCACACGAATTCGTCGCCTTTTTTTATTTCATTTGGGTTATCTTAATATTTTTTTTCTGTCCACCTTTCTGGTGCTTCTCTTTTCTTAATATGTGTCTCAGATGTTTTGTTTTGTAGGAGTGGCAACCGCGGCGGAAGGGGGCCTATAATCTTCGCACGGTGCTCAAATCTTGTTCATACACACCGAGGAGGAAATTTTTGGTTAATAAATTTCCGAATTAATTGATTATCACGTCCCCTCGATTCGATCACAAAACATACGGTGTGATGGTGCTCTCAATAACACCTACACACGACATGTGGCCGGGGCCAAAATACTATAAGAAATTTGTCTTAAGCGAGAGCATCTTTGTATCGGGGGAATCTTAAGACCTTTTTTTTTTATTTAATACTCTTCATCTCTGGGCCTGAACCTAGGCCCGGGCTTCGATGGATTGATGGCTTTTGTGGCATTTTTGTTCAAAATCATATTTCCCTGGATATTTCTTTTGGTTTTTTATTTATCATTTTTTTTTCTTTTCTTCTTTATTTAGATTTTTTGTTTGTTTGTGGAAATTTATTATTTTTTTGTCGCTTTTATTGATTTTATGAATTGATTCGAATTTAAATGGGCTTGCGTGTGGTCAAAATCGTTAGTTAAAACTGCTTGAGAATGAGGCGGAGAGTTCCCAGATTTATGAAAACAAATTCTATACATTGATGACTCAAATTTTGCCATTTTCTTAAAATTAGATAAAGAAATAATACAAGATAGAAAGTATTGGTAAGACAACGACCCTAACTTTTATAATTATTATGGAAGTATTCTTATTAGGAATTTATTTTATTTCGTTTTTTCATTTTATCATTATATAAACCTTTTCTGAATAATTTCCTGGTAGAAATTTGCAAAAATCTTAAAAATTTTAAGAGTTATGCAAGTTTATACACAAGATTTTCTTGAAATCCACGTTTTTCGAATTTATGTAAGCTATAACTTTTGAACGAAATAAGATATCGACTCAGTTTTGGTTTTATTTAACAATATACTTAATTTATTGAATCTTAATTTAATTCTCTGTAAATTTTGTTAATTTTTGACTTTTTAATTAATTTGATTGGTATAACCTCCAACCAACTCTCATATATTTTATGAAAATTTTTTGAATTATTTTATAACGTGAAAAAAAATGATGAAAATTAGGTGACTAATTTTTGACATAAATCGCCCACTAAAATCGCTAAAGTCTTTAAAGATAGTCGCCTAAAATTATTGCGATCGCGAAAATTTTAAAGATTAAATCTTCAAAAATCGCTTAGTTCGCTAAGATCAATTGAGGAAAAAAAAAACGAAGACAACAGCGAGCCTCGTTTTCTTCTTGGACGACGAAGTTGTCGAACTAAGGCAACGGTGCCACGACCGTGTGGTCATTGTAAACTTGATTTATTGGTTGATGGGTGCAAGAGGTGTGGCACACCTTCGACACTAATTTTTGGTCGGTATTTTTTTTTCTTATTTATTTATTTATTTTTTTTTTGGACTATTTTCGTTTAAAAATGATTTCTTCAATTTCCGGTCAAATAACATTCAACGGCCGTTAAAACCACATCTTAAGAAGATTATGACGATAAGAAAAGTTTTTCTTTAAGACGTGTGTTGAGAAAAATGAGACAAAAAAATAAATAATAAAAATCAAAAGACACCAAAAATTAGCCTCTCGGTGACTTATGAATGATTCTGTTAAGAGGTGGAAGGGGAAGAAAAGGTTTACTGGCCGATACCTGAACCTCGGCGAAGAGATTTTTTTTAGAAAAAAAAAACGACATCATTCCATTGAGACGTACATTTATTCACCAATTCGAATGTAAATCGTCGTTTAGAGGCAATTTTGGATAAAGTGTGAGATTACATTGATTATGCAAATCCAATTTATCGCCGGGGTGCGGTACGACTATTGAAATTAATTGGTTGCTATGAAGTTTTTAGTAATTTTTACCTTTTTTTTGGTTTTTTAACTATACAGGAAAATATTATTTAATATTTATTTTATAAAACCTTTTAAGTCGCTACTAATTACCAATTAATAAGGCAAATTTATCTAATCTTTATGTTAAATATTGCAGTAACAAAATTTGTTTTATTTATATTTTGCTCGAGAAATTTTTAAGTCGCGTTCTGATCTTTTCTAACTTTTGTGACAAAAAGCTGACTAATTAAGGTCACGGCCGGGATCACAGAGAATTCCCCCAGGTAACCCCTTTTGTATTTTTGTTTTTTAAGTCTCCTAAAGAAACAATAAATAAATCAAGAATGTCGAAAAATGGTTTTAAAACCGTCACATAATCTTTAGCATTTCATCAAAAAAAGCAGTCGAATAAACGATAACGAGAAGACGCACTCGTGAATTTTTAATAAGATCAAGATGACCCTAGAGCAGTCAACCGTCGCTCAGCATTTCGTGTATCTTTTCGTTGTTTCGGAAGAAACATACAAAAAATAAATAAAAAAAAAACATTAAGGAAAAAAAATTTTTACTGAAAAATAAAATACAAGCATAAAAGGGTAGCAAGACAAAACATACACACGATTTCTTTTTTAAAAACCGAAAAAATTTAAATGAAAATCAATCTGAAAAATCTGAAATTCAGACGGGAACGAGAAGAATAAGCAAAACAACAATGGGACAGGGCACAAATGGTCATTCGATCCATTTGGGGGGGTGTAGGGGTTTTTAGTATATTTTAAATGTTTTTTGAGAAAGCCCCTTTAAAAAAAAAAAAAAATTAAAATAAAATGAATATCCCCGATGGGGTCATTAATATTTACGCAGACTGTGTTGCAATGCGTCGGCTTCTTTTCACTAGATTTGTGGGGATTTTTGTTTTCTTGGAGGATTTCAACCATCAATAGAAAAATTTAAATCGAAACTACCTTTAAAATATCAATAATTATGACCATTTCAAATATTTTCATACAATCTTTTAATTCTATAAATTTAAATATCGTAAAGCTACATCTAGATTTTTTTATATATTCTAATTTTTTGTTTTGTTTTTATATATACTTTATTTTTCGTTGTATATATATCTTTATTTGAGATCATGATAAAGAAATATATGTTAAAAAAAATAAAAATAAAAATAAAATTATCGCAGATTTCTGGAAAAAAAGGCAGACCAAACATAGAGATGAAGGGACACACTAAAAGACGATCTTCAGTCAATCAGAGATTAAGATGATCTGTCTCGTCTCGGTCACCATCCGTCGGTCCAGGTCAATTAGACTACCAAATTAGATCAGACCTCTGTGTATAGGGTAATACCCCTCTCCCCTGTATTTTTTTCCGGTTCTTCCACAGGGTGCTCTAAAACATACCCAAAACATATTCAATGCGTCTTTTGCAGGGCATGTGGAAATTTTTAAATTTTTCCTTTTTTTTTTGAATAATTTAAGACAATGGGTAAGGGGACCAAAAAAGTTTTGCGGACCATCCTTAAATATTCATCTTACCGAAAGAAAAATAAAAAAACAATTTTTTTTCCGTCTTCGATTAATACGAGAAGATCGAATAAAAATTATGTTACTAGAAAATTGATTTAAAATTATTTCTTTATATTTTATTAATTTAAAATGATATATTCATTGCAGTTGGCTATTTTAATATTACAATTTCTTAAATTACTGAGAGACTTTATGAAATGCGTTTTAACTTTAAGCAATTTTCCTCGCTTTTCATTGCCAATAAAAATTGCTCAAGAGGCAGACAATGCGATTAAATCATTTAAATGCCATTTTAATTGTTTGATTCACATCCAATTTCTTATTGTATGAAAAGATTTGCATAGCTCCACCTTCATATCATCAAACGAGAGATTTGATGGAATGAGAAGGGGGTGACGGAGAGGGAAGCACTGTGAGCTACCATCGTGTAACGATCATAGATCAAAACATGCATGAGATCCTCGCTAATCTTCTTAATCCCATCTTAAATCTTCGCACCCCCTCTTGGGATGCTGTGGATACAGCGGAAGGTGATACCAAGAATCACAGATTTGATTAGCGTAATGAAAACTTGAGGGCGAGATTTACATGGCGTTTTGACCCAATTTAGAAGGTTTTGTGCTATATCTGCCCCTTCCCCTTCCCTCCACCCACCCCGCTCCCAACCCCTAATCCCCTCCATCGTTTTTGATAACATTATATGGTCCAGCGGAGGCTGACGGTGCGATAGGGCACCTTTAAAACATCTCCGGTGTAGGCGATTTTACTGAGCGTGAGATGCGATGCTCTGGTCGAGAAGTTAAAGGTCGGTGTTTATTTGTTTGACCGATTGCCACTTTAATTTTATCTCACACCATAGAATTAATTTGATTAATCCCTCCCCTCCCCCCTCCCTCTTCCCCTATTTACGATTTTAATGCGCGAGCAAATTGAAAAGGTAGTTTAGCCTTTGATCATACGATGAAAAGTGATATAACCTAATTATTACAAGTATCAAAATAATAAATTAATGGAATAAATTTTAAAAGTCTTCACAATTATTATTTTTTTTAGGGTTACGTACCTTAAAATCACTCTCATGTCCATCTATCCGTCTGTCACAGAGGTTTTATTTAAAAACTATGTAACGTAGGAATTTAAAATTTGGCATAATTTTAGGTTTTGATGACGCGTACATACAACTAATTTTTAAACTAACCGATATTAATTTTGTATTTTCAGGTGAATAATTTGGAAAAACTTCATACAGTTGGTAAGTCGTAACAAAATTATTAAAGGTTTTTTTTTTTTTAAATTTTTATCGTTAGGTGTGTTCCTAAAATTTTCGCTAGAATTTAACTTTTGTTCAAATTAAATATAATAATATTTATTTCTTGTCATTAGCCTTCGAGGAAACAAACCTTCGAGTTCAATATTTTCTTAATACGTGCCGTTGAGTTGTACCTGCAAGGAAACAAAAAATATATATATATATATAAGAGCTCATTGTACGAGTAAGAAAATAAAATGATAACATTAATAAAAAAATAAATAATCTTGTGATCACTGAAAAGTGATCAAGAACCCCGCATCGGATTTAATGGGTATAAAGGTGAGGAATACCACACGCCAGACTTCAGGTGGGCGAAAAGACACAGAAAATTCTTGTTGTTCGCCAACGAGAAATCTCCTCTATGCCTCTCGTGTCACTTTGAAAATTCTTTTTGTTATAATTGTTATTATGCACGCCTGCCTTCTTTTGTTTAAATTTCCTTTTTCGATCCACATAATTTTTTATTTCTTATCCTTGAATAATCAAAGAAAATAGAAAAAAATGTTATACTAAAGGATTCTGATGCAAATTTTCGGGTACTATCAGAATTAATAGAAATTAGTTAGTTACCTCTGGTTTTTTGCTTTTATTGTTGATTTTGGATAGTATGATGGCATTTTCTAAAAATATTTTAAATCTAAACCCCTCCTCCGCTGAAATCTGCACTATCCGCTGCGGTGGAAGAAAACCGATTTTCGGGTACTATCAGAATTTCAAGAAATTAGTTAGCTAGCTCTGGTTTTTTGCATTTATTGTAAATTTTTGGATAGTATGAGGGCATGTTCTAAAAAGATTTTTAATCTAAACCGCTCCTTTAATTTTAACTTGATTTTTTAATTTGACTATAACAGTGGTACTGGTCTCTTGTAATTTTTAGACAACAAAGAATTTGGTTATTTCTTGGTAATTTCTGATTAATTTTTAGACTACCTCCCGGTTTACGGTACCGGCATTTAAAATTTTAGTTTTGGCGGTATTTGTCCCTGAATTGTTTCCTTTCTATTAAAATTAAAATTTTAAAAATCGGGCTTAATTGTGGCGTTTAAACAAAACCTGTTTGATTTGTCCAGTGAACTTGGTTGAGTTTAAATTAACAAAATTACTTTGTCTATTATAACCAAAAACACGCATAACTAGGCTGAAAATCTGCCAAGTATTTGGTAAATATATAGTTAATTTTTGGTTATTTTTAACAGTATTTTTTTTCTCTCAGTGTAGTTTTGAGAAAAACGCATTTAAAGTTTGTGAGTTGTATGAAAAAGGTGGCCCTTGACCCGTCATCTCTCAGATTATAATTCTTATAATAATTCTTATAATAAATTATTGTCTTTTTAGCATCGTGTTAATCGTCGTCGCTGCCCTTGGTGTTGTCATAATTGTTTTTATTTTATTTTATTTTTTATTATTTTTAAATTCAACGATAAAAGGGCCATGCCACCGCGCAACCACAGAATTGCGCGATTTTATGTCGTGTGTTTTATTCAGCGAAATGCTAATTCCTCTGGCCATTTTTACCATGGAGGGATCTTGCGATAATTTTGCAAGTTTTCTCTGCCTACAAACAATTTATTTTTTTGCTAGTCCTACTGCAAACGAGTGATGCTCCTGCTTTCGTTGCTCGAATAAAAGAGTCGCGCGGAAAAAAAAAAACAACAACAAATATCACATCTTTGTTGTTCGCGCGACAAAAAATTTGAAAAAAATAAGAAACAATATATAAAAAAAATTTATTTTAAAATAAAATAATAAAAAGAGAATTTTGAATCCCAACAACCAAAAGAGTGGGCAGAGAAAAGACACACTGTGACGACTTTTGGTGTGTGATTTGGCTTCTTTGTAAATTTTTCTTATTCGGTACTGGAGGATGCTGCGGCTGCTGCTGCTGCTGCTGGTCCAGCTTTTGATGCTGGATGATGATGCGCAGAGGGGACATGCCGCAAAGAAGGCACCCTACCTACAAAACCAACCGTGGTCCAAGAAGTCAGCATCCGCGGCCTCCACAACGGCGGCGACGCGGTGCAACAAGAGAAAGATCTTAACAAAGCGATTAATGATTTCGCCGAAAAATGGGACAATTCACTTCTTTTGTAGCTCTTTAGCAGCTGGTGGAACAAATACAGGGGAAGAGGAGGAGCGGCTCAATTTAAGTCACACTATTCTATTTACAAAGCTTTAAATATTTATTTAAAAAAAAATTTATAGATTTTAACCTAGATTTTCAAAGAAAACTACACCCAAAAAAATAATTCTTACTAAAATATAAATTAAAATTCGAAGTGTTGGCGATTAGCCAGAAATTTATTATTAAATGGATTGTGGCACAATAGTAAAAATTATCGCATAAAAAAAATTTATTATTTTAAAATAGTTGACTTAATAATTTTAGAAATTGCTAATTATGGCTTTTCTAAATAGTTGAGCTGAATAAAAATTGTAAGTTTTAATTATTACTTTTCAAAAATCAACTACGATTTTACTATTTATCAATTTTTTTAATAAATAGCTCGGGTGGAAAAATTCACGAAAAATTAGATAGTGTATCATAAAAAAATTGCGTCTAATGTGTATAAAAGATTTTTCTCTTTATAATTACTTAACGATTTCGGGAGATATTCTGGTGATAAGATGGGGAGGGGAGGGGTGGGGAGGGGAAGGGAGGGGAGGGGAAGGGAGGGGAGGGGAAAAGATGGGCAAAAGGGTCCATGGTCATGCTCGTTTCGCCTTTTGATGAGGTGCAATTCAAAAATTCCAACAAGCGCAGAAGAAACGCGCGCGCATTACGTTTCGCGAAATTCCAAAAAAAAAAATAAAATAAAAATAAAAAAAAACGATGCAAACGGTCCAGCAGCATAACAATGAGATGAGGATGCTGCTTGGAAAAGGTTTGTGAATCTGGGCGAGGGTGGGTATTCTGCAACAACCAGGCGAAAGAGACGTCGCAGATGAGAAAAGACGAAAAAGAATGTTGCGGCGCGGCGGCGATCGTACCGCGAAAACAATGAAAGTTTTTCGGTGATTTCTTTAGAGCCCTGCGTCCTATTAAATGCCCTTTTTTCTTGAAACGGTTTAAGAGGACGCGACTGTGTCGTTCGTGCCTCGCGGAACCTCATGTTAGAGTACGCCGGTGCCGCCGCTGCCGCCGCCGCCGCCGCCGCAAAATGATATCACTGAAGAGGCCCCCAAAAGGCAGCCAAAGAGCCCAGAAGGAGAGATGGTGATCAAAAGAACCCACGGGGTACCCCCCGTCGAAATCTGTAGCGCTCGGATCTGACACAAAATCCCGGCGAGATGGTGGAGGCTGGTGGATACATCGGATGATGGGGGCATACAGGAGGCATATTTCAGGCGCAGTCAAAAAATAAAATAAAATACAAGTAAAAGATGAAAAAAATAAATAAAACCAAAAGCGCAAACAAACAATAGAATTCTTTTACACGCGGAGTTAATAAGCGTCGCGCAAGGGCATCAAGCCCTAAAACGGTTCTTACACTGTTCGTCCTCCAATCCTCGTCCTCGTGCCCCTCGTGCATCACGCACGCTTCTTCTTACCTTCCTCTACCTCAGTTTAGCCCTACCTTTAGCAATTTTTCTTAAGACGGAGGTGCCTCTTTGGTCCCAGAGCAAACGAGCGCGCGTTTACTGACGCGCCGCAAAAGATGCTGCTGGTGATGGTCCATTGGAGTCGCGAATGTTGATCTTCTTTTTCGCGGGGGGAAGGGGGAGGGGAGGATTTTGCGGGCCGGTGCTCTGACCGTTCAGATCTTCCTTTTAACTCGCGGGGGCTATTTTTATTTTTATTTTATTTATTTATTTATTTTTTTTTTGTTCTTTTCAAAAAGGCCACTTTTGTGCCGCCCGTTTTTGCTGCTCCCTTTTGGCCAAAGGTAATTTTGTTGACCATTGATACCAATAAATGTGAGCCTGATGCGCCTTTGAGTTAAATTCTGCAAGAAGGTGAGATAAATCGCTGATCTGCCCGGTGACCGGGTCTCTCGTAGTTTTTATATACCCTTTTTAATTTTTATTTTACATTTTCACAATCAGCCTTGCGGGTAATTCCTCTGTCGTCTTTTGCAGAAAAGTCGCAAGACGCGCGCGCGCTCACGCAAGAGAGGGCGCGCGGATCTTTCGGGGGTACCCCACAAAAAGGTAATATACCTTCCAACGTTTATTCCTCAAGGGCCTCCTTCGATCCGGACCAAATGACGGAGCATATAGTCAAGAGAATTCAGAATTAGGGACTGATTTAAATGAAACCCTTACAGATTTACGAGTCGTATCGAAACAATGGGTAGTAAGCCACCCTTACGAAAGATCTTAAGACTTCTCCTTGCCTTCTTCTTCTCGGCGACATAAAATATAAAAAGGACAATAATCGTGACTAACATATATTTTGATTATCGATGTTGACCCTTATTTGCCCTATTTATAAAATTCGATCTTTATTTCTTTAATGTCTTGTCAAATATTAACCAATATTTAAGTAAAATTTAAACCCTACTTTTATCCACTATCATCGTTTCGTTGTCATCCGTTTTAATTTTTTTATTTTTAAATTTTTATTTTGGTATGCGACAACCTCGCGTGAAATTGAAGTATCCCATCAAGAGATCATATCATTAATTTTCGCGATGATTATTCTGATAAGATGCGATCGCCATTATTGTCACAACAACTTTGCCGGATCAATAATTATAGGCTCATTCTAGCAGCTATTATTGTTATTACTCTGGCAACCAGACGCTTTTTAATGGAGATGGTGGAAGGAATGCATTAAGAAAAATGAAAAAAAAACAAAAAAAAAAACAATTTATGGTAACGATGGGATTTACACAAAAAAAATAAACATTTTTCTGTCTTTGGTCTAAAACATTTTTATGCGAGACTTTTCGATGATATTTTAGAGTGTACAAAACTCACATTGTGGGCTAAGAAAATTGTTTTATTAAACTCAAAATCTCACTTTTTCAAGCTCTATGCAGTTTTTATTTTTTGTATACCACACGACATAAAAATTTCAACCTATGTCCCATAGAAGCTATACAAATTTTTATGAAGCTGGATATAAAATTTCACCTTGCTCTCCATACATCGTATACAAAAATTGAATAGAAAAGTTTTTTCTGAAATTCGAAAAAATGAGTTTTCTTCATTGCGATTTTTACTCGTCTTGAAATTAAATTGAAATTCAGGGAGAGAAAAAAAAACTTTTTCACAGAAAATGCTCTCCTGGCTCCAAAAAAAATTTTCTAAATTCTGAAATTCTGCCCGAACCAAGGAAACATATCAAGTTTTCTAGAAAAAAATATAAACAGGGTACCTCTTATGGGAATATTTTGAGCTACAGGGTGTAAAAGTAGATTTTTCAGATTTTCGATCTTAGCGCCATAGAAGCTATACAAATTTTTATGAAGCTGAATATAAATTTTCGCCTTGCTCACCATACATCGTATACAAAAATCGAATATAAAAGTTTTACTGAAATGGAATTTTTTTTGAAAAAAAAAGTAACACTTACGGAAAATGCTCTTGTGGCTCTAAAAAGCAGGGTGTCTCGCGAAGGAGTAATTTGAGTCACAGGGTGTAGAATTTGATTTTTTGGACTTTTATAAACCTACATAAATATAAATTTTCACCCATGCGTCCATGTATGAAACACCGAAATTAAATGTAAAAGTTTTTTTTATTTAACCTTTGTAGAAAATATAAAATCAAAGAATGATCTGAGGGAATATTTTGAGCTACTGGGTGTAGAATTAGGGATATCAATTTAGAGTATAACTTCAGGTGTTGAACAGTCAATTTTATGTGTATGTTTTTTACTTGGAGATCAGTTGCTCTAAACATAAAATAAAAAAAAAAAAAAAAAAGTAAAGGTCCATTAACTCAAGAGACTTGTAGACACTTTTACGATCAATTTACCTGCCGATTGGTCTTGATTTCTTTGGGACATTGACTAACTACCTGAGACCCTATGTTTTGTGGTCCCTTGCGGCCGCGACAAACTACAAAAACCTCTCTATAGACCCCAAAAGGCAGTCAGTCAGTCAGTGTTGTGGCATTTCTCTGGCTCCGATTCGAATTTTCTACATGTCCATTTGGGCGGCCACCAGAGACACCTTTTGTGGTGCAACACCTCCCCTCCCCCTGCCCTATGCTATGACCGAGAATTATGGGCTTTTTAGGACCATTGACAGTCACCCAGACCGCAAATAGGTGACTTAATCTCAGTGATGAGGGCGTAAGTATGCCCGATTAGGTGCTAAATTTATTAATGGCCACCTTCAAGAGCTCCGTAGACTTAAAAAAAAAATAAAAATAAATAAATAAAATATATACATATATGTATGTTTGTATGTATATATGTATGTAGAATATGTACATACATATATAAGGAGCTGAAGAAATAAGTATTCTGGTACCCTATTCTACTCTTCACTTTTAGGTAGACGCCAGAACCTCGATAATGGATGAAGAAATTATTGAGAGATTCGCGACGGTTTTTCTGTCGTTTTTGTTTTTAGGTATTTTTACCTTTAATACTTCGAATGTTGAACTGGATGAATAAATTAAGAGAGTTTGACTCTAAGTGAAGAAGAAATAAAATAAAAAAAATAAATAAATAAACCTATGTGCGCGGTATGCGCGACTGTTACACCGGTGGTGCACGGTATGCACGTTATTCTGGCGGCGAAGGTAAAAAAGGTAAGGTTAGGTTAAAATAAGGTACGACCCCAGCATCAGGGAAGTGCTATAAATGGATTAAAGCAAGAAACATAACATGAGAAGTGAAATAACAATAAAAAATAAAATAAAAATAAAAAATAAAGCATAAAATAAAATAAAAATAAAAAAATTGCATTCCGCACTTAGTTTTCATCCCACGTTTAATCCATAACTCAAAAAGTGAGAGAATTTTAATTGCGACAAAATTTAATGTGCGCCTGCCCTAGTCTCTGGAGCATGCGCAAGGCAAAGACGACGACGACGACGACGATGATGACGATGACGATGATGATGATGATGATGATGATGACGACGACAACGACCACGACGGACAGTGGTACCGTGCGGTAAAAGACGAGGAGGTGATGCTCGAGGTCTTGAACGCGATTCAATTTCCATTGTGTGACTGCGGGCTTTTGAGGAGCCTCTTCTTGGGGGCACCGCCGGCACCGTCTTAGACGACGAAGACAACGACGACAACGACAATGACGACGAAGACGAAGACGAAGACGAAGACGATGGGGCCCCAAGATGCTGGTCCAGGAGCGGTGGTGTGCCCAGCATCCAGGCTGCAATGAAATGCAGTGGAGAGCATCATGATCATCATCATCGTTGTCGTCTTCGTCGTCGTCGTCTTCGCCGTCTTCGAACAGAGGACTAAGCGTACACAGGGAAGACTTGGAAGACACAAAATAAAATATCCACAGTATGCGACCCACTTTAAGGCCCCCAAGAGGAGACCCACAAGTTATACCACCTCCTCAATTTGAGTATAAGGAAGAAAATTAGATTTCCGATGAATAAATATACAAAAATATATTTCAACGCAGTCCACTATCTTCGGATATATCAAAAGACAGAATACCATAAGTTGGTAATATTTCTAAACTCTTGAAGATCCTATTTACTCACATATAGACAAACGCAAAAATATAGGCTCGAATTTATGAAATATATGTATGCTCAGATATTTAAACTGCAATTGGCGCGAATTTTACGATCCATTTGACTTTAGAGATGAAGGGCTCTGTTATATTCATAATCGTCTTATTTTTATTTAAATATTTTCTTATTTCTTCTCATCATCCTCTGCATGATCATAAATTTTGCGATATACATATATATGTACATATTTACATATCTACATACATACATATATGAAAAAAAAAAAAAACAATAAAAACGATCATCGAAATTCTATAATTCGAATCGTCTCGAAATGATATTTTAATTAAAATTTATAATTGCGTGCGAGATTTATATTTATAGAGGATTAAATATATAGCAGATTGTACGTTTTATTTTATTTTCACAAAAAAAATAAAAAACTTAATTAGTCACACCGGGTAAAATTCACCTTAGCCCTTTTTTAAGCTGAAGTACGACTCTTTAAATTAGAGGAAATGTGACTTATGCCGCCATCTATCGGTAAATTGAAGATTTAACTATATAAAAACTCAGGTTGGAATTATTTGAATCGGACTTTTAGTTATCTTTTTTGGGGTGGATATTACCCAGTTTGATAATAATAACCAAATTCATCGAAAAGCAAGTAATTTCAGGTTTAAGAAGCCATTTTTATTTTTTCAATCGGTTGAAAATTAAAAAAATTACATCAAATTTTTCAGAAAGAGTGACTAAATCGGGTTTTAAAGTCAATAAATCAATATTTATAATTTCTCGGAAAATGAATGTCCGAACCTTGTAATCTCATATGGAATTTTATCCACATCCTTGTTTCCATCTCATTTTACAGGACAGAGTTTAGACAAGAAGACTCATGAGATGATGGCATACAAAATGTTAGAGGATGGGTGTTTCATAGGAATCGCCGGAGTCCTTTTCTGCACATCCTTGCAAAAATGACTGATGCAAGCTGTAGGATGGGAGTGGAAAAGGATGGGATAACTTAATATAGTTTTTGCGCAAAAGAATATTAAAAATGCAAATATAATCCCATACATTGTCGTCTGCCTTCTCTTGTTCCCTCTTATCAAAAAAAAAAAATATATATATATAAAAATTTCTTTTACCCTTCCATCCGTCTTACCCGTTTTCACTAGATTTTTTTATTTAAAAAAAAAATATACATATAAGAAAAGTAAAAGAGTGCAGGAAAAATTTTCCTGTTGTATCATCATATGTGAGGAAAATTTAGGGTTTGGGAGGTTTTCTAGGACCCCATTCTATAATAAAATGATGTGTACAAACAGATTCTCTGCACGTTTCGTCTCTTGTTGTCGAAATGTTTTCTCAGCTTCTTTTTATAATAAAATCTCTTCGTCTTTCCATTCATAGTTTTGCCATTTTACGGTAGAATTCTGGACAATTTTCGTTGAAATATCTCTCAAAGGGTAAAGGATATATTTAATTTTATCATGTTGGAGGAAATTTTAAAATATCCAATTTTGTAGAAAATTGACCTTTTAACATTTACTTAGAAAAGAAGAAATTGAAAAGGGGAATCGGTATTAAATTAACGTCAAGACTATTCAATTTTATGTCAAGTTAAAGATTAACTAGAATGAAGTTGTCGTATAAATTTTTTGAAGTTGATAAATTGCTCATTTTATTTTTGTAGCCAATTATTGTTTAATAATTTTAACTATATAAAAATTCCTTATGTTTACTATAATATGATGCAAAATTGAAATAAATATTTAAAATAATTAAATCCACTATAACTAATATTAGTTAAATTTACTATTTTTTTTAAGCGAAATCTAAAAATCAGCAAAATGAAAATAACTACTTACCCAATTTTACATTTTAAAATAGTTGACTTAATAATTTTAGTATTAATTATTAAAACTGAAAAAAGTTGTAAGTTTTAATTTTACTATTTATCAATTTTTTTTTTTAAATAAGTAAATGAAGTAGTTAAATTTATGAAAGCTTTTCTTTATTATTTCTAGAATTTGTGATTAAATAATAATTTTTTTGTATGCAATTGATAGTATATTAATCAATTTTCTGAATTATTTTACTGACTGACTGTCCAGACACGTGGGTGTACGATGGATAGGTGGTGAGTGGGGGTAGGAGGGGAAAAAAGGACCTATGTGATGAAACGAACCGGAAGTTACGGTCTGTTTCGTGAGGAATGTGAAATTTTTTTTTCGTACTCTGCACGTCAGTGTGGCCCTTACACCGCAAGTTCATGGACTTTGTGGGGCGACTTTAGGTAGCCGCCGCCGGCCGCTGACATCATACACATACTAAAAAAAAAAAAAAACATTCTTACTCCCTGAACCCGCCCTAACGTCCTCGCCCCCGCACACATCTTGACCCATCGTCGTCTATCCTGTCCTGTTCCTGACCATTCCTTTTTTTTCTTATTTTTTTTTTTTTTTTTGGCAAGAGTTCCCGAAAAATGTATGAATGAATGGAGTTAAGCTAGACGCATAACACAGCAGGGTTGGAGGGCGGTGGGTTAGGCGAAGAAGGGTAGGGTGGTGATTTCGTTTCAAAGTCCCTTTTTTTTTTGTGATATAACCGTCTTTAACCCTCCAGCCCAACCTACCAACCCACTTTTATCCTCTTTTTCACAACTTCCTTTTGAAGAAGAGAAAAAATTGTTTTATTTTTTTTTTTTTTTTGGACATTTTCTTCCCGATATTTTTGCTACCTTAACCCGGAACATAAAATGGACTACCAGAAAAAAAAAAAATTAATAAAAAAAAATAGGGATGTAGAAGCACCCACCCCTCCATATATAGGGTGAGTTCCTGGAGAAGGCACAAAGCTTTCTTATGTCGGTCGAAAGGCTGGCTTCTTAGGTCACTTGAACACTTTTTTTCGGATGGAAGGATTCTTTTTGGTGGAAAAGTACACAAGAAAAGAAACACATATTTATTTATTTTATTTATTTATTTATTTTTTTTTTTGGTTGGTAGTATGGCTAGTGTTACTATGTATATGCTCTGTCTGGCGGCCGACCACTTTACTGTGCTCTGACAGACAGAAAAATAAGAATATATCTATATATACTATATATAAATATGCCATATATATATAAATATATATAAAAATAAAACCTGAGGGGAATAAGAACCCTAGCACCAGGGGACGACGACCAAAAAATGTGTTTCACCGGTTGAGGAAACTAGTTCAAGGTCAATGATGATACAGGAAAACGTGAACTACACAAATAAAAATGTTTGCACCTTGGCCCCCTTTTTCTTATTTTTCTTCTTCTTCTTTATATTCATGTGGTTGATTTCTTTTCACTTTTAAGGGAATTTTATCGATATATAATGTAAAAACAAAAAAATTCTATCATATTTATTTATTTTATTTTATTTTAAGAACGTACCCGCAATCATAAACCCAAATTGTATCTTTAGATAATTTTTCTTTAGTATACTTATGTATAAATTTTTTGTTTGTTTTACATACCTGATTAATCCATAAATGATGATGATGTTTTTTTTTTTTTATAATTAACTTCACTTAATAACACTTGTTTATTTAATTCACAATTTTAAAATATTAATTAATTTATAGTAATTATTTGATGAAATCACAATCGAAAAACTACACGTGAATTATAAAGATAAAACATTTTTTTTTAAAAGAAATAAACATCAATAAATTATCAAGAAGAAAATATTAAATGAAAATATTAAAGAAAATATTAAAGAAAATATCATAAAAAATTTCATTATCGAGGATAGGAAATTGACCTGGATATGGATCTGGCGGGAAAAGTTTCAAGGTTAGGGTCAAGTATAACATAAAATTGTTTTATCATCTGATGAAAATATATAAGATGATACTACGATATTATGTATGTATTATATAATATGTATGTATGTGTATATGCTAAGGCTATTTAGTAAAATCAAAATAAGAAATGTAAATAATATAGGGTATATTTTATTTAATGCTCGAATGACACGCGATACCACTGGATTTTTCAGGTGAACTAATATCAAGTGACAACTAAGTCCGGTCGGTGACTGTTTGTTTACGCGATGGGTCAGAATCTGCGGGGCCCTAAGGCTCTGGTCGGACGAGCGAAGCCGCAGCTGGGGCGCGTTCATTAGTCGTATCCGCGCGTACTGCAAAAGAAGAGCGCCCACCCTTAGTTCAGGACACAATATTTTGTCTGCCTTCTAAAGGGCATTAGGGGTGGAGGGTGGTGGTTCTATCATTTCTATCTCAGGGGGTTTGCGGGAGGTTTCCTAGGGGTTTTGCCTTATGGTTTGTCAGGGGGTTTGCGAGGTTTTGTATGTGGGGGAGGTGAGGAGGGGGTATGGGGGGCTGCTAAAACGTCGATGGTTATCGTCATCGTGTCTCCTCGACATGTTGGCATATATCGGTCTGGTCTCGTCTCGGAGACTTTCGCAATCAAATAGAAGAAAACTGGTGCGACTTGGAAGCAAATTAATTACACCCGGGGCTCTGCTCATTACTGCAGTCAAATGAGTGGGCGCAAATTAGAAAAAATATCCCCGGACCTTCCCTCCACACTGGGGAGATGATGACCGTCACAAAATAGATGTGTACAGTGGCGGCACAGCGGGCGGGCTAACCACACTAGCTAGCCCTAGAAAAAAATATATATATATAAAAAAAAAAATAAAAATACTAGATACATTTGGATAGGAAAGGGCAAGGGAGGTAAGAAACTAATTAAGAAAGCAATCAGATGGCTAAGCAAAGCTATTCCATGGGTTAAAGTGAGGAAAACTTTTTCTTCAAGATGCTTTTCTTTTTTTTTATTATTTATTTATTTTTTTCGTACTTTCTTACTTGACAACTTCGATGACAAACGTTGACATAAGATGCTTTGGTTGTTTCTGCTGATGGTGACGTAATTTGTTTTTAATTGTTTTTTTTTAAATATAATTATATATTTTTATATTATTAATACGTAAATATAATGAAAAACCGGACATAAAGCCATACACGGCGTACTGTGGACGGACACCTTACACTAAATGTAAATTTTTTTAATTTAGGCTCAAAAACTAATTTGTTCCCGCCACGAGATACCACTGCGACAAATATGCCACTCAAATTTAGAAGAGCGGCTTCTGTCGCTGCACAAATTAATTTTATTTTATATTTTTTTTTTGTAGAGGCCAATTAAAAGTCAACCGAGCTAAAAATACAGGAAATCTTGAAATATATACATATAAAAAAAAAATAGAAAAAAAATATATACGACAAATTCGAAAAGAATTTTAGCTTTTAATGTCTCTCACCTATGCGCTATGAAAATTATGTGGGTGGTATCTAATTTAAAAGAGATTTACTTTTTTCTTTTCCTGGTCGTGTCAAACTTAAACTAAAAAAAAAAAAGAAAACAAATTAAGACAGAGGCCAAATTAAAATAAATTAAAATTAAATTGAGAGTGGGAAAAAAACTTTTACTTGAATGTAAAATGTATATAAAATGATTTTTAGGGCTTTGTACCTTAAAAGGAAAAATATGGAAACCCTTATTAAAATCACTTTTCTGTTCATCGATCCTTCTATCACAGACATTTTTCTCGAAAACTATGTAACGTACAAAATTTAAAATTTAACATACATAATTTTAGGTCTTGATGCACGCGTCATACAACCGCCAGTGAACGATTACAAAAAAAAAATAATAATAACAATAATTTTAATTAATATATCATGTGACGTATCATTTAAAAGAACTACCTCTAAGGATTCTAAAAATATAATTTTTTATAATTTTTGTTCATGAGGATTATACCTCAAAATTTGCTAGAAATCACCGTTCCTTTTCAAATTTAATTGACTGTATAAAAATAACTATAAAGTTTTACGGTAATATAACGGTAATTTATTTTTATTTTTTTATTAATAGCGTCAAATTATTTTAATATTTTAATCGCTGTCATATTTTCTAATTAATTTAAGTGCCAAAATGGTATAAATTGAAAAGTTGGGGGTTAAAATGGGCTCAATACATCAACCCTTCGTATTTCTTGCCCTTTTAACTCTATAAAAATCACCTTTAAAAATATATATGTATATATATATATATATTTATTTTTTTTATTTTTTTCAGTGTTTGTTTTTCACGGTCAAGGAAACTTTTATAAAGCCATGAAAACATCAGTCGCAGGGTTCACATTTTATTTTTTTTTTTTTTGGATACTCCCGACTTACCTTTATTTGGTCACTTTTGCCGAGAGTATTTTTTCTTCTTTTGTATACATATGTATATAATATAAGTATGTAGTAGGTATATATTTAAAACCCCCTCTGGAACGTTTGGAATGTATGTCCTAGAGTAGCCTAGTAGGTTTAGGGGTGCAGAAGGTATTCTGGATGGAAAAAAAGGAGAAAATATACTCAGACGCGACCTAATCTTTGTTTTTTTTTCGATATTTTTATTTATTTTTTTAACGCCAGAAAGGAGAGCATGTTTTGAAGTTACGTTTTTTTTTTTATATATGAGTAAAATAAGAAAGCCAGTCGAAAGAAGTTTTATCTTTCTTCAAGATCCCTGTGAAGAAGTCTGTCAAGGCGGTGAATGCCCAGAACAGATACAGGAGGAGATACACAATTCAGCCGGATTCTGCTCCTACTCCACCTTCCCCGCTTCCTATGGTTATAGGTTGTGCCATAGTAGGGTGGAGGAGGAGGAGGGGGAAGAGGGGATGGGATGGGAGGAGGTCAGCCGGGACTGTGTCCAGACAATTCTCTTCCCATTTTTATTTTTCTGGATATATCCCGGATATAGCCAAACTTCAAATCGATGAGTACATCAACCTCACTCAGCCAAATTCCACCTAAAGAACTGACCATACGCAATTTTTGCGTTGAGAAAGTCCTTCCCGTATAGGGCCGAGCAGGAAAAAAAAATAACACAAAAATAAAAATAAAAATAAAATACATATATGTAAGTCTCGACTGGGCAGTTTGAAAAGAACGTGGGTGAGGTGGAATATGTGTCTGGGGTTGCGATAGATAACAGCGCCTATGCGTGCGTACCCACCACCACCGGAAAGAAAGTAGGGTTCAACCCCATTTCATGGAAGAAAATGCGATTTTTTTTGTTTTTCTTCTTCTTGTTCTTTAGGTCAAGAAAACGTAAGTGGGCCACAAAATACATATATAAGAAAAAAGAAAAAACTATAGAAAGAACTTGTCTGCGAAAAAATGTTAAAGTATTTTTTTAAAGAAATTTAACTTTCTCAATTTTTCTGTCTTTCTTACAAAAGTACGAGATATTAATAACAGATGGCGCTTCTTTATAGTTAGTTAAAAATATGTATTTACATACAAAACGTAATTCACTTATAAATTATATGTCCATCAAGACGTTTGTGTCTAAAACACCTAAAATAACTTTTTTAATTTTAAACCTATGAAAAAAATAAAAATTGTTTTTTTAAAGCCATGAATTTTGTTATTATTATCAAACTAGGTAATATCCATCCCAAAAAGATGACTAAAAGTCTTATTCAAATAAGTCCAACCAGAATCTATACATATATACTTAAAGCTTCAATCTACCGATAGATGGCAGTATAAGTCTAATTTTCTCTAATTTAAAATGGGTCGTATTACAGGTAAAAAAGTGACTAAATAGGGTTAAAAAAAATTGTATTCAAAAGAAACTGATAACTGAGAGTTATATTTTTATTTTAAACTCGAATTCCCCTAAAAAGTGATACAGTGTTAAAGAAATGTCAACCCCTTTTGACCCGGATGTCATTAAAACTTGAAATTCTCAATGAAATAGAAATTCGTTTTCAGTGGGTTGGTTTAAAGGTCGCAGGGGGGAGGGGGGAGCAATTAAAATTCAACGAACGTTCATTCAGGAAATTAAAGTTCCCGAAAATCAGAGATAATATTCATAGTATCCCCAAATGTTTTATTCTCCTCCACTCCCCTCCTCCCCAAAATATAGTATCTCCTACCCCCTTAAAATTGAGCATCATCAAGTTATTCTATCGTTGTGCGGGGGTGGCGTCTCATCATATCATCCAGGATCACTTCACAGCTAACGACCCTTAAACGAGTGATTAATTAAGAGAACTCGACTAATCAACGTTTTCAACAGAAAGAAAATTAAGGGCTGTGTAATTCCCCTACTCCCCCCTTCCCCTACTCTTGCTCCCCTTTTACCCTAGTCATCTTCTCCACCCCCGCATAGGAATCAGTATGACCTTCCGGATGGTGATGATGTTGCCGTCGGAGTTAGTGTTTTTTATAGTCCTACTTTTGATGATGATGGCAATGGTATACGATTTTTTTTTTGGGAGAGGGGAAGGTTAGGGTTGAGGAGGAATATAAATCCCAGGAGTGTGACTGTTCTAGCGCATAACCCTTCGAAAACCTTAATAGGCTTGCAAATGAGCGACAAAAAAAAAGGGTTGTGTTTTACGTTACGCAACACGCAATACATTTTTGTCGTTACATTACACGAAATTACGATGTTAAGGGCATGTTATATTAATTATTATTTTTTTTTCATTTTTTGGTAATTTAATTACGCTCATTTTACTAAGATGAATGGTGGGTGTTTTACGTACCCCACCGCAAAAATTCATTCAAAATCAATGACTTAACCCTTTAATCATGAAACGAGGTATTTTTTAAATTTCATAGAAATTTTAAGAATTTTCTGAGATTTCATCGTTTTTACCGAGGGTATAAAATTTAGGGTTATAGGGTTGTATTGTAGTTTCGATATTCGGCTTATTTAGTGAGTTAAAGATGAATTCCCTCAATAAATTCTTGATGCCCCTTCCGGGCATAAAATTTTGTACCCGGAGAGATGTAACAAGGTGGTGATTATTATTAATGCAATTGTTCCATACCCGGCGGGCGCATTTATATATGAAATAATCATCATCATGGGGTTCCCAGAGCATAATTCTCTTCAAAAGATGTAGGGCATAGAAAACAAAATACATACAATATAAAATAAAAGAAAAAAAAAATAAATTATGGAAGGGGTCAGATGTTGTTAGCTTATACAAAAATATTCCTGGACAACTTGAGTGCTTCAGATAGTCATCTCTTTGTATCCGAAGAAACTTCAGCCGGATATAATAAAATTCTTCTGAAGTTTCACCATAGTTATTGATCATTCATCCGTTTTTGTTTTTGATCGAAAAACGAGAGAGGGTAAAAATGGGGTTTAGAGGGGGGGTTTGTTGGATTCATCATTTCGCATCCACTATTTCGAAATGTAATTAATTCACCAGTCGAACCGAAGCCCTTTTCCGCGCGAACCTTTTCAATACAGACTTATATACATATTAACATATATATACATATATGATGATATATAAAATGAAACATTCAGTCGGAGAGACAGAGAAGGGCTTGACCCGTGGGTTAAAATTCGAATGGGATGATGTTAGCATATAATGGCACTGTGCCTAGAGCAGATGGCTCGTTAAAATGTTCCCTTGATTAGTTTTGTTCCTCTGTTACGATGATCAAAGGATACAAACCAAAATGCAAAATAGTTTTACGAAACTATTTCCTGTTTTATATAGATATATAATATATATATACATTGTATGTATCAACCCAAAAAAAAAAAGAAACAAAACATGCAACGATGTAAAAGGATTGAAAAATAAAAGGGTTTATTTCATCGCCCCTTTTTGTTTTAACCGTCTCTAGAATGCTAAAATGTGTGTGGTGAGGTACCTCAATCGTTTTCTAATAGTCTTATCGGTTGGATGGAATTAGTTTGGGATTAAAAGGGATCCTTTCGGTCGATGGGGTATAAAGCCCCAAATGTGTAGGGCTAATTGCTTTGATTAAAGCGTTGATTAGCTCACTTAATTGCTTGATTAATTTTTGGTGGGGGAAGGGGGGTAGAGGGGTGATTGTAAAAGAGATTTTAGGAATTTCTACGTTTTCTATATGTTTGATATAATTTTATTGAGTTTTTTTGTAATTTAAAAAAGTAAAATTTTAATAATTGTACTTAATTAGTGTAAAATTAATTAAAAAATTTTTATAATGTTTATGAAAAATTATACCTTCTAATTCTTACCTTTAATTCTTCCTTTTTTCTTTTCTTCTTATTATTATTAATTTTAATTGAAATTTATGTTAAAGTAAAAAATAAAATAAAAATGTAACTAAAAGAAGAATAAGACACGACATAAAAAAAATAAAAAAAACAAACACTATACACACTGTATGTAACGAGAAAAAAAAAATACGTTAAAACGACAAACTTCGAACGACAACGACGACAATGAAAACCTTTCGTTTGTCCCTGATGAGGACCAAAGGTATAGAACCTAAGAGTGGGTACCCGATGTGTGTGCCTCCTCTATGTGGTGCCCCCTCGGTGTGGTGCCCCCTTGATGTGGTGCCCCCTTGAGGACACCAAGAAGAATAAAAAGAAGAAGAACAAGTAAGAAGAAGACAAAAATGAAAAAAATGCCCGGTGCGATTTAAAAAAAAAAAAAATATTATATATATATTTTTTTTCATAAACCAAAAAAAAAAAACATATACACGGTGCTCGAAACTTACACAAAATTTATATAAAAGAAGAGGAGCCCAGGCGCGCAAAAATGCACAAAAATACCTATCACGACGCGTCGCGGCGTTTTGAAGAGATAGATAAGATATGAAATTCTCTGGAGTGGCTAAGAAATAATAAGGAAAAAAAATAAAAAATAAAATAAAATAAAAGTATAAATCTGCAAAGGGGTGAAGGGTGGCATTACACATTAACATTTTTCCCTACATATCACCAGGCGGAGTCTATTTTGCATACTCTGGTCGTTCTCTCGCGCAATTCAGTCGACGGTTTTTAAACAACCAATCGTCGTCACATTTGTTGTGTGGAGCCAATCAGCGCTGAAAACTCGTTTTGCACACATTCCAGGCTGGGGCCTCAAGTGCTGGTGCTCCGGTGGCGGGCGCTACGGACTCTTGGAACACACCGGGGCCATACAGCAGCAGCAGCAGCAGCACCACCAGCAGCTGAGCAGCAGCAGCCCAGCAGCCCAGCAGCAGCGAGCAGCGAGCAGCACACGGTCGCGCCGCCGGTGCTCCTCTTTTGTATTTTCCCACTGTTCAACAACAAAAAAAAAAAAAAAAAAAAAAAAAAAGGGGGGAGCGCCAAGCCTCAATTTTGCTGGCTGCAGACTGCTGGCTGCTGGAGCGCGATTCTCATAAAGTTCTGGGGGGCTCAGCTGATTGTGCCGCCGCCGCTGATGAGGAGCACCAGCAGCAGAAGCATGATGACGATCATCATGATGATGATGTTTGGTTTGTTTTAGGAAAAGGTATCCACCTAGAACCCCTTTTGGGTACCTTTTGTATGTTTTTGAGGAGGGGTGGGGGGAGGGGGGGGGGGTACCCTTCTTCTTGACCGAACCCACCACCCCCACCAAAAAATTTCTAGTTCTCCCTCCCCCACTCCCTTCCTCTGATCAAAGAAAAAATAAATAAATATATGTATATATATATATATATGAAAAATAAAAAAGATATCTGTTCTTTTCGCATTTTAGCGCGCTAAATGAGAGGCCTTCCTTTGACTCATCAAGAAAACTGGGGGGCTACTACTTTGGAGGCATCAATGGATGGCTCTGTAACTCCCAGATCGACTCTCTAAAATTGTGAACGTCTGAAAAAGACGACACAATTTTAAGAAGGAAACGGAAAAACATTTTAAATATCTTAGATACGTTTTCATTCGTCTTACCCATAAGAAAATCGCACCTTTTTCGCGCGTCAACCAAGAAAAGGGCGCCAAAAGGCCAAGAACACCCATTTTATATATATATACATATATATTTTTTTTTTACTTAATGAATCCCCAAGTTTGGTAAAAGAGACTAGCTCCACATCTAAGAGAAGCAAAATAATCTTTCTCTTAGAAAAAAATAAAAATAAAATAATCTCAGATCATCGAAATAAGTGGGGGGAGGAACAGATAATCTTTTAACTCTCTTTGAGAATAATTTCTTTGTGAGTACGAAACCTACCGCTTCCCCGTCTCCCCCCTACCCCAACTTCTTAAAAACTCTTACTATACGTCTATCAAGTAGAAGGAATTAGGAGGGGGGGAGGGAGAGGGGAGGGGTAGCCTTTTTCTTATACTCTTTCTTCGACTGGTGGTATTCACATTTTTTGGTTTTTCGTCTTAGTGTAGAAAATACCTTCGCAGAAAACAGACGAGACAGCGGAAATGACTTGAGAAGTGGCTTCTTTTTTTTCCCTGCAATAGGTGGGTGGGTAGGTTAGGGATTACAAGAGGCGGGGGAGGAGGGGCGGTTGGGAAACTGGGGGGGAGGGAGGAGTTCTAGAAAGAGCACGAAAGTCATTATACAAATTTTTCATGTTACGAGGGCGGGATGGGGTAGGGAAAGGAGGGGAGGATTATGCTGTGTTCGGGGAGCACTGGCTATGCTCCACAGCCAGACCAAACAGAGCGTGGTATATGCGCAATTGTGTGCCCCCTGCCCCCCTCCCCTCTCCCTCCCCTCCTCTTCCCTTTCTACCTCCATAGGGTAGCATCGTATATTAAGCTCCATTGTATGTAAGCAGCAGCCCTCGCTCCTTCCCTTCCTCCCCTCAAATGAAAGGGGTGGAACATAGGGGGTGGAGGGGGGTTAAAGGAAAGGGATGATATATAATTACTACCGGAAAATCCAACGGCATATATGTATATAAGCGCGGTCTGATGGAGCTCTCTACCAACACAATCAAATATCATCATCATCATCACCATCATTTGCCACTATAGGGCCCCATTATACATATAATATACGGAAAAAAAAAATTTTTTTTTTTGAACCAACCCTCCCCTCATGTCTTTCCCCTAAACACACCCCTACCTCAATTTAGATTATAGGGATGACACAGTTAGAAATTAAAAAAAATGTTTTTTATTTTTCTTATTCGAGGTATCATTAGAAATTGAAGGTTTTTACCCATACCTTAACCTTTGAAATAAAAATAAAAAAAATAATAATAATAATGTACGACCCCTAAGAAAAATGAGCAAGGCTGTAAGCTCTGATGATGCCTACGTCGGTGCCCCCGCCACTCCCTCCCCCGTCCCCCACCATCACCGTTCGATCTCATTGTCACTGTCCAGCTAACGGTCATCAGAAGGGCCACATCTACCGTTCCTTAAGACGTTTGTCGCCTTTTGCAGTTATTCTCTTTCTCCTCTTTTAGTTTTAAGGGATATCCCGATATTGCATGGGGATATAGAGTACCCCCCTCCCCCTTCTCGTTGCCCTTTTGCTCCATCTCAATTTTGAGGGGAAGGGCAGTAGCTCAGGAAGAGGGGAAGGGGTGGGATGGGGTAGGGGATACTGCCTAAAAAGGGCATTTACGAAAATTTCAGCAAATAAGAGATGCACACCAATGGAGCAGTAACGGCAAATATCTTTTGGTGGTGTATCATTTTTTGGGGGTAGTCTCCCCCGCCCTCCCTCTCTCCCCCCACACCTCTTCCCAGTAGCAGCGCAGTGCCGCTACTGCTTTAGCTGCTACTTCTTTCATGAGATGGGGAAGGTAGAGATAGCGCGGGGTGGGGTGGGGCGGAACGGGGGGAGGGAAGGTACTCCTCAAGGAGATTTGCTCCAATATATCCTCCCTCCTCCCTTCCCCTCATCATCTGCTCTCCCCTACTACCGAATGAATTCAATCCGTCGCACATATATTTACAAAAGTATACAACTACACTGACAAAAAGTCTGTTTATATATGACGCAAAAATTAGACCCCACCTTTTCGCGAGCGAATCATTATGCGACTTGGTGGTAATTAGCAAGAAAACAATTAAACCAAGAAAACGTTTTGCCCTCTTCTTATTTTTTCTCTGGTGACATGACCATTTCGAAGGCACTTAAAATTGTGTTGGAGCTTTGGTCTTTGGGAGAGTCGTTGTTCGAGTAAAAAACAAAAAAAAAAAGTGGACAAGCCCCTTTGAATGGCGAGTGGGCGGATTCGATGGGTACAACCCATTTTTGCACATTTTTCTTTCATTTTTTGTTCTTAACTCACATCTTTTTGTTGCTATGCCTTTTCTTGGTACCCACAAGAGCAGCACACCAGGCAATGTGCTGATTCCTTTTGTGATTTTAATTTTCTTCGGCTTTTGTTTATTCATTTTGCGCTTATATATATAATTGTACGTATATACATATATATATATATATATTATATATATATATTTTGTTTTGTTTTGTTTATTTTTGTTTGTTTGTTTATTTTTTCGGACAAGAAGATGACTGCAGAACGGTTTTCGTTGCTGACCGTAAAATGCCTACAAAATGGCAGAGGAGGAGGCTCCATTCAGGCTCCAGGATTGGCTGATTAAATGTTGGATGTAATTGGAGGATTAATTAACCCTATTTAATCACACTTCCGAAAAATTATGTAATTATGATACTGGGTAAAATTCATCCCAGCACCTTTATATAAAACATATTGATGATATAAAATCAAAAATTTAATTTTACATATGCAAAAATAAAAATGGTTTTTTAAACCTGAAATTACTTGCTTTTCGATGAATTTGGTTATTATTATCAAACTGGGTAATATCCACCTCAAAAAGATAACTAAAAGTCCGATTCAAATAATGTCAACCATGAGTCTATATAGTTAAAGCTTCAATCTACCGATAGATGGCGGTGTAAGTCTCATTTCCTCTAATTAAATGTGTACTCGAGTTCAAAAAGTGCTGGTGTGACTAATTAGGGTTAAATAAAATTTAGGTTGAATATTATTATTATTTTTTATAAGTAATATTTACATATGAAGCCAAAATTGCCTGTTTTTTCGTTTCTCAGTCTAAATTGAAGCACAAAATATCTCTCTAATTAAGAAATTATCGCTGAATGTAATTAAAATGAATTTTCTGCATGAAAAACAACGTGTCGGACATTTCCTTCTTTATACAAAAGTTCCATCATCATTATCATCACCTTAATTTTTTCCTTACAATGAAAGACACACGTTTTCTTCGCTATAAATTATCTTACCCTTTTCCGCTTTTTTTGTTTTTTTACAATTTCTTTTAAGTGATACTTTAATGTTAAAATAATTAGCACATTTAAAGCAACATCACTTCTCTTAAAAGGAAAACTAATGTATGTATGAAAAAAATTTAAAATAAGAGGTATGTTAAAGGAAAACGTATTGTTACAAAAAAAGAAAGGAAAAATAAAATGCAAAAGGGTTAAATTGAAGGTGCCCACCTCTCAGTGTCGAGATACAAATCTATCTTGGTGTGGCAAAAATTTGTAACGATCTTATGTCACGCAAGTTTGTTCTGACTCTTGTTTGGTTTATTTTTTTTTTCGACTAATTCGCACCGAGTGTATTAAATTCATTTATTCAAAAAAAGTTTATAAAATAAAAGAAAAATGCTAGGGTTTGATAAACGTCTTAATTATTTTGATTAGGGCACTTTTCGATAAAATAAAATACTAATTTTTATATCCTAAATTAGACTAGACTAAAAATCTCGTTAAAATTAAGAAAAAAAAAAATTAAATAAATTTCCTACTTCCTCTCATTTAATATTTTCGCGCGCCCGCTCATTTTGAGTGAAAAAAAAATTGAGCCACCACTCCTTCGAGTGGCTGATTTCCTGTGGTGATATTTAAAAGCCATTTAACATAAAAAAAAATATGCGCTGGTTAGAGACTGAGGGCGCTATGAAAATATTAAGCCCGTATAATTTACGTCATCTATTGTCGCATATGTCACTGCCCGCCACTGTACCGTTATAATATTCCGCGATCCCGGGCGGCCGGCGGCATACTTGTGACCAATTTCAATTTCATACAGCATCCGAATCTTTCGAGAGGAGCAAAAAAGCAGAAAAATCTGTGCACACCATGCATGTGACAATTCCTCAATTTTGAACAATTAACAGCCTTAAGCTAAGAGATGTACTTGAGCATTGCGGCGGGGTGCATTATCGTGATGAAAAAATTTTCAATTTTTTTTTGTTTTTTTACATTTTGGAGTGAGGAGGGTACCCTGCAGATTAGTTAATGGTACCCTCGAAACAAAATAGGCTAACTAACTAATTTATAGTATTATGAAGAAGAGACCGAGTCTAATTTAGGGTTCAGAGATATTTCATATATTGAGTATGAGTGAAGCATGTAAAATGAAGACCAGAAAAGTTTATTTAAATTTAAATTATTCCTTTTTTATGTATAACCTCCAATAAATTAAGTATATTTTCAAATAGAACTAAAACTGAGTCGATATCTTATTTCGTTCAAAAGTTATAGATTACATAGTTTTGAAAAATGTGAATTTCGAAAAAATCTTGTCTCTAAATTCATGTAACTTTTACAATTTTCAAGATTTTTGCATATTTCTTTCGGTAAATTATTCAGAAAGATTCATATACTATATAATGATAAAATGATAAAAAAATCGATGTTTTTTAAAAATTTCTGATGATTTTTAAAAATTTCTTTTCACACCAATTATGATGTACTATAATTTAGTCTACCACGAATTTTTGAATGTAAGAAAAATATAATAAGAGATATTTTAAGATATTTTTCATCATGTGGGAGAAGGTTCGCATCGGTTCGATGTAACTGATATTGAATAATATAAAAATAAAAAATAAAACTTAAAAATAGTACCACAGTGCTCCCCATACAAAACGTGAACGCATACATCGTTATAAACTGCACGATTTGCAACAAAATTCCTTCTCCATAAATTTTCATAAAATATATCGAACAGCAAACCGGGCATGGAAAAACCCACACAAAAAATAAAATATTACAATATTTGAAGAAAAGGGCAAGTGAGATAAAAACGAAATAAAAAATTTATATACATATATATAGTATATGTATATATATAAATAATATGATAAAAAATAAAGGCCGCCTGAGAGGATGAAAAACAAGAGGCAATCCAGGAATTAAATAAATCGATTTAACACCTAGTGCCTTTTGTTGAATTTTATTTATACTTTTTCATATATTTTTTTTATATTGTATTTTGATTTTTATTATTTTTTTTTTTTTGCACCTTCACCGAAGACACAATGTATTTTATATCGTCTTAAGATGCACTTTGCCGAACCCAAAGAGATAAACTGCTTTCTTGAGAGGATGGATAGGTCCGTCTTCGGGGGCTTCCTCTGTATGGTCCCTGAATGCACCTCGGTTTGGAGCCGCCGCGAGGGGGCGCGCAATCGTTGTGCAAATAAAATGCATTCAAAACATAGAAAATGTTTTCTATATGAATGACGATGTGGGACAAAAGGTGCTACAATAATCAAAAACTATAGGCTTTATCTATATAAAATGTAAAAGAAAAAGAAAATTTTTTTTATTTATGTATAGAGACTCGTAACAGCAGCTATAAAACAAACAAAAATAAATTTGAAAAGTATGTTGGATAGGTGCAAGATTGTAATCGAAAGTTGACCGTCATGAAGGGTTTTTATTATAAAAAAAAAAAAAAAAAATAAATAAATAAATTCAATTTTTGCCACCATATACGGGATGAATGTATAATAAAAACAACGAAAAATACATGAAAACCACGAATGTGATTTGCTTTTTTACATTTTGTTAAAACACCTCAAGAAGTACCTACCTGAGGTATTGTTTTTTTGTTTTTTTAATATTTATTTTGTAAGATATTTTTCTTGAAAGGGAAAAACGTGAAGCCATTTATCATATCACAATTTTATGTACCTAGAAAGGGAATCAAAAAAAGAGGTAAGAATTAAAAAAAAATAGATTCGTATTTATATCTGACTTATATCCTTTATTCCATACTTCTTTATTTGTTTGTTTAAATTGAAAAAAAAAAAACAAAATCCGTCCAAGATCTTGATAATCGACGCGAATAACAACCGAGCTATAAGTTAAATTGCCGCCCTTTTCTCTGCTATTAATGTCTTACCGTGAGACCTGAAATTGATATTAAAAATTATAATTTTCTGAATTTCCTCAGTAAAAATTCAATAGGCCCGAACGTAGGCCAAAAAAGGTGCGACAAGCCCGTTCTGTACCCAAATGAGGTACGGTGTGCATTGCGGCCACAAAAAGGTTTATTTTGAAAATTTCGTGCCTACTTTTGGCGTGTATGTGCAAGTAAAAGGGTGTATTTTTAAATTTTCGTACCTGCTTTGGGCAATTTCATGTCTCTTGCGATCGTATTTGTTCGTTATATGGGCTAGATTTGGGCGTGTTTATGTCTCCAAGTCTGTGCCTCATTTGGGCGCATATGTGCTAATGAAAATTTTTTTATTTGGCTTGGAAAATGTACAATATTTTATTTTCTAAAACTACCCGACTAGCATTTTTTAGGGCTAGAATTCAGGCGGGATTCGATTTTTTCCCGAAAACTGATCAGAGCCGTTTTTTTTTTCACAAATTTACTCTTCGAGAATTTAGTTAAATTAAAATTAAATATTTAAAATAATTAAATCCATTATCACTATTAGTTAAATTTAAAATCTTAAACGTGAAAATCATAATTTCAAATAGTTAAATTTACTATGATTTTACTATTTATCAATTAAAACTATATGAAATAGCTTAAAGTGTCAAACTATTACTAAAATGCTAGTTAAAATTTTTCTAAATCGAATTGATTAATTTTACTATAGGTTGACTAACTTCACTAATTGACTAAAACGTTAAATAAATCGCTTTATCGATCTCAAAAATACCAATAGTGTGGGATAGTGAGAAATTTGATGATCCATTGGTAGAAATTGTATTAAAAAAAAAAAGCGACAATCTTTTCCTACATTGACTGAGAAAGATAAGAAAATTATGCTAACTAAACCAATTAAACTGATCAGAACGCATTCAATTTTCCCTCTTTCTCTAATTTTCTTAGTCTTTTACAGCATATATATGCATCTTGGTATAAAATGCAACAATGTAAATTTTTGTATTCGGACAAAAGACATAGAGTGCATTATAATAAAACTTGAACCTCTTTTCTGAAGACGTTACGCACAGTAGCAAGCCAGTAGCCTTCTTAAAGAGGGCAGAGAATAAGAAAAAAAAAAAAAAAGAAATTTAAAAATAATATAAATAAAAATAAATAAAACCGAGATGAGCAAGTGATCATCGAGGTTTAAACCTTACCTTCTTTTACCTTTATCCTCACTATGCTGGAAAACTGGATAAAATGTCGCACAATGACGCGTTCTTCTGCACTTACTGATTATGCTCATTTGGTCTGCGCACTGAATACCAATGAATCCAATAATTGAAAATAAAACAAAAATAACGAGTATTCCTTAAAAAAAGATTTTGCTATATATATATATATATATATATATATATGTATATATAAATAAATAAATAAAAAAAAAAAATATGTATACATCTTGAAGACAACAAAACCCCCAAGACCCTGTGGTATGTGCGCGCGCATATAAATCGAACTGTACGATCAATCGGAATTATTTTGTTGATGGCGGGGGAGGGTTGTGGGGAGGGAGGAGGGATTATTTTCTTTGGGTCTTAACTGCCATTATACCAAGATACACAAAACAGTTGTAGAAAAATCTATAAAACTACAAAAGGTGGTCTCTCTCCACCTCTTCTACGAATGGTTAAATGCGGTGGCAGAAGTCACTCCATCCGTTTGCGGGCATAGAAAGAAAATGTGACTCAAAAGATTTGTTCTGTCTCATCGAATCGGATGCTGAATGGTCCAGAGGTATATTTTGTAGGGGACATTCAGAGGGGTGGGGAGCCTAGGGGAAAGGGGAGAGAAGGAGGGCGGGGGGAAAACGAGTAGAAATTGCTTCTTTTGTATTATATTAAATGCCAAGAAGGTGGACCTCGAATGATAGGTGGAGACGACCACAAACCGCAAAGACAACAACCAAGACGACAACGACAACGACGACAACAAAAGACGAAGAAGAGTGATAAAGGCCTAGTTGAGTCGCCAAATCCGAATGATCTGAGTTAATTTAAAATTTATGGGAAAATTTAAAAATACAAATAAAATAAAATTCATGTTAAATTGGCTAACTATTTATATATGGAAACTGATCCCAAACAAGATTATTATAGAGGATATGGATCAAGAATTTTCGAGCTAATTAAGGATTTGCATTATTTAATCGTTATATGAACCTTTCTAAATAATTTCCCGAAATAAATTTACAAAAATCTTAAAAATTGTAAAAGTTATACGAGTTTATAGATAAGATTTTCTCGAAATTTACATTTTTCGAAATTATGTAAGCTATAACTTTTGAACGAAATGAGAAATCGACTCAGTTTTTGTTTTATTTGAAAATATACTTAATTTATTGGAGGTTATACCTAAAAACAGATAAAATAGCTACTCTTTGAATCATCTAATCCTAATCAATAAAAAAATCTAAAAATCGAGACACGCGTTTCTAAAAATATTTTAAATCAATTCCCACTCTTTAGAAGTTGTATAATAAATCTTGAAATTGCGTAACCTCCATTTACTTCCCATTCTATTTTTAGACTGTTGAAAAACCTGGAAAAATAAAAAAGAATCGAATTAATTTCATTCAATCACTACATCCGTGACTAGCTTAGATTTTATTTAAATAGTGCTTCTTGTTTTTTTGTTTTTATTCTTTTTTGTTTCCACCCAGAATTTCTGGAGTGTGTTGCTTTCATGATGAGATATCGGTCCAGCTGAGGCTGGAGATTTTATTTAAAAAAAACTGCGTCAGAGTCTCAGGATGTAATTGACCCATTCACCTTATGCTCAAATCACCTTTCTTGTCCTTAATTCAAATCGAGAAGAAGAATTTAATTAAATTAAATATTCGACTTTTCCGAGAGGTGTACACTAAGAAAAAAACTACTGGTAAATTGAATAAAACTGGCTTGTTTCATTTGGAGCAACCGAAACGACAAAGTTACTTCAACAAAACCCTAAAAATGGATTGTTTGCTATAACCAAAATTAATTGGTTAATTTTAACTTGGTTTTTTAAGTTGATTAGAACAGCGCTACTCGTTGTTTTGATAGTATAAGTTCATTTTCTAAAAAAATTTTAAATCTAAAACGCTCCTCCGCTGAAATCTTCACTATCCTCTGCGGTAGAAGACAGCCGATTTTCGGGTACTATCAGAACTTCTAGAAATAAGTTAGCTAGCTCTAGTTTTTTGCATTTATCGTTGATTTTGGATAGTATGAGGGCATTTTCTAACAAGAGTTTCTATCTAAACCACTCCTCCGCTGAAATCTGCACTATCTGCTGAGGTAGAAGAAAGCCGATTTTCGGGTTCTATCAAAACTCATAGAAAATAGTTAGCTAGCTCTGGTTTTTTACATTTATTACTGATTTTGGATAGCATGAGGGCATTTTCTAAAATGATTTTAAATCTAAGCACCTGCTCCGCTGAAATCTGCACTATCCGCTGCAGTAGAAGAAAGCCGATTTTCGGGTACTATCAGAATTTCTAGAAATTAGTTAGCTAGCTCACAAGTTTTGCACATCTTGCTAAATTTGAATTTTGTGAGGATATTTTCTAAAAATATCTTAAAGCTAAACCGCTCCTATAATTTAATTTAGTTTTTCAAGTTGATTATAACATAGTTTTATTTGTTATTCTCTTGTAATTTTAAGCAATTCAAAAAAGAGTTTGCTAATTTTTTGGTAATTTCTAAAAAATACGCGTAGGCTGAAAATCTGGCAAGTATTTGGTTAGTGTAAACTTGACTTTTGGTTCTTTTTTTCTCAGTGTATGAAGTGTTAATTAATTGATTTATTTAAGAAAATGTTTAATATTTTTCTCAGATACCACCAAATAACATAACTAATTAAGCTGAATTTATAAATTTTTCAATATTATTCCAAGCCCTCATTGATTTTGTGTATATGAAAGGGAAAAAATTGAAAGAGCCAGAGAACAGAAAAATAATTTTAAAAAAAACGCAAAAATCCTGTGTGACTGTAATCCATCAATTGTCCCTCCTGATCCGTAAACATCAGAAGATGATCATTCTGGTCCAGCTACTGATGCTGCTGATGATACATATTCAGGTGCTCTTACTGATCTTTGGGTATTATTGTTAAACTGGATCCGTTCGAACCTCCTTCCGAACGTTCCTCATTGTCATTTTTATTTCTGTTCAACGTTCGTTGTTACCCGTCGTTGTCGTCATTATTTTTTTTTTCCCTAAAAGGAGGGAGGGTACCCCACAAAGGGTCTTGTCTTATATACATACATTTATGCTTTTTTTTATATCTTCTTTCTTAAAACGTCTCATGAAATATCACATTTTAATGGTCTTGAGAATTTTCAAATGTTTTCTTAACTGACTTTTTATTCCATGAAACGTTGACGCGGGATATGTTTTTAAAATACTCTGAATATCTCTGCCCTTAAGGATTGATAAAAATTTCAATTGCAAATGATTCGTTCTTCTGTAAAAATCTTGGAAAAAATTTAATAAACAAGAATTTAAAGTAGGACAGATGAAACTCAGAAGAATAAAACAGATTTTACTTAGACTACATATAATCCGAGCAAAACTTAAATAGGCCGAAATGTAGCCCAAAAAAGGCATGGTGCGCCAGAACAAAAATTTAAGTTGTTAAAATGCAGCCCACACTATACAAGTATAACTCCTAACGCACCCAAAACGGCCCAAATGAGGCACGGCAGGCATTGCGCCCACAAAAGTGCGTATTTTGAAATTTTCGTGCCCGCTTTGGGTGCGTGTGTACCTTGCAAAAGGTCGTATTTTAAAATGTTTGTGCCTGCTTTTTGCATTTTCATGTCTGTTGCTGCGGGCGTATTTGTTCGCTATATGGACTAGGTTTGGGCGCATATGTGCCAATGAGAAATTTTTATTCGGGAATATACAATTATATTAGAAATCCATCAAAAAAAAAAAAACTATTAGTAGTTAAAAATGTTAGAAGATAAATCATAAAAACAATTATAATAATAAAACTATGAAAGCGAAAAATGAAGGTAACTATTATAATAAAATATAAAATTTTAAGAAAGGTAAGAGACCTCTTGATAGACAAGTTCAAGGGGACAAAACAAAATCATATTGTGGTTGCTGTCTCTGTGACAAAATTTTAAGCAAATTTTTTACTTTACTGAATATTGATTGATGTAGATGGATCAATAGAGGCGTTCTCGGGCGCCCGACGGTGAAACTGATTGTATAATTTTACCCTAATGTTTGAATAAGCGACTTAAACGAAACCAAGGCGACACACACAATTTTTTAACCCGGCAAAAAGGCAACTGGACTGCCAGGGAGAGGTTAAGGTCAGTTAAATAATGACACATGTTTCTGGAACCCATTTTATCTTCGTATTTGGAAAAAATAAAATAAAAACCAAAATTTTTTTTTTTAAATTAAAGCTATAAAGACGCATTTATAGTTTTTCTATTACGTTTTATTATAAATATCGATTAAAACAAAAAATAGTAATAATAATAAGATAATAATAACTTTGATACTATGCACCTTGCAAAAAGTTTAAGTAAAAATCTAGAAGAGTTTATTTAAACCTTTTCGGGAATCAACCCTAATGAGCAGAATCGGGAACTCCCACTTTTGTCACACCGAAAAAATAAAAAAAAAAACAAATTATGTTCGCAATTAATTAGTTGGTTAATGAGAACGCAGACTCAGACAATTCTGTCGCATTTACTCTATGCTCTGATAACCGGGGATCCCCCCAAAAATTTCCTGGACGAATAAAATTGTCGTCTCGTCCCATTAATAAAACGAGGGAAACCCGCCCATTTTTGCGCTTCGTTGAATCATTTGGGGGGTTGCTGCGTGGGAGGCTGCACTCTTAATTAAGCCAGTGTGTGGCACCCTTCCCCTCTCGACCCCCCCCCCCCGACCCTTCTATACTTCATACCCCTCAAAAAATCGTATATACATACTTCCAATTAAATTGACTTTCAACCCTTTTGCTGACTCGACGACACACCTCCAACCTTCATATGCTCCAAAAACTTAAAGGGTATGGGGTGAAAATTTTCGCATAAATTTCATTCGTATAAAATTAATATGGGAACTCTCATCGCATATTTCGAGTTCATTTTTAGGGTTTTTGGTGGGTAGGATGCTAAAGGGGGAGGGGTAGTCGTCAGTAAATATGCGCGGGATGGACTGCACCAGGTTTTCCAAAAAAAGGGAGGTGGGGGGAGGGTTTGGAAAATTTTCATGGTATATTTTCATACCTCGAAAATGTTTCAATTTTGATATAAAGTCAGCCAACCGTTGCCTGTGCGGTTTGGTCCATAAGGTTGGGAGTGGAGGAGAGGGGAGGGGGAGGGGTAGTGTGGTAGATGGTAGAATGGATGGTATAAGGCTAACTCTTCATCCTGTAGGAAACCCAGCTGATGATGTCCAAAATGCAATTTTCGAAGGACTATAGAGAGGTTGGGTAGAATCATCCACTCATATTTTTGGTTGGGGGAGGGGAGGGAGGGGAGGAGGGATTACACGTGGCACCAGATAATGATCAAGTGATATACGAGGGATATATTTCGATATGATTTTCATAATTTTGACCCTTTTGTTAATTTCCCGTCATTGATTATGACGCTTTCACGCTTTCACAGACTCTGTAGTGGGGGGAGGAGGGGAGGAGGGGGAATGAATGGAGTGGGGGGTAACAGAACATTGTATGAGGAAAGATGAGAGCTATTATAAATTCAGTGACAGCATCCCGGGTACAGCTCCCTGATTAACTCGTTATTGTGCCCGGATTTCTGTAACTCCCACTCCCCCCCCACCTACACTAGCCCTAGGTCTGTCTGGTACCCTTCCAGAGATTTGAGTGAGATGATAAAATTGGTTTTGTGATTTTCATCACGCCAAATATCATTACTTTTGTGGGTAATTGGTCGTGTCGACGATGGGATGTAACTTTAGGTGTGATAATTTTTATTTAAAAATTAAATATTTTAAATTTAAGCCATTTAAAGTGAATATCGCCTATTATAATTTTATTTTAATAGATAAAATTTATACATGTCCTGACTGAGTTATGTTTAGGCAACAGTACCAAATCAGGACTAGAAACCGGTTGTAGGACAAAATTTGGTTTATCACCGTATAAATGGTATAAATTGGACTACGAAATTTGACTTTATGTAAATTAAATTATCTTACTATATCGCATAATTATTAAAATTTGTTCCACCTCCTCATATATAGCAGATGCCAATTTTACTTTATGACATACAAACGCATTCAAATAAATTAGGTCTAATCCCAATTTAATTTGGGGTTAGACCAAATTTCTGATTTACACGTTTACAAAATCGAATTTGATGTTAAAAATTTGCTAAGAGCTTTGAACGCGGATACTTTTTGTATTGATGATGATGTTATTTTTAATATTTTACTTAAAAAATGATGCATTTCCCTTTTATCTGTAATTACAATAATTTTTTAAACTTTTACCTATTTGCTAATGTTTTTGAATGTTTTGTTAAGTTGGTAATTTTCTATTTTCTCAATATTTGATGTATGGCGGATGATTTTAAAACTTTACTCTTCTACTAAGAGCCCAGCTGATGTTTTCTAGTTACAGTCAGTAATTTGAATGTCCTTGATTTTGGCTTATTATGAGAATTGAATGCATTCAAAGAAATTTTAGTAATTATGCTTTAAGGAAATTTCCCTTGTCTAATGGACTTCCTGATTATAATTAACGCCGATCCGAAACCGAATTTTAAATTTGGATTTGAGGTTAGAAAATTAATAAAAGATGTATTTTAGGATTTTTGGAAGAGGATAAAATAGGGGATGAAAGCTTAAAAGCCATAAAAATGGGTATTAGTTATGCGTTGATTTTCCTAAAACCTTGAAACATGTTTAAATATAAAGATAAATTTTAAATTAATAATAATTTTACTCTGCGGTACCCGAATTTTGTCTGAAAAGAAGGCTCAAAAATCAGAACTTACCTCTACGATAGCGGCTAGAATGTGTGGACGAGGGTGGGGAGGGGAGGGGAGGGTAATTCTGTCCCAAAAGGATATATGATGAAAAATCCTGAGGGAGGAGTAGAGCATATATTGCCCGATGGGTTGGGTGGGGCGCGCACTGCTGCGGGGGAGGTATCAGAAATTCAAATCCTCATCCTTCAACCAAATTACTTTACGATATCTTTTTAAAACTTTTTTTTTTCTTCATTTTTTTTCCCGAAGATATTTTTACACGTGTGTATGGCTTATACAGGGTAGACGAAACGTACAGGGGGTGGTCTATTTTCTCCGAGAATTGATGGTAGTGGAACCCCGGGGGGAGGCCCATCTTATTCATCCCGAACTCACAGGCCAGGGCCATCATCCAGGCCAGCAGCCAGCAGCCAGGCAAGAGCATCTCATCATCCCTATTTCAAGGCAAGGACCAGCAGCATCATCCCGGAGGAGAGATGCCTCCTCGGTTGCCTATGAAAATGTTTTGAGTCCTGTGCCTCTGCTGGTGCTGCTGGTGGTGGTGCTGCTGCTGCTGCTGGTGCTGGAGAGGTCCCGATTTTCTTTTCCTACATACTCCCCACCTCCCCAATATCCCTCTAAATCCCTATAACAAAAAAATATATGCAACTTTTCTATGGTTATCTCGTACGCCATGTGTGCGAGGGTGGCGCTTCCTTTTTCTTATTCTTTGAAAAAAAAAAAAAAATCATCCCGCATGTAAAATTTTTCCACATATGTAGATGAAGATTCTGAGGGAAAATGAGAGGAACTCTGGAAGATGCTGGAGGGTTCCTTTACCATTCATTCGCCCGCACCATAGTCTGCTCCAAGTCGATTTATTTATTTTTTTTTTTATTTTTTGTACTATACAAGATCGCCGTCTTCAAGCCATACCCAGTCTTTGGTATTTGGGCCCCCCCTTTCTCTCCTGGAGGACTTTCTTCGAAGAAAGCACACGGTGTCACACGTCGTACGCTATATGTTCACATCTACATACATGTAATTTTTTTTTTTTTGGGTGACTTTTTTTTTCATCTTTCATCTGATTCTTTTAAGCAGCACCCTGTGCAGGAGGAGTTCTCTTTTGTTGTATGGAAAACGATTCGTTTTCTTCTCCCCGGCCCCTCTGTGCTCCAAAAAAAAAAAAAAAAAATTTTTTTTCCTTTAGCTCTACTTCGTTTTCCACATTTATGTAAAATAGCGTCACCCAATTTTTATCCCTCTAACACCCGTGGGGTATACCAGGGTATTCCTTCTCCACGAAACCCCCAACTACCACAAAAAGGAAAAGTTGATTTCCCTTATTTTAACAATTCTTTGTATAAGGAAAATTCCTTTCCATTTTTATTTTTTACCCATTCCTATAACCCTCCCCCCAACGTCTTGGTTGTCGTCTTGGTCTTCGTTATTCCGTTACGTCGATCCTTTAAAAAAGGGTATGTGAAGTCTTCGGCACTTATATGTGCCGAAAGATGGGTTCGATGGACAGTGGAGAGACGCAAGAGGTACCCTTCCTACAGTTGCAAGGTCTGCAGATTTTTCTCCTTTTGTAGCCCTTTTTTTTTAATTTCTTTCTTATTTTATAGAGAAATTGTGTCTTATAGAAAGCCAGTATAGTAAAATGTGGCACCTACCATCTTATGCCACCAAAAAATAGTAGTCTACTTTCTGGCGGATACCAAGAATAGGTATCGTGGGTTTGGTATAAAAAAAAAAAACGAAGGATCTCATCATTCTACAAAATCACATTTCTATAGACCCCATCTCACCAATTCAACCAATTTGCCTGGGTTCACATTCTTTCTCGCAGTACCCCCCCCCCCCCCCCAACCCATCCCTGTAAACCCACATTTTGTATGCTCTGAACGACGATATAATTGGATAGATTCAAATAAAATAAAAGGGAAAAAGTATAAAAAAAAAACCCCCCCGAAGATGAAATTAAAAAATATTCGAAATGGCATCCCTCGGACTGAGCACGCATGCTTTGTAAACCATCCCCCTGCACCCCCATTCCAAAATGTCTGCTTGTGTAGGTGGTGTATCTTTGAAATTCCGTAGAACGAAAGTAGAATGAGTTCGGAAACAAAAAGAAAATAAATGTAATAAAAATAAAATAATATATTTTGGGTCTTTTTAATTGAATTAACTCGGATATTCCGAGTGCGTTTATACCCATATGACACACAGCAATTTAAATCATCATTTAGTAAATATGTAGCTCATTTCGCACAAATTATTAATTAATGAATTGGTGACAGACAGCCAATTCTTAATTAATAAAACAAAATGAGATTTTCTTCTTGTTGTTATTTGTAATGGATCCTCATTAAGAAGTTATAAATGATGAAAATAATCGTGGTCATTTAACAAATTACTAATTATTAAAATTTTCGTGATTTCAAAGCAATTTTTGTCCGTAGATTACGAATTTGTAAATGAAAATGCTCGATCAGCTCTCATTTTCGAGAAAAGTAGGGTTGAAAACTGCAAAAGAAGGCCTAAATATATTTCAAAATAATCCATGAATTTGACTTTTTTCCCATAAATCAATTATTTCATACAATAAATGGCAAGCGAACACTCATGAAAAACTTGTTCGACTAAATGTTTAAAAAGGGCTATTGAATTACAAAATTTTTATGATGATTCTTTATTTTTTAATGATAATTCAAAAATGATCAAAATACGGTCTTCAAATTCAAAAAATTATGAAATAAACAATTGTTTTTATTTTAGAAAGGTGTAATTAGTATACTAATCATTAATTAACGTGTGCTGTCTGTCTAGGGTATTTATTTCAAGTGACTTCAAGAGGCTGAGTCTTGTTTATATCCTCTGTAAATTTAGGCTAATGTCCCACAAGGTAGTTATTTAGGTCCTAATCTCTTTTTTTTCTTTCTTACGAATTGTCAAAGTACGTTTAAAAATTCCAATCAATTGAAACTTTTGCTTTTAAACGCGCGCAAATTACACCAAATATATATTTTTTTAAATATATAAAAAATAAAACTGGTCCTAAGGGGAGGTTTTAAATAAACAGAAACCCTTTTTAAGTTAGGTAGAAACCAAAAAAAAGACGTATACCACTCGAAAAAATTTCAATATTTTATTGAAATTGGACGGGACAATGGAATCGAATGATTTTTCTTTTATTAAAATGGTCCCCTAAAGAACGTCCCATGAATTGAGGTGGCGGTCGACGGCAGACTGTTGAATAAAATTAACACCGGTCCTAAAACAATGGTTTCTCAAACTGATGATGGGCATACCCAAAATGTTTCGTTTTTTTTTTTTTTGGGAGATTCGACGAAAAAAAGCCGGCGTTCTCTTTTTGAAAATTGTATCGCATCCATTTCGACAATGGGATGAAGTTTTTTTATGTATTTTTTTTATTTTGTGAGATGAATGAAAAAATAAATGTCTCATCTCTGGATTAGGAGACCGAACAAAAAAAAAAATAATTTCCTCCTCTACCTGAGTTTTACCTTAAAATCTTGAATATTTTTATATTTTTAGATCAGGAATATTCTAATTACAATAATGAAGAAAATAATTTTTATTTTTTTTTAAATTATATATATATTTTTTTTTAAAAACTTTTTTACATGCTGTCTTCCATCTCCGTTTTGATTATTTTAATTGCTTAAAACAAGTTCAAAGGTGCCGTTGAGCTTGTCAACAGGTAAAATGCAAATGAAATAAAACATAAAAAAAAAAAATATATAAATCTGAGCATTTGGGGGCACGAAGCATGGAAACACGTACGTGTGGGTCTCTGAGATGCGCGCGCATCTCATCCACTTAATCAGGCCAAAAACGAAATAGTTTTGCTTGTCTGAGCGGCTTGCCGCCGCGCCGTGCGTCGTCGCGGTCGGTCGGTTTGTCTTCAGGTAACATCTTCAGGTATCGTCTTCAGGTATAAAAAAAAGAAATTAAAAATAAAAATAAATAAATAAAAAGGGTTCTTGTAAGCAGCCAACAACACACTCGTCGGACGTCACACCACAGCCTCCGGAAGGTACCCCACTGTCCATCGTGCGCTACTGTGAAAAGATCAAAAACAAAATTAATTAAATGCATATTCGCCAAAAAATGTTATAATAAATAACAATGTCACGTGCCATCTGATAATAATTTTAAATTTTACTTTATTATTATTATTATTACTATTTTTTATCATTATTTAGATAGTCATATTACTTGATTTGTCCGAATTTTTCTGAACTATGTTTAACATTTTGTATATTTGCAAAAATTTTATTATCATAAAACCTTTCGAGGGTTCTCTATACTTTAAAAAAATAAAACGCAGACGCGTCTGAGGGTCTGAGAATTGTAGGTTTTTATTAATTTTTTATTTTTTTTGTCTTTTATTCCCGGTCCCCGGTTGTTTCCAGAAGTCGCTCGCGCATGGAGATTTTAATCAGATAAGGGCCGATAATGTGTTTAAGGGAATTAAACGGAAATTACACGCCCTTGCGACTGTTTGGCATTTTTATTTATATATTTATTTATTTTTTATTATCGCTCGTTTTTCCTCATTTTAATTTATCTCGCTTGTTTCTGTTTTTATTTTTTTTATTACTATCTGGTAATTTGTATTTTACTGCATTCTCTTCCTTTTATTTTTATCGTTTGATCTTTGTTCCATCTAAGCAATTTGTACATTAAGAAAAATAAGTGCTGATAAATTAAAAAAAAAACAAAACTGGCTTGTTTCACTTTTCTACCAAAACGGTAATTTAGTTTTAGTACAATCAAAATTAGGCGACAAATTTTAATGTAGTATTTTAAGTTGATTATAAAGCGCGACTCGTTGTTTTGATAGTACCAGGACATTTTCTAAAAAGATTTTAAATCTGAAGCGCTCTTCGCCTGAAATCTGCACTATCTGCTGCGGTAGAAGAAATCCGTATTTCGGGTGCTATCAGAATTAATAGAAATTAGTTAGCTAGTTCTTGTTTTTTTGCGTTTATTGCTGATTTTGGATAGTATGAGGGCATTTTCTAAAAATGTTTTAAACTTAACCCTTCCCCCGCTGAAATCTGCACTATCCGCTGCGGTGGCAAAAACCGACTTTCGGGTGCTATTAGAATTTATAGAAATTAGTTTGCTAGTTCTGATGTTTTGAATTTATTGTTGATTTTGGATATAGTATGGGGGCATTTTCTGAAAAGATTTTAAATCTAAACCGCTTCTTCGCTGAAATCTGCACTATCCGCTGAGGTAGAAGAAATCCGATTTTCGGGTACTATCAGAATTGATTGAACTTAGTTAGCTAGCTAAGATTTTTTGCATTTATTGTTGATTTTGGATAGTATGAAGGCATTTTCTAAAAAGATTATAAATCTAAACCATCTCTGGTGGTATTTGTTTTATATGTTTCCTTAAATGCCTGAAGGGTTTTCTTTCTATTAAAATTGAAATTTTAAAAATCGGTGTTAATTGCGGCTTTTAAACAAAACCTTGTTGATTTGTCCAGTGAACTTGGCTGAGTTTAAATTAACAAAATTAATTTGTTTATTATAACCAAGAAAAAAAACAAAAAAACAGGGTGATCTAAAAATCTGTAAATTATTTGTTTTATACGTACAACTGGTGCTGATATTTTCATGGAAGCCGCAACTCTCTGTTTGTTGTTTTCACTTAAATTAAAAACAAACTAAATTACTGGCTGTAAAACAGGGCCTATTACAGCATCCGATACGAGGCCTGAGCAGTATTCATCTCAATTAGCAGCATCCAGCGATGGGGCAGAGGCAACATGATCAGAGGCATCATCAAAGGCAAACATCACCAGACTTAACGTCTCCGGAGCCCCCATACGAAACTACACAACTATCGGGAGGGGCTCGGGGTGAGCCTCCTCTGGCGGCATGTTCCTCTTATGCTCGCATTTCTGTGTTCTCTTACGCCTTTAATTTTTATTTATATAGATTTATATATATATGTATATACATATATATATATATATATTTTAATTTTTTTATTTTATTTTTTTACATTTGATTCGATAATTTCGCTGGAACGACTGAATGTCGGTGACGATTATGTTAGACTCATGTTATGTATCATATTTGTTTTATTTATCGCCGCCAAAAAACACAAGTAGTCTATTAAGAGTGTAGCAGCAAATCACTAGACCGGGCTACTATAATTTATTTTAATTTTATATTTTTATTATTTTTATTTCTATCCACCCTATATGTGAATTAGAGATTTTAAAACATACATATGTAATGTAGATTATGATGATGTTGTGATGTGGTCGGGGAGGAATATCTAGTGGGAAAATAATAATCTACTTTGTAGCCATTCTAAAACCCATCTTATACCCGTAGCCATCCATCAGAAGCCCTATTTAGAGCCTGGTTCAGTGGGTATACTCTTTTTATTTTTTATTTTTTATTTAGTTTTTTATTTTTCCACCATACACTTCTATATGGACCTCAATATTTTATCATCCAATGCGACGACGGTCACCAGTAGCGACGGGGATTTCCATTGCGACAGCTATGGGGCTGCCGCGCAACAACTGAGATTTGGTTTCATTAAAAAGCTTAAATGGTCGGAAATGTTTAATTAGTGGTGCTGAGAGATCATTGTCATTTCATTGGATTTTATTAAGTTAATCAGATAATATCTGGCGGGTTTTAAGAGGACCGATGTGTGGACACACTTGACCTGGCCATCTAATAACCCTCACATTTGTGACTATACAATTCATTCTCTACGTCGTCGTCGTCGTCGTTTCTCTACGTCTCATCGTATGTTTAGTTAAATCGAGCAAAGCATATTGTTAGTACGAGTTCTGCTGACGAGTCGAGCAATTCTGATGGATTGAAAACCATAGAAACATAGAATCATTATATAGAGAAATCTAGAGGTTCCCTCCCCTCCCCTTCCCCCCTCTCCCAACCCTACAACTGGAACATCTTCCACTGTTGACATGTGTAATGAGTACAAACAAAAATTGTTTGCGCATGATTAAATTGATTAAAATGGGTACCCCATCGAGAATACGGTCAGAATTGTACGATTTTCGAAAGTGTGGAATATTTAAATTTGATACGATACCATCGATTAAATTGAATATAAAAATTTAATCTTTAAATTTTCAGAGTAAAACAATTTTTATAATACTTCTCATAGTAGCTTTCACAAAAGAAAACCTGTGTAAATTTACGCGATTTTGTAAATTAACATTAAAATTAATTTAGTTGCATCGTTTATGCGAAAATATCATCAAATAAAATATATTTATTTACACAAAGTTGTAAAAGCACAACTGAAATCTATACACAATATAAAATTACAATTATTATTAAAAAAAAAGTCAGTGAAAATTAAGTAAAAATAATATCTAAAAATTAAGTAAAAATAATATCTTCAGAACATGTTATGCTTGTTGAAACGCACTCGTTAAAAATTATCTGAAATAAAATTGTCAAAAATGTTCATAAAATATATAAAAGTGGCTGGAGGTTATACCAATAAAATTAATTAAAAAGCCAAAAATTAGCAAAATTGACGGAGAAGTAAATTTAATCTTCAATAAATTAAAAAAATATTTTCACATAAAATCAAAACTGAGTCGATTTATTATTTTGTTCAAAAGTTATAGCTTACATAATTTCGAAAAATGTAAATTTCGAGAGATATCTTGTTTATAAACCGTCATAACTTTTACAATTTTTAAAATTTTTTTGCAAATTTCTTTTGGGAAATTATTCAGAAAGGTTCATATAACGATGAAATTTTTTACATTAAATTTTGAATAAAATATTTTTAATCTTAATTTAATTCAAAATTTTTTTTACTGATGATAGGTATAATTTATGAGTAGAATTTATTATCAATATTTACTCTATATTAAGAAAAAGTCATTAAACACATTCCTCGGCAATATTTCCCTATTTCTTAATGCAATTAAAAGCATTTACACGGCAATTATGTCACATTCATACACCGTGTAAGTCACTAAAGTAATTGAGTTACTGGCGCTTCTTTCTATCCCCCGAAAAAGAAAACATCTGAAACGTGGAATACCATCCCCTGGATTTATTATATCATCCCCCAGGAGAAGATTGTGGATTCCACACTCATTCAACCTTCCCACAATTGTGGGGCATCACTAAATTTTTATCTTATATGGACCACAAAAGAAAGAACAAAAATAAATATATATATATATATATATATAAGTAAAATAAATAAATAAAGGGATGAGTTCCAGCAGCCGCAAAAACGAACGTGCAATAGATCAAAGATATTGTCTGGGACTGTCTGGAACAAGCCAAGGGCTGCTTGCATTAGGCACGTGATTATCCTGATAATTAAATAAGTCGGTCATAATTTCCGGACTTCATCCCCCTTCCCCTACCCGAAAATACCCTTGTCTTGTCTTTTGTATAGGCCAAACGAATCCTATGATTTTTGTCTAGACTTCTAGCAAATAGTGCGGCACTATCACTTAGCGTGCAATTGCCGTCGCCACAATCGCATCAGAGGGCATAGGGCAAAATTTTTTTTTTCTTTCTTGACCAAAAAAGCATATGCTAGGGCTGCCCTAGAGCCCTAGATGTCCTCCTCCTGGGCATCAACTTGTTGTGCCATTTTTATGGTGGTGTGGATGATGTCGTACAAGGGTACAACTGACCGGTGGTCAGTTTGGTTCCCTTTCATCACATCGAGGGGTAAAAGTCCACCCTGCTTACATAGGGTGGTGGTAGCCCAGTTTTGGGACAGTTGAGCCTCTTACACCCGCCCTTTTATCAGTACTGTGTCCAAAAGAAAAAAAAAATAAATAAATAAAAATAAAAATGCCAGAAGGGAGGACATTTAGGGCTGCGTGATGCTACCGTCTCGTCGCACCCACTGTTTATCTTTTAAGTGATTTCCAACAATTTTCTTGATCATTTGGAGACAAAACAAATCATTTCAGGGGTAATAATCGCACTAAGGTGGTGGACATAAGTCGAGATTTCCGTTTCGATGTAAGGGATGAAGGGGTGTCTTAGAAGTTTTCTTTTTTTTTCTACAGTGTATTGCATTACACTATATCTAGGAACTGTACTATAAACGAAAAGGGAAAGAGAGTAAAGGTATTTTATTCCCTGACATTCTTGGGGATCAAGAGATAATTTATCTGAAGTACGTGATATTGCCCTTAATTTAATGTCCCTCTTATTGCGCCATTTTAACCGCACCCAAAATGTGTGAAAAAAATACACGTAAATTGATATATTTGCGTGACTAATGTTGTGGACATTAATATCGTCTTGGATTACCCTCATACCCAATTTAGATGGAAAAAATACCAAAAATCTATATTACTTTGTTTGAGGAAATATTTAAGCTTTTGCACTGAGTAAAAATTTAGTTACTGGCTTCTTTCAGTTTTCGACCGAAAAAGTAGTTTGGTACAATCAAAATTAGGTTCGAGCAATCAAAATGACAAAGTTACTTCAATAAAGTCCTAAAAACGGATTGTTTGCTATAAACAAAAAGAATTTGTTAATTTTAACTTGGTTTCGATTATGAAATTTTAAATTTTAACCCCTGGCCCGCTGAAATCTATACTATCCGCTGCGGTAGAAAAACGCTGATTTTCGGCTACTATCAGAATTGATAGAAATTAGTTAGCTACCTCTGGTTTTTTGCATTTATTGTTGATTTTGGATAGTATGAGGGCATTTTCTGAAAAGATTTCAAATCTAAATCCCTCCTCCGCTGAAATCTGCACTATCCGCTGCGGTCGAAGAAAGCCGATTTTCGGGTACTATCAAAATTGATAGAAATTAGTTAATTAGCTCCGGTTTTTTGCTTTTATTGTTGATTTTGGATAGTATGAGGGCATTTTTTAAAAATATTTTAAATCTAAACCACTCCTACGCTGAAATCTACACTATCAGCTGCGGTAGAAAAATGCTGATTTTCGGGTGCTATCAGAATTGGTAGAAATTATTTAGCTAGCTCCGGTTTTTTGCGTTTATTGTTGGTTTTGGATAGTGTAAGGATATTTTCTAAAAGGATATTGAATCTAAACTGCTCCTTTTATTTTAACTTGGTTCTTAAGTTATTTTCTTGTAATTTTAAGCAATTCAACAAAGAGTTTGCTAATTTCTTGATAATTTCTGATTTATCTAGTTGAGTTTAAATTAAAAAAATCAATTTGTTTATTATAATCAAAAACCACGGTGGACTGAAAATCTGTCAAATATTTGGTAAATGTAAACAATTGCGTCTAACTTCAAGTATATAAACTTGATTTAAATTATAACGAAATTTAAAAATTTTTTAAGTACGGTCAGGTAAAATTTGCTTTAAAGAATAACCCTTTTATTGCCCTCTATCGCTTTTTTTTCTTCGATAAAGAATCGAGAGAAACATTCGAAAAGCGATGCGATAGAGTTCAAATATAAATCAAAAATTGACAAATAATAAATTGCATTCGACCTTAAATCCTTCAAAGAAGTAAAAAATGTGTTTTTGTTGACGAGCCCAGCAACTCTGATCTTCTGCCCGCCTGCCCGGCCCCCGTCCATACATCCCTCACACCAGTTCCAATTTGTTCAATTTATGTTCGTTTGAGGGTATGAAGTTAGGATCTCTTTTCTCGATATTCGCGAGAAAAAATAAATAAAAAATAAAACCTATACCAACCCTCTCTACCCCCGTAATCTTATATTCGTTCTTTTCCAAGAAAGAATTTCAATCTTCTCTTGATGGGTGCCTTAAGCGTACTCTAAGTATTTTGTCCGCACGCCTCGACTATACCTCCCTTATACCACCCTATAACCCTTTTTTTTCGTTTTAAGGAGGTGGGTGGTACCTCTGGTATAGGGTATGAATTTCTCATCCCTTTTAACTATTCCTCAGAGAGACGTCATATGTTGGGTTACAGCTCTGATATATTTTTCACACCCCCAAAAGCAAAAAATACATTTCTTTTACTCATGTTCCATTTTTACCTCACCATCTTCTGCGCACCCACATACTATCTTCTAGAAAAAAAAAAAAAAACGACAACAAAATGCCATCTTCTCGCGCTTACTAAAAGAAAAGCCTAAAAAGCCAAAATGCTTAGGCCTGGGCCGTAGTAACATACACGGCATTTAATCATTTGTGGGTGGCGTTATGCGTGGGCGCTATACGCTCATCTTCTTCATCTTGGGCTATAAGAAAATATATATAAAAAAAAAAAATTTTTTTTTCAAGAATCCCACCACCAAGTCCACCTAACTAAAACCACCCCCGCAACAAAAAATTGGGTGAAAGGTGATATGCGGATGGGTGGACTGAAGAGTCGCGGGGGGAAGACATCTAATAGGGTAAAATTCGACTAATGGAAAAAAAAATTTCCATTTCTTTCTGACAAACCCAGACACCTCTAGTATACAATTTCTGGATGGTGGCTGGCTTCTTCCCCAGTTTTCCCCCCTATCCCCACCCCATCCCCTTTCAAACCTATCCTTCAGGATCTAGCATACTCCTTAGAAATAAAAAAAAATAATACACGCCTAGAAAATAAGATATGTGACGAGAATAAGACAAAATCAACCCTTTACAATTTTCTTATATATATTTCTTTTTTTTTTTTATTCCTGGATTCGGCATCGGCGACTGTTGTCATTTCCCTGGTCTATACTCGGGTTAAAGAAAGATTGTGGAGCGTGGGGAGGGGATGAATTTGCGGTGGGGGAAGGGGGGGATTGGTTTACGGTTGTACAGAGCGGGTATAGCCTATACTTTACACATATTCCCACAGGAGTTTCTTAATTTTGTCTTCTTCTGCATTTCCTTAAAACCGAATGGAAAACAAGATGAGGAAATGGCAAAGAGTGTGGCTGGATATGAGAGGGATTGTGGGTGGGGGGAGGAGGGGGGCGGGAAGGGGGAAACTCCTCTGCCACTAGCGGCACCATCAGCAGCAGTAACAACAAAAAATTCCTTTAAAAAACGAAAAAAAAGTACCGGGGAACAAAAAATATATATACGAAAAGATACGAAAATTGGAATCGTTGAGTATATCACTTGGTCCTACCAACTCCTGAAGGTTTGGGTATGAGTTTTAAAAAGGGGTGTGGGGAAGGGACAAGGGCTATCCATCCCTTATACCAGGATGTGGTATGGTTCCTGGGAGGGTAGGGGAAGGGACGGGGGTGGGGAGGGGTAGGTTGATTTTCGGGTGCGCTTCTGCATATCTGGTATAAATCCAGAAAGTGGCCTGTGAGTCGTCACCCCTTATTTTTTTATTTTTTTTTTTTTAAGGTCGCTCTGGATATATTTTACTCTCCTCATCCCCAGACCCTTTAACCCCTTTTTCCATTCTCATACATGCCTTCTTCTTATTTCTGCAAACTTATATATAAACAAATACACGTGAGGACATCTTAAGAAATCCCCACTTACCCCCCATACCCTGCGCGATGTTTGTTTCACCCTTACGTCCTCACGGAGGTGCCCATAAGTAAGCCCATGGAAACCATTAAGCATTTTTTGGCCGGGAGAGAAGCGCCAACATGATAAAAAAAAAAAAATATACCAAGGTAAAAGATGATACACGCGAAAACCTTTCCTTCCACCCGATGGTGCTTTATATCCGATGGGGTTAAGGATGGAAAGCGTAAAAAAAAAAAAAAAAATTTATATACACCCTATACCTAAAAATATATACCCTATACCTTTCTACTTCGTCTTATTCTTCAAGACCTGATCTGGAAGGTGTGCGGGGGAGGGACTTGAGGGAAGAAGGGATTTTTTGCGCGATATCCTCCTAAAAGTTGCGGGGGTGGACGGAGGGATGGAGGAGGTTTGAAGGGTTGTACTCTTTGCACGGAGGCCAAAGCGACACTCTCGTTGGGTTCACATGTAAGCGAAAAAGGCTCGATAGGTAAACTCTTTTTGAGGATATGTGCAAAGGGTGGGTGGATGAACAAAAAAAAAAAAAAATAAGGGTTTTTTTTTATGCAAAAAGGACGACAAGGAGCCGATTGGTATGTATTTGACACGGTTGGTAAAGAGTTGGTTGTTACAAAGTGACATTACTTTACTTTTATAACCGCCTACAACCTCTTTGTTATATACTCTGAGAAAAAAGTAAAATAAAATAAAAGTTGTTGAAATTAACTAATTTTTAACAATTCTATTGATTAATTTTCACATTATACTGGAAAATAATTAAAAATTATAGTACCAATAAAATGCTATAAAAACCTATTCAACCTGATTCAATTACAAAGGTGTTGGATATATCAAAATAATGAAAAAATACCCACAATCTCCTTAAAGTTTGCTTTTGTTGTGTTGGTAGTAATGATGCAAATTTTGAAGACCGTATTTTGACCATTTTTGAATCATCATTAAAAAATAAAGGATCATCATAGAACTTTGTAACTCAAATAGCCCTTTTTAAACATTGAGTCGAACAAGTTTTTTATGAGTGTTCGCTTGCCATTTATTGTATGAAATAATTGGTTTATGGGAAAATTTCAAATTCATGAATCATTTTGAAATATATTTAGGCCTTCTTTTGTATTTTTTAATCCTACTTTTCTCGAAAATGGATCCTGATTGAGCATTTTCATTTACAAATTCGTAATCTACGGAAAAATGCTTGTTTTAATAAAGCTTTTATTTTATTTACAAATTGTTAGTTTTAAAGAAATTATTATTATAATTATTTTATTCAAATATTAATACTAAAAACTATTTGTGTTTTCATCTATTTAAAATATATTAACACATCTAATATCTAATCACCAAAACCTTTTATTTCATACCAAACTCGATAAAATTTATCTTAAATATTTTGTTTTTTTAGAGCTGTGAAATTTATTTTTAAAATCCGCCATTGTGGATTTAGTGAAACGTCACATATATTATAACACGGGGACAATTAATATAAACCAAATGACACCTTATTTACCAAAATACGATAAATACTTTAAGATTTATGACGGAACAGAAGAACATAACCAACATACATAAAACTGCTAAATTACCGATTACTTTTACTACTTTTTAGCTAAGAAATAAATCTAATTAGACAATACTTTTTTGTTGAACAAATTATTTATGTATGTTCGTTTAGCTTATAGAAAAATTGATTGAATTCGTGCTGGTTGTGGAATTTAAATTTTTTCATATTTTATACAGTACGAGTTTGATTGAAACTTTAAAAGAATTTTTTAGTTTTGTTGATGTGGGATATAAAAAATTATTATTGATGCTTTTTACTTCCAATATTACTGCAATAGAAACATCTAATAAATATTTGACAATTTTTAAAAAAAAATTCACAAAACAAATGAAGTATTGCTAAACTTTTGGCCATCCAACTTTAATTGTAATACATTTTACGACGAATTATTTTTACTGAAATCCTTTTTAAATAAAGAAAAAATGAGGCAATATAAAATCTTTAAAATATTAATTTAAATTTGGCTGATGATCGATCTATGTAGATCAGAAAAGATCAAGAGATCTGCGTTCGTTGAGCCTGATCTAGATTGATAAATTATCGATATTTTCTGATTCGCAAATTTTTGTTGATCAGGTTAGATCAGGGCTTTTCACAAGTTGTTATTTATCAAAAATTTATTTTTCAAGTAGAAAGGTTCTGGATAAACAAATAAATTTACCTTTTATTATTTTAAATAGAAAAGGTGAAATTAGTGCAAATCTTTTCCAGACTTCTTCTAATATAATTTTCCTTATTTTCATTTTTAATAATCTTCAATAATTTCAAATTTCTTCATCTTCTCGATACTTTTGACAACTGACATTTGATGATCTTTACGGATCGATTTGCGTTCGTTGAGATTTCTGATCGTTTTTTTTTTTTAATCTAATTAGATGTGACAATTATTTGACAGTTGATCTAAATTGATCTACTTTGATCTGATCTGATTTGATCGAGATCAGGGCTCATTTAAGAGACCTAATTTATTAAATACATATTGAAAGTTATGTTGAAATTTTTTTTTTTTTGTCACAATTTTTTATTTTGAAAATCTAATCATCGTAACTAAATATATGGAAATTGTTGAAAAATATTTAATATTTGATCTAAATTTTTCTCTAAGTGTAAAAATCGTTTCAAATGCTGTATTTTAAAATTTTTTTAATCAATTAACCATTAAAATTTCGTCCCGCGTGCTTGTCAGCTTATTAAGCCCCCATTAAGCAGTGATGGTGCAACACCCGAAAAAAAAAATAAAAAAATTAAGATAAAAAAAATAAAGAGAAATTATGAGCCCCCTTCGCGCGCGGACTCTTTAAGTAGTTTAATTAACGGAAATCTTAAATCAGTGTGACAACGGTCTTGGGAACATTTTTCGCCTCAATAAATGGGGCCCCCTAATTGCATCACATACCCTCTGCGGTGCGGCTGGTAGTGGTGCTGCTGCTGCTGCTGCTTGCCGCTAAAGCCGGGGCTCCGCACCGACCCGCGCCCCACTCCGACGAAGCCCCTGGGCCGGCTTTCTTTTGTCCACTCATTTTCTTTACTTAGAGGCGACCGGGGCAAATGACAATATGATTTTAATGAGTGCGCACCATCCGAGCCGATGTCGTCGCGGGCATGCTCTTTCCCGAAACCCTCCTAACAGAAATGAAAAATGATTAATTTTTTCGCACAAAATATACTTAATTAAGATGAGGCAAAAGGAACCGGGCTCAGACCCTTATTTTATTTTATTTTATTGTTAGGCTTATTCAGATGCAGACGCATCCGCTGGGTAACGAGAGCCCCCTTTAAACAAAATCCGACACATTCTCGATTTATTTTAATTGTTTTTAATTGAGACGATCTCACTGTCCGGTGCACTTTGACGTGAATTGAGGAGGGCTAAATCAAGTTTTGCCCTCCTCACACAGGCCAATTTGACCCGAAACGATTTTAATATACCCCCGGTTTAAATTTAATGAAACATTCGCAGTGCATTTTCAAGGTCATTTTCATTTAAGGAGGTATTCTAATCAGGAATCATTTTATCGTTATATAAACATTTCTAAATAATTTCTCGAAAGAAATTTGCAAAAATCTTGAAAATTGTAAAAGTTATGCGGGTTTATAGACAAGATTTTCTCGAAATCCATATTTTTCGAAATTATGTAAGCTATAACTTTTGAACGAAATAAGATATCGACTCAATTTTTATTTTATTTGATTTATTGAATGTTAATTTTACTTTTGACTTTTTATTTAATTTTATTGGTATAACCTCCAACCAACTCTCATATATTGTATGAAAATTTTTGTAAATTTTTTTTTCAAATAATTTTTACGAGTGCGTTTCAGCAAGCAGAACATTCTTTGAAGAGATTATTTTTACTTAAAGAAAAAAATCTGAAAATCACATCATTTTTTTGGATAAGTTAAATGAAAATATCCCCCTTAATTTACTTGTTGCTCGCTGAGCCAGCATAAATTTTTCTTCCTCATCCTAAGTGTTGCTGTTTATGCTGGCAATTAAAATTAATTAAGGCCATCAACCCTCGGATGAGAGATTTTAAAAGATTCTGATTTCTGAGATTTTTTCTGTCTGTCACGCATTTTTCGGTTACACTGGTAACTTAAGTGACTTTGAGTTAATTAAATTTTTACTCAATTTATAGGATTTTTAAAAGTAGATATTATTTTATAAAAACAAATTAAGTAATATATTTTAAAAATTCAATTCAATTACCAACTATTGTATAACAGTTTGGTTCGTTTTGATCCGTTTTGATCCGTTCTGTTCGAACCAAAAAATATAAAAATTTGAACTGGAAATTTTCTCAGCCGGAAGTTGGAACATCAAACCGCTCCAAACAGCTCCAAGCGAACCCCGCGAATGTTCCATTCTCATTTTGTCCTCCGCAAGTTTGAATTTGATGTAAACAAAATCGGGAAAGTTTTCAAAAAAAATTAATATTAATAGTGGTGATATTTTAATGTAATTCCTTTTAATTAATCAGTATAAGTGAAATTATAATAAAAAAAACAACAGCCAACTAGATTATTTAAAACCATAAGTAATTTGATTGATATTTTAAGTGGAATTTTTTTTTCATTAAAGAAGTTTGCATTTTAAGGGCTATTTTACCGATTATTCCTTTATTTCTTAATTAATAAATATTTTAATTTGCCAATATATGATAAGAAAGTATAAAATCAAGGTCCCTCCCGAAGAAATGTGCATATTTATGAAAAAGGTCATAGGATTCATAAAGTAAAATAGACGTTATAATTTATTAATTTTAATTTTCCTTTAAATGCCCTATTTAGTATAAGTGGATCGCTAATAAAAATTACGTATCTATTTGAAAATGATTTGCTCTTGTTCCCACTGCTGCACTTAAATTAACTGCACGACAACAATTTACAGGTAAAAATAACTTAGGAAAAAGACTACACGAGTCTCTGTGGGGTTACCCCTTGGGATGAATGGGGAGCATGTTGCAATTGTGCCTAATGCTGGAAATGTGTGCAATTTTTCTTCGTTGTTTTTATATTTTTTTTCCCTTCATATTAACTTAATTCGTAAATAATTGCACTAATTTGCCGGTAAATTAACTTCTGAACCATTGAGTGCATTTCATTATTATAATTTTTTTTTTTTTTTTTTAGTTTTTTCCTACTGATTTTTTTTATCCCGGTTTCTGTCATTTTCCTTTTTATTTTGCGTTAATATTTTCTCTAAACGAGCTCGTTACAATTCAGACGTTTTGTTTTCGCCCTGCATGTGCATTCAATTTAAATGCCCTATTTATCCAGCCATGAGGAGGGGACGGGGCCTTGCATTGTAATAACGTTTCACCTGACGATATCACGGTGAGTTATTCTAATGGAAATTCACATAATTTTCCAAGAATAAAACATAAATGTCTCTATCACTAAGAAAAAAAAGGGTAAATATAACAAAAATGATTTTTTACACTTTTCTACCAAAAAGTTACTTTAAGTAGTACAATTAAAATTAGGTTGGAGCAACAAAAACGACAAAGTTACTTCAACAAAGCCCCAAAAACTGATTGTTTTCTATAAAGAAAACAAATTGATTAATTTCAACTTGATTTTTTAAGTTAATTACAACAGCGCTACTCGTTGTTTTAATAGTACGAGGAAATATTCTAAAAAGATTTTAAATCTAGACCATTTCTGCTGAAATCTACACTATCAGCTGCGGTAGAAAAATGCTGATTTTCGGGTGCTATCAGAATTAATAGAAATTAGTTATTTATTGTTGATTTTGGATAGTATGAAGGCATTTTCTAAAAAGATTTTAAATCTAAACGGCTCCTTTAATTTTAACTTAGTTTTTCAAGTTGATTATAACAGTGTTATTTGTTATATTCTTATAATTTTAAGCAATTCAACAAAGAGTTTATTAATTGGTAATTTCTAGCTGATTTTTAACTATCCCTGGTTTTTAGGGTACCGGCGTTTAAAATTTTAGCTCTGCCGGCATTTGTTTTATATGTTCCCTTAAATCCTTGAAGGGTTGTCTTTCTATAAAAATTAAAATTTTAAAAATCGGGCTTAATTGTGGTTTTTAAACAAAACCTCCGTTCATTTGTCCAGTGAACTTGGCTGAGTTTAAATTAACAAAATTAATTTATTTATTATAACCAAAAACATGCGTAGGCTGAAAACGTGCCAAGTATTTAGTAAATGTGAACTTAATTTTTAATTTTTTTTTATCAGTTTTTTTTTCCCCCGAATTACTCTTCTTTAATTGCAATTTAATAAAATTTCTTTCATGCTTTTCAAAATTGAATATTCGGATATTATTATTATTATTATTATTTGACTCAAGAGAACTCATCCAAATATAATTCGAAATCAGTTTAACATTTCAAGTGATTCTGATAATCTCTTGGTCTTCGAATAAAATCGATGAAAATAAAGAAATCGAATGAATTCAATCATAAATTTTTGGGCGATTCCCTTCAGTGTGATCATCCGCAGAGACGACGTCTTTTACTTGATTTTTGCAGAGTTTAAAATTATATTGATGATGAACATCAAGGGACATCAAGAGACATCAGCTCCTATCGTTTCCCTCATAAGTGAGGAGGTGCATTGTCTTGATGAATTCTTGATATGTGCACCTTAAGGCCCCGAAGAAAAATATATGTAACCGAACAAATGATTTATCTGAGAACGTAAATGATATTCCGCTTGACAGATCTTTTGTTTATAGCATCCGTTTCTGGCTATGGCAAAAGGGATTTTGTATTTTTATTTATTTTTCATTTTATTTTTATTTTATTCCTGGATATCTTCTGGTTAATGAAATAAATATACATGAGACCTTTGCCCGGCTTTTTGTTGCCTACATTTTTTTTAGGACAGTTTGCATATATATCCATGTTATGGATCCCATCCCCGAGTAAAAATTTAATAGGCCCAAACGTAGCCGAAAAAACGCCCATTCTATACCTAAATGAGGCACGGGGCGCCGGAGCAAAACTTTAAGTTGTTAAAATGCACCCCGCACCTGTCACGTATAATTCCCAAACACACCCAAAACAGCCCAAATGAGGCACGGTGCGGTCCGTATTGCGTCCACAAAAGGGTGCATTTTTAAATTTTCGTGTCTGCTTTGTGAATTTTCATGTTTGTTCCGGGCGTATTTGTTCGTTATATGGGCTAGGTTTGAGCGCGTTTATGCCTAATTTGGACGCATATGTACCAACGAAGAATTTTGAATCGGAATGTCCAAAATACAATTTAATTATTTGTCATTATTTAAGGCCAGCAATCCCTTTAAGAGCGTGAAAAATAGGTATTTTTCGGGAATTCTTTTAGAGGGGATAAAATAATCGAATTATTTTCAAATTTTGACATAAGTTTGTTATAACATCCAAGTTGAAAAAACAATTGTTTTTCTTGAGATGACCAACAAAATGGCGGCGTTGTTAAGGGTCTTCGGGTGCCTGTTTTCGGCGACATCGAAAACTGCTGCAGTTGTCACTCTTTTGCTGTTGATCTGAAGTTGATTTAACAAGTGTCATTCGTTTACTGACATATTAAGGGGAAGGATATACCTAAAAAATTATGAAAAAGTGCAAAATTGAAAATTTGGGAGCTTTTTTACTTTTAAGTTCGAATTTTCGAAAATTTTTTCGACCTATTTCACCCCAAAAAAATTATTTATTTACACGCTAATTTTCAAATTTTAGGTATATCCTTCCGATAATATTACTGAGAGTAACCTCCCAAAATTTCATCGAAATCGGTCGATAACTTTTTGAGCTACAACACGAGCAGTTTTTGAAGATGTAGTTTCGAGATAATCGTGTTTAAAGTTTCATGCTGTTCCTCCGCTCCATACTATATGCGATAACTCCGCTAATATTCAATATTTCGGGTTTTCCTTTGATCAGTATATTCTTTGGGTATCATAGTTTCCAAATATGTAATAAAGCAAAAAAACATTTTTTGAAAATTCTAAAGGGATTGCTGGCCTTAATTTTATATTATTTTATTTTCTTTAAAAAGTTTTCTTTAGTAACTAAATAATTTATTTTATCAAACTTAAAATGATACAACTAGAGCCACCTAGGAGAAGTTAATAAAGTACTTCCTGTGCTTTATTTGAAAATTATTAATTTCTTGATTATTATTATTGTTATCTTGATAAACTAAAATTTGTAGAAAACTAAATGCCTTTGATACAAATATAATTGTTTTTCTAATAAATCCTCAAGGCAAAATAAATTTATTATATCTATTTTAAAATGATACAAGATTTTCACAAACAAAATAAACTTTAAGTCGGTTCAGTAAGTTGAGACATCAACCAATTTATGAGCTTTAGGATAAAGCGAAAGCTGACATAGAACTTTAAATAAATTTATTTTATTTTATAGTTAGAGTTAGAGTTTATTTTTGTTGCATTATATTAAATTATTCCTTTTATTTATATTTGCAGCTTATCTCATTGAAGCAATTGTCTTTTTTGGTAAGTAAATTTTTTTCGTTTTAAATTATTAGTTTATAAGTTGCTTTTTTATTGCGAGCTTTTTTAGTGTTAGCTTTTTTAGAAAGTTTTAAATTCTTGGATAAAATATCATAGTCAAGAACCTTAAAAGTTCACGGCTGAAAGCTTAAGTTGAAGTTTTTGTACGAGAAGAAACAGGAAAGCTTTCGTTAAAATTGAACGAATTTCGATGAAGATACTTGTCGAAAAACAAAAATGTCGGTTAATCGATAACTAAAGGAATCAATGTTTGTACTGTTTTTTTCTATTTTTTTTTCTTTTTACATTTTTACACTTTTACCTTAGTAAAGCTTGTGGAGAAGATTGTAAATTTTAATAAAAAGGCAGTGGTTTTGTTTTATATATATTTTATTTTCGAGTAATGTGTTTTGAACTTTAATTGAATTGAATTTAAATAATTTTTTTTTTTTTAATACGTAATATTGCGCAGTTCACATTAAACCATAGTTTTTTTAAAAACGGAAAGAAATTGATTATATTTTTTTTTTCATAAGATTTTTCGCTATACACTTTTGATAGAAATTCCTTTAAAATCTTTTCTAGTTTTGTTTTATTTGCGCTTGCCATTGGCAGATTTTGTACGGGCGGGACTGATCAATAATATTTAAATTGCGTTTAAGACATAGTAAACAAATTTCTTAAATATTTTTATTTCACAAGAATTTTTAAGGCACTTTATTCTTTTCACAGTAGTGCATTTATAGCACAATAACTTGGATTATATTAAAATAGATTCTCTAACTAGGAAGTGCCCTAATTTCATAATATTAAAATATCGAACTTGGATAGTTTTCACTGTCTGACGGTGAAACTCGAACAATTTTTACGCTGAAAAAGTGAAACACTTTGCAGCACATTTTTCGCACTATTTTCAACTCTACTGGGTTTAGTGAATTTCTGTTTTTTCCGGGTTTTAGACCGTATTTTAGTTTAGACCGTACATATATATATATGTATTTTTATATATGTATATATATATATTTTGTATTTTATTATATATTTTCTTGAATGAAACCAGCTCGACAACGAAATGTTGTCCGCGTTCAGCTGACGGAGCCGGCGGCTGATGCCGACAAGGGAGGCAGGCGATTAGGGCGATAGGGCTTCATTTTTGGTTGTGTAGGAAAATGGGAAAATTTAGCTTTTCCTATTGAAATGCGAGAGGGTGTGAATGTTTTTTTGTCTCTAATGAAATTTGGTACAAAAAAAAAAAAATAAAGGGGAATTTGCCTTCTAGAGTTGAATAACAAAATTTGGTAAAAGCTTACTTTTGGATACGTTGTGGTTGTATAGAGCTAAAATATAAGCCAAAGATTATTTTGGTGTATGAAGCTTTCCTTGTAGGGTTTTTCCGCGAAATTTTGTTCTTCAGCAAAATCTCATCATTCTTTGGCCCTTTGCCTGTATAAGTATTGTATAAAGAATTTTTCTTGTTTTTGTTTTTCATACATATGGTATATAAATAGGTATTTGTTTTGTTTTTTAGTATATTTTTTTTTTTTTTTTTTGGTACTGTATGGTTCTAAAACATAATTTTTAGGATGAATTTTCCGAATGTAGCACGTTTATTTTCATTAGAGTTTGTTTTATACCGCAGGAGAAGTGATATTTTAGTGATTGTGGTCGTGAAAAAGTATAGCTTTAACTTAAGCTAGTGTGAAATATGAAAAAGTTATTCATACAAGAAATTTTTGCTCGACTTTGATTTCTTTAAGAAAAAAAAAAATTAATAAATAAATATAAATCAAAATCAAAATCAAATAACAATATACCTACAAAAATATATAAAAATTGTTTCGGTATTTTTTCGTATATTTTCCGGCAAGTTTTCAATAAATGCCTGGATACGTTTATACTGCAAAAATATAATCGAGACTAGGAAATAAAATATATATATATAAAAAAAAAAAAAAAAAAACCCAATCAAGTATTAAAGAAAAATCGAATACGTGGTCACATTTTTCATCCTTTACTGTAGAGAAAAATTGTATTTTCTATTAAATTGAGGGACTATTTTTATGTATTTAATATAAATTTTCGTTCTGTTGGTATTTTGGCTTTAAATAGGACAAACAAATGTCCAACACCGCGTGTGTGACCAATTCGTTGGAATAGTGAAATTATAGTGAAAACGTGAGTGGATGGTGTTTTTTTTTTATCACCCTGTACACAGGAAGACTATTTAATAGTGTGTGCGAAAAAGATGTATGTCACTGGATCCAGCACTTTAATATTGCTTTCAATGGAGTTATTAATAGTAGCCGATAGTGGCGTGAAAAATAATATTATTAGGGTACCGCATCGATAGCGAATTTAAAATCGTAATAATTCCTCTACTGGGGGGTACCAGCCCCTCATCGTGTGGTGTACGTGTCTCAGTCGTAGTAACATAGACCAGGAAGGGTTTTCTTTAAGCCCCCAAAAAGGACCTTATTATTATTATTATTATTATTATTATTGTTACTATTATTTATTATTTTATTTTATTAACCAAAAGTGGACAGTGTAATATATATAGTATATATATATATTTTTTTTAAATTTATTTTAACCTTTATTAAAGTGTCTACGAAATGTGGAATAAATCTCCAAAATGTTGGGACAGCTGGAATCTTGCAGATATTTACAAATTTCAATGAAACATCATATGATGAAATTTGTTTTGGTTATTATTATTTTGGTGTTCTATATTATTAAATTTCATAATCCTTAAAAGTTGTCATATTATATTTTATATTTTATTTTTATCCTCATATAAGAAGGAAGCCTCTCTAAACAAAAAAAAAGTCAAGTATTATATCACTTTGGAAGAGGCCGTCGTATAATCAATTTTTACCCACACAGATATCTTTAAGAAAAATTATATTTATATCCAGCTGCTCTTCAAACTCTATAGGCGACTGTTGTATAAAAATAAAAATAAAAAATAATATAATATATATAATTTTTTTAAATTTTTTTAATATGTGAAATATTTAAAAAAAATATTAGTACCAATAATTTCTATTTTATTTTTTGATTTTATAACATCCCAATTAGAATTTTTGGAATTTTGGGAATTTGTCTCGTACATAAACAACCCTTGGATCATATGTTGCTCGTAAAAAATATAAATAAATAAATAAAATCCAGAAAAAAAAAAAATAATTATAAAATATATATATATATTATATATTGTCTTTACAATCCACTAATAGAATTAAATCGTTCAAACGCGATTTGTCGTCTTCAACGTCATCGCATTTCGCAGTTCTCGTCCCACTTCACCTATGCCAATTTTTACTAACATCCCTCCTACTGGGGGTTGAGTGAGCAAAGTGTGTTCTACATATCGCGTTCTGAGTGGTTGTTTCCATACAAAAATACTAAAAATAAAAATATACATTTGTTTCATTCATTGTGTCAAAGGTTGGCACAAAATTAAATTTATTAAAAAAAAAAAAATTAAAAAATATTGTAAAAATTACAATATAAAAATTTAGTGTGAAATTGTGTCAATCCGTTTCATATTTTAAGTGAATATGTGTTAAAAATAAGTGAAAATAAAGAAATTTTTTTTATACACATATATCCATCACTTCAGCCTCTTCAAAGAGTCTTGTAAGTTTTGACACATGGATCTTTTTAAGAGCATAGTTTCGGTCGTGGAAAAGTCATCTTAATAAAATTGCCTTAAAATTTTGAATTTAAGTGACGAAAAGTTATTCGGATAAAAAAAAATTTATAAATATTGTGAAAAGGGGAATTTCTACGTACACAAACCTCCCCCCTTCCCTTAGTTTTTCGCTACTTCCCGTGAGCAGGATGCAAATTCAATGTTTTTATAGAAGATAGTCACTATATGCGTTTTGTAGTGTAACTTTAGTGTGACCTGTCACTATGAATGAAAACAGTGGGTGATAGTGTTTTTAGCCCTTAACTTCTCAGCTGAGGGAAAATTGCGGCTATTTGATTAATGCCTTTATTAAAAAAAACATGAAACATAAAAAATAAAAAAGCCCTTCCTTAGCCTTCACCTCAGGAAGTTGCTGTGGCTTGAATATTAATTTAGAAATCTACAATAAAACCCTTTTTAATAAATCCAATATCATCTAATTTTATTTAACATAAAACATAATTTTTATTTTGATTATCTAGCGAAATTATAAAGTAATATATCTGCAAGAATCCAGCTTAAAAACATAATTTCAATTATTTTTCAATTTTTTTCTTTTCTAATAATTTCCTCTAGAATCTCGTTTATACATTAAAAAACGATAAAATATAAAGTTATTAAAAAAAAATGGAACGACCAAAACTTGGGATACAAAACTAAAACCAAAAATCATGCGTAAACCAAAATATCGAAAATTATATTCGAAAAGACAACAAAAATATGCTGAAATAATATTCTCATGATCTTCAGTGAAAAATCAGTTTAAAATATTATTAAAAATAAATAAATATAATAATAAAATAATATAAAAAAAGAGAGAGACACATATATACTACCTGGTTATGTTTTTGATTATGTTAAAATATAAATTTTTTAGATTTTATACAAAAAAACGGAAAAGTTTTACTCGAAAATGATACGAAATCAGCTCAGTTGACTTTCAGTTGAAATAAAGTTATAGTGCGAATTAAACAAAAATAAATAAAAATCAAAAATAAATAAATAATTAAATTCAAGACGAAATTACAGCGGATTTAATTAAACCAAATAAAAAAAAGAGGAAAAAAAATATGAGTAAAACATGTAAATAAAAATGTAGAAATTTTAGTGGAAAAAAAAATTAAATATTTATCCAAAAGCACATGTGATGAAGATAGGAAATTATATCTAAATTAATGTAGAATAAAATATAAATAAATTAAATAAAAAAAAACTTAAGATAACCTGCGTAGAGAAGGCAAGAGAATTTGTCCAAAAACTCCGATCCAGCAAACATAAAAAAAAAGTCCTTTATAAGAAAATTAAAGGCATTTAACCGGGATTAAAGTTAAGATAAACATTAAACACTAAAATAAAACAAAAACATAATTGGACCAACAGGCTAATTGGCTGTGCACTATAATGTCACTGCTTAATGTTACAGGTAAGCAAATATTGATAAAATTTTATTTCTATAATCAGATTTTTATGAATCATGATACCATACACTAAGAAAAAAAATATTACTGGTAAAAAGAATTAAAAATTAAATTTAAATTTATCAAATACTTGGCAGCTTTTCAGTCTACGCGTGTTTTTGGTTATAATAAATAAATTAATTTTGTTAATTTAAACTCAACCAAATTCACTGGAAAAATCAAAAAGGTTTTGTTTAAAGCCCGATTTTTAAAATTTTAATTTTAATATAAAGAAAACTCTTCAGGGATTTAAGGAAACATATATAACAAATACCGCCAGAGCTAAAATTTTAAACTCCGGTACCCTAAACGGGGTTAGTCTAAAAATCAGCCAGAAATTACCAAGAAATTGGTAAACTCTTTATTGAATTTCTTAAAATTATAAGAGAATAACTTATAAAACCAAGTTAAATTTAAAGGAGCGGTTTAAAATCCTCATAACTACTATCCATACTCAGCAATAAATGCTAAAAATCTGAGCTAGCTAACTAATTTCTAGAAATTCTGATAGTACCCGAAAATCAGCTGTCTTCGACTGCAGCGGATAGTGCAGATTTCAGCGGGCGAGGGTTTAAAATTTAAAATCTTTTTAGAAAATGTCCTCGTACTGTCCAAATCTTGAAAAGCCAAGTTAAAATTAACCAATTTATTTTGTTCATAGCAAACAATTCATTTTTAGGGCTTTTTTGAAGTAACTTTGTCGTTTTGGTTCCTCCAACAAAATTTTGATTGTACTAAACTAAATTTTTGGTAGAAAGGTGAAAAAAGTCAGTTTTGTTCAATTTACCAGTATTTTTTTTGTCTTTGTTTTAATGTACTTTCGTTTGCAATACTAATTTAATAAAATTTTATTATATTTCAGTGAAAAGAGCAAAGTACGTAGGAGCGCAAGCAGCTCAATTGAACACTTATGTAACGCTTAAATTGCAAAACGTTAAATCGACAACTGTCACAGTTAAAGGATCTGAACCATGCTGGGAACAAGATTTTTTATTGTAAGTAAAATAATATTAATATTGCCGAAAGAAAAATATATTTAATATTATATTTAAATGCAAAAAAAAAAAAAAATACCCTCCCTATTCCCTGCTTTTCTACCTAAATAGCCCAAAAATTTGTATTTTTATCAAAAAATTGTGTTTTTTCAAGAAAAAATAAATAAATAAATTAAAATAATATCCCAGGCTTTTAAAAACATGCATTAGATTACATTACATCCTCAAAAAAAAAAAAAAAAAAACTTAATAAAAAATTAATAAGTAATTTTAGATTTTTGTAGAAAAAAAGAAAAACAAACAGAGACCTCGCCCCTTCCGCCCCGCCCGAACCCGCCTCACGAAAATGTAGAGTTTGTTCAACTCGAATTTTTCGTTTGTATATTAAAATATTTCTTGCAATCAGCCATATAACAAGCTTTGATTTTATTTGAAATTTTTATAATATATGATTTCTATTATTATGGGATATATGCTTTTCGTAATTATGTTTTATATTTTTGTGTATAAATCTTGTCTTCACATATTTTGCTCATTTAAAAAATACTAGAAGAACAAAAACCGAAAAAAAAACAATCAAAAAGAAAAAGAAAACATTCGTATAATTGTAGCGAAACAAACAGTGTAAACAGTGGTCTGCTCGTTGAGGTCTGGACCAAGGGAATGATCTGGGACCGTGCACTCGGATATCAGTTAATACCATTAGATCAAATACCATATAGTACTGAAGATTCCCACGGACAATGGTACCCCCTCGACATGGATATTATTTTAATGGATGGCGAAGTAGCTGGCACAAAAAATCCAACTGATCATATGATCTTGCTAGATTGTCGTTTCGAGCTACCTTTTGGTAATAATAACAATTCTAATAATCAAAAACAAAAATATAAATTTTTTTTTAAAAACAAACCAAATCAAATAATTTTTGTCCAAAAATTCAAACAAAAATAATTTTGAATACAATTCATTTTGAAGAAATTCTTTTTGTTGAACAAGTCTTTTAAAATCTCAAGCTTTCTGAAACGTGATTTTGTTCAGTTTTTACTTTAAAATTTGCTCCCCAAAATAGGCGGTTTTAATTTTATTATTAATTTTTATAATTATTTTATTTTGATAAAAATTTAAACCGATGGCATTTTACTTATAATTTTTGATATTAAAACTTAGTATTTTTTATACTTGCTTTTTATATTACATATACATAATATACATATGTATCTCTGAAAAAAAAAGAAAGTAAAAAGCCGTTGATTTTCAACTAACGAAATTATTTAGCACTTTTATAACAGAGAATTTTATTTATAAAATTTTTATATTATATATGCCCACTTTTATTTTGTGATTAATAAAATTACACCACATCGGTCAAATGTTTTTTCAAAAATATAAAAATTAAAATTATAAATTTTAATGATGATTTTTATAGAAAAATCTTCAAAGTATCAAAAAGCTCCTAAAATGAAATAAAATGTAGGTTCTATTTAATACTTCAAAAGATAATCCACACTATTTTGTCGATTATCGTATTAATCTATTTATATTATAAAATTTTATCATTTTTTATAGGCAACCTTTTGACATTTAACGCGTTTCAGTAAAAAAATATGTACTAAAAGACATTAAATGTCATAAAGGCTATCCTATACTATAAAGTTTGATTAATTGACATTATTAATTAGTTAATTAATTAGTTATTTAATTATTTATTTAACACGAACTTTTGACCGATGGCCTATAGTAAAATATTCGAAACAGCTACCACAAGTCTAAAAAGTAACTCTGTGACAAAAAAAAAAAAATAATAATAATAATTCTCCTTCTTCTACTAATTATTTAAAAAAACAATCGACTTTTGTATATAATTTCTTTTCTACAAAAAGAGTTGTTTTACACAATTTGAATTAAGAGTAATTATTTTTGATGCCATCATAAATTTCACTTTGTCTTTTTCACAATGTGAAAAATAAAATATGAAATAAAATATTAAAAATTACGACAAAAAGTATTTTACAACACTTGCATTGGCCCTGGACATCTAAATGCACTTAATTGTGTTTGAATTACATAAAAAAAAATCAAAAAATAAAATAAATAAATAATAATAATAATAATTATTCGAAAATGGAAAAAAAAACAAAAAAAAATATCATAAATAAAAACAAAAATAGATCCTGAAACTCATCCTGGTGACCTTCAGCGAAAATTGGAGCTGCTCAACGGTATGATGACCCAAGATCGGAGACATCGTCAAGCACAATATTTAGGAAATTGTAAGTAGTCTTTTCCATCGCAAAAGAAAATATTCTTTACGTTTTTTCGGTTTTCTTACTTAATATTTAAATTTTTCTTTAATTTCTCGGCAATATTTTTCTGCACTCAAAAAAAAAAAAAAACAAATACTTTATTTAAACAACTTGCATAAATTACCCGAGTAAAAATTTTTGTTTGGCACATATGCGCCCAAATGAGGTACGGATTTGGAGGCATAAACGCGCCCCAAACCTAGCCCATATAGCGAACAAATACGCCCGCAACAGGCATGAAAATGCCCAAAGCAGGCATGAAAATTTAAAAATACACTCTTTTGTGCAACTTATGTTGCATTATTGCTTGCACCGTGTCTCATTTGGGCTGTTTTGGATGTGTTAGGACTTACATTTTAACAACTTAAACCTCTTTTGGGCTGTGTTTTGGCCTATTGAATTTTTACTCGGGATATGGATGATATAAATTTATTTAAATTTATTACTTACTGAAAATCCTTTATTTCTCTGAAAATCCACCGCAGGATCGAATAGATGAATGGAGCATTTGCACAAAAATTAATTAAACTATACACGATTTTAACACAAATACAAAACAATTCTCTATCCGAGTTATACTGACTTTTGATTAAATTTTTTTTCTACTTTCACTACTTTGAGTTCACCACGGAGATGAAAATGAGGTCTTCACTTCACTTAAAATAAAAAATAAAAAAATAAAAATTTATAATCACTGGAAAAGAAAAATATATAAATTTTGGGGAAATTAAGGGGAAGAGTGGAAATGAAGGGGTGGGGGTGTTGAATAAAATTCACCAATTCATTCATAATATCACTTCACCACACATCACAAAAAAGTTAAAAATAAAAAAAAAATTATAAATTTTATATCGCTGGATTTCATGTTGTTAATTTTATGATTGTCAATCTAATTTCGGGGCAAAAATGATATTTAAAATTTATGTCATTTTATTCCCGGAATTAGATCGAAATCATTCGAAAATGTTTGACTGGTGTAGCTAAAAGAGCTGGAAAAAAAAGTTATATTATATACAATATAAAAAAAAAACTAAACTACAAAAACCCTCTTCCTCTCTGTTCACTACGTCAATCGGTCAGGTAAAAATAATAATTGAATACTCACCAAAAAAAAAAATATATATATTTATTTAAATTCGTTTGTAGGATTTTGATATTTTCTTTCAACCAATTTTAGTCTTATACTCATTTAAAAAAAAATATATCACTTAGTAGTTTTCACCTTCTACACCAAGATGAGAATTATATTATAGTAGTTTTTTTTTATCTTTTTATGCCATATCCATAAAAACTGAGTTTCACATAATGCTATTATGTTACTAAATTAAAAAAATATTAGCAAATTTAAGTAATAACAATTTTACTAGCTCTAATCGCAGTAACTTCATTTCATCTTTTCACATAATTTAGCTCATCAATATGCAAAATAATAATAACAAAAATATGAAAAAAAAATAAAAATAATATTATATAAGTATATCATTGCCTTGCTAGTTTCCTTTCAGTTCTTACAACTCAATTCACCTCTCAATACCCCTAAAAATACTTTCCCTAAAAAGTTAAATTTTGAAAATTTTTGCATTGTATATCTTTTAATATAATTTATGAAAAAAGTATAAGTAAAAATGTTGGTATAAAATAAAAATATAAATGTTGTAATATTTCTAGCTGGATATTCTGAAGACAGTGATTACACGTCTGATTTGAATTATCCACTTGGCCAGAATGCAAATTCATCGGCTAGCCAATATCGAAATTTGAGAACGCCACAACGATCTTTAGAAACATCTCGAGAAAATTCTTATGAAAAAGACGATAGATCTTCATATTATGACTGTTACCCCGGGGACAATAAGCAAAATATGACGGTAAGTTTTTTCATTTTTAATTTAAATGAAAATTAATATAAATAATTTAAAATATTTATAGTCATATTCGCCTCAGGATTATTACTACAAGGATGAAAATGATCCCCTGTCGTATAACAGCCGACCCATGAGTAGTATAAATTATAGTAAAACAAATTACGGACAAACACCGTCAATGATGCGAAAAAGAAGTCTTGAACGACAGGACACCCTGTACGATGAATATGGTGATAATTATTCAAATGATAATATGTATGAGGATGCCAGAGATCGGTATAGTTTCTATGATACAAACAGTGACAATCTATCAGAAGATCGGCAATGGGATAGTGGCGGACGTGGAACATCAATGAATAAAATATTACCAAAAATTCCAATTAAACATAGTAGCAGTATGGTAGATGGAATTTATAATAGAGGTGCATCACTACCACCCACTCCACCTACATCACATAAAAAGACTAGACTTTTGCCACAACCTGTATCTGGTTGTACAGGGGGCGGTTCATCAATCGGTGTTGGCGGAACATTATCGAATAGTGGAAAGAGCTTACCGGCAACACCAAGAATGTTGCCACAACCAAAATCAACTGGAAAAAAGATGCCAACTGCACCAATGATTAAACGTACTGAAAATATTCTCGATGACATTGATTCGTACTCTTCACAGTCACAATATTCATCGATAGGTACGTTACAGCCTATTTTTTCATTTCATATATATTATATTTAAATATCAGTCGAGTAAAAATTCAGTATACCCAGAAGTTGTTAAAATGTAGCCTGTACCATACACGTTTAACTCCTAAATACACCCAAAACAGACAAAATCAGGCACGGTGCCTATTTCTTCCTCAAAATGGTATATTTTAAAATTGTCGTGCCTACTTTGGGCATTTTTATGTCTTATACGGTCGTATTTGTTCAATATATGAGCTAGATTTTTGGGCGCATTTTATACCTCCAAATCTGAACCTCATTTGGGCGTACATATATGTGCCAAAAAAAAAAAAAATTTTACTCGAGCAAATTTAATATGTATATATGTTTTAAATATTTTTAAATGTTTACTCAAATAATTTTTATAATTTTATTTTACAGCGATTAATTATAACGAAGATTATAACTACGCGTATAACAGTACAGATAGCTTAAATCAGACCTTCACCGATATTATTTCTCGTCGAAAAGGTGCTGCATTACCGACATTGCCAACAACAACAGCATCAACAAATTCAACAACAATAACACGTACACCAAAAATTGGTGTAAACCAAAATAGTAACTACAATTCATTATCATTTGAATATGATAAAACATCAATAACTGATAATGATTTTTATGGTAATACAACTGTAACCGATGATTATTTTTATGATAGTAATAATACAAATTCAACTGGATTTAATTATACATCATCATCATCAGTTACAACAACCCCAGTATCAGTTAGAAAATCGAAAAAACTTCCAGTACCAGTAACATCAGCAGCTGTATCAACAACGAGTATATCATCAGCATTTTCTACACCAATATTAAGTGGTTCTAGGCTTGGTAGCAAATTGCCACAAATTCCAGGTATATTGGGATTTAGTGGAACATCGTTAATTGGAACAACAACAATAACAACAACAACAACATCATCTTCATCAACGGTATCAACAGGGAAATTTTTGCCAAGTAAACCAATTCAATCAAACTATGATAGTTTCTACAGTCAAACGCAGCTTGATGATTATTACGATGAATATGCGACTTCAACAGTGCCCACATGTAATATAACAACTTTTACGACAAACAGCAATAAAAATTATGATTATATCAATTATGGTGTGACATACGGTTCAACAGCGTTTTCAACAGCGTATTCAACACCAAGTACAATTGCAACAACATCGGTGACGACATCAACATTAGGTGGATACTATAAGCCGAGTGGTATAAATTCAACAACGGTTGGAATTGGTGAAATGGGTCCTACTACAACATTTGGTGGTACAACAAAAACCGCAAGTAGTATGCTGGATAGTATAGCAACTGGTTTTAAAGCGACTGTCGGTGGTGTTGTTGGTGGTGTAGGAAATGTTGGTAGTAATGTTACATCAAATTCATCAACAACTGGCGGTACATCATCATTAACATCAACAGCAAAAAGTTATCTTGGACTTGCATCAAAATTTTTACCAAATTTAACTGGTGGTGCATCATCAACAATAACAACAGCTACTGTTGGTACAACAATAACATCTACAACATCATCAATGAAAATTGGTGGTACAACAGTACCATCATCATTTTCAATTAGCAACATAAGTAGTACGAATAAACAGTATGGAAATATAAATGATCAGTTTAATCGTTACGATGATAGCGAATATTATTACAACAATTATAGCAATTCAACAGTAGAAATAACAAGCAATAATTCAACAATAACAAGCAATTCTGGATTGCTTAACGACAATAGCTGCCTATATTCGACATCTGGGGCAATAATACCATCATCGATGCTTACATCAACATCAACAGGTACATCGGTGCAGGATAAAAGTAATTATAATAATTATTTAAATGAAAATAATTTGGATAATTATTCAAATAATATGCACTATATGGACCAGACATATTCCGATAATAACAGCATATACCAATATAATGAGAACGATTTAGGGGAATATGATTATTTGGGTGGTATTAATAAATCAATACCATCAACAACAGCAGCAGCAATAATAATAACATCAACAACAGCTGCTACAACAACATCAACAACATCGGCAACAGTGCCAACGACCAGAATTGGAAATATTGTTGACTATAGTGACTATAAATACGGTTACGATGAATATAGTTATAATGAAAATGATTATATAGCAACGGGTGATATAACTGATAAGCAAAATTACAATAACAATTATGATATTTATGATATAACCTCGAACTCAACAGCGGCTGATACATCAACAACAATCGTAACATCCACACCGTTAACATCATCTTTATATGACTATGACTACAGTAGCAAATATTTAAGTAAAAATTCAATATATTGTGATAATAACTCTAGCCTGGCAATATCGTCAACATCAGCTGCATCAGTAACAGTTGCGGCAACATGTGGAACAGTTACATCAGGTATAACATCATCAACATATTCAACAAGTATCGCCAATCCGAGCATATTGGCACAAAATAAGACTGGAACATACAGTGGTAGTATTTTGGATCAGATAAATTCAATAACAGCAACAACACCATCATCAACAACTGTAGCATCAACAAGCAATTATATGACTAATTTACAATCAATATCTCTGTCAACATCTGGTCAAAATGATAAAACAACAGATGTAACAACACCGACAACATCAACGACAACAATGTCAAGTACGGGAAAAAAATTACCGATAATTAACGGTAAAGGGGGTCTTCTTATGAAACAGCAACAAACTGAAATTTTTGAAGAGGAAGAAGATGACATGGGTGGTAGTGAAACTGATCAGGATTTAATTGAAAATGGACATGAAGATGATTATTACATGGATACTCATCCGCAAACAACATCCGGATCAAAAACAACATCAACAATGTCGACAAGTGGATATTATGATAAGGCCTACACAACAAATGATACCCCCTACTACGATTATCGGGAAGACTACTTCAACGAGGAGGACGAATACAAATACCTCGAAAAAGAGCAGGAACAACAACAGAAGCAACAAGCCTTAATGCAGCATCAGAAGCAGCCACCATTAGAATTTATTGAAGAGAGTCACGATGACTACATTGATGATCATGTTGGCGATCATATGATCAATTCAACATATCCCAATAGTAGTGAGCAACAAGATCAACAACATCAACAACATCAACAACAGCAAAATCATCAACAACAACAACAGCAGCAACAGCAGCTGCAACAACAAAATTCTGTTAGTAAACAAATTGAAGATACCAAATTGAAGCATCCACAGCTTTCAACACAGGAAACAATTGATGATACATCATCTGATTATATAATCGATCAGATACAACAACAGCAGCAACATCAAAATAATTTAATGAAGCAAGAGAGCATAATTGAAGAAGAGGATGAAGAGCCTATTCCGAGTCCAACTGAAATTTACGAGACTGAACCAACAACAGCGGGTACCGTGAAGCCCCAACTTCAATCGCAAATTTCTAGTGATACTATGATTGAAGAAGATACAAAAAAGAAGACAATTACACGTGGTGAAACTGAAGAGGTGACTAGTGGACAAATGATCCGAAAACCTGAGGTGACTGCAAGACAGAGGTGGCATTGGGCGTACAACAAAATCATCATGCAGCTAAATGTGAGTAATTTTTAATATCAGTCTTATTTTTCCTTACAAACAAAAAAATTATTATTATTATTTGAGAATGAATGGTAGAGGTGAACGGTGGACTTGTTTTCTAATAGTTAGGGGTGGATTCTTGATTGAAAAGGGGTATAACATTTTTAACAAATTAATAGTGGGGAAAAAGAAAAAAAATATTTTTGGTATTAGTATGGCGAAATTTATACAACTCAAAATTAAGGTAGGTGGATTTATGAACTTAGAAAGGTAAGTTTTCGCCAGAAATAAATCGTTGAATTTTTAGTACGAATAAAATTTTTTCGTTGGCACATATATACGCCCAAATGAGGCATAAACGGGCCCAAAAGCTCGCCCATATATTGAATAAATACGAACGCAACAAACATTTAAAAATACACTCTCCTTTTGTGCGACGGAATTCGCACCGTGTCTCATTTAGGCTATTTTAGGTGTGTTAGAACTTACATTTTAACAAACTTAAATTTTTTTCTCCGATTTTTGTTATATCAACCGAAATAATGCTGAAAACTCCAAAACATGCATAAGTTTTGTTTTCAGTATTTGTTTTTTTAAATATAAAATATCGTGTTTGTTTGCAACACACAAGAACAACATTTATTTAAAATAACAACATTAATGTATAATCTAAATAAAATATAAATTTCACATTAAAAATATAAACATAACAAAATACACGATTCCAATTACACAAAATTTAGACATCCACAATTTATATTTTCACATTAATTGAAATTTAATTTTTTAATCTGTATTTTTAACATAAACTTGATGATTTGATTCCATTTTGGCCGCTTATATTTTTATTTTTATTTGTTTTTTAAATTCGCAATTTCCACAACTCGGCCTCCTCAGGGATGTCGTTTCTCAATGTCTTCTCTAAAATAAATTAAATTCGTTCATTTACCTTTTGATTGAGGTTGATGGAAGCAGGCGCTCAGCATGTTCCAAAAAAAATTTACCAATAGTATTAGAAGAATAAGGAAACAGACCCACAGGGTGAGGAACAAAGTTAACCCTTCTGAAAAATCGGGCTGTTGACGCAGAATCTCCTGAATTTTGCGTAAAATCTTCATTCTCGTGAAGATTGATAAGGAAGAATAGCGCTCTTTATTTTTAGGATTCGAAGACTCTAAAATATGCAGAAAAAAAAAATAACTTTTGTTAGTTTAAGAGTTTTTTATTTTTTTATTTTATTTTATTTATTTTCACAGAATTATAAAAATTGTTAATTTTTTAAAGATAAACATTGGGTTTTTTTAGTACCTTTCAAAATTACTGGTATAGTTGATTGAAAAATAATTCGAAGTGTTGCGTTTCTGTTTTTGGGAAACATTTTAACGTAGTTTAGATTAAAACTTTTAGTATGAGTGAGAGGACACAAAATATATATTTATTTTTTACTTTTTATTTTTTTTTTATTTTACCCTTGATTTTTTTTTTTTTGTGATGGAACACTATTATATTTCTTCACTTAATTAATTAATTAATTAATTTAGTTCAACTTCGCTTAATTAGATCCCTTTCTCTAGGTTTTAAACAACTGTTCGCCTAGCCGTTTCAAAATCAACTAAACTGCTGCGTTTAAGTACTATAATTTCAGAATGAGGATAGTACCCTATAATAATAAATTTTTAGTTGGGCGCATGTCTAAAATCAAGGTCACTATCACTTCCCCTAGTTCATATTTTGGTAAATAAACTAAAAAATTACCGCCTATTGCACTTTTCTAATTTATTTTTTTTTATTTATATATTTATTTATTTATTTATTTTTATTTTTCCACTGATTTTAAATATTTTATGGTCAAAGAAAAGAAAAAATTTTTTTTTAAGTACTATTACTTAGTGCAAAGATTTCACTATTTTTTATGTTTAAAAAAAAAAACATTTTCACTCTATATTATTTATGAAATTATTTTTTTTTTTTAGAGAAATATTTTAAAAGAACGTACTAAATTTTCTTTGAGTCACAAAATTAATATTTCGATACTAATGATAAGAATTTAAAGAAAAATTATTTATTATTATTTTTTTTTAAAAATTTTAATAATTTAATTTTTCTATAGAAATCACTAAAGAAAAAAATAATTTTTTATTTTACTTAGTGAAAACTACGAATCTTGCACTTTCCTGAACTTAACCAGGATGCACAAAATTTGTTTACTTTGTTGTTCGGATGCTCCGAATCAACTGACAATTTTACCGGTCGCCCTTTGATAAGGGCTGACGATGCGCACAGCATGCGAGATTTCTTTCACGTCCCAGCGTGCAACTGAAGTTTGTCTATGAGATAATTAAAATCCCTTTGATTTAGGAAAATTTATTCGTGCACATCCCAGGGGCAATTTTAACTGCATCGGGAAATTTTAATCGACAGTAACACTAAAAATTTTCACCCTTATTTCAGTTTTGCAGATATTCGAGCACTAAAAAAAATTATTTCGGCTAACTTTAAGGGGATGTTGGCGGGTAAAAGTTTACCTTTGAAGATTACACTAAAATTTTGAAATAGTCCCAAAATTTATATAAATTTAATTTTTTTTTTTTTTTAATTGTTTGATTAAAGAAAGTCTACTTTTCGCGACATCTCGCCCCACTATTTACTTATTGGATAGTATTAATAAAAAAGTTAATTTCATTTAATTTCTCCGGAAACTTTATTCCCAATTCGGAGGGGAACTCTTAAAAATAATTTTAATTTTGTGTAAATTTTAAGGAATAGTGGCAATTTTCTCTTTGAATTTAATTTTTTAATTTTAAATAAACATTTTATTTCAAAATGAACTTAAAATTGTAATAATAATTTAAGATCGATTTAACGCTTTTCAGTTAAATTTTATTTCGTTTTTATTTACCAACGTTATGAAATCAAATAAGCATTTAAATGTTAAATATTTATTTGAATTCTCACTAAATAAAATTTTATTTAAATTTACGAAAAATATAACAAATTTATTTAAATTAATTATTTTGAATAAAATGAATTAATAATTTTATTTTAAATAATTAAAAAATGCCTAAAACTGCTTTAAAGTACCCCGCTGAGGGTATGGTGATTCGATTAAAATTTGTGGACAGTCGCAATAATTTTATAAAAATAATTTTTATATCATAAATTGGAAAAAAATTCAAGTGCATAGTTTTGTTTTATAAAATATAATACAATAAAATTTTGGGTCCTAGCCATCTACTGTTAATTAAAAACAATACGAATTATAAAATTGCATTTGACAAAATTAAAAAAGGGTTTTTCGGTTTTGAATTTTTTCGAGAAGGTCCTTTAAACCCTAAGTTAATTTGAGCTTGAAGGATTGGACCCTAGCGAGGTGGCGCATGGGCCGCAGGATATAAGCAAATTGGAAAAGTTTTGTATCGTTTGAAAAACATACAGTTCAGAAAAAAATATAAGTCCAAAACTTACTTAAAAATTTGTTTCACTTTTAATATAAACTGATGTATTTTTTCGACTTCCGGGCGAAAAAAACTGATCTCTTCGAAGTTGTGGGCTCGATGACAAAATTTAGACTTATTCTGAATAAAAAATATTGTTTTACTTTACCCTTTACCACTCCTCTTGGCTCTAGTACCTTCACTACTCGGCTTTTATCCCCGAATATTTTACCCACGAAAAATAATTTGATTTGTCCGATACCTTTGACGGAAATTGACTGGTTGTTTGATTATTTTCTTATAAAAGGCAGTAAATTAAATTTATTTCCGCCTATCAAAATCCTTTTTCTAGGGACAAAAAGTTTTCCTACGGTGCACCTGCATAAAATTGTGTGGGCAGAATTCTTAAAATGCAATTTTCCAGGTAATTTTGCGGGATTTAAAACGCATCAGGTAATTGAAAAAGACTCAATTGCAATTTCCACTCCCACCTCATTATATTTAACTTTTCGAAGGTCACCTATTGACCATGTGTGGGACCGTGAAAAAATAAAACATCTGATGATAACAAGACTCGTTCGCAATTTACTTGCACGAATCAAAAAAATTCCGCGATTACCTTAATAACTTGTCGAAATCCACAAATTTTTAATGATTTCGAAGTTGTTTTATAAGGAAAGAATTAAGGAAGACCTTGTTTCATATATCGGAAATAGCTTTCAAAGTATAATTGCTGAGAAATTGTACCATCGGTTTAAAAAGAAATTATGATTTTTTGCCAGGGGAAAATCTATTACTGACCGCAAGAAATATTGGCACGCAATTTCTAAATTAAAATGTTACTTCTGATGAATTAATAATTCATAAATGGACTCTATAATTTCATGTTTTCGCATAAGGTAATTTTTCCCACAATTATAAATAAATTATTGTTTTGTGGATATTTTTGAATAAATACAATTTGCATAAAAATAAATTGTGGATGAGTCATATCCTTATCACAAAAGATTAAAAGCTAATGGTAAACAAATAAAAACAAACAAAAAAATAAATATATTTCGGGGTCTAGGTCAGGTTTTATCGCTAAAACGCACATTATCACCTGAAATACACCTTTGGAATTAAAAAAACACAAAAATGAAATAGTTGGGGGTGTCCTCTAATCAGGTGATTGCCAGTCAATTTCACCTGGTGTCATTATTCAACGATCGTGAAAGTCGCAAATTGAGGCTGAACTATTCGAGGGCATACTCATTTTAATATGTTTTCATTTATTTATTTATGTTTTGCACACAAAATTCTTAGAGAACGTTTTTCTTTATCAGTTTTTATCAGGAACTAATTCATAAAAATTGTATCTTATCACTGAGAAAAAAAATATTGGTAAAAATAATCAAAAATTAAATTTACATTTACCAAATACTTTGGCAGATTTTTAGTCTAGGCGTGTTTTTGGTTATAATAAATAAATTAATTTTGTTAATTTAAACTCAACCAAGTTCATTGAAAAAATCAATAAGGTTTTGTTTGAAGGCCACAATTAAGTCCGATTTTTAAAATTGTAATTCTAATAAAAAGAAAACCCTTCAGGGATTTAAGGAAACATATAAAACAAATACCGCCAGAGCTTAAATTTTAAACGTAGCGAATAGTGCCGATTTCAAGGGGCGAGGGGTTAAGATTTGAAATTCTTTTAGAAAATGACTTCATACTATCTAAAATTACCAATAAATGCAGAAAACCAGAGCTAGCTAATTAATATCTATAAATTCTGATAGTAGCCGAAAATCGGCTGTTCTACCGCAGCGGATAGTGAAGATTTCAGCAGGCGAGGGGTTAAGATTTGAAATTTTTTTAGAAAATGCCCTCATACTATCCAAAATCAAGAATAAATGCAAAAAACCAGAACTAGCTAACTAATTTCCATCAATTCTGATAGTACCCGAAAATCGGTATTCTTCAACCGTCGTTTTGGTTGATCCAACCTAATTTTGATTGTATTCAACTACCTTTAAGCCAGTTTTGTTCAATTTGCCAGTAATTTTTATCTCAATGTACTCCAAGTTTTTCCGATATGCGGAATCTAAGAAACATTATCAAGCAATTTTTATTTCCCTTGCCCCCCCAATAAATCGGATTTTGCTCTCAATGCCTGCTGTGACTGGTGCCATGTCTAATTCCGCCTCAGACGGGGCCCCCATTCACTTAAAAAAAAAAGAAAAAAGTATGGTATAAATAACTAAAGATAAAAAAAAAGAAAGCAGTTTGTGGTATCGCAGTAGCTTGAATTGAAATTGTGGTTTACTCTTTTCAATTCCGCGTCCACCACCCTCTGAGTTTTCTGAGTCTTGACGATATCGCAACAGACTGCAACGGCTAGCAAACAGGCTAACTTCGGCTAAGTTGCTTCTATTGTTTGTTTGATTTTTTTTTTATTTGTATTTTTGTCGAATTAACGATATCATCCCGGAAATTGGTGTATCAAATTTATATAGGAAAAAAAAAAAAAAATAAATAAATAAAATAAAACAAAGAAATGTTTATCCTCGGAAAACTGATAAACACTGGAAAAGCACTTTGTGGCCGGAGACCAGAGGAGGGACAGGGTGACAGTAATTGCATTTATTGTAGTAATTGTAGTCGATTCGAATTGCCTGTCGCACCTCTGAGCAAAACGAAAATCCCCTGTAAAACCTGCGGAAGAACTCAAGTGGAGGTCTCAAAAATGTCCTCCGTCGAAAGAACAAGACGTTTTAGCATTTTGCTTCAACAGAGACGAGATGCTGTCGATCTTAGCTACCTTCTTCCATTATCAAATTTTGTGAGTATTTTGATTATATTTAAGAAATTTTTCAAATCTTACAAAATATATTTTGTGGCAGTTTTTTTTTTTTCAAGTGCATTTTTATGAATTTAAAGATTTAAAGTGATATTTTTAGTGTATAATTTTTTTCTACAAAACCCAATATTTAAAATAAAAAAAAACATATAAAATTCTTCAATTTGGTATATTAAAAAACACTATCCAGTACAAAATTTAACAAAATATATGTGAGTTTTAAATAACATTTATAATTTTTTTATACTATCTTAAGATAATTGAGATATTGTGAATATCGCCACCACAAAACATAATATAAAAATTTATATGCTTTCCCGGTCAATATTACTTAAGTGACTCCTTTTGTGACGCACACTGAATTAGAAATTAATGATTTCTATGCTTCTTTGGCCTCTAACGCCCCCCCACTTCCACTAAATCATGTCTTGCTAAGATGTTTCTAGCTGACTTAGAACATCCCAAGGGCATCATGTAATTTTTGTTTTATTTTCATTTTTATTTGTTCCTTGAGACAAATATCCAAATTAACGAGCAATATTTGTGGTGACTATGAGTCTATTTTTTTATTTTATTTTTGTTTCTATTAAAAAGGCCCTATATAGTAAAAAACTAGAGAAGGATGGATTAGCCTAATACGAAATTTGGTAATTTAGTTGAGATTCTGAGTTAAAATTTTTCGTTAGAGGTATAAACGCACCCAAAACCTAGCAATAGACAGGAAAATGCCCGAAGTAGGTACGAAAATTAAAAAAAATACACTCTTTTGTTCCTCATTTGGGCTGTTTTGGGTGCGTTCAGAAGTTATACGTGTCTGGTGCGGGATACATTTTAACAATTTAAATTTTTCCTCCGGCGCACCGTGCCTCATTTGGGTATAGAACGGGTGTGCCCGTACCTCTTTTGGGATACGTTTGGGCCTATTTAAGTTATCAAAATCCTTAAGCGATTTTTGATGATTTCATTGTTATCTTTTATTGATTAATAATTATTTTTTGTAATTAATTTTATCTAATTTAATTAATGTTTTTAATTAAAAAAAAATAATTTAATTCTTTTAAATATGAATTAAAATTTGATTTTTCTGTGTTTATTAAAATTATTAAATTTTATATATTACAATATTTAATTTTAAATTTTATTTTTGATAAACAAAATTTGGTCTTTATAGTATGAAATTTTACTAGTGGCTGTTGAAAAGAGCTTTTCCGGGGAAATTTGTACCATCAGTTTTCCCGGTTAATGGAAATTTCTTTTTGTGAATGTTGTAGATGATAGTGGGGGAGTAAAAAGCTTTTTTGCTACAAAATTATCATGCGCTCTAGCCATTTCCCACATTGAATCTATCTCATGTCTCAAAAATAAATAAATAAATAAATCTGTCTCGTTTCAACCAAAGTATGCTTTCTCGCATATTTTATGTAAAAATATTTTTTAGCATCGGCGCACTCGAAAATACTACAGAAGTTCCCTCTTATGGATTTTGCTATGTAAAAGTTCACTATCAGGGCTCACTAACACCACTGGGGTGAATTAAGAAGGGTATACCAAAATACAACGGTATTACGAGGTGAGAATATATGAGTTTTATGAGAAAGTGTTCACATGGCACAGGGTGAGGGAACAGAGGGTGGGTCTGATTGTTTCATTGCCCCAATATCCTCTTTGGACGTAGCCAAGTAAAGGAACAACAAAACGAAAATTCCCTAAACTTATTTGTGGTGGAAATGGGACAATATTCTCTTTGCAGGTATGGTGGAAACTCCACATGCTCAGTGGGAAGAAAATATATAAACTCTTGGCTCGAGGATTTGTCCCTTCCCCCCGGTATTCTAGTCACCCCTCAGTCCCTTGGCCTTCGACCGAGAAAAAAAAATATAGAAACGAAATAAAAATAAAATTGGGGTAGAAAAGGTTTTTCCTTACTCCCCACATCGTCGAATTCTACCAGAGGTTCTAGCACTGGTTTGGGATATGGTGAATTTGTGGATGATCGGAGCTGGAGGGCAAGGGATGAAGCCCAGCACCACGGTGATGGTGGTGTGTTGTATTTTCCCGACATCGGCTAAAATACAAAGTTTAAACTCCATGTTAGTTACGTTCTGTGTGCGGGCATCCTGATATCGTTTTTCCCAGAATCTTGTACTTTAGATCTCTGAATCGGGCATCGAGTCAGACAACAGCCGCAAAACAGAGCTTTATATATATTTTTTTTTACACTATAGTCTGTTACTTCTTGCTCTTTTTTTAAAAAAAAAAAATAAATAAATAAATAAATAAATAATAATACTAATAATTATATACAGAAAGAAATAAAACTATTATATAGTCGAGAAATAAAAGTTACTAAGTTTTATTTGAGAGAGAGAGCAGGATAAAGGCTAAAATCTTATTGCTATAGGGCGGTTTTTTTATTTATTTTTTAATATTATTCTATAATTTATTATTTGATCCAGCCGTTCACGTTTCCTTCCAATAATAAAATCGCTTGTGTATGGGGCCACAACCCCAAAAATTTGTGAAAGAAAAAAAAAAGAACATAAAATGTATATTTGATTCATTTATCACCGGAAAAGTGGTATTTTATTTAATCCGGGATAAACATAAAAACAAAATAATAAATATAATAAAATTCAACTATAAATACTATATTTAATAGAAAACGTACTACTTGACCATACGCAACAACGTAAACTAATCTTTAAAAAATGTAATAATAAAATAAAATAAAATAATTCATTCTCAGAATTAAATTGTGTTGTGATGGACGCGTTTCTACTGTGTACCGAAGGGTGAAAAAGTTTTTACTTGTGTATAGAAATCATCGACATCCCCAAAATAATTTGGCAAATTAATTTAAATATAAAATACAAGACAAGAAAAATATCGCTCTATTTAAATGCCTCTCAATAAATTGTACTATAACATAAAAAAAAATAAAACAGAACCTCATTTTTGCCCTTATTTTTAGGTATACTCTCGCAACAAGCATTTTTTTTTTTTTTTTATGTGTGAATTAAGTTGTATTCACCTCTCACACGTTCTTTCCGCGAACAAAATTCACCACAGTTGTGTGAAAAATATATGAGACAGACCAGAAATAGTAAAGTTTTTCTTAAATATCTTTTATAAAATACATTTTATAAAGGTACAAACAATTAGAAATAAATCATTAAAGTGTATGTTTATATTGTGTGGTGAAATATTTTATATCCCATATTATTGGTGTGGTGATTTGTGTTATTCCGGAAATTAAAGTTTAACAGAATTGTACTTTAAAATATCGAAAATTTCTTTACTTAATTTTGGGACCGGTATTTTGTTTTCTTATAACATACATATTTTATATATCATCATTGAAGAATAATATTTTAAAAATAAGCCTTTCAAGATGACATATTATATCTAATTTTTCTATTTTTTTTTTAATAGTAGAAATTATTTAATCTTCTATTATATGAAAAAAAGTTATTTATTTTGTGGAATTCAGAATATAATATGAGAAGAAAACTCTTTAAATACACAAAATATATAAGGCCCCATACCCTCTAACATCTTAAAAAGAAACACATATCTTCAATGTTGACCACTCATTCAAATTATTCTTGGCATAAAACATGTACTGTAAACCCCTCCCACAATGAGAGCGGTGAAACGATTTTATCACTTTTAAGATTTTTAATATAATTATACTAAAATTTCTTTTCTACAAAATCTTTAGCTGTAGTATAAACAACTATAAAAACAAATAGGGTTTCAACCCTAAGTAACCTGGAACCTGAAATTTTTGGCTGGATTTAAAAGGTAAAAACCACAACAGTTGTATACATTATAAATTATCAGAGTGTTAAAGACTATTGCTTAAAATGCCCTAGGGATAGAGCGGGATAAGGGCAAAGGGAGAAGCATGCGAAGGTGCGGTAGAAGTGGATATTAATAACCCACCCTTCAGTCACACCAGGAAAAAAAAAGTACAGCCCTATATCCTAGTTATAGTATTATTAAAACTATATAATTTGTACTTTTTTTCCATAACAGCTGAAGTAGCATTTATAAAAACGGTTGAGGAGGTAAGAGAAATAAAACCCTGGGGTTGGTATATTAAGGAAAGGAGAAAAAGAAAAGAAAATGGTTTTATTTCGTATATACGCAAAGAATCGCCGCGAGGTCAAGAAGGTTAGAAATTGAGAGGTATACGAAGAAAGGCAACTTTTCACCTCCTTTCTACCCTATCACACCATTCGGTGATTATTATGTTGAATCAAATTCATGATTCGTGACCCTTCCCCACCATCGACTTTATTTAACATTTCTTATACCATCTATGGTTATATTGAAATTCCCCAAAAAAAAAAAATTCTAACATTTATTTACATAAATATGGAGGGTATAAATTATAAATTGATTGTATGAAATGGAAATTTAAAAATATGCATTCAAAGGTCAATATACCCTTTAATCAGTCAGTTAAATCGACCCCTAAACCCCCTATACCCACCCACCAAACGCCTAGCACCATATTCAGCATTAAATCATAAAATACAACCCTTAAGTTGCCACTAGCCCTGACCAAAATCATAAACAAAACAAAAATAGATTATTAAAATATATACCAAAAAAGAGTATTTCCGTACAGAGGACGATGATATTTATTTTTTATTTTTATTTTTTCTATGTCAGTCTATACATTCACTGCATGCTGTAGAGAGAGCCGCACCTTTTTGAGTGCAACACCCTCCACCCCCATACCCATTTCAAAACTATGTTAAATTATAGGGTGCAAAAGGTTGATGACGGGGGGTGGAGGGTGTGCGGTTTAGTTTAGGATTTTCTACGTGAGGTGGTAGTGAAGTGGTGTCATGATATACGGAAGTGGTACAAAAAAAAAAAAATAAAAACAGACTTCTACGTTAAGGGTGCGGGGGCGGGTGTAGGGCAGTAGGTGGTTTTTGGGGGTGGCAGACAGGCAGCACAAGTGGCACAGAAGTGGTTTTGTTTACGTGCCAAAAGAAAAATGCTTCCTGGATATTTTGGCGGCGTGTTATGCGATGCACATGGTAAGAAATTCTGCAGAATTATGTAGATGGGGAATGGGAATGGAAGTGGGTGGTTTCGTTTAACTCTTTTCATATTTTATATTTTTCTTCACGTTCACCTTGAAGATTTTGAAGATTTTAATTTTAATTTTAATACAAAGAAAGACCTTCACGGATTTAAGGAAACATATAAAACAAATAACGCTAGAGCTAAAATTGTAAACGCAGCAGATAGTGCCAGATTTCAGGGGGCAAGGAGTTAAGATTTAAAATCTTATTAGAAAATGCCCTCATACTATCCAAAATCGACAATGAAGTGAAAAAAATCTTAGCTAGCTAAATAATTTCTATCAATTCTAATACTACCCGAAAATCGGCATTTTTCTACCGCAGCGGATAGTACAGATTTCAGTGGAGGAGCGTTTTAGATTTAAAATAATTTTAGAAAATGCCCTCATACTATCCAAAATCAACAATAAATGCAAAAAACCAGAGATAGCTAATTAATTTCTATAAATTCTGATAGTACCCGAAAATCGGCATTTTTCTACCGCAGCGGATAGTGCAAATTTCAGCGGGCGAGGGGTTAAGATTTAAATTCTTTTTAAAAAATGCCCTCATACCAAAACTAAATTAAAATTAACCAATTCTTTTTGGTTGTAGCAAATAATTCGTTTTTAGGGTTTTGTTGAAGCAACTTTGTCGTTTTGGTTGCTCCAACCTAATTTTGATTGTACTAAACTAACTTTTTGGTAACTACTGGTATAAAAATCTCGAAAGGGCATGGACAAATTTATTAGTCTTTAATAAATAATATTAATATTAATAATATTTTAAAATTGAATTAATACATTAAGCCAAAAATTTCAGGTTTTCTTGCATTTTTATAAAAAATACATTAACACGAAGAGAATCTTGAGTGATATGTTTAAAAAATTTTAATAAAAAAAAAAATACTCAGCTCACGTTAGACTCTCTTCTTAAAATAAAATTCTATTTTAATTAAAGGTTAATCGGCAAAAGAGCGCACAATTTATTTTTCTTGTCTCATACCCCAACTGGTTGTTTTATTGTGAGATCACTTTAAAAAATACAAAAACACTACCCAGGTTTAAATGAGTGGGAGTAAGACTTTTGTTAAAATTCCTGTTTACAAACAAACATACATGCATTTAATTTTATTATTTTTGTGAAAAAATAAACACACAAATAAAACCAACAGTTTAAGTGAAATTTTTGATAAATATTTTATTTTATAACCAATTTATTTATGTTTGATTTTAAATGTGAAACCACTATATTAATGATGAAAATAGACGGTGATGTTTAAATAATAGTGAAAAATAATAATAATAATAATAATAAAATATATATAATAAATAAGGAAAAAGAAAAAAAAAACCAAGCAGGTGAAAGACCAGGTAACTTAAAATACCAAATCAAATAGGGAATTTTTTCAACTGAATTATTATATACAGCACATACTGAGAAAACAGAAGAAAAAAAGGTTTAAGTTTAATACGATAATTTAAGTGTATGTTTAATAAGAGGTGGAAAACAATCGCTCCAATTGACCAAAAGGGAACTTAAAAATCTCATAAGATATTTAAAATAATAAAAAAATATTAAATTATTACTTATATTATAAAAGCTGATAGCCGTTACAACGAATCTTACCTTCCGGTAGTTATAAAAATAAATTATAATTAAACATTTAAAATATAAAGATAAATTGATTTTTTGGTGTAACTATTGTACTTTGTGTGGATGGGGTGGGAATAAGGAACGATATATTTTTTTTTTATTTTTGTTTTGTTTTTTTGTTTGAAAAGGTTTAAGGTTTAAAGAAAACCTTTTATTGAGAATTTTCAAAAAAGTGCGCGTTTTTGTTTCGTGGTTATAAAAAATAAAAAGACAAAAATTAAATTACCTTAAAAAGTCATGCAGCAGCAAGTACAACAGCATCAGTATATGATGACGTCACCGAAACCACATCATAAGATTTTAAGTCCATTAATCGTTGGACAGAAGCAGCACGCCCATTCGAGCCCTTGCAGCCCTTTACTATCGGCTCGAAACGCTTCTGGTTCGAGTTTGTCCCTTGGGGCGCACAGTCTCCAGCAGCAGCAGCAACAGCAACAGCAGCAACAGCAGCAGCAGCAATTTATGAAACAACACCACCATCAACAGCAGCAGCAACAGCAGCAACAGTACCATTTCCACAATTCAGATCAACAATTGTCGATTCATTCCCAGCCCAACCAGAGCACTTACAACTCCCAGACGAGCCTTAGTTTGGGAATGGGCGGAAATCCTCATCACAGTCAAGAAAATATGAACGGAATGATGTCATCGATGACCAGTGAGCAACAACTTTGCACCCTGTATAATGCTCAGCAACATTCGGACTACATAATTTCAGATTATATGGATAAAATAGCGACGCGAATTAGCCTCCTTGAGACTGAGCTTAAATTCGCGTGGCGAGCCCTGGACCTTCTTTCAAACGAATATGGAAAAATGTGGGCACGTCTTGAGAAATTGGAAAATATCACAGTCGAACAGCAATCTGTCGTCACAAATTTAATGGGTCTTTACAGCAGCACAGGTGGAATAATTGAGATAAACAATACTTCGGGAATTGTAAGTGGTGGGGGGGTAGGAGGAGGGGGAGGGATTTCTGGAGGGAATGTTGTCGTTGGTGGTGGTGGGGGTAGTTCTGGTGGTGCAGCATCTGTACCACTCCCAGATGAAGCTCGTAATTTTGAATTCGGACGAAATTTAGATAAAATCCGAGAATTACACTATCAAAGGCAACGTATTGCTGGCACTGAGGATGAACCATCTACCAGTGAATTCAATGATATGCTTGAGGAGTTGAAAAACGAGGCCCTTGAATCAAATATTGATGCAGCTCAAGGCTATAAATTGCTAACACCATTGCCCTTACCCAGTAACCTTTATCACACCGGAAGACGTTCAAAATCACCCCGACCAGGAACACGATCTCTTGATGATAACAAAATTCATATGCATGAACCTTCTGAAACCTTTGATGAGCTTGCTGCCAGTGTTAATGAATCAAATTTGATAAACATGCATCGATTACGACAAAAATTATATGATAATATGAATGCTGACCTTCTTGATTATTGTCAAACAGGTCATGGGGATGGTGGAAAACAAAATTCCCATATAATTCGGGATTTTTTAGGGAATACAACAATTAAAGAAGGTGTCGAAGAAGGTGTCGATTTAATTCAACGAGAACAACAACATCAACAACAGCACCATCAATCGGATCAGGGACAAAATGATCATCAGGATCATCCACAAGGCCCTAATTATACAACTCAAATATATCCAACAACTGGTGAGAACCTTTTTAAGGTCCAAACCGACAATCGAATACGTAATGAAATGGATTTTTTTCGGAGCGGCGAGATAAATCGGGATATATTTAGTAATACAAGTCAAGATATCGAAATTGATGGGAAAGGAGAGTTTTTTCGTATCGATATTAAACAAATCGATTCAGAAGGTGCAATATTAACAATACCAATCGATGATTCTGGAGGGATTGGTATTGTTAGCCCATTTCAAACAATTGAAAAATCTATTGAACGTAACGAAATGAATGAAGAATTTTATAAAAATTTAAATCAGGCATATCGTGAAAGTTGCCTTATGGCACAGCAGGGTAAAATTGTTGAAATAATTGTACCACATAAAGAATTACATGAATTATCTGGATTATCTGGATCAGCATCAAGACCAGTATCATCACTTGGAATGATTTATGAAGATAATGAAGAGCAAGAACAAGAAAGACCAAGTTCTGCATCAGAAATTGAAGAATTTTTCATTGATAAACAACAAAAAGAGATGCAACAACAACAGCAACAGCAGCAACAGCAGCAACAGCAGCAACAACAGCAACAACAACAGCAACAACAACAGCAACAACAACAGAATCAAATGCAGCCGTATGTTCCTATAAAAAGTTCCAATCAATTAGATAAAAAATTTACCACAAAAGCCAATGTACCGGCAAAAGTGGAACAATCGACAGGTTCAAACATTTTTTTAAGTCAAGACCAGGCGGCTGTAGGTGGTGCCACAGGTGGTGCCACTACAACTGGTAGTGGCCGAACCAAGGAGGGTAAAAAATCGAAAAAAAAGAAACATCATAAAAATGAAATGGATTTGCTCAATAATTTTAAAACAGCTCTAGCTGCTGAATCGTCAAAAAGTAGCAGCAATGGTGGCTCCAATGAATTTGAAAATAATCATTTACCAGAACAAATTATGGGTTTACATGAGGCAACACTCGTATCACGTTTACCTGATTCTAGTAAAGGTGATGGAGCAACGGGGGACCAGCAAATTATCGATTATAATGAATTAATTGATATTATAATCGAAGAAATATGTAAAATTGAAGATTTATCAACATTCAGTGAGGAACAGATGAGTAAATTAAAAACCCTTATTAGTATGGAAAATACATTTTTCGATAAAATAAAAAAAGTTGATAAGAATTTAATTCTACTATTACTTAATCCAGTAACTAAAACAGTAATGGGTGAAAGAAATGATAATAAATTTGATATATTATTTGATAAATTGGAAAAAAATATAAATGTATTAAAAAAATTAGTTGGTAATGATTATACAGCAATTGGTGGTAATAATAGAAAATTATTAGCTGCATCACCGAGATCTGTTCCAGTTCCAACAAATTTAAAAGTATCAACAGTGCCACCAGCAACATCAATTCCAATTAAAAGTGTTACAATTAATTTAGATGGTATCACAAGTGAATTGGATAGATTAAAAATAATGCAAGACCAGCAAAAAGAATTAAATTCACAATTTCCTGTTGATGAACAGATAAATGATGACGATAGCATTATACTTAAAGAAGACGATTATAGTCGTCATTTATTGCGAAACAATTCGAATTTAAATGAGCAATTAAAACTCCTAGACAATAAAGAGACTGAAATTCTAAAAAAATCAATGCAAATACAAAAAAATTTTGATGCTATGAACTTATTATCGACCAGCACAGCCGGAACTAGTTCAACATCATTGTCACCGATGAGGGGTAAATGTCAACCCCCAACTGGTTGGGGTTCAAGCTATCAATTGGCTGAATATGATGAATATTATGGTGGGACAGGAGCATATAATAATTTAAATAGTACCGGATTTAGTGATACTGGACAATTTGATGTTAATTATTATGATGTCGATGATACTGGAAATAAAACTTTGTCTAGATCAAATAAATCTACAATGCATTATGCTAGTAGCAGCAATTTATATAATGATGATGAATATATAAAATCATTAAAAAAAAGTTTAGAACGTCATAATTCAATGCTTTTTTTATTACATCTACAAAATCCAAATTATCAAGGAAAAATTGATGATTTTTCAACATTAACTGATGATGTATTAAGTAATGCATCACAAAGTCCACCACCACCAGCACCAAATGGAGAAGATGGTCTACTATTAACAGCTGATCAAGATATTGGTGATACCTGTATTGAATCTGATACTATTGATTTAGATCATAAAATTTCAATTATGAATCCATTTCATGCAGATATTATGATTATGAATGAAAGAATTAAGAAACAAAAACAGCTACAACAACAACAAAGATTATCGACATCAATAGCTCTACCATCATCTGGATCATCATCAATTATAGCAGTTACTACACCATCGGTATTACAAGGTATTGATGCATCACCAAAAAAGACAAAATCTGATTCTGGCCTATCATCAATGAGTGGTTTTTCTAGCCTAGAAAAATCCCCAAACTCACCGGGACATAGTAAACAAAATTTATTTACATCTGGATCTAGACTATATCTTCATACTATGGAAGAAGGTCAATTTCTATCAAAATCCCATAGTAGCACTATTTCAACAGTGACTACATCTAGTCTTACTGTAGCTGCTGCTGCTGCAGCATCAGCTGGTTCTAGCTCATCAGGACCTTCAACATCTACATCAAGCCTGTCACCAAAAACTACATCTAAACTTAATGATTATATGTTTAGTGAAGAAAATTTAAATTATATAAGAGAACTATCACAAAACGTACCCATTTGTTCAGCTTTTGAAAATAAATCAATTTTTGATGTTCAAAGCAAAAGATTAATTTCATCAGCAGCTAATTTAGATGATATAATTAGCTGGGATAGAAAACAGGAGCAAGAAATTAAAGAACAAGTTGAACAAGCAATTATTGCTGATATACAAAATTATCCGGATTTGGTTCGAAATCAAGCTGATACAAATTTTCTACAAAAATCACCAACACCGAGTAGTAAACATGATCAGCAACAACAGAGATCAACATTAAGAATATCTTCAAATAAAAGAAGCCTATCAAGAGGTTTATCACCATACTATGAAGAAACGGATATTGATGATGTTGAAATGCTTGCCCAAAAACATCGTAATCTAACTGATCGTCTTGTATACTATCCATCTTCGAGTAGTCTAAGTGATTATAATAGTTCTAGAAATTTAGATTTTATGGGCCAAGTTGAACAGCATGGATACCATCATCATCGGTCCCAAGAGCATAAAAGTCTTGATAATTTTGATAAACGTCAATTTTCACGACAATATGAAAATCGTGGATATAATAATTATATACAACAAATGGGTAGATCTGATCAACTTGAATATCTCTACCAGCAGCAGCCGCAACATTTGCAACAGCAATATAAACAATATTTGTATCAGCAACAGTTGCAACAGCAACAGCAACAGCAGCAGCAACAACAGCAACAACATTCATATCTTCAAAATCAATCTGGTTATGTAACAATTACAAATGATTTTGCTGATAAAAGAGGAGTATTTCAGCCTCAACAAGCTGCTGCTGTACTACAACAACAAATATTGCAACAGCAACAAGCGGCTGCAATCCAACAACAGCTATTACAACAACAGCATCATCACCAATTTCAACAGCAGCAACAACAACAGCAGCCAGTTAGTCAACATCAGCAGCAACAGCAGCAGCAACAGCAACAGTCCCACCATAAATATTTAAGTAAATTTTCAAATTGGCTGCCAGACCTAAAGCTTAAGCACATGTCACGGCGGCATAGGTCACAATCTCTGCCAGCTGGAGCTGAAACAGATCAATCTGATTTACAAAAATTTCAACAGTATAAAGATCAAAATCGTCAACAAATCGGAAAAATTCCAATTAATCGACGTAGAGGAACATTGTCAACAGCACAAGTTTCAACTGGTAAAAAAAAGAAGCGTTCATTATCAGCGACTATGTCAAATATTATGCAAAAAGCAAAAATTTATAGACGTCACAGCTTTTCAACACGATCAATGTCTAGTCCGGTCCATAGGCCAGGATCAGCGACTAGCTCAAGTATGTCTGATCCGGAGGCTGATCTACAAAATTTTATGTCATCAGATAATGATGAAAGTTTAAGTGAAAATGAGAAGATTACAATTAAACAGCAAAAAATGCAACAAATTATAAAAAATGGTGGAGGAAATGGTATTAGAGCACATCATCAACATCAACAGCAACAACAGCAACAACAGCAGCAGCAACAACAGCATCACAGACAGCAGCTGCAACAGCAATTGCAGCAGCAGGAAGAATATTTTCAACGTTCATCACAATTTGAAGTGATGGGTGGCGGGAAGGGGATTGATCATATATCAGATTTAGTTGCACCTCATCCATCTTCATCATCTTCATCAGCGTCTCGAAGACGATCAAAACATTCAATACACGATGATACCGATGAAGATCCAATTGATAAATATGTTGAAGATTTTAGTAGTGTTAGCAGCAAGGGGACAAGAAGAAGATCTAGTGAAAATCAATTAACTCAGGAACCCCAAAAAGATTCTACTACAAGACGTCGATCCAGCGATCGAAGCAGTATCGCTGAAGATGAACGTGATCTTCAAGATAATTTAAAAGAAGATGATGATATTTTTCTTAATCCAATGTTTCCTACTGTTGGTGATGCAATTCGACAACATTTACCTGAAGATGATGAAGATTTTGAAGAGGAGGAAGAAGAGGAACACCGAGATAAAATGATTGAAAGATCACCGCAAGATAAAAATCAACTATTAGATGAAGAAAAATTTGAAAAATTTGAAAAATTTGAAAAATTTGAAAAATCTGAACCTACAATTGATATTCGTATTTCTACGGATTATCAACAAATCCAGCCTGAAAGGGATGAAATTGAAAAATTTGAGACTACACAACGATTACCTTCTCAACAAAAGCATCCACATATAGGGCATCAATTGCAAAAAAGTCATTCAATTTATGTTGAAGATGAAACATTCGTTTCGGATGAGTATCAACAATATCCACAAGATATTCCAACTCCACAAAATGTAAGACATACTCCGCAGGAAGATATTTTAATTACATCAAAAGATAGTCCCAGAAGTTTTAAGATGGGACCCAGAAATCAGGCGAGTCTTGACATACCCAGCACATCACGAGATGATGAAGATAATCGAAGTCAACACTCCTACAGGACGGTTTCTTCGTCCCGACGCCAGAGCACTGAAGATAGCATAGATACAGATGATGAATATTTTTGCTACGAACTCCGAAAGTTGGAGGAACTCGAACGTCGAAGTCACATGGAATCATCAAATTATTACGATGATAGAGGCCGGGAAGGGGAGAACCTTTTATCAAAAATCGATCAACTTGGTATCGAAGATGATGATCAATTAAGATACAGTGACACAGACACCTATCAACCAGATGAAGATGTTAAAGAAAAAATGTCTTTCGTTTTGCGCGAATTGAAGAATGTTGTTAAACTACAACCGGAAATAAAAATATCTCAAAAACGCGGAAAAGGTTCCGATTCTAGTCGTGTTGGACATCAAAAACAAGATGTTTATGAAAAATTTGCAAAAGTAACCGATATTCATGGATGGCAAAAAGAAGAGAGCGGTGAAGAAGAGCAACATATGATGAATGAACTTAATCTTGTTGAATCTGATATGCTTAATGATCAAAGACGTAATCGTCATCGACAGGTGAAAAAGGTTAAGAAACGACGAAGAAAAAGTTTAGAAAAAATTCCAGATTTAGAACTTGAAAGTACTGAAGAAGAAGGAAGATATTCAACATCACCATATTCATCTGAAGAAGATGAAAGGGTAAAAGAATTTGATGATAAAAAATCACAATCATCTGGTGCAACATCTGGACCAGATACACCTGGTGATATAACCGAAGATGAAGATGCCGATTATGGACAAGTATTTAAAACAATGGCTAATTATAATGAATTTAAAGAAAAGCAGAAACAAGAAATAAAACAGGCAAAAAACGGGATGGCGATCAGCTCTTCTTTAGTAGCACCAGATAAGGTGGATACAAATTTAATTGGAGATGATAAACAACATGAAATATTTGAGCAACAGGAGCAACATATGCAAATTGATAGTGATGACCAAAATCAGATTATGGATCAACAACAACATGAACAATATCTTAAGGATATAGAAGAAATGCCTGAAGATGTTTTTATTGATAGTGGAATTGGTGTTCAACCACCAGCTACAACATCAACTGGACCACATTCAACAGGCAGCCAAGACACAAGTCGACGACAGAGCGACAGTGATTCATTGGCTGGACCACAGCCATCATCTGAAATTCTGGGTGGCACCAAAATTGATGGGGACCAGGGCGCTGCTGCTGGGACCGTCATCGTCGGTGCCGCCGAGGGGCAAAGGGCCCTCAAGCCCTTAAGTCATGAATCGAGCCAGGAGAGCAATGCAAATGGGGCCCTGGGCAGCAGCAAGTGGAAACTGCTTAAAACGCTCAAGGAGAAAAAAATTGAAGAGAAAAATAATCAGGAAAAGATTAAGGAGGAGGAGCTGATCAAGGAAAAAGACAAGGTAAGTTTTCATTTCACATCGGATCGTTGTCTTGAGGAAAAATAAAATTTAAATATAATTTACACCCTATACAAAGTAACGAAATTAAAAATCTCTCCTATCCATCTTTTATACTGGGTGTTATGGGCTGTTAAAAAATAAAACAACTTTAAAATTTCATTCAGGTAAAGAAAGAAAATATACTAGTTTTATATTTATCTGTTTCTTTATCACGACCTGCAGCCTAAACAGCTTTATCGATTTTAATAAATGAGGTATCGTTAGACTCGTTTTAGTTGCGGAAGTGCTATAGACTATATAATTTTTGGAGAAAAATAAATATTACCGCCATTTTTCTCGTATATGTATTTTTTTTATTTTTTTTAAAAACACCGATATGAGTATCAAATAAAAGGTCTTTATGAAACGATATATGTACATTAAAACAATTTTCCAAAAGAAGTGTAATACATTTCGTTTTATGTTCTATGTAAAAAAAATAAAATATTTGTTCTCATTTATAAATTGGTAACCTCTGACAGTGTGTTACGATTTGATAGCATGAATTTTAAGAAAGTCGACGTAAATTTTTAATTCAACTAAGGTATTACCTAAAGGATAAGAATAGTAAAAGTAAAATTTTTAACTAATTCAAAAACTTAAAATAATTAAATCCCCTATCCCGATAAAAATGAAAATATTTAAACCAGTGCTAAACCTTTAATTTTCTCGCCATCCAGGAAAACTACAGGTGGACGAAAAACTTTTCCTTATATATTTTTAATATTGTTAAAATTCACATGTGTATGCATCCTTAGGTTGGCCTTGTTGTTCAACCTCACCTTAAGTAGCTTTCGTGCTTTTGAGTCCAAGTCGCTTGAAGTGAAAATGTGTTGAATGCGATGAATGGGTTTTGTTGTATGTTGGCACCGGCTCAACCGGAATAAAAAAAAAAATATATAAAATAAAAAGGGTTTTAGCGAATGAGACCTAGAGGGTTTGATAGTAAAAGCACTTGTTACGTTGTTTTTAGTCTATTTAGTTTATTTTACTCTGTTTTATTTACACTTTGTATTGAGTTAGTTTCATTCAGTGGCTGTAGACAAAATATGTATTATGAAAAGAAAATCTACTTTGCCTGAAGAAATATTAAGTTTTTTATTTCAAACCTGTTGCTAGTAGGTACCCTATGTGATGGGATAAGCTATTTAATATTTTTCCAAGTCCCTCATAAAAGGAATGGGATAGAAAAGTAATACCCCTCTGGAAGGTGTTTGCAGGTATCGCATTAGGGTTTAATTTCTCACTCTTCCACGAATGGGTTTTGTTGACGTGGTTTTTCTAATAATGATGAAAGAGTATTTTACTTATTTTATTTAAAGAATATATTTTCTGTCACTATATTTAACGTACTCATTTATTTTCTATTAGATGACCCAACAGACGTTGTACTGTCCAAATTTCAATAAATTTGTTTCTGATCGTTTTGTGAATTGGTGAAAATCTATTGGAAATGTGTAAAACGACGAAACTTAATTAATATCATGAAACGATTGCGATGAACTTACAACAGAATCACAATTCAATTGAAAATAAACAACTGAATCAATTTTTCGACACTATGTGACCGATTTGAGTTGATATTCACAATTTGACAATCAGCTGATAGCTGTCAAATGAAATTTGCGTGCAAAACAAATGTAATTTTAATTTAATTTAGGCTGGAATATGTTTTTCAGATTTTTCTTATTCGGAATATTACGAATATTTTTTTAAAATCGGTCCAGCCGTTCTCAATTGGTGCGCTTACCAACGAACAGCATTTCATTTTTATTTATATAAATTTAAATAAATTCTATTTTTACAAGTTTTTATTTAGTTTCACCTGTCCCGGTGTCTGTAATGAAATCTTGCAAGTTAAATTTGACCCACTTCCCGATTTCCGATTGAGCTGAAAATTTGCATGCATATGTACATATATCGCGTGACAATGCAATATTATAATAACATGGAGCTAATCTGATGCTGAAGCTGGAAGGTGGCCATAAGAATTCCGCAATTAAATTACACAACCCCATCGAGTTTGGGCCCGTTTAATTCGTATTGATGAGTACTTTGGTCCTAGATAATATCCGTATGCAACCCCATCAAATTTGGGAAGCACGTGCCGAACACGTTATCGCGAGACACAGAAAAATCACGAGTAATATTTAAATACTCCAGATGCTCTGTAACTTTTTGTTTAAATTGCTGAAAAATCAAGCCAACCGTTGCCATGCCAAGACTGTCGTTAAAGTGTGCGCTCTAACAGGGGTCGCAGCGGGTCTGATTAGAGGCTCTAAAACGTATCTATATTACATACACATATAACGACAACCCTCCACCCTTTTTGCGAATATGACCCAAATATTGCTCCGAAAAATACATGGGTAAACTTTGATAGAATAAACAAAGTAATCTTGATAGAAATGGGTTATGCCGCTACTTTTAAGAAATAGTTACCAACACCTTCCCCCAAAAAGTCAATCCTGTATATGTTCATATGAAATCTACTTAAAATAAATGGTTACGTTTTAATATCGTTTGTCTAATGAGCTAATTATTTTTAAATTTCTGCCACTTACCAGCTCTCTACCTAAATTATCTAATTTAGTTAGAAGGCCAATAATTTCATAAAACTTCTAGGATATCTCCAGCAGAACTAGAAACTTAAAATTTTCAAAAATACAGTCTGACAAGTTCAATAAATTACAATTTTCCATTATTGTAAACGTTACACAAATGATTTAAATAATTTAAATTTCCCGCCTAAGTGCCTTTTTCATATTTTCCACTGCACTTTGAATGCAGGAGCTGTTTCCCGCCCATTTTTCCAGTGGGAAGTGACGTTTTATGCAAGCAGCTCGCCCAGCACTGCCTCGGAATGAAAAACCCAATTACAAATATTTAAATCGGCTAATTACCGGCTAAATAAAGTCACTGTAATTTAATATCATATAATTTATAAAAATTCGCCATGGAAATGTGTTAAAAGTGTGAAAATACCCACCGGTCGGGTAGCGGCCGTAAATTGATTTATTTGGCGTGATTGTGTGAAATTCGGCTTCTAAACCGCGCTTTTTCGAATTTCGCAGGCTGGGTGACGACGCGTAATTTGTGTGATATTTTTTTAAATTTTTATAAATATTTGCGGTAAGTTACAAAATTCCTTTCTTCCTGTTTCTTGCTGATGTCCGATTTGATTGAGGCATTTGTTCTCGAATTTGTTGAATGTAGTTCATTTTCGATGGACCAGCGAAAATTATTAAACTACGAGGTGTGAGTAACTCAAAATTTTATTTTACAAAGTAGCACTCCTTTCCCAAAATATGCTTCAAAACTTATTCTTATCTTCCGTATATTATATGCTCGTTTGTTTGAAAGAATCTCACCCATAAAATAAGTTTAATTCAAAATTTTTAACTCTTATCTTTCTCCAAACTTGGAAATATGGGCGTTTTTAACGGTGGAACATAGGTATCCTAATTATACTTAGAATCTCTACATAATACTTTTGTAAAAATTAAATATTTCTTTATCACCTCGATTACTTTCTTTCATATTTAACCACAACGTAAAATTTGCAAAAAATACAGTCTGACGAGCTCAATAAATTACAATTTTTCATTATTGTTGACGTTACACAAATGATTTAAATAATTTAAATTTCCCGCCCAAGTGCCTTTTTCATATTTTCCACTGCACTTTGAATGCAGGAGCCGTTTCCCGCCCATTTTTCCAGTGGGAAGTGACGTTTTATGCAAGCAGCTCGCCCAGCACTGCCTCGGAATGAAAAACCCAATTACAAATATTTAAATCGGCTAATTACCGGCTAAATAAAGCCACTGTAGTTTAATATCATATAATTTATAAAAATTCGCCGTGGAAAAGCGTTAAAAGTGTGAAAATTCCGCGGGTCGGAAAGCGGTCGTAAATTGATTAATTTGGCATGATCGTGTGAAATTCGGCGTCCTAAACCGCGTTTTCTCGAATTTCGCAGGCTGGGACGGCGCGGGTGTAATTATTTTTAGTTGCAAAATTCCGTTGGTAAGTTGCAAAATTCTTTGTTCCTATTTCCAGCTGACTCCAAATTCGATCGGGATGTTTGTTCCCGAACTTGTTGAATGGAATTCATTTTGGTTTGACTAGCGAAAATTGTTAAATTGCTACGGTTGATTCACTCAAAACTAATTAAATATTAAATAAAATATTAAAATTTTACAAAATATGCTTCAGAACTTATTTTTATCTTCCGTATATTAAACGTTTGTTTTAAAGGACCCTCACCCATAAACTCAACAAAGAAGATAGGCGTCCTAATTATATTTAGACTCTTATTGTTCATAATACCAGCGAACAAAAATATCGAATAAGAATATTGTAAAACTTAAATATTTCTCTATCACCTCGATTACTTTCTTTCATATTTAACCACAACGTAAAATGTACAAGAAATCCAGTCTAACGAGTTCAATAAATTGAAATTTTCCATTATTGTATCACTTATTTTTTCGTTTAATGAACTACTTTAAAATTTTGGCGGACACTAAAAATTCATAATACTATTATACCTCGTATATCCCTACTCTAAGCTTCAGTTCCTTCTCTTTATCCCCTTTCACTGAAGGAATTCCCAAAAAACAAACTGCAAAACTAATTCGTTTAAAATTTTCCCTGAATTTCAATTAGAAAGTATTGAACTTTAGCGAATATTTGTCACATGTTCACTGCGCGACCTCACGGCTCGCTGGGCAGAAAATTAGAAAGCGGAAAAGTGGCACAGCAGCAGCCGGGATTTTGGTTATAGATAGAGGGCGCGATGCGTACCTGCCCCTGGTCTGCAGCGGTGGGGTATCATTCACCCCTAAAATGGACAAAATGCTACTCTAAGACCAATAGAAAACTTGCTCAATTTTTTCTATTATATTTTATTGAAAAAAAATTAAATAATAAAAAAATATTTTTAAAAAAAGCTTTTATTTCATTTTTAGTATATTTTTATATTTTATTGTTAAATAAAAGCTTTTTTTTAAAAATATTTTTTTATTATTTTCTACAAAGTTACAAAGTAGGGCCTGTCTGTCAAAAAAAAAAAAAAAACAATGATTTCCTAAGAAACATAATAGAAGAGAAAATCTTATTTTCAATTTTCCATGAGGAAAATTGAACTTTTCAATATCCAAGACCGAAAAACATACGACAGCAACAGTTGCAATAAATTTTACTTGTTGATATTTTTTAAAGAGAAAAACATTTTTCACAAACCGACAGAAGAATTTCTTAGAAATGCAAGTATATTATACTCATTTGCATATTTCAAGAAAAAAAAAAAATTATATATGATACTAAAAGTGCCTTTTTAATTTCCTTTCTTTTTGAGTTTTGTATTCATTTTCATTTTCATTTCAAGCCTTCTTTCAAGTATGTGAATCACTTTGAGTACGTCAACCCATGACCCAAATTCACATATAAAATTTTCTTTTTTTTTTCACTTGATACTGCTTCGCCGCACCTATTTACACATTTGCATATACTTCCAGACGGAATGAAAAAAAAAAAAAAGTAGGTACAATAACAAGAAAAACATGGAAAAAAACGGATGAAGTTGAAAACAATGATGCGACTCGCGAGCAACTTCAGTACGGATTAAAAAGGATTTCGTCGCTGGAATAAAAGGAAGAAAAAATAATAATATTGAACCCAAGTGTATGGTGGCTGGACGAAAAAAAAAATGATGAGATAATCCTCCTCTGAAATTAGCAACAATGGCTAAGTTTAAATAGCACATCGCTCCTGGGTGAGAAAATTTCAATTAATTTTCGTCTTTTCAACCCTGATTTATGGAATATAAATGGAAATTTTTTTTTAATTAAGACTATGCCTCCGAATTGCTCAATTTACGAGCGTATTCTCATTAGAAATTTAAAAAAAAAATTAATTTTTATTTTTAATTTTATCGTTATATGAACCTTTCTGAACAATTTCCCGAAAGAAATTTTAAAAAATTTTGAAAATGGTAAAAGCTATTACGGTTTATACACAAGATTTTCTCGAAATTCACATTTTTTTGAATTATTTAAGCTATAACTTTTGAACGAAATAAGATATCAACTCAGTTTTTGTTTTATTTGAAAACATACTTAATTTATTTCAAGTTATACCTAAAAAAAGGATTTGATTTCAGATTATTTTTACGAATGCCACATAAAGCTTACGTAAAATGGACTTTTTTTTTTGTTAAATTTTGTACACTCTGAAGACATTACATTTACTTGAAAAAAATTAATTGATAATATATGTATTAAATTCAGTGCATAAATAAACATTCGATTCAACAAAACTAAGATATCGCATTGAAAGCATAGGTATTCTCAATGATACATCTATAAATTTTGTAAATGGACTCGTGTAATTTTCAATACCTCCGCAATTAATTAAATTGAATTTAACTGAAATCTAGCCCTATGTGCACTATTATTTTCCATGATAAACAAACACTCGTAACATCCAGGAATTTTGGTCTCGTTCATCACAGCAGTGGTATTTTATCTGGACAAAAAGGGGCTTGCATTTTGTGTCTTTGTTAAAATCGAACTCACGCACGCAGGGCATCGGTTTATTTGCCATCAATTGTTCAGTCCACCCGAAGATCAAATCTGCTGTTTTCGAATAGAATCGAAAACACATTTTCCTATGATATTCTGCTAATTCATTTGATGCACCAAAATTCAATAAAGGAATTTGGGACATACATGATAAAATCTCTTAATTTAAAGGGAAAATTTCCAAGAAATTTCTAGGGACATAATTTTGAATTGGTCGGAATGCATTTTGATTTTGTCTATTCATTCGAAATCACATGGGTTTTATATAAAGACTATAAATGTTGGGTCTTACAGCTTCCGGGAATTGTTTTCTATGTTTAAATCCCATTTCATTTTAACAATAGATTCCAACAAAAGGTTAAGATAATGAAATTGAATTTTCATAAGTATCAGAAAATTACCCTTTCAGTGGAGAAGAAAGTTATTGCACCATAAAATTTAGCGCGAGGTTTAGATAAAAGTAATCGATGCAAAATCTCCACTGTTAACCCGAGTAAACATTCAATAGGCTCAAACATATAACGCAAAACAATTACGACACGCCCGTTCTATATCCAAATGAGACACGGTGTTCCAGAGCAAAAATTTAAATTGTTAAATTATAGCCCGCACAAGGCACGTATAAGCCTTAATGCGACCAAAACACCCCAAACGACGGACGGTACGCATTGCGTTCACAAATGGGTGTATTTTAAAATGTTCGTGCCTGCTTTAAGCATTTTTATGTCTGTTGCGATCGTATTTGTTCACTATATAGGCTAGTTTTGGGCGCGAAAACTTTTTAACCATCCTATCGATTGACTGTGACTATAATGTAAACAAAACTTTTTAGTTAAATCCTCCAAATTCGAATTTAAACGTTTTTCAATAAAATAGCACTCTTCCAATTAATTACCAACTAAAAACCTCCTATAAATAGGTTATTTGTTCCAACCGATTATTTTTCATTTTCCAACTCGTTTTCATTTTAGCTCATTAGTTTCGAGCATGAGAAACATGAAATCATGTTTTTCATATCGATTTCTTTTTTCTTTCTATTTTTATAAGAAAATATTCGTGTGGGTGGGATGCAAGAGAATTTAAATGCCTTCATGCCTTCTCAGGAGTGAGGGTGAAAGAAGTACTTCTTAGACGTTTTGCCTTCTTGGCACGCTCAACTTAATGCTACACTTAATTCGTGCCTAAGAAAATGCTAGGCACAAAACATAAAAGAGATCCACTTCCTGGTTTTCCGTTTATTTAATGGTTTCACCCCGTTCTGCCCTGTGGGGCCGATGCTTTTAGTGCCCCCGTCGTTTGCATCCCCCAACATAATTTCGCATCTTTTTCTCGTTTCGGTTGCTTAAACCGACATCTTTTATCACTGAAAGCGCAAATTACTTAAAGCGATAATGTTGCAATGTATCAAATGTAAAAGTTTTTCGTTGGCACATATGCGCCCGAATGAGGTACAGACTTGAAGGTATAAACACGCTCAAAATCTAGCCCATATATTGAACAAATACGACCCCAACAAACATGAAAATATCCAAACACGAAAATTTCAAAATCCACCATTTTGTGCGACGCAATGTGCACCGTGCCTCATTTGGGCTGTTTTAGGTGTGTTAGAAGTTATATTTGCCTGGTGCGGGCTACATTTTAACAACTTAAATTTTACCTCGGGTGCACCGTGCCTCATTTGGGTACAGAACCCACCCTTCAACTGATTTTTACATTTTCTTCAAAAGGCTTTTATGATTTGTCATTCAATACCACTTATTATAATTTTATTTTGCTAGGGCTAGAAGGACTAGAATTTTTCATTAAAAGAACATTTTTTCTCTATTCACAATTCGCATTTCATCCACTCAAATTTATTGCTCAATGAATTCTGATATGCAAGGTTTTTTTTAAATACTAGGCCTTTTCAATTAGCCCTTATCCTTGCATTTGCAAATTATCTCTAGCCTAATCAAAAATATTTACTTGATGATTTCCGGATTTTAACCAATTAACGATAAAAATCCTTTTCAAGAATTTACCAATGAAAATTTTTATTATACTATAGTACCTTTTTTTTTTTGATATCCATATAATTTTTCTCCGGAGAACATCAAGTTTAAATGATTAAATTTTTTATTTCTTTTTTACAATTTCTAGAACACCGGAAGTTTATGACGTGGTTTAATTAATAACTAGAATGCAGGAAATTATCTCTCACATTTTTTAAAAGCTTAATACCTCTTTCAGTGAATTATTAATATTTTTTATTTTTTTATTTTTTTCTGAACTTCATTTATGGGAGAATGGACGACGGAATCTGTATAGTTAGAAAATTTTCAATTAGTTCGTTTTGTAACCTGAAGTTGTTTAATTATTAACTTCACTAAATGCAACCATTAGTCGCGTACGCCTGATGGTCGCGAACTTCATATTTAATTCATAATTGTGCTTTAAAAGAGTGATGCATTTTAATTTATTATGATTAAATGGTTTTCTGGTTTCTGTCCATAGCAAATTTTATCATTATTTATCAAGTGGATTACGGATAAACTTTTAAAAGTGTCTCATAATTGATTTTTAAATTTTCATTAAACGTGGAACCAAACTTGAGGCATTTATATTTTGGGTGCACTGGGAAGAAAAGCATTGGTAAAAAGTACCAACAATTAAGTTTACATTTACCAAATAATTGGCTTTCAGCCCGTCGTACTTTTGGTTATAATAAATAAAATTCATTTTGTTAATTTAAACTTACCCAAGTTCAATGGTAAAATCAACAAGGTTTTATTTAAATTTTAAAGGTCAAAATTAAGCCCGCTTTTTAAAATTTTAATTTGAATCGAAACGAAACTCTTCAGGGATTTAAGGAAATAAATAAAACAAATACCGCCAGAGTTAAAATTTTAAATGTCGGTAAGAGCGGTTTAGATTGAAAATGCCCTCATACTATCCAAAATCAACAATAAATGCAAAAAAACCAGAGCTAGCTAATTAATTTCAATAAATTCTGATAGTACCCGAAAATCGGCTTTCTTTTACCGCAGCGGATAGTACAGATTTCAGCGGGCCAGGAGTTAAGATTTATAATTTTTTTAGAAAATGCTGTTATACCAAAACCACGTTAAAATTAACCAATTCATTTTTGTTTATAGCAAAGAATTCGTTTTTAGGACTTTGTTGAAGTAACTTTGTCCTTGTTGCTACAACCTAATTTTGATTGTAGTAAACTAAAATTTTGTTAGAAAAGTGCCAGTTTTATTTTATTTACCATTACTTTTTTTCTCAGTGTATTTAAGTAACTTGCTCTCGGGCCACTTTCTTAGAAAAGAGGCATGGAATTGTTTTATTATGTGAAAATATGTTGAAACTAGAAAATACGAAGGCTCGGAATGAATTTAGAGATTCGTTCGCCTAAAGGGGGTGAGAAAAAAGGAAGCATTTGCAAAAAGGCGGCAAAACACAAAAAATTTCATTTAGAAAGCTGGATGAATGCGTTGGTTCCATGAATAACGATATCTCTTAAGGAATTTTTTAATATACATTTTCCCTTTTTTATTATTATATTTTCTGTTTTCTTCATCTTGTACCAGTTAAGCCCAAGTACCCTCCTTCCACTTCTCGCAATGAAGGAATAAAAATAAAGAAACGTCTTAAATGTCGCCTCAAGCAGTGTTTTACAATCATAGCGCCAATACTTAGTCTTAAGGAATGGATGCCGTTTTCACAGCATCTTGAAGAAGTTGTGGCTTAAACTCGAGAGAAAGAAAAAATATTTAATAAAAGAAAACGCTCAAGTTGAAAAGAATTAAAATGCTTTCAACGAATCAACAGGTGAAAATTTCAGATTCCGTCTAGAAAATAGTGTAAATGGAGTGATGTTGCTTGTGAAATTGATAATCTCTTTTTATATATAAATTGTTTATTTTTTTTCTGAACCAAAGAAGTTAATGAATTTGTGAATCGTATTAAAATTTTTAATAAAATTATTTGCCCCTGTTAAAATTCACAGAATGGAACTGGTGCAGGTGAAGGTAGTGGGCGTGGTAATGGACATCCTGGCGACAATCCTTTCTACAGCAACATCGACAGTATGCCAGATATTCGGCCAAGAAGAAAATCCATACCACTGGTATCTGAGCTGGTAAGTAACTTTCATCCTAATATTATTTGTTATTAATTTCGATTTTAAAACACACAAAAATTTATAAATTACACAAAACCCTCCTATATAATGATAAAAAAAAAAAAATGTTTTCTGCTTCCTAGTCCAGAACGAACATAAACATACCTAAAAATTTCAGCGATTATATTTTTAATTTACTATCAAAAACTCTTGATTTATTTCTATCTTAACGTGACGCTTTTTGTTTTCTTTCATTCAAATAAAAAAAAAAATAATAATATAATATCGTCAGTATTTTGTGTGTTAATTTAATTTTTTTTTAAATTTTTATTAATTATTACCGAAGAAAACAGTATTAAATAAATAAATGTGAAATGTGTTGCTTAAATCTCTATTCTATCCTTAAAGTGTCGTCTGTGTGATAAAACAACCAATTTTTGCCATAAAAGTTTAAAAATTAATTATACTTTATTTATTTTCTTAATAATTTTTAATTCATTTAAGATCAAAATTTTACCATATGAAAGAATATTTTTATTTTTTAATCGAATAATAATTTATTTATTGCTGTACGTCGTAGATTTTGTATAAAATTTGTAATAATATTATTTTTTATTTAAATTATAAATTAATTACATTTTTATTTGAATCGGAATATTAAAAAAAAGATATATCAAATAATAATAAATTGGGAAAATACATTAAAATTTATGTTTTTCCCCTCCTTCCCAAAATCTTTATTCTTTTATGCAATTTATTATATCAAAATCAATCAATTAATTGTGTATGTTTTTCTGTGTGTTTTTTTTCAATGGACCCAAAGGTGCTCAAGGTATATGTCATTATTATTTAATTTTAGTTCCACTTGCTATTTTTTAAAGAAAATGCTTTTATATTTAATTAATTAATAACAAAAAAAAAGGGTTGAAAAGCACAAGTTCCTTTTCTGCTTGCTAAATATTTTAAGACTGCGGTTACAGCGTCTTTAGTTGAATGAAATTTATAAATTTTATTTAAATAAAAGTCGCTTTAGCCTTAGTTTGCTGTTTGTCATGTTATTTTATTTTTTGTTTCAAATTATATTCATTATTAATTAAAGTTATTTGATTATTTGCATGATTTATTCCTCGATTAAAACTGCTTGCGTGCCTGCATTAAAAATATAAAAATGTTTATTATTTTATTATCAATTTCTAAATTTTTAAAAAACGATGCTCATGCAATCAAAACAAGATGCTGAAGGAATTAATTTCGGATATTTTCAAATAAAAACACTTATAAAATTTAAACGATTATTCGAGTGTAAAAATTCTGAAATTCTTAAATTCACACCCATGGTTTGAGTGTATCTCATTTTTCTTATCTCAGCGTTTTGGGACATGACCTAATAAATATAAATCAATTACTATCGATGCCACCGGTCATTTCATGTTCGAACTGCTTTCTGGGCAAAACAATTTCTGAAAGTAAAACAAATCCTCTGCGGCTGTGCCCCAAAGAGCCCAGTTGACTGTAAGAACTTTTCTGGCTTAGCAAGCGTACTAAAAATTAGCCGCGAAAAGAGTTTAAAATTACGGGCATCGGTGCAGTTTTCTTTTATAATTTTGCATTTTATTTTTGTTTCTATGCCTTTTAGAAAATACGTAAGTAACTTGTTTAATATAATTTTTTTTTTTTAAATTGCTTAATTACTACTATTCAGCTTGCCTTAATTGTTTTAATTATTAAAATTGCTTTTAGAATGTTTGCTAAAAAATGAAACATTTCTAAAGTTCTATGCCTGACAAATTTCTTACTTTGCATGAAAGTTGTCCTAACACTTTTTGAAGAAAAGAAAAATATATTATATTTTTTTTTTAAAAAAAATGTGTGCATAAATTTTTCTTTAAGTATATTTTTATTTTACATTATTGTAAATTAAAAATAAAATCTTTTATTTAGACAATGGCAGCAACAAAAAGAAATGCCGGACTAACATCGGCAGTACCGCGTGCAACGCTAAACGATGAGGAATTGGTATGTTAAATATATTTTTTTATATAATTTTTAATCCTATTTAGTCATACTTTCTAAAAATTATGTAATAGTCATAATAGTCAAAATACGCTTTTTTTTACAAAAAACCGCTGTAACTTTTTAATGTTCAACCTATGGAAAAAATAAAAATGGTTTCTTAAACCTGAAATTACTTGATTTTCGATGAATTTTGTTATTATTATAAAACTGGGTAACATACACCCCAAAATGATAACTAAAACGACTATTCAAATAATTCCAACCTGAGTCTTTATATAGTTAAAGATTCAATCTACTGATAGATGGCGGTATAAGCCCCATTTCCTCTAATTGGGCTGGAGTGAATTTTACCTAGTGTGACTATTTAGGGTTAATTATTAATATTATTATATTTTTTGTAATATTTTATTTTTATGCTTTATGTTTTCGTATTAAATCTATTACAGAAAATGCATGTTTACAAGAAAGCATTACAAGCCCTTATTTATCCGATTTCATCGACAACACCGCATAATTTTGTATTATGGACCGCAACATCGCCAACCTATTGCTACGAATGTGAAGGTCTACTTTGGGGTATTGCACGTCAAGGTGTACGTTGCACTGAATGTGGTGTTAAATGCCACGAAAAGTGCAAGGATCTCCTAAATGCAGATTGCTTACAAAGTATGTTTTATTTAAATTTCTATTCTACCCTTAAGAAATATTTAAAAACAAATAAAATAAAAATCAATTCTTAAATTAAAATAGTCACTTTTAGAAATTTCTATATTATGCGATATTCGTGCTAAATTTGATTAATTTGTTTTGAAGTTTTCTGATTTCTTAAAGTATTGAAGTACATATATTTTTCATGTTTTATTTATTTTTCTTTATTTCTTTATTATTTTCATAGGAGCTGCAGAGAAAAGCTCAAAACATGGTGCAGAAGACAAGGCTAATTCGATTATAACAGCAATGAAAGAACGAATGAAACAGCGTGAACGTGAAAAACCCGAAATTTTTGAGCTTATCCGGTAAGTTTGTAACAATATTATTTATACTTTTATTAATATTTATTGAAAAAAAAAAATGCAAATATTTTATTAACTACTTCCTCTTTTAAAAACAAAGAAAAAAAAACGTGCTTAAACAAAACTACGATTTATTTTCCATAAAATAAATTTTAAAGTGTATTTCAACAATATCTATATGAAGAATTTCTACTTATATGTTGTTATTTATTTTATTTTTTTTTGTGTCCAGTCTACCGAAGAAGGTGCTTCTTTAAAATGATAAAAAAATTAAATAAAAATCGTCTTTTTTACTAATAAAGACGTAGTATTTATTATTATTATTATTATTATTTTTTAATTCATAATTTTCAAACAAAATATTTTCGTTTTTTGTATATTTTAATTTTAAATTAATAAACCAATAGAAGAAGCAACAAAAATATGTTTTTGTCAAATTTATTGTACGTGTATAGAGCGGTTTTCGGCGTTGAGGAAAAAAGTCACGCGGGTCATATGAAGGCAGTAAAACAAAGCGTTTTGGACGGAACTAGCAAGTGGTCAGCTAAAATAGCCATAACAGGTTTGCAAAATATAACAAAAAAAAAAATAAAAAAAAAAACATATATATAGGGGAAAAGTTATTTAAAATATATATATTAAATTTATGTATATGATATATACAAAAACAAATAGATTAGAAAAATAAAAGGAAAATTCAGATAATACAAAAATTAATACAATGTTACAAAGCTCCATACAAAAATACCCTCGTGAATGTCTTGAACGATGTCAGGGGCTTTCTTATTTTGCTAGCTTTCAAATTACATAATTGTATTTGGTATAAAAGCCTATATGTTGTTATATGTTATGTGGCAACAAGTACTATAATCATCGTTTCATTTCATTTTTATGTTTCAACATTTTGTTTTTCGAATATATTTTTTTTTTTAAACAAACAATTAATATTTGTTTATTCGAGTAAAAATTTTTCATTGTCACATATGCGCCCAAATGAGGCACAGACTTTGAGGTATAAACGCGCCAAAAATCTAGCCCATATGCCGAACAAATATGACCGCAACAGACATGAAAATGCTTAAAGCAGGCACGAACAAATTTTTAAAATACGCCACTTTGTGGACACAATTCGTACCCCGTGCCTCGTTTGGGCTGTTTTGGGTGCGTTTTGGAGTTATACGTGTCTAGTGCGGGGTACATTTTAACAAATTAAATTTTTACTCCCGAGCACCGTGCCTCATTTGGGTATAGAACGGGCGTGCTATTGAATTTTTACTCGGGTAATTATGAGCTTCAATATTTTCGATAAATATAAAATCAGTAAATAAAACATAATTTTAAACTGCGGGGAAATTTTTTTTATGTTATTCTACCATTGTTCTAATAAATCCAATTGTATTACCTTTAAAAATTTAAATTATATTTTGGGCTCCTGAAAAATGTCTTATAAAATTATTTTTTTTATTGGACTCCTTTAAAGAAATTACTCCTAATTTTTTTACTTACTAGTCCCAGCAGTTTTTCTTGTTCAAACTACATACAATATAAAAATCTAAAATTCGAAAAAAATTATTAATAATAATAAGCAGTTTTAGATCTCACACTGTTTTCCTCATATTTAGTTATTCCATTGCATTTTGGTGTCTATTGTTTTTTTTTTACCTTTAAATGTGAACAATAATTTTAAATCGATGTATTTGGTGTTTTGGATTCGATGTAGTCTTTATATGTTATCTAAAACTGCTTGTGAGTGTGATATAAGTAATATTTTTTTTATCTTATCATTTGATTAAATTTTTTTGATCGCTGTAAAGAATGTACTTTATTGCTTTTCATTTTATATATAATATATAAAAATATTTTTTTTTTTTCCAATTTAGAAAATGAACCTTTGGGAGTGAGTTAAATTGAATTTTTCCTTAACTCATAATGAACAAAAATAAAAAAAACATAAAAATAAATTGCATATAAATAATGCACTTTTGTATGCACGTGGATGCCAATTTTGTACGATTTCCTATAAACTCAGCGAATTAAATTATTTTCCGCGGTGAATTTTTTTAATCAAATGAAATCGTATACATGTTTCACATTTTCGTAAAACAAGAATCCCTATGATGGATTTATTGAATACATATTTTCCGACTTACCAGTCAAAAAGGGAAAATACCATTTTTTTTTTTTTTGTATTTTTACTTTATTTTTCTCAAGTTAAAATTAATTTACCATTTATCAGGCGGAAAAATTGTGGGCTTTTAATGGTGCATGTCATACAAAATATTTTCCGTCGGAAGTAGATAAAAGAAATTATTTAAGGAAATTGCATCTCAATGGCATAAAACATATCGTTCTCAGGTTTTCTTCTGTGGGACTTGCGCATGGTTCAGAAAAATTTTAAATTAATTTAAATTATCTCTAGAAAAACTTTCATCCGGCTATCATTTACTGGATGAATATTTTCCTTAATGTAATAAAATCTTGGAGGGTTTCAAAAGGAAATTTGATTATATGTATTAAGACAATATCCTCTTCAGCTCCCTCATGAAACTATCAGAAAAATTGTCTTTATTCGATGTTTTAAATTGTGGACTCTGCGGCAAGACATTATTAAGTTCTCAGGGTTTATTTATTTATTTATTTTTTTGTTTCTTCGTAAAATATAAATTAATTAATTTAATATTACCTATTAATTTAATAATTAATTTTTTTTAAGAATTTTTAAAATCTGCATTTCGTCCTGATTGTATACTGCCAAATCGTCGAAAATAAAATTTGGACTTTAAAAAAAACCTCAGGATGATTTAACTTATAAAATTTAAACTCGAATTTACAATCCCTAGAAGGCTATAGAACGCCTCTATGTGATTTTATTTTATATATTTTATTTATGCGTTTTTCTACCGGGCAGAGAGAGTGCGACTATCTATAAGAATTTATGTATGTGTTTGACAAAATTTTTAATATTTGGGCCTTAAATTGTTGCAGCAAGTGGTGCATAATATTTTCTTTATTTTCTGTTAATTAAAATATAACCACTAAAATTCGAAATACCTGATTCGTTCACAAGTTTTTAAAAAAAAAAAAACTATATACATATGTATATAAGTTTCATACCTAAATTTGCCTGAAACTTTTATAACTTCATATAAAATTCTATGTTAATATTTAATTAAAATTAAATTACCCTTTGCATGGTACATTTTTAATGAACTCACATCCCACCCACTTTATTTTTCGAGTAGTTTTATTCACACATTTTTTGCTAATCCTCACTAAAAGAGAAAATACACTGCAGAAAATATTATTTTATTTATAAATTTAAATTTTTTTCAAATCGCTACAAAATATAGTATTTAAATATAATAAATTATTTCGTGAAAACAAAAAAAAAAAATTTATAATATATTTTAATATATTTTATTTAAAAAACACTGCTTGCTCCAACAGTGCCCAAATAAAATGCAAACGCACCAAAAGATGAGTAGAGCGTTTTTTTGTAATAAAACTGTCTTTACTCAAAAACTAAGAAAATATCTCAAGAAAACCATCTAAAAAAAATAAATCAAGAAAATAATAATAATAATGATAAAAAATTACAGAGAAGAAAAGAAAAAAATCTATAAAATAAAAATTGAAACCTTTTAAAGGATGACATTCGGTGTGGATCCAGATACACACATAGATTCATTAGAGCAGGCCGAGCAAGCTACAGTTGAGGGAACATCTAAATGGTCAGCAAAATTAACTATTACAGGTACACAGAAATATAAGAAAAAAATCGCAAGCAAAAGAATACAAGAATTTTTGCTTTTCATTTTATTTAATCCCGAAAAAAGAAAATATACTAAAATTAAATATAAATTTATAAAAACGAAACCCTTCCCAACTTCGGGATTACCCGAAATGACCGGTGAAGGTTTCTGCCCTAATCCAAAAAAATATATACATATATAAAAAAAAAATAAAAATAAAATAAAATAATACAAACTATACACGAAAAGTACACAAAAGCTACACAAATCTCATTTTAAATTGTTTTCCTTAATTGTTTTTAAATAAACAATTTTGTCAGCGCCAAAATCAAAGTAATTTATTTTATTTTATTTTTTTCTTTCCACCATAATATCACACGCGTTTACATATCATTCACATTCCTTCTTTTGCATAATTTATCTAAATAAAAAATACTACTTAAAATTATCTTATCTTACGCATAACAAAATAAAAACTTCTTTTTGTAAAATATTTCTATAAAAATCACAAACATTTTTTTTGAAAATTCTTCAGCATATACAAAAATTCATTAATTAAACGTTTTTATTTTATTTTTTCAAAATTATCATTTTGTTTTATTATCTGTTCAATTAAAATATAAAAATCATAACCTCAAGAAACGGCAAGAGATAGTTTGTTAGTTGAAATAGTCTTATCTTAAATCCCTCTCAAAATTTTAGTGGGGACAACTTTTGTCTTGTTATGAGACTCTTAATTCAAGTTTTATTTTTGGAAGACAAAAGAAAATGTCTTTTCCATCCTGTTTCCTTTTAATTACAACTCCTGCTCGCCATCCACACAAACCACAGTATCGTCATATGTTCCAGAAATAATTTCCGATTCTAGTCTTATCATTCGTTTCAAAAAGTTTGTTTAATACAATCAAAATCAGGTTGGAGCAACGAAAACGACAAAGTTACTACAACAAAGCCCTAAAATCGGATTGTTTTCTATAAACCAAATAAATTGGTTAATTTTAACTTGATTTTGGGTATTTTCTAAAAAGATTTTAAATCTTAACCCTTTGCTCACTGAAATCTGCACTATCCGCTGCGGTAGAAGAAAGTTGATTTTCGGGTACTATCAGAATTTATAGAAATTAGTTAGCTAGCTCTGGTTTTTTGCATTTATTGTTGATTTTGTATTGTATGAGGCATTCTCTAAAAATATTTTGAATCGTAACCAATCGTGTCAGCGTGTGTTGTTTCATTAATAGTCCGTGTATAAAATCGCAATTAAAAAAACTGAATCACACCTCCCACGCTACCGACTGTGCTAAAACCGCAGATTTCCCTTTTCCACGTACTCGATCCAAACAATTTTTAATAAACAAAAGGAATTGAGACAGTGCAGTTGTGGAATTGCAGCGCTCGAACTTTAGCAAATATTCCCACAGACATGATGCAAATAATGCGGGAAAAATGTCAATTGATTGCAATCCGAGAAATATTTTCCCAATATGTCTCAGTTCTACGGAACTAATATTAAAATTCATGGAATTATTTGCTACGAAGTTCGGATTTTACTCCAGTTAATATAAATTTTGGAATTCATATTCAGGTATTTCGGGACGAAACCAAAGAATATTGCAATTTTTATAATTGGGTTTCAATTTACTTCATAAGGGCCACGATATTCAATTTTTAATATCGCGTTTCGAGGGAGAGCCTATAGAAAAAAATCGCTAATCTGCGGAAAAAAACAAAAATTTATTACAACAAAGAGGTAACGTAACGCGGTATAAATTGCCAACAAATAATAAAATTGCACAGATGCCATCGTTCGAGAATTTTTAACATCAAAAATTACCTCGTGAAGGTAAAATTTCATTGGAATCCATCGAACAAAGAATTTGAGCGCAATTTTATGTTCAAGGATATGAAATAGAGTTGCCAATTATCGAAGAAATTATATTATTAATAATTGGCCTTTACGTCTAATGGAAGAAAAATATCATGTCTGACGCATAAGAGTAGTAAACTAATCGAAAATGGTTTAAAAATAGGAGGTTTTCAAATATTAGAGGTGTATCAAAAGCAACTTTTGCGTAGGTGGAAAAAACTAAGAAAAAAATTAAAAAGCTGTAATTAATTACATCGTAGTTTTTTATCAGTGTTAAAAGTGGCATCTTAACATTATTTTGTAGAAATTTGTAAATTAAATTTATGTATTTTTATATCTTGTCTCTGCTGCCTTAAAGAGGTTTATTAAATTTTATTTTATTGTCTTAATTTTGTTTTAAAATAAATGAAACTTTCATCACGTTTTCATTAGTCACAATTTACACTTAAACACACCATTTAATAAAATAAACACCACAAAATGTTTTGAACTGAAAATAGTTAATTTCTTAAAAATTCATTGATTGAGACAGAAAATTTAGACTTTTCCCTCTTCCTCTCTCTCTCTCTCTCTCTCTCTCTCTCTATTTCTTTTCTAATTCACCGAACTATATGTAACTATCTCTTTTTGCTTATATCTAATCATAAATCCTTTCATAATTTTGCAAGCAAAAAGTTTGATAACAAAAAAATAATAATTTTGCAAAAAAAAAACCAAACTAAAGAAGGATTAATATGTAAAAAAATCTCTTTGTAGCTACTGTTTTTTGAAGTAATTTTGTATTTTTGCTATTGTTTTTTAATAATATAATTTTTTTTTGTTTTCGGTTGAAAACTAGGCAACATAAATTTTAATAGCCGAGTTCTTCTTGTTGTTATAAATTTCATTAAATTTTTTAATTTGTATAATTTTGGTAGAAGATTATTTTCCCATTTGAAATAATTGTAAGCGAAACCTTAAGCGATGGTTCCACTGATTAAAATTTTGTACTTTTAACCTGCTTACTAGACTGAAAAAATTAGGTCTTACGAGAATTTTTAGTTAAACTTTTTAAGGTAGCTACGAGGAAGTTTTGTCGTTTAATAATTTTATCACTATATTTAGTTTTTTTTCTATTATTATTCCTATTTTCTACAACTATTATGCTATTCTCGTACTAAAAAGGGAATGTGCTATGAAAGAATATTTTTTTTAAAGAAAATGCAGGAATTCCGAACTTTATGCCCTTTTTCTCTCCTTCAAATGCAACCCTTTATTCTCTTTTGCAAGTCTATTTAATAAATTGCATTATACCTTTTCGGTACAATTATTAAATATAGTAAAAAAAAAAAAATAAGAGGAAGGAGCTTCTTTCTTGACCCTTTTCTGTGCTTCCTTAAGGACGATGTTTCCAAATATACACATTTTATTAAAATCTTGGCATTTTTCGTATCTTGTGGTTGGTTGCTGAATGGTTGCAAATTTGAACTGGTTCTTGCCTTAAACCCTTTAACTTTTCTTGTGTTAATTATTTTTCTGGACCCTTAAATAGGTAGAAGAAAATCAAAACACAATTGAAATGAAGCATTTGTCCAGCAAAATTTGCATTGACTATTAGCGTTTACTTGAATTTTCAAGTAATTTACATAAACACCTTTTTTAAAAAAAAAAAAATACCTGTATTTGTTCTTTAATTTTAACACCTTAATTATAATTAAACCCCTGTACTTCTCTCTCTCTCTCTCTCCTTCTCGTATTTTGCTGAATGATTTACTTCTTCGAAAAAAACTAGTGCAAGGCCTTCGAAGCGGCTTCATACAAACCTCTTGCCTTTTAAAAATGACTAATATTTGGTTTTAATTTAATAAAAATTAAAAACCAAAAATAAAACGAAAACTAAAAGGACTTTAAGGCGGGTATGTATGAAGAGACTTGGGTGCATCTGGGCTTCTACGAAATGTCAAAAATAAAATAAATATATTAAACATAAAAAAAAAATAGTTTTGGTTTTAAAGAAAAACTAGAAAAACATTTATTGAATCAGGGCGATTCGAGTCCGATTTAAATGTTTTCAAAGCATGTGTAAATTATGCTAGGTGTCTTGATTATGGAAACGCTTTTTAAAAACTAAAACTCTAAAATTGTTTCCTGGTTGAATTTTTTGGTTTTTGATTTTAATTTAATAAATGGAAATTGCATGTTTAATCTGTGAAATAACTCCTCGTATTTTTTATTTTTATTTTTTTGTTTCATTGCTTTATGTATTTGGTGTATGTTTATTAATATTTAATAAATATATAAAATCTTAAGCCCGCATGTGCTGAGAAAATGCCTCGTCTATGCAAGCACTTGTAATAAATTGTAAATATTTGTGTAAAATATATGCTTCATATTATGAAAACGCATACACTTTAATTATTTAACTTATTATTTATTTTATGACCAGCATGAAATTTATTTCGCTTATTGTGAAAATATTTTAAAGCAAAAAAAAATTATCTTTATTTATCAATGGCATGCTGTAATTATTTATTAAGTGTAAAATAATTTAAGCGAAACACACTTAAACACTAAAATGAAAACACCCACAACTTCAAGGATTAGGATGTAAAATATATATATAAAAAAAAAACATATATACATTTTGCAATTCATACAACCAGCCTAAAAGGATACCCTTTAAATACACCCTGTTTAACACTATACATTTTCACAAACACAAACATAATCACGATCACATTTCCTGCAAAATCGCATTTAAATTGGCACAATTTCAAGGGTATAAACCCTTTTCTTACTAAATAACGAAAAATGAGAAAGAAAATTTATCAGGCAAAAAAAAAAAAAAAATAATTTCTAAAACATTTACGTGTACGATACTTCCCATAATATTAAGACAAGAATAGTCTGAGGGACTTCGTCCTAACGCTTCGATGTCCCTTTAGAACTAAGAAAATAAATATTAATATTAATTAACCCTTTCACGCCCAAATGTGCTGAATTTTAACCTTGTTTTCAACCTCGAATTATGTAAAGAAAAACAAAATTAACAAGGGTCGAGAAAGCCACTTTCTAAATACTATCCAAATTGATAAAAATTAGTTAACTAACTCGGGTTTTTTCCATTTATTGTTGAATTTGGATAGTATGAGGGCATTTTCTAGAAAGATCTTAAATCTAAACCCCTCCCCCGCTGAAATCTGCACTATCTGCAGCGATCGAAAAAAGCCGGTAGGGTTAAAATCAAAGTGAAAATTCAGCACATTTGGGCGTTAAGGGTTAAATAATTTTGGATTTTCAAATTAAATTCTCGTTAGGACGGAGTCGTTCAAAATTTTTAAATATGATTAAAATTTTTATTTTTTTTTAATGCTGTAGCTAAGAATAACTAAAGACGATTTGAATATATTTCGGGAGTTGAAATCATTTGCTTTGAAGTAGAAATAATTTTACAAATCGAACAAAATATTCAAACCGTCTTTTGCTTAAGTGTTACACAAGTCAACAAAAAAAAAAAATTATATTATAGTTATATTACAAAAGAAGTATTTTACTAACAAAAAAATTTTCTTTTCTCTCTCCCGCTGTTTTCTTTAATTTCTTACCCGTAAAAAAAAAAAATTATAAACCCTATTCCCATCCTGATCTTTTGGAATTAAAAATTAAAACGCAATTAGTGATATGCGCCCAAGGTCTAATCGCAAAAGACAAAAGTGGCACTAGCGATCCTTACGTCACGGTTCAAGTGAGTAAGGTCAAGAAAAGGACCCGAACAATGCCACAGGAACTGAACCCCGTCTGGAATGAGAAATTTCATTTGTGAGTACATCTTAAAGATTATAATTTTTTAAACATTTTTAAATTTATCGAACTAATGCAGAAGTAGATATGTCCTTAAATATGCTTATGTTATTTTAATTTTAAAAATAATTATAAATAAATATGTAGGAGAGAAAATGAAAAATGGTAAATAAAAAATTCAATTGAAGCTAAAATTATGAATGAGTACTTCTGCATTTTTAATTGATTATCTAATTCCCTTGGATTCCATCTAAATACATAGAATTATTAAAAAATTAATTGAGTAAAGTAAATTCGTTTCGATTATAAAAACAGTGAATGCCATAATTCATCGGATCGGATTAAAGTTCGTGTTTGGGATGAGGATAATGATTTAAAATCAAAACTTCGACAAAAGCTAACACGTGAATCAGATGATTTTTTGGGACAGACAATAATTGAGGTTCGAACATTATCCGGTGAAATGGATGTATGGTATAATTTGGAAAAACGTACCGATAAATCAGCTGTTTCTGGTGCAATACGACTTCATATTTCTGTTGAAATAAAGGGTGAAGAGAAAGTAGCACCCTATCACGTCCAATACACATGCCTTCATGAAAATTTATTTCATTACCTTTGTGAAGAAAATGGCGGAATGGTGAGTTTCTTAATTTAGATATGAATATATAGTTTTTTTTTATCATCGCATAAAAACATACAACATACAACCATTTCACCACAATATATCCTTTTGTTTTGTCTTACCAAAAATTTCGACTACTATTATTATATTACTCACGTATTATTTAATCATACATTAGACGCACTTTAAAAATATTATTTACCTACAGACATAATGAATCTAAATGGGCTTTATTTTAAATATTACTTAAACTCATCTCTTAACATACCATAAACATTTTAATTTTTCTGGAATAGTTACCCGAGTAAACTTTTTTTTGTTGGCACACATATGCAAGGAGGCATAAACGCGCCCAAACCTAGCCCATATAGCGAAAAAATACGACCGCAATAGAAAAATGGCCAAATTTAAAAATACAACCTTTTTTTTGATGGCAGATACACGCCCAAAGCAGGCACAAAATTTCAAAATACACCCTTTTATGAACGCAATTTGCACCGTGTCTCATTTGGGTATAGAACGGGGTGTGTTGTACCTCTTTTGGGCTACGTTTGGGCGTATTTAACTTTTACTCGGGAATACGTCTCTTAAATTATAACCATATCACCAAAAAATTTTATTTCTTCCAACATTTACTCTCTTTATACACGCATCATGCTAAACTACCATCAACTATTATTTATTTATTTGATTTTTTATTAATTTTAAAATATTCATTTAGTTGAATTGTGGAAAATTTTTAAATTCAAACAGGTAAAATTGCCGCAACCAAGAGGCGAAGATGCTTGGAAAATTTATTTTGATGAAATTCCAGAAGAAATTGTTGATGAGTTTGCAATGCGTTATGGCATTGAAAACATCTATCAAGCGATGACACACTTTCACTGTTTATCAACAAAATACCTTTGTCCAGGCGTCCCAGCCGTAATGAGTACCCTCTTGGCAAACATAAATGCTTATTATGCTCATACGACAGCATCAAGTGCTGTTTCCGCCAGTGATCGATTTGCGGCAAGCAATTTTGGGGTATGTATTTTAAAAAAAAAGATTAAAATTCACCATACGCATTTCTCTTAAGAAATGTTCAATCGAAGAGCTCAATAAGAAAAAAATATATGTCAAAATTTTAGTATCCGAGGGTGGGATAAAAGCATTCAAAATATTAAATAAAATTAACCATATTTTGAGCATATTTCTAGTACATGAAATACTTTAAACCTCAATCAATTACTATACAAATTCCAAACTAAACGATTTTCGAAGCACCAATTATGAGTCAATTCAAAGCACATATCAATGATGTACTCATTAAAATTGCATAACGCATTAATAAATCTATTATACCGAATGACAATATTGGTTACACAAATACCATGTTTTAATTCTATTAGGACACTCTCGAAATATCAGAGAACTAAAAGTGCGTGTGGTCGAATATTTTTGGTTATTGATGAAATTTGATGCCACTGCCACTGAAACCAAGTCAGATAATAAATTGATTGATATCCCGGGTATTTTAATTGACTAATTAATGTACTTCGATTCAGTATCAAAATTTTACCACCTGTTGCATTACCAATTAGCGAATTATTTGATCCCCTTTTTAAATTATTGGTTCTTTTTCAGGAAAAAACCTTCTGGTTTTATAGTAATATTAAATCGATTGACGTAAATTGATTTTAAATAAAAATACTTAGGCAGGTATTTTCACCCGGAAGAAGATACAAAAATATTTTCCTTAAGGATTTAGTGAAGGATTACATGATTTTTGGATAGACGCAAAGAGCCCGAGGGGTGTTTACGTTTTGCATTAGCTTTATGACACTAAAAAAAAAAAGTACTGAGAAATTGTAGACAGCCGATTTTCGGGTACTATCAGAAATAATAGAAATTAGTTAGCTAGCTTTAATTTTTTGCATTTATTATTGATTTTGGATAGTATGAGGGCATTTTCTAAAAAAATTTTAAATCTAATCCTCGTCTCCCCTGATATCTGCACTCTCCGCTGCAGTCGAAGAAAGCCGATTTTTACGCACTATTAGAATTAACAAAAATTAGTTAACTAGGCTCTGGTTTTTTGCATTTATTGTTGATTTTGGATAGTATGAGGGCATTTTCTAAAAAGAGTTTTAATCTAAACCGCTCCTCCAGTGAAATCTGCAATGTCCCGATTTTCGGTTTGTTCTCAGTGGTGCGCTAAATTAACTAGCTTCCCTCACTTTGCAAATAATAAAATCGATTTTAGTCATGTGGATATAGAAGAAGCTCAAAATATGTTGTATGTAACATTAACCCTAAGAATGCTAAAAGTTAAATATAAAGTTAAAGAGCTCGTCAAAATTAAAATAGTTTAAAATTTATTGAAATCCCCAAAAATTTTCGTATCTTTACAGAAAGAGAAATTTGTAAAATTATTGGATCAACTTCACAATTCATTGAGAATTGATTTATCAATGTATCGGAACAATTTTCCAGCATCGAGTGAAGAGAAATTAATGGATTTAAAATCGACCGTAGACCTTCTTACGAGTATAACATTTTTCCGGATGAAAGTTCGTTGTTGTTTATTTTTTAAATTCTATATTTTCAATAATAACTTTCTATTATTCGATTAATTTTAATAATTTTTGTTGTTTATTTATTTAGTATTTAATTCGCAATTTTTATTCGGTACACAGGTACAGGAATTATCGAGCCCACCTAGAGCCAGCACAGTCGTTAAGGATTGCGTGAAGGCCTGTCTTAGATCCACCTATCAATTCCTCTTCGAAAATTGTTACGAATTGTACAATAGGGAATTCCAGGTAAGGGGTTTTAATGATAGAAAATTAAAGAGTTGGGTGATTATTTCAAAAAATTTTGAATATATAATGGGTTTAAAATTCAAACGAAAATATAGAAAAATATTGTAAAACATTTATTTAGCCATAATCACGTTGACCAATTTGATTGAATTTTTTTTTCCTTTTTTTTCGATATTTAATATTTAATTGTTGAGATGGATTTAATTGTTGATTGTGTGGTATATTATGATTAAATCAAAGGCTTCTTTTATACCATCAAAATTTTGCTATCAGACCTTATAGCTTTTGTCGTAATCAAGAGAGATCTAGACAGACAGACATCGAGATGCACTGGTGCACCAGGCAATGTATGGTACAAAGAGCTCTTGTGGTAAAAAAAATACATAAAAATAATAATCTTAGAAAACCAGAAAACCGGTCTGCAATTTGGTGACTATTGGCCGTATTTTTTATATATTTTTATTTGCCTTTTTTAATTTTCATTTTTAAAGTGAAACATCTTTTAAATTAATATTAAAAAATTTTTTACTATGCTTACAATATAATAAATATTTTTATTATTTTTTTAAATTCTACTAAAATGAATAGTAACGATATTAAGAAGTTTCACTTTTTATCAATTAGTTTTTAACTTGTTTAGTTGTTTCAAAACTACAAGACTATTATTTTTTATTTATTATATTTATTTATTTTATTTTCTAAAATATTTAAATACAGGTGGATCCAAACGAGGCTAAGCGTGATCCGGACGATCATGGTCCAAAATTGGACAACGTCGACTTCTGGCATAAGCTAATAGCACTGATGGTGTCGGTTATTGAAGAGGATAAAAATAGCTATGGGAATGTGCTGAATCAGTTCCCGCAGGAGCTGAATATTGGACAAGTAATCATTAAACCAAAATTTTAACTACATATTTATTTATTTATTTATTTATTTAGTTTTTTTTTTTTTTAATTAAAATTTAGTGATACATATAGAAAATAATAATAATAGAAATCCGTCGTTTATTGATTTTGGGCCTTGATCGAAGTATGTCTTTCTTTTCTTCTCTAAAAAATTTTTTGCAGCTATCAGCAGCCACTATGTGGAGCCTATTTGCTGTCGACATGAAATATGCTCTTGAGGAGCATGAACAGCATAGATTATGTAAATCTTCAGCATATATGAATCTTCATTTTCGCGTTAAATGGCTGTATACGAAATTTGTGAAAGAGGTACCCCCTTATAAGGGTGCTGTACCCGAATACCCCGCATGGTTTGAGCCCTTCGTTATGCAGTGGCTCAATGAAAATGACGATGTATCCCTTGAGTACCTTCATGGTGCATTTAATAGGGATAAAAAAGATGGGGTGAGTGTAGAAAAAAAAAAAACAAAAAAAAATATAAAAATATGGTATTAATTAATTAATATTACCCGAGTAAAAATATATAGGCTCGAAACGAGCTCGTAGAACGGCCCCGAATTGAAAAAAACGCCCGATATACATACACCCGAATCGGGCCCGTAGCATCGGGCAAAACGCCTGTTTAAAATAAAAATAAATATTTAACGTTCGAATATTATTAAAGCAATAGATGTTAGACTCTTTCTATCTGCTTTTCTTTAGGCGTATATGAATTAAAAATCTGGGCCTCTTGCGTGCGTATTTTGTAACAATTCGGGCCAGTTGCAAGTGTAGTTTATAAAAATTCGACCCTGTTGCGGGCGTATTTTAGGAAAATACGGGCCTGTTGGAAAAGTTTTGGGTGTACATCGGGCGTATTAAGGGCGTACAAAAAGTTTTTAGATATTTTTACTCGGGTAGGAAATGAAACAAAAAAATCAAGAAAGAAACCAAAAAAATATGTTTTCAAAAATATTCCCATACAGTTCCAAAAGAGCAGCGAACATGCCCTCTTCTCAAATTCGGTTGTAGACGTTTTTACTCAACTCACCCAATGCTTCGATGTTGTTAGCAAGCTCGAGTGTCCCGATCCAGAAATTTGGAAACGTTACATGAGACGCTTTGCTAAAACAATTGTAAAAGTGCTAATAGCTTATGCCGACATAGTCAAAAAGGAGTTTCCAGAGCATATGAAGGATGAGAGGATTGTGAGTTATTAAATAAAATTTAAATACTTTAATGTAGCAAAACTTAATTACAACAAATAGTTAATAAAATATGATGAAATCGCATCTCCTTTTACCCATTTCCAATCCTTAAGGGGACCTTACAACTTTCTCGTTTCGGAAAAAAAATCGATTTATTATCATATCTAAATAATATTCTCTGAAAATTTCAGAGGAATATTCTAAATACTTTCGAAGTTACAGACTTTCAATTGATTAAACGAAAGTAGAATATCAAAATTTTCAAAATGGCTGCACAAAAACGTTATAAAAAATAATTATCAAAAAGTTATATACAATTTTTAAAAGTTTTTATTTAGCTTAAAACGTTATCTGTCTGCTTTAAATATTTCAAATAAATTTTGAATCATTTCCTTGAATCATTTTCTCAATCTAATATGGCGGACGCCTTTCAAAATGGTAGTTTACCTTTTTTTCACAACCTCATTGATCTGGGTATCATATGAAAGGGTTTGAGGAGTAGAATACTTTTTTTTACTTCTTAGACCATTTTATAGTTTCATATTTTATGTATGTATAAAAATTACTAAAATTTTCGACCGAAAAAGTGTAAAGTCCCCTTAAATAAAAATTATGAAAAATTGTTTTAAACACTAAAAACAAAAAAAAAACACAACAAAAATAGGCCTGCATCCTTATGAACAACATCCAGCAACTTCGGGTGCAACTTGAAAAGATGTTCGAATCAATGGGTGGTGATAAACTCGAAGAAGATGCAGCCAACATTTTGAAGGAGCTCCAGCAAAATCTCAACTCAGCCCTAGATGACCTCGCGTGCCAATTTGCTGTCAGGTTTGCTTATATTCTATTTTTTTAATATCCCACTTAAAAAAAAAGGATGATTTTTTAAAAGAAATATTTTATTTATAAAACAAAACAAATTCTTTCTTCTTCTTCTTCCAAAAAATGAAATATAAATAATATAAATTTTAATAGTGCAAAATGAAAATACTTTTCCCTCTCTTGGAATTATTTTATTTATATTATATAAAAAAATGGTTCGGCGGTATAACTATAAAAATTAATATTTTATTTAATCGTAATTTTTTTGAAATAAACTTTAAAAATGAAATTTAGTCATTGAAGTGATTTAGTTCTTTTACAGTCTTCGGGCATAACAAGTTTTAAAGGACGTAAGAATTTAAAAGAGAGGGAAATTGCAAAAATAGTGAGAATTTATTTCAAACGCAGCACAGAAATTTTAGGAATTTTTTTATAGTACCTAATGCGGGAAAAAATACAAATCGATCTGTGCAACTAAAATATTTAAAATAAAATATTAATAAATAATGACACTAACTCATTGGTTAGCCGCTAGAAGTAGCTATAAAATTTTTTTTAAATATATCGTAAAATTTTTATTTAAGAAAATAAATAAAAACAGCTTTTACTCTTATGTCTTGTGCGTTAAAAATAATCAAATTTTTGTATGATTATGTTTTTATCATTTAGAATTTGTATGATGTAAAATAACAAAAATTCAACTATATTTTTTGATGTTAAAATTACTGCTGGTCCTAAATATTTATTTTTTTTCACGTTCAATTTTCTAGCCCGAACAATCATCCTTATGAATTTATATCGGAAACTGTTCGCATGAAAAACAGATTTTGTATATTTGCAAAGATTATAAATTCCCTCTGGGCTCTTTACCAAATTCGAATTCACCTAACGAAATTTTAAGCGTATTTATTTAAATGTGTTATGTTGATAAAGGCCCATTTCCTAGAAATGTTTCGTGATGTTGGGAAATACCAAGGATCACAAATATCTTGCACCTTGCACTCTCGATGAAAGCATTTTCCTGTATGGATTTATTGAAAGCAAAATATTTATTTAATAATTTGCGTGAACGTAACGCTTTACGTTATTTAAAAATATTAATCCGATTTACTTAAGCCGCTTACACATTCTTCATTAGTTTAACGTTTTCGATAACGCTCAAATTTAAGACAATAATGGAAAATATTAAATGTAATCTGTCTATTTATTAATTTACTTCCGAGAACAGATGGAAATTTAAATGAATATTTTCCGAAAAGCAATGATTTTTTCCATTTACATTTTAAAAGTGTATAAGTTCCATTTTAGTTGTTTCGGAAAGTTTTTAATATTTTTTTCGCCCTCCGAAAACTGATAATGGCCAATGAAAATTTAATACTGAAGTTCCATTAAATTTCTCTAGTTGAATTTTATTTTATACCTATTTTATTCTGAGAAATTGAAGAAGTTTCGAACCAATTAATCGCTATATATTTTTTTAAAAAAAAAAAAAAATAAATCCCTCTTTCCGGGACGTTGCACTTTGAAAAATTTTTCCTTGAAATGTAATTTTTTTTATACTTTAATTGCGTATCTTGATATTGTTCAATTTCTCATCGTTGCTAATTATGTGATACCTATCTTTGAAATGTTTTTCCTAGAAAATGCAATTTTCTACAACCTGATGATACTTTATAATTGCATTTTTCTAAAATGCAATTAAAACTTTAACATGTGTCGTTGTTAACACTATCAATGTTAAATTCTATTTGGTAAAAAAAATTAAAAATATCTAGTAAAACTCGTAAAACTTTAGAATAGTATTTGCTTTTATTCGAGTTTTATTGCGACGCCGAAGGCTAAAAATATGATATAATATTTTTCTAGCAATTTTAGTGATGTTTGAAACTAGAAATAATATTTGACTCGACCTCTCGAGGGGATTACTTTTCGCGTTTTTTTTTTGGCCATCCCAATTGAATTGCATCAAACATTTCAACAACTTCGCAACCTGTGGAGCCCGTTTTTGACCTTCGCCCTTTAGTGCGTTTTCGCGTATCTGTCGCTTAAAACTTCAATTAGTCATCCGCTGGACGTTGTAATTTCAAACTTCCCAATGATATTTAATTGATGAATTAGTGGCAGTAACTAAAACCTTTTCCGCGAAATCCATTTTCTCAAATTGATTTAATAGGCCCTGAAGGAACAAGGTCCCGAGTACATGTCCATTCGAATTTCAGTCAGTTTCGCTTTTCTACCTTTTGATTAAAATAGATCATGCATACGTTTCTGACATCTCCATTTATTAATTATGACATATTTCAACATCGAATGACCGTGGTTATTTTGGCATTGAAAAATATATGAAAATGAAAGTATTTTTTAATTCAAGGCTGTTGCCATTGCAGCAAAATAAAATTTTTTCGCATTGCAAAAGGGTTATTTAAGGGGGCATTTTTATCTAGCTATCAGACTTAATTTTTAGAATTATTTACGTCACATATTTATTATAAATTCAAGTACAAACAGTCATTTTTTTAAACTAAAAATTATGTGGTCAGAGATTGTTATGCTTGCTGAAACGCAAGTGTTCAAAATAAAAACGATTCCATTTTATGTTATCTGAAATCATATTTTCAAAAATTTTCATAAAATATATGAGTAATTGTCTCATTTCGATCAAAAATTGTAGGTTACATAAGTTCGAAAAATGTGAATTTCAAGAAAATCTTGTCTATTTTAAAGATTTTTGCAAATTATTCAGAAATGTTTCATATAACGATAAAATGAAATTAAAAATCGATTATTCATTTTTAAATTCCCGATGAGAATGCCCCCTTAAGAAAACAATTAGATGATTTTATTCGTTATTTAAAATCTATTGCGCTGGAATTTGCCTTGCGAACTTACCGACGTCGCCACAGCGGGCAAAAATGCTTCGAAATTTCTTCTAAAGTTTAATTTAATTTCTAACATCGTTTTAGAAAAAACAAAAATGCACTTTTTGCCACTGTGCGTCGTTTATAAGTTTATCATACACAAAACGAGCTGTAGTATAATTTTGAAATATATCAAAAAAAAAATAAAAATAAATTATTTGAGGAATGGTATTTTGTGTTATGAATCATTTTTAAGAAATTCAATTAGACAATTAAATTCTCATTTAACGTAATAGAAACTCATTTCCTGCCCTAGCTCCTTAGCTAAAAATATTATGCTAAAGTAAATATTATACTAAAAAATTACTGAGACGGTGCTAGAAGGCTTCGTTTTATTTATTTATTTTTAGTTTTATTTTATTTTGTATACTCATCTAATTTGCCTCAGCTATGTAACTAGATAAAAAATATTGCGTTGATAAAAGTAAATTAAAAATACATTTAATAATTAATTGCTCATACAATTAATTTTAATTAATTTATTATTATTGTTTAGCATCTTACTTACTACTGCCCAAGATGCCTTATGTTTATGTTAAATTTATGAATTTTTTTTTAAATAATTAACTTCCCTTAATAGTTTTAGATCAGTATAACTAATTTATTTCTTCTTCTTTTTATTTTTGGGGTATTTTTTTTTTGAAATTATTATTTCACCACCTATGGTGAATTTAGCCTTGAGCCGCGTATAACGCAGAGTGTCCGAGAGTTGGGCGATCTTCTTCTGGCGATTAAAGGTGGTGGAAATTTAACGAATGCAAATCAAGCGGCACAACGAAACGCTGTCGCCGTAGAGGCCGATGAGGTCCTTCGGCCTCTGATGGATCTTTTGGATGGGTCCCTCACGCTTTACGCACAATCATGCGAAAAAACTGTGCTCAAACGATTGCTCAAGGAATTGTGGAAAATTGTGATGAGGATACTCGAAAAAACTATTGTCTTACCGCCGATGACTGATCGAACGGTACGAGCCCTTTTATACCTTTTTTTGAATTTGGCTAAAATTTTTTAAGGGCATATTCTCATTTTTTTTAGCGAAAAAATCGACATATATTTTCAAGAATTTATTTTTCTCAGCAACTTTATTAGCTAGAGATAGTACAATATTTTTTTTTCGAGTAAAAATTGTTCGTTGGTACATATGCGCCCGAATGAGGCACAGACTTGGAGGCATAAACGAGCCCAAACCTAGCCGATATAGAGAATAAATATGACTGCAACAGACATAAAAATGCCTAAAGCAGGTACGATATTTTAAAAATACGCCCTTTTGCTGGCACATACACATCCAAAGTAGGCACGAACATTTCAAAATACACCCTTTTGTAGACGCAATGCGCATCGTGCCTCATTTAGACTGTTTTGGGTGCGTTAGAAGTTATGCGTACCTGGTGCGGTTTAGATTTTAACAACTTTAATTTTTGCTCCGGTCCACCGTGCCTCATTTGGGTATAGAATATGTGTGGGGGATAAAATTTTGAATATTTATTTCAAATTTTTGGTGCATATTCTGGACATACAAATATTTAATAAATAAATTTAAAAAATGAGAACATGCCTTTAAAATATAAATCGTATTAGAAAAATTAGAAAAATAAATGGTTCAAAATTTTCCCATTCAGATGATGTTCAAAAATTTAACGGATAATGCTAAAAATCTTGCGGCTAATGCTAAAATTGAGGATATGTCGCGTCTGTTTAAAAATCATATGGCTGGGAAGCAAGACGTTAAAAACGCCCTCAGCGGTGTGATGGACATCTCAAAGGAGGTCGAAAAGAATCTTTCGCCAAAACAATGCGCCGTCTTAGATGTTGCTCTTGATACCATTAAACAGTACTTCCATGCTGGTGGTAATGGTCTCAAGAAAACATTCTTGGAAAAATCACCAGAACTCCAAAGTCTACGTTATGCTCTCAGCCTTTACACGCAGACGACAGACACTTTGATTAAAACTTTCATCACCAGTCAAGTCCACGAAGGTAAGTTTTGTTTATACGGTTTTTTATATACATATATATGTATATTATATATATATAAAAACCGAAAATTTATGAGAGTATATAAAATTGCAATTAGGCAGCAAAATAATATTTGGTCCTTATAATGCGAAATTAATCAAAAATTTCCCTTTTTTCCCAAATTTTTCATTTTAAAGGTGGTAACACTACTTTGAAATTTTTGAAAAATTAATAGTTTTTGGGAATTTGTTTAAAAAAAAATGACAGAATTTATTTATTAAACATATATTCAAAAACATAAAATTAACATTATTTGTTTTTTTGTCACAAAATTGCGCCATTTAGAGGTATTTTTCTGAAAATTAATACTTTTAAATTGTCGTTCAGTATAAAAAATTAAATTTTCAACCGATTGACTTTAGTTATAATATTTTTTATATCAATTTATTGAGGTTGAAATTGAGTTTTTTTATTTTATAGTATACGTCATTTTCTGAAAAAATAAATTTTTAAAAACCGTCCCATTTTCATAATTTTAAAGTGATGTTACCCCTTAAACATAATTGGAAAATGCTTGTTTATTTATTTATTTCTTTTAGGTTTTATATGGTCTCACCCTTAAATGTTTTTAATATCCCTTTTTATAATTTAATATCCAATTTTATTAAATTTTATGTAAAAAACTGCTTTTGGGAGATGATTTGTGAAATTCATATAAAATAAAAACTTAAGGGATTAAGTTCAAAAGAGTTTCACAGTCGTATCCCATCACAATTTTTTTACTCTCTTTATCCCATGCTTTTAAATATTTATAAATATTAATAAAAATAATAATTATCAAGTATAAATAATGCTATAAAAAAAAAAAAAAAAAAAACTGTGTGAATGCGAATTGTGTTGTATGCCTTATATGTGTTGTGGTCTATATTTTATTTCTAAATGTTTTCATTTCTAATTTTTCAAACTTATTTCGTTTTCTTTGTCTCTTTCCAATCATTTCTTTTACAAAAAAAAAAAAAAAAATTAACACTACACGTCCATGAATACTACAACAACTTCTTCTACTACGTCTACTGAAAAAAAAAATTATTTAATACAAAAAAAAATGTTACAAAACATTAAAAAATAATAAATAATTATGAAAAATTATATAAAAAAAACAAACACCAGTGAAGAGACGTAGTCTCACAGCCGATGAGGTAGAAGGACTTAGTATTGACCCAAATTTGGAGGAGCCACTCAAGGCAAAACTCAAGAAAGAGTCAAGACAAGGTTGTTTGTGCTAATAGAAATATCACTTTAACTAAAGAAAAATTCATGGTTCCTTCCATCAGTTCAAAACATAATCTATATAAAAAAAATATTTTTACTTATTTATTATTTTTACATTCGTTTTGCCAGACAGAATCCGCCCTACATTGAATCTATCTTTAGACTTTCTGTTTTGGCATAGTTTGAAATTTATGCTTATTTTTAGGCTTAATCTAGTTATGCACCACTACTAATTATGCCTTTTCCTGTTGCCTATTCGCTTTCTTGCACGTTATTTTTATTTTTATTCCTTAAGACGGCAGCTATACGGTTTAGCAAGAGAATTTTTTGAAGTAATTTATAAAATTTTATATCCCAAATTTAAATATCTTAAAAGATTTAACGAAAAATTTTGTAACTACGTATTTAAAGGGAAATTTCGTTAATTTTTCATAATGCTATGGAAGAAAACCCTTCTTCGCAGATAAATTTAATTTTTTGGTTATTTTTACCAGTGTTTTTTTTTTCGGTGCATAGTGCAGATCAAATTTATCCTGCACGTCAAAAGAAAATAACTCCTTACTAAGCTTTGCGGTGTTCTACTAGCACTTATCCGTCCTTTTTTAATATTCATTTAATTTGTCTAAACGTTTCGCAGAAATATTTAATGCTATGCAATTTAATTCAGAATAATATTTCCTAGAATTTTTGCATTGTTCTTGAACTAAAAATTAAACTGGATTAGCATTTACCTGGAATAAATGACATCTGAAAACTCTGCAGTAAATACGAGAGTTGCTTTGACTTCCAGCCATTAATAGAACTAAAAGTAATAAGGGAAAATTGAATCCCCGAGTGCGGTGCGTGGGAGGGAGTCTCTAGGTGCATGCTTCATATTAAAACTCTCTCAGCATAATTGCAATTTCCTGGAAATATAATTTTTCCTTGCAGTATAAACATGATTAGATCAAATAAAATTCGTCTAACTTTAACCAATACTGCAGAATTGAATTCTTGCTGCAATATTGGAAACTTCATTACCAAGCTCTATTCACTTTGCATATCTTAATAAACACTTAAAATTAAATATTAATAATTTGCGAAAATCATGCAATACAAGGACTCTTCAGTTTCAATTACGCCATTAATGAAGTAAGAATCCAACAACACAGCTGTACCTTTCTGAAAGCAATTTAATGAAGTCCACTCACCTACGATATTAATATTGTCTGAAACTCCCAACTAATAGGAGTTAATTTTGCGGCCAGCGTTTCCAGGAGCTAAAAATTAATAATGTAAAATTTTATTTGCTGTCGCAGTGCACAGGAGGGAAAATTTACCTACCTCAGTGCATCAAACAATATTAAAAATGTTTCAATTAAAATGGAGTTCATTAGAAATGGTCGCGCAAAAATGCCGCATTATAAACAAGGAATTGCAAATACCTGATCAAATACAAAGGACCACTCAGGTTCAATATTTAATAGAATTAAACTTCAATATTGCCCATTTTGGTGTTTGTCAATAAAACCATTTGGGTTTTATTACTTTTAGCTCTTTTGTATGCGGAGGGAAAATATCGAACTAAATATAAATTAATTTTTACAAATCATTGCCGCAGAAATTACCTGGGATTTTCAATGTTTGTTTGCGAAAAAATTGCAATTAAATTATTCATTTTAAGGGGGATAGCCACTGTGACGGGCGAAAAAATTAGTGATTTCCAATATTGACCGGGTAAATAAAGGAATTTTTGGATCGGTTTTTTTTTATTTTATTAAGTACTTGGATCTGTAATGTTTCATCAAATTTTTATTAAAAAATATTGAATAGTTTTAATAATGTAAAGGATGCCGTAGAGCTCTAAAAAAAATTCCCCCTCCATGGTCGCATCCATTTTTCAAAAGCCGGTGATGTGAGAAAAAAAAAAAAAATTGTGTTATAATCTGTATGAATGTAGTTATCGTTGTATGTAGCCGTTTTTTTTTATTTTGATTTTTCACGACCGATTGAAAAAATTTTCATTTTTTCCACCGTTTTTTTTTTTGTTTTCAAACAGTTTAAAAAATAGCAAAAAGCAAAATTTTCCAAATCGGCTACGCTTAACCTTAGCCACTATTAAGACGAATGAAACAAAAAAAAAAAAATTAAAATCGGTTAAGAATTGTCCGAGTTTTCCATGCGACCAGTTTGAAAAAAGTCGTTTCGAGAAAAGCGCGTTTAAAGTTTTTAGTCCATTTCTCTCGCAATGCAATCATGTATCTTTTAAAATTTTCATACCAATATTAAACTGTCGAGTCCTGGACCTTTTGATCTACAATTTTGTACACATATTCTTTAATATATTAACTTTGATTTAAGACAAAAAAAAATAAAAAATTTTTTTTGGATTCGTCACAGTGGCTATCCCCCTTAAAGGATTACAAAACTTCGAAATCTTTAAAAAAGAAGTAGTTTTTAGGAATTTGTTTTGACTGTAAAAATACAATTCCTTCACTACCCCCGCATCTTACATTTAAATATAGCAGGAGAATGTCTTAGAGTAATTTAAAGATTTTAAATCCTAAATTGAAATCTCTTAAGCAAAAGACTTAAGCGAAGAACTTTGTTGCTATGTGCTTAAAACGAAATTTCATTAATTTTTCACAATTAAGGAAATTGTATTTTACCTTATATTGATACAGAATTTAAGGTGCCAAGGCCCCAAAAAATTAGTTTTAAAAGCTATGGTAGAAAGCCCTTCTCCGCAGATTTCGAGTTTTGCACTGAGAAAAAATCTTGGTAAATTAAACAAAACTGGCTTGTTTCACTTTTCTACCAAAAAGTTAGTTTACTACAATCAAAATTAGGTTGAAGCAACCAAAATGACAAAGTTACTTCAACAAAACCCTAAAAACGGATTGTTTCCTAGAAACAAAATAAATTAGTTAATTTTAACTTGGTTTTGATACTACGAGAACATTTTCTAAAAAGGTTTTAAATTTAACCCTGCTCCGCTGAAATCTGCATTATCCGCTGCGGTCGAAGATTGCTGATTTCGAATACTATCAGAATTTATAGAAATTAGTTAGCTGGCTCTAGTTGTTTGCATTTATTGTTGACTTTGGATAGTACGAAGGAGTTTTCTAAAAAAAATTTCACTCTAAACCACTCCTACCGGCGGTTAAAATTTTAGCTCCGGCGGTATTTGTTTTTTATATTTCCTTAAATCCCTGAAGGATTTTCTTTCTATTAAATTTAAAATTTTTAAAATCGGGCTTAATTGTAGCCTTTAAACAAAACCTTGTTAATTTTTCCAGTGAATTTGGTTGAGTTGAAATTAACAAAATTAATTTGTTTATTATAACCAAAAACACGCGTAGGCTGAAAACTTTGCCAAGTATTTGATGAATGTAAACTTAATTTTTCGGTTCATTTTTTCAATGTTTTTTTTTCTCAGTGTTGTAATTTAAAATAGTTCGCGCAGATTCGTTAATTTGAGGAATTAGAAATTTGTTTTCGGGGATTATTTCGAAAATTCGAAATTTCGGTCGAATAAAACTTTTATGCTGCGATAGCCAGAGCATAATTGTGGTCATTCCTTTAAAATAGAGTTTGCATCCGCTTTCTGCCACCAAAGACGCATAGAGTAGATTTAATAAGTATTTTTATTATTATTATTTTTTTTTTTTTTTGAGATAGCATGTGCTCTGTAAATAGCGTGCTTATTCGTAAAACGAATAGAAAATTCATCCCTTTTAGCATGTTTAATAATTCACATGTATAAGCTTTTGTTTTTGGTCTGCTATTTTCCTCTGGTGTTTTATGTCTAATTACATTTTTCCAAAAATAAATTGCTTTAGACTCAAGTACAACAGAGGAGAGTGTAGGTGAAGTTTCAGTGCAAATCGATTTGTTCACACATCCAGGGACAGGTGAACATAAAGTGACCGTAAAAGGTAAGTCTAATTTATTATTATTTTATATTTTACTTTTTATTATTAATTTATTATTATAGTGTAGAAAAATGGTAAATAAATAATTTATAAGTAGATGTATATTTTGTTTTGATAACTTTTAATTGTTTTATTTTGGACAATAATAAAATAAATGTAAAACAAATTAATACCAACACCAATATTTTTATTTTATTTTATTTTATTTTTTTTTTTTGTAAAGTTGTCGCTGCTAACGACTTGAAATGGACAATTCAGTCGGGAATGTTTCGGCCATTTGTTGAAATTAATTTAATTGGACCACATCTCCAGGATAAGAAGAGAAAACATGCAACAAAATCGAAATCTAATAACTGGTCACCAAAATACAATGAGACATTTCACTTGTAAGGAAAATTTTATTTTTTCCCCTTAACAGACACACCCTGTTAAAGGAAAAAATAAAATTTATATAGATAAAAGAAAAAAAATTTTTATAATATTTTTACAGCATGATTGGTAACGAGGAGCAACTTGATTTCTTTGAATTACACATTTGTGTCAAGGACTATTGTTTTGCCCGTGAAGATCGTCTTGTGGGTGTTGCTGTTTTACAGCTTAAGGATATTGTTGAGAGGGTGTGTAATAAAAACGAAAACAAATTTTTATCGGGATTGGATTATAAAATTAGTAATAATACAATTTTTTTTTTCATTTTCGTACGCTTAACTAACTTTTCATATTTCAATTTTAACTTGAACGTGTCGAAATTATCAACTTTATCTCACTATTAACATAAAACTACGACTTAATATAAGAAAAAAGTATTATCAAAATTATTACTAATTCTCAATTGAAATATAATCCGGTTTCAAATTACTTTTTTCTTATAAAAAAAAACATAAATTATAGAAATTATTATAATATTACAGGGTTCATGTGCATGTTGGCTGCCTCTAGCAAAACGTATACAAATGGATGAGACGGGCTGGACTATACTTCGTATACTATCACAGCGAAATAATGATGAAGTCGCTAAAGAATTTGTCAAATTAAAATCGGAAATTCGTCAAGAACCAATGATGGGAACACAATAGATTTATAAGCGGTTCCCACCTAAAAATATAGAAATCAGATAAAGAAAACAAAACAATTATATATCAATATATATAAAAATTAAAAATAAAAGCATAATGAAAAGCTTAATTAAGCTTACTTAAAGCTTAATTAAAGCTCAATTAAAAGGAAAAAGGGGGATAAGCAACCACCAGAAAATATTTAGTAAATGTTATAACCCATGTCGTTCGTGTTTAAATGTTTTCTTCCGTTTCGAACAAAGAAAAAAATTACAAAAAACAAAAAAAAATAAAAGAAAATTTACTGAAAAATATACGGGCATTTAAAATAAAGGTATAAAAAAAATATGGGTTTTGGGTACTTTACCTGTCCTTTACCCACGCCTTCATCCCCCTATGGAAAAAAAGAGAAAACAAAAGAAAAACAAACAGCTTGAAGAATTTCTTTCGGCAGCTCGATTAAAAATATAAATAAAAATTATAAAAATAAAATTGCACAGAAGAGTGAGAGAGCTGAAGGAAAAGAATGGGACATATGAACGTAAACAATCATTTAGCGTTTAAATAAGTAAAAAGAAAACTTTAAAATTAAGTAAACTATTTAATAAGTTGTAAACAATAAAATCATAATAATAATAATAATTAAAAAAAAATTAATAAATAAATCGAAGACAGCAAAAGGTGTGAATAGGGAGCTCCCACCTGCCGGCTTTACAAGCGATTTCACACCCCTCCTCAAGGTAAGCGGAGGCGGGAGATTGGAGCTAAAATAAATCCTACAAATTAATTTATATTTTATAGTAAGAATGGGGGTCATTTTCTATTTAAAATATATATATAAAAAAAAAACCTAAAACCAAAAAAAATTATATATATATTATATAAAAAGCGTGAGGTTTAAGCTTTATTTTCACCGTCACCGATAAACGTGTAAACGTAGATTTTTCCTACTATACCAAAAATTCAAAAAAAAGAAGAAAAAAACAAAAAAAAAGAAAACAACACAAGACAATGATGTTAAAGAAGAAGATTCAGTAGCAGGAATGCATAAATTAAAAACATAAAATAAAATCTAATATTATTTGTATAAATAAAAATGATACAATACACAAAACACACAAACAAATAAAAACGTAAATTTAACAAGAATTTAGCTTAAATGGGAAAAAAATTTATGAGAAACAAAAAGATAATAATAAAAAAAAAACAAAAAAACAAAAAAAAAGGAACATTTAAACGATAAATGAAAAAATTAGCTAGAAAATAAATTTAATAAATAATTTTTCACTAATCGTATTATAAAAACAAACAATAAAAACAAAAGAAAACCTAAAATAAAATTATGAAAACTAATTGAGCAGGTGAAGTAATTAACATCAAAATACTAATTACCGAGCGAATATGCATGTGAGAATTTACTGCAAACTTCTTCTGGATTATGTATACACATAATATACATATATATATATACATACATATTTATATATATATATATATATATAAAAACAAACAATAAAATACAAAAATCGTTCAACATTAGAAGCATAACAAGCAGCATTCTGTATCTATATTTATATACTACAAAACTATACTAACTATTACTAACTATTACTATCTGTTATTACTGCGAACTACCAATTGTTTAATGGAAAAAAAACAAATAAAATTAAAAATTATGATGAAGAACAACATGAAAACTGATGTAGGAAAAACCAAAAAAAAAAAAAACCAATTATTGTACATACAGAAGAAAAAACATAAATTAATAAAATATAATATAAAGAAAACCACTCTGTGATAAGCACAGAAATTATTTAGGCGGGGTACTTGGGGCAACGCTCAACTTGTTCAAAATATGAAAATTATCCAAAAAATGATAAATCAAACACCAAGCCATACCAAAATACAACATCACTTAAGAAAAAAAATCCCAAAAATTTTCTAAAATATATCAAAATCCTTAATGATTATCCTTAAAATCCTTCTATCAATATATTTTTAATTCAATTAGAAGATTTGCGAAAAACAGCAATCAAAATTGCTTTATTTCAAAAAAATTTTATTAAACACCAGCTCTGTGTTTTGTGTTAACATGGTTATGTCTTTCTATATTTTTGTTCTATCGATCTCTATCCTGACAATTTCTTCTAACAATCTTTCATCGTGTCTGTCCTCGGTTAAAAATATAAAACATTCCAACAAATTTTCCTTATATCACTAAATTTTTTTCAATCTGTTCAATTAGGTCCACAAATTTGGCGTACACCAACTTCTTCGCTCTTACCATCGCCATCAAGAAATCTGCCTGATTTTCAAGAAATTTGGGATTTAAAATGAAAAACAGTCGAAATTTTATATTTTTTGTTGGATATTTTATTTGGTAAGTTTTTATTTATATTATAATTTTATAATTTCATATATATTTTTTGTTCAAAAATTGTTTATTTTAATTTTGTTGGCATTTATTTGATAAATTGCCAATATTTTTACAAAAAAAAAAAATAGGTATAAAATTTATCATAATCACATACACGCCCAAAGCAGGCACGAAAATTTCAAAATACACCCTTTTGTGCGATATAATGCTCGCACCGTACCTAATTTGGGTATAGAACGGGCGTGTCGTACCTCTTTTGGGCTACGTTTGGGCTTGGAATTTTTACTCGGTATACTAAAAACCGGGATAAAAATAGGTTATATAAAAAAAAAACATGTGCAATCCCACTCAGTAGTCTAAGGCTATAGAAATTAATAACAAAACTTATAAGATGAAGTTAAAAAGCACAAAATATCCTTTTCCGTAAAACAAACTCAACAACGAATTTAATGAGATTCAATCTCAAAAATACGGGGTAATTAATAAAAACTACAACAGCAGTAAATGAGACATAGAAAAAGAAAAGAGCATTCATTTTTCACCTGGAAAAAGGTAAAATTTACGAAATAAAAACAAGGTAAAAAAAATATATTGAAAAAAAAAAAAACATAAAAATACCATTGGGACCAAGGCACCTTTACCACGTGAGAGAAATAAATGTTTTTTTTTTTTATTCCAATTATGTTTCCAATTTAAAAGAAACATTCTTTACATAGGCATCATAAAACATACCGTCGAATTTCCTAAGTCGGTTTGCATAATGTAGGAAAATATATTTGTAAAATAATGGGAATCATAAATACAAAACGAATTTTTGATCGCGTAGGAGGAGTTTAACATAATTTTTTCCCTGCAGTTGGAATGCACATGTTGGAGGGAGAACATCTCATGAAAATAGATAACGAAATTGTCAGGAATTAATGAGAATTTAAAAAGTTATTATATCCAAATCAAACCAAATCAATTAGCAGCTATAAATTCTAAAAACTTTCACATCTCCAATTTTTCGCCACCTAAAAGCCAAATTTTACCTCTTTAATTAATGTTTGCTAATTTATTTAATTATGCCTAATAGAAACTATCACCTTTAAGTTTTTCAGTTTAATATTTCTGTTTTTATTATGATTTTTGTTGATTAGTTAAAACCATTTAGAGACATTTTATAGGGGTTTTAAAAACTATTTACATTAGAATCAAATTTGTCAAGAAATTAAATTATTGCTTTTCCATGCCATAAATACAATAAATAAACACCTTGCACATAGCTGGCAATATAAATAAAATTATTAAAATGGCAACAAATTTAAAGTTATTCCGCCAAATATCTTTCTCGCAAAAAAAAAGTAAAACATATATATACATTATATAAATTATACAAAATTACTACCAAATTACGCTTATTCAAATTTCCTTTACAAAAACCCTTTGAATACGCCCTTTACCTTCTTCTTCACTTCTAATTCCGCTCAATTGTCACTCTATCGTTTGATGGGAACAGCTGAATTTTGAGCGATATTAACATAAAATACATGAATATGAAAAACCAAACCAAAAAAAGAAAAACACAAAAAATATATGAGAACAGCAACATAACATCCACAGTGCACTCACTCAGGTGCTCGCAGAAAATAAAAAAAATATATTCTATTTGTACATAATTACAAACATCATTCCATATCATTCAAAGTAACTAATTTACAGACAAAAAAAGAAAACAAGCAAAAAACAATTTAAATATAATTATGCAAAAATGATTTATGCAAGAGGAATAATAGAGAGAGCGTAGCGAGTTAAGTTTATGAATGAGAACAGAAGAAAAAAAAAACAAAAAAAAAAACAAACAATAAATTATATTTATCTATAAAAAGAAGTAAGTGTAAAAAGTAAAAAGCATTAAATACATCAATAAAACAAAAAGATAAAAGCAATGAGTCTAAATTTAATTAAATTTACATTTTCCCTATCCTGAAACCGAGTAAAAAATTTATCATTGGAACATATGCGCCCAAATGAGATATAAACGCGCCCAAATCTAGCCCATATAACGAAAACATACGCCCTTTTGCTGGCACATACATACACGCCCAAAGCAGGCAGGAATATTTCAAAATACACCCTTTTGTGCGACGCAATGCGCTCGGTGCCTCATTTGGGCTGTTTTGGGTGCGTTTAGGAATTATACGTGCCTGATGCAGGATACATTTTAATAACTTAAATTTTTGCTCCGGTTCACCGTGCCTCATTTGGGTAGAGAAGGGTACGTCTTTTTAGCATCAAGTAAATATTTTATAAATATCTTGAATTAAAGGTGAGATAATCGGTTTGGTTTTCTTAAAGTATATCCTTTAAAAATCAAGCATTAATAAAATAGTGAATCTTCTTTTAGGTATCAGGTAATAAATTAGCTGTAGGTAATGAGGTAAAATTGGCTTATATGAAATAGAGTTTTACAAGTTTCCTAGTCAGTAATTTAATATTTATTCTTCAAAATTATTTTCCTTCACTACCTGCTGGTGAATGTATTATAAGACTTCTCATGAGGTGAAGCTGATTTAAAACGAAAAGTTTTGTACTTTAAGCTACCCAAAAAATTACTTAATTTACCGAAACGTGAGTGTCTAAAATAAAATATATGAATTTCGAGAAAATCTTGTCTATATACCCGCATAACTTTTACAACTTTCAAGATTTTTACAAATTTCTTTCAGAAAATTATTCAGAAAAGGTTCATATAACGATAAAATTATATAAAAACTAAGTATTTTAACAGATTTAACAGAATATTGAGAGAATGTTAAAATTACCTCAAAAGAAATCTTCCACACCTCTAAGACGTTATTTCTCCATTGTGACCCCCTCGCTCCACCTTACCACGAAGGGTGGGGGCACGTAGGGGCGAGAGGAGGGGGCTTTTGAATCTTTTGATTTATCTTGTGCGCTTTTTAATTATTTCTTATTTGAACCCTCGCTGTCATCGAGAATTTTATGTGAAATCTCTTTGACATGAAAGTTATTCTTTTGATGAATTTTTCAATCAATTAACGGCCAACTGAAGCGGAATCCGAAATATTTTCTTGTTCTTAGGCATGGGCTTTCTTACATTTGGACAGGTATAAAAATGTATAAAAGGCGGGAAAAAAAAATTATATATGTATATATGGCAAAACATTGAAAATAGGGCGGCAGATGCGGGTGGATTTTTCAGGTAACATCAGATTTTGGTTAGAAGAAATATTTTAAACATTGCATGTCTTATTTCCCCCTCCCCCCCAGAGGGCATCTACATATATTTTTCCCGTGAAATCGTGAAATGATTTTCATCTCCATTGTTCCGAATAATGCTGCTATTATTTTTTCATTTCTAATGAATGACACCTAAATACAAGCCATGGTGGAATCCTCTCTGTGCCAATATTCTCGATATTTTCGATATTTTAACAGCTTTTTGCATTTAAGAACTTTGTGCACTGATAAAACAAAAATTATTGGTAAATTGAACGAAACTGGCTTGTTTAACTTTTCTACCAAAGAGGTAATTTAGGTAATGCAACTAAAATTAGATTTGAGCAAGTTTGCTATAAATAAAATGAATTGATTAATTTTAACTTGACATTTTAAGTTAATTATAGCAGCGCTACTTGTTGTTTTGATAGTACGAGGGCATTTTCTAAAAAGATTTTAAATCTTAACTCCTCGCCCGCTGAAATTTGCACTATTCGCTGCGGTAGAAGAAAGCAATTTTCGGGTGCTATCAGAATTGATAGAAATTAGTTAGCTAGCTCCGGTTTTTTGCATTTATTGTTAATTTTGGATAGTATGAGGACATTTTGTAAAAAGATCTTAAGTCTAAATCGCTCGTTTAATTTTAACTTGGTTTTTAACTTTTTTATAACAGTGCTATTTGTTATTCTCTTGTAATTTTAAGCAATTCAACAAAGAGCTTGCTAATTTCTTGGTAGTTTCTGGCTAATTTTTAGACTACACTTGGTTTGGGGGTACCGGCATTTAAAATTTTACTTCTGGCGGTATTTGTTTTATATTTTTCCTTAAATCCCTGAAGGGTTTCCTTTCTATTAAAATTAAAATTTTAAAAATCTGTCTTAATTGTAGCCTTTAAACAAAACTTTAGTTAATTTGTCCAGTGGATTTGGTTGAGTTTAAATTTAAAAAAAATAATTTATTTATTATAACTAAAAAAAACGCGTAGGCTTAAAACCTGGCAAGTATTTGGTAAGCGTAAACTTAATTCTTGATTCTTTTTACCAGTTCTCAGTGTGGGCAAGAGTTTCATTCTTTTGTTAATTAATAATGACTAGATCAATTTAGTGCATTTCAAAGGCTATATAAGCGGCTTATCGTTGCAAGTGCTCATCTCACTATGGATTATATTAAATTATTCATTCAGTCATTTACAATGATTTCAAATGCACTTAGACTCAGACTTCTCGGACTCAAAATCGGCTTTGGTTTCTGTGAAGCAGATGTGGGCTATTACCGTCCTGGAGACAGCATCGCTAATTTGAAGTTACCACCCAAGTGAAATATTTTAAATATAAAAATTCTACCCTATTCTCATTAATCATTTAATCATTTAAAAATCAGCATTATGAGGAAGGAAAAGTCGATTTAGCGCTTTCTTTCCAGACTCACCTGGCTCCTGTTGGATTTACTTGAAATAGCAGCATTAAAAAGTGTGAAATCAAAAAGGGAGGAAATAAAATAAGTAAATAAATAAATAATATATTTGATACACATAAGATTTGGTGATGCTCGAAGTTGGGGGTGGGTTTAAGGGGTAAGGAAGAAGAAGAGGAAGTAAAATTCACCCTCAACTCCTGATAAAATAAAAGTGAAAAACTGCACGAAACGTGGACGAGTTCAAAGCGTATTTAATCAAAGTCTTCGGGGGTAAGATGCGAAATTTGTCTCATCTCGTTCCCAGGTGGGAGTGTGATATTTTATGGTAAATGATTTCTTTTATTTTTTTTATTTTCTTTTTTGTCAACACACCCTGTATGCTAATACATATATGTATTATATGTACATATAATGCATGTAAAAAACTTCTTTTCTCAGTTTTTTTTACTTTTCACAAATTTTTCAAAGGATTTCCTGTTGTAATATTTGAAATGATAGCTTTATTCTTAAGGAGGATTTTATCTTATATAAATATAATGTATGAATATAATATATTTGATTTTTATGTCAATAAAGAAAAAAATATGCGAGGAATATACATATATATACTTATATATAAAAAAAGAAAAAAAAACGTGTTTAAGGGCAAAAATAAGCAGCCGTCCTGGTGCCCATTAGCGCTAAGGACTAAGGAAATGTAAAGTTTGTTTTGATTGAGCAAATAAATTGAGTGGGGCCAAAGCAGTTTGGGGACGGAGGCCTGTTGCGGGGTGCTCCTGACTCACTGTGAACCCCTGAGTAAGAGTTTCTTTTCTTCCAGAAGGAAAAAAAACAAATTATAAAAAATAATTCCAAATCATTTTTCCCGACGGAATTTCATTCAAGCCCTCATCCCTTACAAAGAATTTTTTTTTCGTGCTAAGTGCTACCAATTTTTCGGATGAAAATTTCTTCCAATTCTCGATGTTAAATTTTCTCTATAAAATATGACTTCGAATAATCACAGTTTTTCTTACTGGGAAAAACAAAAAAACACTGCTAAAAAGCAAACAAAAATTAAGTTTACAATTACCAAATATTTTAGCAGATTTTCGAGCCTTACTTAATTAATTTTGTTAATTTAGACTTAACCAAGTTCACTGGACAAATCAACAAGATTTTGTTTAAAGGTCACAATATTAAGCCCGATTTTTAAAATTTTAATTTTTATAGAAAGAAAACCCTGCAGGGATTTAAGGAAATATATAAAACAAATACCAGCAGAGCTATAATTTTAAACGCCGGTAACCTAAACAGGGGGTAATATAAAAATCAGCCCTCATACTATCCAAACTCAGCAATAGACGCAAAAAACTAGAGCTAGCTAACTAATTTCTAGAAATTCTATAGTACCCAAAAATCGAATTTTCTCTACCGCAGCGGATAGTGCAGATTTCTGTGGGCGAGGGGTTAGGATTTAAAATCTTTTTAGAAAATGTCGTACTATAAAAACAACGAGTAACTAGCACTTTTATAATCAACTTAAAAAACTAAGTTCAAATTAACAAATTAATTATGTTTATAACAAACTGTCCGTTTTTAAGGCTTTGTTGAAGTAACTTCGTCGTTTTGATTGCTCCAAGCTAATTTTGATTTTTGATTGCATTAAATTAACTTTTTGGTAGAAAAGTGAAATAAGCCAGTTTTGTTCAACTTACCAATACTTTTTTCTCAGTATACGGAATAATTCCTCATACATATGTATTATATATATATTTTTTTTTCATTATAATTATTATTATTATAACTTCTACAACAAAAAACTTATAATTGGCTCAATCTACCAACTCCGGCAGACAAATTTCCACAGGATGCAACGAGGTGAACTGAAGAAAGCGATAAGTAGGTGTTTGATCTTTTCAAAGTTAAAGTAACAATTCAATTTCTTAAAGAAGAAAAAAAAAATATTCTAAAATGTAAACTTCTTTCCGGGAATAAGATTTATTTTGATAGAATAAATATCTCAGAATTTCTCCATATTTTTCTTGAAGCATGAAAGTGCAACGAGCTCCCAATTTGGAGCTCGCGAGCACCGAATGACCAGAAAATTTTCTCGACATCGTAACATCGCACAGGAAGCGTTTAAGTGGCTCCCAATTTATTTCTTAAGTAGAATTTTATAAGCTATAATAGAATAAAAAAAATATATATGTATATACCCAATTTACACATTTTAATTACCTTTACCTTCTGCATTATTCTATTTTCGCGGAAATGCGATTTATTTAATATATACTCTTGATGCATTCACTAATTCTTAAATCCCTATATTATTAAATTATTAATTAAAATCAAATGTTTGTTTGTTTGTTGTTCAATCACGTCTAAACGCTTAGTCCGATCATTTTCATTTTTTAAGTGAAAGCACTACATGTCCCGACTTAACATATAGGCTACTTTTTATTTGCGAGTTTCAAAATGGCGGACCCAAAATGGCGTCCAAAATTTTCAAATTTCAAGAGATTTTCATGAAAAATGGTATTTAGGGGTTTTTGGTGATCCTGATTGCGAATCTATTTTCGAAATTTAAAAAATCAAAATGGCAGATCAAATATGTTAACAAACATTTTCAAAGTTCTACGAATTTAAGTCAAAAATAATACTAAGAGTACCTTGAGGCCACTAAATTCGAATCTACTATCAAAATTTGGAAATTCAAAATAGTTATAGCGACAAATGTTTTTTTGGAAATTAAGGAAAATCGGTGACACTATAATTTCGGTGAAGTACCAAATTTGAGCATTTTAGAAGCATTTAACTAAATGGTATTTATGATACACCCGGTAAAACCAGGTTACTCAGGTAATATGTATTATAAAATTTGGAAATATCCAGCTGTTTATAGTCTCATTAAATAAAATATATCGCAAACATAAGAAATAAGGGCAAAGACTTATAAAATAGAAAAATTTGACAATTTAATTGAGAAATTACTTGCCAGAAAACCGACACCGCGGGTAGTTCTACAAAAATCGGTTTAATTTTGTATCCTATTTTTGGTGGAAAATGTTATGTTGTATGTTGTTATAGGCCAATTTGAACAATTGAACTTCAGGTTATATTTTTAATTTTGTAATTTTTTGTGATTCTTTTCAAATTTAATTAATGCAAAAGTGTTAATTAGTGCAAATTTATAACTTATAACCACCGTGGGGTTGTAAATTTTCGATTGGTGAAAGAAATATCCAAGTCGACTTAGTAGGTTCCGAGATTACCACTAACATATAAACAAACATTGAAAAATAGATTTAAATCTCTTGGAACCTTAAAACTAATAGCTTAAAAATGTTTAAACCTTTTTATTATATAAATTTCGCGTAGAGAATTATCCTAAAACGTTTTATCATGATCCACGTGGAGTCCTCAAACTTATCTCTATTCGATAATTTTTTTATTTAAATTTTATAAAAGTGTAAATTATCTTAATATAACTTAATCGATAATAGTTTACCCAAAAAAATGTGATAGTTGACATTTAAACGTGTCTCGCACCTTATCCTAATTTGTTTAAGAGAAATAAAATCCCAGTAAATATCCGTCGTCAAATTCATCGTCTTGAGAGATCCTTTCATTTTCAATTTACGATTAAAATACAGAGGAAACGAAAAGCGACGAAGGTAACGAGATATTTCCTAAAAAAGCTGAAGGAAAACTAAAACACATACATTTCTTTATTTTTTTTCTGGGTTATTTAACCCTTTCTACAACTCAGAGAGCCTCTTTAAGCCTTTTGTTACGCCATCACCCATTCACCTTTTTTTTTATATATATATATATATATTTTTATTTTTCTCCTATGCTGAGCCCTCGCCGCCGCAAGTTGGACCATTTTTCCAACCTTCTTTCATATGAGGGTTAAAAAAGTATGAAACCCTCACATTTCCTTTGTACACACCTTCAAAGATTTAAGACGACTGAAGAGTTTTATTATCACAATAAAAATTATTTTAGTTTTATAAAACTGGATAATATTTAATTAAAAATATTTAACTATAATTCTGTTATAAATTATAATTTTAACTTCATTTTCTGTGACTATTTTTTTTCTTAACTAGATTTTTAAAAAGTTTTTAATAGATTAGAGCTATATTTTTATTATTTATAATTATTTTTCATTTTTATTTAATTCTATTCAATTAATGACTAAACCTAAACCTAAACTGGTTTTTGGTTCAAAAATAATTAAATGAAAATTAATTAAATAATCCGAATTAAAAATCATTAAGTAATATTGGACTAGATTTTAGTAAAGAACTTTTAATTAGATTTTTTAAATAGAAAAAACCTAAAAGATTTTCTAATCTAGTTGAATTTTAGCAATATTAGTTTTATAATTTTATAAATTTTTATATTTTAAGAAATTGTATTTTAGTTGATGAAACGAAATTTTGCTTTATTAAACCGGAAATTTTCGAATATGTTCCAGGATATTGCCTTAAAATTTCATATATGACTTTTGACCCACCCTCTCATCATAGAATTTCTAAACTGTTGCAGTACTTAAAGACATTTTAGAGGATACCTTCGTGAGTTTGGGGGGTTCAAGTTGCCCCATTTCTGAGACTCCCACACCCGATAAAGTGACGGTACTTCAATGTGTCCAAATTTTCAGATAATTGAAGAGATTTCAGTAAATTTGATAGGTTTGCAGTAGAAAATGAAGGGTGATTTTTCTTGTTTATTATATGTTTAAAAAAAAAAAAAAATTGTATATATCTTTTTCTGTTCGAACTCATCTAAGTATCATTTCATAAAAATTACGTATAGATTCGTATTTTATCGGGGCAAAAAAAATAATAATAATAAGCAAAAAATAAATTCTGGTGTGTGATACGTTCCCGATTCCCGGTGGCACTGGTCAGGATGATTTGGTCCTGGAAAACTCGAGTTCGTTCCTGAATTTTTGTAGGTACCTATCCCTCCTCTGGAGGAGTCTGCGTAGATAGTAAAATTTTATAGGTATAATATTTATTTTTTGTTGCATCCAAAGCTTCAGCCTCCTGGTCCATGATGAGCAGAATCCCCGACCAGCATCAACATACCTCTGGTAGGGCACCCAAGTTTTTCGTATATCTAGATGCTCCGGCTCCGGAAAATTTTCAGTTGTTGGTTAGCTCTCGCCTGCTGAAGACTAGTTCTTAAAGTGGAAGTGCTCTGGTTGACTTGGGAAGGTTCCAGTGGGGCCCCTTTAGTACAATCCGGATGCTGTGGCTGTACCAAGAACATTGCTCAAAAAAATTCATTTAAACAGTGCAATCTTTGGTCTTCAAAGTGGTGAAACCAAAAACTGGTCAACGGGTGTTCCAACAACTCAAGTTATACAATACATCATCTAATTGAGTCGGCCTTTAAAAACAAAAAAAAAATAAAAAATAAATTTGTCCTATAACTAAAAATTTAATATTATACATGGAAAAAATATCTAGTTTTTTTCCAAATAATTTTTAAATAATAAATAAAACTCTTTTCCTGCAATTAATTTTTTGGTGCTTACAAGTGTGACCTTAAAGTAAAATACAAAAAGACAAAAAATATTTTTTTAAGAAAAACTTCACAGAAATTAAAAAAAAAAAAATTAATAATACTAATATTATAATAATAATAAGGAACGATTAGCAGTCCTTTAAATTTTGTGCGGTTCTCTTATTTTTTTAAAAAAATAAAATAAAAATAAAGTAGTTTAGAATTGAATGTTTTCAAAGGGCGCATTTTCGTCACGAATTTAAGGTTATTGTAAAAGTGATAAAATTCATAAAAAAATAAGACATTTTTTAAGTAAAACAACTTAAAATATCTCATCCGAGGCCGTTAGAACCACGTGCCCAAAGAGTCAACTAAATACAGTCAAAAAAAATATATAAATAAATAAAGGCAAAATGATCAAACAAAATAGAAAATTAATGAAGCACCAGCAGTCGAGGTTCTTCTACATGAAACGCCTATTTTTTACAATAATAATTATTTTTGGGATCATAAATGGTACTGTAAATTCAGAAAAATTAGACTATGAAGGTAAAATAATTAGAACAAAAGGCGATGTAATTTTGGGCGGGATATTTCCTATGCATGAGCATAGCATGAATGGAAATCCAGATTATCCCTGCGGCGCGGTTAAGGAGGAGAAGGGCATTCAGCGTTTGGAGGCGATGCTTTATGCCATAGACTCGATTAATGACGACCCGGACCTTTTGCCAAACGTTACACTCGGCGCCCTAATCATCGACTCCTGCAGCAGTGATACCTATGCCCTCGAACAATCCATGGAATTTGTTCGGTATTACATGAACCAGGTAACTATTTTTCTATTTAAAAAAAAAAACATATATATATATATATATAAATAATAATTAAATTGCAAAGAACTAATTTAAATATATATATATATAATAAAATTGCATGCATCTGTATAACGAACAAGATATTTTAATTTGCATACAGGTGCAATAGTTGCACTTAATTAATTAACGCTTTTATTGCCCTAAAACGAAAAAGGTAGGTAATGTGGCGAATTATTAAACATATACAGATTTATTTCTTTAAAGTTTAATAATTAAAAAACAAAAATTGTTTAACATTGATAACCACTTCCCTTGGTAGCTTGATGAAATTAATTTTAACTAAAAAGGAAAGCCAAAAATGAATTTTTATTTTGAACTAAATTGACTTTAGTTAAATTAAATTTTTTTCTTTATTAAAAAATTCTATTATATAACGTCACAAACTACTTTATTCGTTTATTAAAAAAATTAAATTATATAGTAAAAATCTACCTAATCTTGATAAAACAACAGATGCTTGGTAATTAAAAATAAATATATTTAAAATTAAAATATATAAACTCGAAAATATTCCAACGAAAAGGAAGAACTTTAGAATATTAAAATATATTCAATTTATATTTTTAACTTAAAAAAATAATATTGCCCAGCTATTATATTAATTTTAATTCAAAATTCGTTCGAGCTGAATAAGATTTTGAATTTAACGGCTAAAATTCATTTCTCTGCGTAATTCCGTCGCTCCTAAATTATCGAAACGGAACGAACATTTTTCTCCAGTGTTCCGAATTCTTCGTATTTCGATTCAAAATTCCCCTGAAACATTCCGGCGAAATTTCGAATTTCGAAATGAATTTCGCTATCCACTCACATTAATCTTCTTCATTTCAGTTGTCAATTTCGAAGTGACTTTAAATGTCACATTAAAGTTTCAATTAAACAAAAACCGAGAAATTAAGCAGTAAAAACTTAAAATGTTGGGTTTTTTTAAAACACATTTTAATTATTTTAATTGTGAGTCTAATTAGTTCGTTATTTTCATTGTTTATTTATTTTTCTTTATTATAATTATAATTTTTTTTTTCCAGAATAATATTTTCAAGATGGTTTAGTTAGTGAGTGCATTTTATTTTATTTTAATTATTATTTATCTTTAGAGGGTAACTGATTGAGTTTGAGATCTCCTCAGGGATTGTGATAAAACTTTGTAGGAGTTTTGATTTCGAGTCAAAAAACACACGAAATAAATTTAATTTCGAAATTTCGAAAAATTGACATTTTTTTATTCTAAAAAATTTAAATTTTAACACAAATCAGATTCAATTTAATCCGATTTTAATATTACTTATTAAATATTTTATTTTATTATTGTGTTTCTTCGGTTTCATATCTTTGATTTTTCTGATATTCTTTCAATTCTGTAGAGCGTTTGGTTTCTTTTCGTCGTTCGAATTTTATTTGATTATTTTACTTTTGTTACAGGTAAGCGATACAAGGTAAGTGCCAGCTTCAAAAAATATTAAATATAATTATTTAAAAAAAAATATTTTATTTGAATTTGATTTATGTTTATTTCATTTGGTGTAATAACTGAGATTTCTGAGTTAGAAAAAGGTTTGTTATTCGCCTTTTTTTTCTTTTTTTTTCGGTCATCTCCTAACACGGATTCCACTTTGTATCTCTTTAGCTCCACTTACGGGGCGCCGCCAATCAATAAAATTTACGACCTCACATCTGCCGCAATATCAAAAGCAAAAGCATAGAGCCCCGGGTTTGGTACTGTGTATGCTGTTCGGTCCCCGAAATATGTGCCAATTGCAGAGATATGTTCAGCATATATGTTCATCATTTATTAGTTTTCCTCCAGCGAAACACCCCCGCAGAAAGTTCGGCAAAATCTCCGCAAAACAATAGAAGCTAAATTTTCGTGAATTCTATGCTTTTGTCGTTGTTGATACAAAAATTTACCACCGCACTATTCGCTTCTTTAAGCCACAAAATATTTCCTATGAAAAAAGGAATAGGTGTTTGTATGCTACTACACTGAGGAATAACAAAAAAAAAAAACACTGGTAAAAAGATCAGAAAAATTAAGCTTACATTTACCAAATAGTTTGGCAGATTTTCAGCCTACCCGTGTTTTTGGTTATAATAAACAAATTAATTTTGTTAATTTAAATTTAACCAAGTTCACTGCAGAAATAAACAAACGTTTTGTTTAAAGTCTACAATTAAGCCTGATTTTTAAAATTTTAATTTTAATTGAAAGGAAACAACTCAGTGATTTAAGGAAGCATATAAAACAAATATCGCAATAGAGCTAAAATTTGAAATATCGGTACCATAAACCGGGGGTAGTCTAAAAATCAGACAGAAATTAGCAAACTCTTTGTATAATTCCTTAAAATTACAAGAGAATAACCAGTAGCACTGTTATAATCAATTTAAAAAACCAAATTAAAATAAAGAAGCAGTCTATATTTAAAATCTATTTAGAAAATGCCTTCGTACTATCCAAAATCAAAAATAAATGCAAAAAATCTGAGCTAGCTAACTAATTTCTATAAATTCTGATAGTAGGTACCCGAAAATCGGCTTTCTTCTACCACAGCGGATAGTGCAAATTTCAGTGGAGGAGCGGTTTAGATTAAAACTCCTTTTAGAAAATGCCTTCGTACTATCAAAACTATTAGTAGCACTGCTATAATCAAGTTAAAATTATCCAACTAATTTTGTTTATAAGCAAACAATCCGTTTTTAGGGCTTTGTTGAAGTAACTTTGTCGTTTTTGTTGCTCCAACTTAATTTTGATTGTACTAATCTAACTTTTTGGTATTATAAAAAAGTGAAACAAGCAAGAAGTTTTGTCCAGTTTACCAGTACTTTTTGCCCTTGAAAGGAAGGAAAAAAAATTAATAATAATATCTGTATCCTAAAACAACAAAAACAAAACATCTTTCTATATTTTTTGTTTTGCCCATGCCCCAAGTATCCCTATGAATAGTAATTAGGCTTTTCCCTCATTTCCCTAAACGTTTCAGCCACTTTCCCGCAAGTTTCAAAATATAAATCGTTTGAAAGCCCGCTGTTATCAGATCTCGGAGATGTTCGACTGAATGCTCTCATGAAGCGATTTAATTTCCTTTTACGAGCTAACATGATGTTTACTAATTAAGAGCGGATCACGTAGGCCCGCCAGTGGAGCCCGAGTGTGGGGCCCCTAATGAGTAATCGGAAGCCATTATTTATTATTTGGCAATATCACGAACGATACAAAACTCCATCTTAGTATGCAACCCCCCTTAAATATGAAAATTTTCTGATGATCTTAACATTTTCGACAATATGCGTGCCGTGCGTATCTCTTTTCGAAGAATTTAATTAGAAACGCTTCGAATGGTTACTTCTGTATGTATAAATGTAATTATCCTCCCCCCGCCCCCGCATCCGTTCACGTAATGTAGAAAGATCCTGAAAATCTACCCATCCCGCACTGTGAACCCTACAAAAAGGGATGCTTAAAGGGCGAGTGAAGATTTGCGGATGGCAGCAAATTTCTTACAAATATCTGAAAGTCTTTAGAAAAAGTTGAGCAACACCGTAGAATAAAAATAAATACACTGAGAAAAAAAAATGTATTGATAAATTGAACAAAACTGGCTTTTTTCATTTTTTTTTTCTACCCAAAAAGTTAGTTTAGTAAAATCAAAATTATGTTAGAAAAACAAAAACTACAAAAGTTACTTTAACAAAGCCCTAAAAACGGATTGTTTGCTATAACCAAAATAAATTTATTAATTTTAAATTGTTTTTTTAAGTTGATTTTAACAGTGCAACTCGTTGTTTCGATAGTATGAAAATATTTTTTAAAAAGATTTTAAAGCTTAACATATCGCCCGCTGAAATCTGCACTATCCGATTTTCGGATACTATCAGAATTGATAGAAATTAGCTAGCTAGCTCTGGTTTTTTGCATTTATTGCTGATTTTGGATAGTATGACGACATTTTCTGAAAAGATTTTAAATCTAAAACGCTCTGGCGGTATTTGTTTTATATATGTCCTTAAATCCCTGAAGAGTTTCCTTTCTATTAAAATTAAAACTTTAAAAGTCGTGCTTAATTGTGGCCTTTAAACAAAACGTTGTTGATTTATCCAGTGAACTGTGTTGAGTTTAAATTAAAAAAATTAATTTGTTTATTATAACCGAAAAGTCGGTAGACCAAGTATTTGGTAAATGTAAACTTAATTTGTGGTCCTTTTTATCAGTGTTTTTTCTCACCGCACTGCTGGCGTTTTTAATTTTCCTTTCCTTATTATAAACTCTGGTTTCTCAGACCCATGAACAAAAAACGAAAACGAGGTAGATTAGCTTAAAATACTGATTTTAATCACTTCTAGGTTTGTCAAATTTTAGTATCCTAAAGTCAGTCGCTTGATATTATAATTCTAGTAAAGTCTCACCATCTCAAAGTAGTATTTTTGCATACTATCAAAATACGGTGTATAATTGTTTAATTTCCGGGTCAAACAGACTCACGTTTGTATAAAAGTAATGATGCTATTTTTAGAATTTTCATAGAAAGGGTTTAAAAGTGTGGCAAAGAGGAAAGGTTTGGTAGACCTCTTAAAAACATTCATCTTTTGGTATTTACTCGCTCTTAAAACGGTCGGTCTGGTTCCATCACCTGAAATTAACCACCTCATCCCTGTTTAGGACCTAAGAATATTTTGCATAAAAATTAAATGAAAATGTTTGAAGGTGCCTTAATCAACTCTTTAGAAGGAAATGGTCTCCTTTTGGTACCATGTACAATTTCTTATATATTTTTATTGTGTACGAAGAAAAAAAAAATAAAATAAATAAAAAAAAGAACTAACCTTCTCGAACCTTTTCCATCGCGTGCCTCTTTTCACTTTCAAATCATTTGTCCTAACCCTGAGGCTGTGTCGTGCGCTCCCCTAAATGGCTTTGTTATCGAAACTTTTTTAAGTAAAATGGTAACAAAAGCCTCCTTATAGAAATTTATGGAGATGATAACAATTTAAAAGGGTCATTCTTGTTTTCTACAATCCTTCTGTAGGGCTCTGACTGCTCCCATTCTCTTCCCGCCAATTTCTGTCCCGTCTTTCACTTTCAAAAAAAAAAAAAAAAAACATAAAGACCGCCTTGTTATTATAATTTTTATTAGCTCCCCCGCATCTTAAAAACGAAGGTTCTTCATAGGCTCGAAATTATTCATTCAATTTATTCCTTTCGTATTTTTTTATAAATTATATTACATAAACTTATTTTGGAACATAAAAAAATTATTTAATATTTAAATTGAAGACTATGCAGCCAATACACTGAAAAACAAGTACTAGTAAATTGAATAAAACTGGCTTGTTTCACTTAAGAATATTTTCTAAAAATATTTTAAATCTAAGACACTCGCCCGCTGAAATCTGCACTATCCTCTGCGGTAGAAGAAAACCGATTTCCAGCTACTATCAGAATTGATAGAAATTAATTAGCTAGCTCCGGTTTTTTGCATTTATTTTTGATTTTGGATAGGATGAGGGCATTTTCTGAAAAGATTTTAAATCTAAAACGCTCTGGCGATATTTGTTTTATATGTTTCCTTAAATCACTGAGGGGTTTCCTTTCTATTAAAATTAAAATCTTAAAAATCGGGCTTAATTGTGACCTTTAAACAAAACTTTGTTGATTTTCCAGTGAACTTGGTTGAGTTTAAATTAACAAAATTAATTTATTGGCATAAATTGAGTTTGGGGTCTCTTCACGGATTTTGATGAAATTTTGTAAAAATGTCCATTTAAGGCCAAAAGTGACGGATATGCAAGAAAAAATTTGTCGGTCGCTTATATTTTCTCAGATATTTAACTTTAAAATTCTGACAAGTGATAGTTTTTCTTTTAGTTAAAATTATATAAAAACCTTAAATTAAAAATGTTTCCACCGATTTTCTGAAAATAAGAAAAATTTTACTTTACTTCGATTTCTCATTTCATTCAAAATAAATGCGTGCTTGTCACTGTCAATAAATCAGAAAAGATATTTACGTTTAATACTTTAATTTCAAAAATTTTTGAAGAATTTTTTGATAATGAAAAGGTGGAAATATCTTTAATTTATTTTATAACGAAATTTTATGGGAATATGTCAAAAATCGTGGTGGCAAAATGTCAATTTTCAAAATTTCTAAGTTTTGCATATTCATCACTTCTGACTCCAAATGAACACTTCTAAAAGTTTTATCAAAATCTGTGAGGAGATCTCAAACTCAATCTGTTCCAATTTGTTTATTATAACCAAAAAACACGGTGAATTTAAAATCGGCTAAGAATTTTAAATATTAAGTTAAGTTAATTTTTTGTTTTTTTTACCAATGTTTTTTTAGAATTAACCGGAAATATTGTTTATTATTATTTTTTCCGTCAAGTTCAAGGACTATAAAATGATTGGTTATTAAAATTGAACAGCTGAATTATTGTTGAAGATGATTAACAGGGGGATAGTTTTCGATAACCTTAACCTTTTCTGTAAGTTTCCTTATTGCATTATCTGCCATTATATAAAATTACTTTACAACCAATTTGATGCATTTTCATTCACCATGATTATTGATTATTTGATTCGATTCAATTGTTCTGAGCTGGAAATTTTTAAAATTGCTGGTAGTTAACAATGATTGGTTTTTGAAACGAATTATATATTAAATATTAAGGACATTTTTTTTTTAAATAATTTCCTCAAACTGAAAATTCTGAATTGTTAAGCGATTTGTATAGAAGGGGTGGAGAATTTGAAGAGAATCTTGTTAAAAATCATTGAATCACTCCATAAATTTTCCAGAATTCAATATAAAATGCGCTTCTACATGCTCCCAGAGGAATTCAAGCAATTCACTCCATCTTCGCATCATATCTTGGAAAAAAAAAAAATATATGAGTGATTGATCCCAAGATCACACTCAATCCAAGCGAAAATCGACATACCTACAACCCCCTTTTACATCAGGAAGTAACCGAAAAGAGAAAAAAAAAAAATATTGCAGGAATCCACCCCCGTTTTCTTCTCGTCCGAAACTCGTCCTTCACTCAAAAATTTCAGGTTGTGAACCAACTTAAATCTTCTCGAAGGTATGGTGAATACCAGGAAAACTTCCAAGAAGCAGCACACGCTTGAAAAGTTTAATAAATATAAGGGAGATCCTAAAGAAAAATAATTCATTTAAAAATATACTTTATAAAATGCTGGTGTGCGGTGTATGGAGGCCCTCAAACCCAGGCGTTAACACTGTCTGTCCGATGGAAAAAAATATTCTGTTTGAAATTTCGACGCAACAACTATGCCAGGTATTGATTAATGGCACCGTCTCAAAAACCCTGCCATGATAAATCTCCGCACTCAAAAAATATAAAAAATTATCTTAATAATTTTGTAATATTTCATGAAGAAAAGAAAAATAAATAAATTGAGGGAGGAAAGATGGCCCTTTTTCGGATTCTTTTTGATGGTCCAGCGATATTGACCACACTTTTCCCCATCTAATAATTATTATTGAATTTTCACACAGCTTTATACTCTTTGTGCCCTAAATCACTTGAAAACAGCAGAAATACTTCTTAATTTTCTATCATAAGTTCTAAACCCTACGGCTTCATGGAAATTCAACTTACAGAAAATTATGATTGATTGAATTTATTTAAAATGCCCACTAAAATTAAAGTAAAGGGCTAATCACCCCTATACTGAGACAAAAGAAAAAAAAAACATTAGCCAAAATTATTTACATTTACCAAATACTTGGCAGGTATTCAGCACATAAACAAATTAATTTTGTTAATTTAAACTCAATTAAGTTTACAACTCAATCAAGGTTTTCTTTAAAGGCCATAATTAAGACCGATTTTTAAAATTTTAATTTTAATAGAAAGGAAACCCTTCAGGGATTTAAGGAAACATATATGAAAAAAATACCGCCAGAGGTGGTTTAGATTTATAATCTTTTTAGAAAATGCCCTCATACTATCCAAAATCAAAAATAAATGCAAAAAACCAGAGCTAGCTAACTAATTTCTAGAAATTCTAATAGTACCCGAAAATTGACTTTCTTCTACCGCAGCGGATAGTGCAGATTTCAACGGACGAGGTGTTAAGATTTAAAATATTTTTAGAAAATATTCTCATACTATCGAAATAACGAGTAATTTAAAAATTCAAGTTAAACATAACAAATTAATTTTGTTTATTGCAACCAATTCGTTTTTAGGGCTTTGTTAAAGTAAACTTTGTCATTTTAATTGTTCCAACCTAATTTTGATTGTACTAAACTAACTTTTTGGCATAAAAGTGAAACAAGCCAGTTTTGCTTAATTTAGTAGCACTCATTCTCAATGTGCTGATAAACTAAATAGCATACCTTTTATTCCCTTTGCCCATCTTCATCCCGGAATTTTCAAGACGGGTGTAGGAAGGGCATCATCGCAGCATGGGGCCACCAAAAAAAAAAATAAAATAAAATAAATTGAAGCGACGTCTTCAAGTACACCAGGACTATCAAGGCTCTGGGGCTCTGGTCCTGCCCCTGTCTGGGGGTCGTGTTCCAGTGGGTGCTCCTCTGCCACGTTTATTCCGTTGACAGCCCCGGCCCTCCCCGGAGTAGGACAACTCTCATCCCGAACGCACTGTCTTTACGGGGAGTGGAATTCGGTCCATTAACAATTCAGCAGACGACCTCGCAAATAAGGAAAGGGATAAGGCACATCACTTTTTCAAGATGTACCTTACGCAACTTTGTACATTTTCGAATGAATCTCTTTGATCCACGAACGAGTCAGGGTTGGTGGGGTTTGTGCCGGGTCTGGGGATGGTTTGGTTGTAGTATAATTTCGCAAGCGGACCAAAAACCTTCCATTTCGCTTTTTGTACTCGAATTCTCATCCGATGGACCACTTTTTCATACCTTGAGGCGATTTCCTCATTTCCTTCTCGTATATCTTTATTTTTATATTTTTGTTTTTTTAAGCAGTTTTATCTCTTGGGAGTATTATCGCAAACGTAACAAGAATTTTATATTCTTCCCAATATTAAGGAATTTTTACTTTTTTCGCATAGAATGAATAATTTTTATATTGCTCATTCATACATTAAAAGTATTCAAAACATATTTTTTTCTTCTAAAAAAAAATTATCTAAAAAGGCTAAACTTCGTGGGTAAACCATAAAAAAATTAAGAAACAAAATTTCGAATTTTCTAACAAATTTTTTCGTTTCGATTAATAGTAAAAAATATATCTTTTGAAATATTTTTAATTTTTAATGGTTCATCTTGGTGGTGATATTGTTTCGAATGTACTTGAAATTTCCAAAGGTTCCATCAATAATTTTTTGAGTTATACGCAGTTTTAAGACTCGCATCTCCAAAAGTGACCAATATATAATAGTTCCACTTTTTTTGATTATTTGTAGACAAAAAAAAATTATATTTTTACACTTAAATGTAGGTACTAACAAATAATATACAATTTTTTAACAAAATTGAGTTATTCATTCTATACAAGAAAAAAATTTTTTGTAATTTTCTTCATGTTGAACCAGAGTGTTTTATAATATTTTGAAATAAACTGAAATCTATTAAAGAATAAAAAATTATCATATATGTATTTTATTTTAAGGCAACGTGAAATCAGGTCAACTATTTAATCACGGATTTTAATTTTATTTTTTTGTACATTGGGACAGAGGTACAGGTTGGGTTACAAATGTTATTATTAAAAGCTAAAGCACATTCCTTGTAATTGGGCCTAGTAATTGGCTCATTTCATTTATAATTTCCTGGGCCTAAAACCCTAGGCATATAAAACGTAAAAAAAGCTCTTTTGCCTGCCACAAAGTTAGACTCATGTATACCTTCAGTCAATCCACCCTGTTCGTTAACCTAAAGTATAGGGCACATGGGGCAAAAAAAAAAGAAGTAAATAAAAAAAAATTTAAATTGCACCATCATACTTTGAGGTAAATCGCCAGACGAGCTGCTGAAATTAAATCCTTTTTGGGGGGGAGTTGTACAACAGAGGGTTGCAGGGGTTCTGGTCACAGGAATACGCCTGTTTTAAGGGTATTAGTTTCATAGAAAGTGTGTTTTAGGTATTTAAAATAAATTAAGGTCTAAATCTAACATATCTTTTATAGAATAGAAAACCGAAAACAAGATTTTTATTAAAGGTTTTATGATGAGTTTTATATTGGTACAATGGTCATCACGTGTATCGCATTTGTAAGAAAAGAAAAAAATATATTTATATATCTTTATAAAAACAGAATTCAACCGGACGTGTCATTTGGCCGACATGTGCTCCATTTATCCCTCATCCAGAAGGTTTGGAAAGGGCAGGGAGGGATGGCGAGACATATCCTTTTGGAATAGTCTCAGGAGCACCAACTGTTTAATTTTAGATATCCGCCGAAGAGGGTTACACACAGAAACATATAAAAAAAAAAAAACAGGAAGAAAACAAAAAGAAACAAGTGGACGGGACGTCAATCTAAAAAAAAAAAAATATATATATATATATATATAACTCCAACTTCTTTCCATCTACAACAAAAATCCTTACCTAAATTGGAATCGATCTTTGGCACTAGCCCTACATTTTTTTTCCCATTCTCAAACATTTCCCGCCTACTCAGGGAAGTTTCTTGTCCAAAACAAAGAGCTTCCTTTTTTGCCTTTTTTTTTTTTTTATCGTAGACCTACCTATGTACATACATATATAGTCTTTTTTTCTTGTTGTCGTTCATGTAATGTCACATAATCTTCGAATTTTCGGGGATTCCCCTCGTTATTCAACCTTTTTTTTTTTTTCTTTTTAGCTAAAGGACGATAATTGTCATCCTCATCCAGCGTAGGGTGTGATTTTAATATATGTGTAGTCCTGAATTATCTCTTTCGTGACAACAATAGTTGAAATCCCGGAAACGGAAGTACGCCTTAAAACCCTACCTTCTTCCCATTTTATCTTATGGAAAAATTTTTACGATCTATCACCTTTTGTTGGGGGGTAATTGATCCATGCACTGCTTCATGAATAAAAAGTCTACCGGGTCTGCTAGCTAGGATTTATGCCCATACATATAACATACATGTATGTACATAAATATATATAAAAATATATGTTTTATGCCCTCAATGAATTTATCTAACTGAACCGTCTGAACCACCCTGTAACTACATACAATATCTTGTCATTTTTGATAGGACAGGCTCCGCCATAAAAATATATCCAAGTCATTCAAAGGATAATAGAAATCGATTGATGCGAACTGAAATTAGCAGAAGGTGGTGACCCTCCCTCTTCATTCAGAAAAAAAAAATATTGGTAAAAAGAACCAAAAATTAAGTTTACATTTTACCAAATACTTTGCGGGTTTTCAGCCTATCGACTGTTTGGTTATATAATAAACAAATTAATTTTGTTAATTTAAACTAGCAACGAAGTTTACTGGAAAAAAACAAAAAGGTTTTGTTTAAAGGCCACAATTAATTCTGATTTTTTAAAATTTTAATTTTAATAGAAAGGAAACCCTTCAGGGATTTAAGGACATAAGTATATAAAACAAATACCGCCAGAGCTAAAATTATAAATGTCGGCAGGAGCGGTTTAGATTGAAACACTTTTTACAAAATGCTCTTATATTATCCAAAATCCGCAGCGGATAGTGCAGATTTCAGCGGGCGAGGGGTTTAGATTTAAAATATTTTTAGAAAATGCCCTCATACTATACAAAATTAACAATAAATGCAAAAAACCAGAGCTAGCTAAGTAATTTCTATCAATTCTGATAGTACCCGAAAATCGGATTTCTTCTACCGCAGCGGATAGTGCAGATTTCAAAACAGCAAGCACTTTTACAATGAACTTGAAAAACCAAGTTAAAATTAACAAATTAAGTTTGTTTACAACAAACAGTCCGTTTTTAGGGCTTTGTTGAAGCAACTTTGTCATTTTGGTATAATTGTGATTTTACTAAACTACTTTTTTGGTAGATAAGTGAAACAAGCTAGTTTTGCTCAATTAACCAAGACATTTTTTTTCTCAGTTTAGGGTTAGTTAGATGGGTCTTTATAAGTGCAATATTAAACCAAGAAATAAATCTTAAACCTTCATAAAAGGGCCCTCAAACCCTTCTGTTTTAGAACTCAAAAAGTCAGGCGGAATGTAAGCCTTTATACACTTGTGAACAGTCAAATGACAGAAAATGCTTTCTGTAGCAGACATTGAGTACATTTATGTGAAAGAAAAATAAATAAAAAATTCAGCACTTTCAATCAGATACATGATATTATACCTGAAAAGATTTTGAAGAGGTGACATTTTGTTGAACGTTTCATATTTTCAGTGTGGTAGAGGAAAAGAGTTATATAATATTTATGTCTATAATTTACAGATTTACTATGAAATCATATATTTTTTTTTTTCAGGGAATGGATGAAATCCATTTACCTAAAAGTCCCTTAATCAATTCACCTTTGAACGCGCAACAAAAACATAGAATGTACTGAATATTTAATGTTGTACGTGATCTGCAAAATTATCCTGGACACCACTAGATGTATTCTATATGTATTTTATGTCTTAATCTTTGACCTCGAAAACCAGATAAAGATACTATCTAGATTTGAGGTCCTTCCCTCCTGAGCCCTTCGCCTCCTGTCAATTTCATAACTTATCCGGGGAATGGTAGGACATGCCGTAAAAGGATAGGAAACAAATCCAGCTAAAATATGAAATTGTTTTGGCCCCAGCAACAAAAATTTTTGTCAATGCCACTTCGACCTGAACTGAATTAATCATGAAAAAGAATTTATACCATATATGTTTTGGATGTATATAATATTTTTTTTTTTTTTTTATTCGAATAGACATTCATACTTACATATTTTGTGCCCCAACATGTAGGCATCACTCCCAAAAATTTATCCCCCCATACCAAAACCCCCAAAAACGATTTCATAGGGTGTCAATATTTCGTTATTTTGTATGCAGAGCCATACACCTTTAACTTGCCTCTTACGAAAAGTTATTGCCGATTACTTCACTCTGATGTCGCCCCGCTGTGCTCTGATACAAGTGACATGTGTCTGAATTTTTTCTATTTTATATTTTAAATGAAAAAAAAAAATATATATATGTATATATGTTTATATACATATATTTTTAGGATTTCAATAACCCTTCCAATCAGAGTGTTTTCAAAGGTTCTCTTTATGGAATCATTTTTTCTACCATCTAGAAAACATACATACATTTAATTTTTCTAAACATTTCATGGAAATAATATTACGCAATTTAATTAAAAATAATTTTTCCGAGAATTTTTTTGCATTATATACTTGAACTAAAAGATAATCCTGTATTAACATTTACCTGGAATAAATTAAATCTGAAAACTCTGAAGTATATATGAGAATTGCTTTGGCTTCCAGTCATTCCTAGAACTAAAAGTACTAAAAGAAAATTGAATCCTTGAGTGCGGTGCTTGGGAGGAAATCTCTAGGTGCATGCTTTATATTAAAAATCTTTCAGGATAATTGCAATTTCCTGGAAATATAATTTTTCCTTGCAGTATAAACATGATTAGATCAACTATAATGCATCTAACTTTAACCAATACTGCAGGGTTGAACTCTTGCTGCAATATAGCAAGCTCTATTCACTTTGCATACCTCAATAAAGGCTTAAAATTAAATATTAATAATTTGCGAAAATCATTCAATACAAAGGCTCTTTAGAGTTTCAATAACGCTATTAATGAAGTAAGAATCCAACAACACAGCCGTATTTTCCTGACAGCAATTTAATGAAGTCTACTCACCTACGAAATTAATATTGTCTGCAGTTCCCAACTAATATTAGTTAATTTTGCTACCAGCCTTTCCATTGCCCTTTTTGGTGTTTGTCAATAAAACCATTTGAGATTTAATTACTTTTAGCTCTTTTGTATGCGGAGGAAAAATATCGAACTGAAATTAATTAATTTTTACTAAATATTGCTTCAGAAATTATCTGGGATCCTCAAAGTTTGTTCGCAAAAATTTTGCAATTAAAAATATTCATTTTAAGGGATTTGACCACTTTGAAATCTTTAAATTATAGTTAGTTTTTAGAAACCTGTTTTCAAACCGATTTTAAACCGACTTCAAATTACTATGAAAAAAAATACATTTTTAAATTATCTATTGAAATATGTAGGGGTTTGTGATCCTTGCCCTAAGTCGTTTCTTTCAAGCCCTTAGTCAACTATGAGAACCTTAACTATAAAAATTATTTTATTATTTATAGTTTCTTTTGTTGGTGTATTTTAGAAAAATTTAATTTAATAAAACAATAGTTCTTTAATCCTGAAAATGTCTGTCAGGAACTTTTAGGGTTTTCTTGTGAAAACATCAGGAAAATTACCTCAAGTTTATATTTCAAATTGTAGACTCTTCTCTGATTTCAAAATATTCCCTTAGGGAATTTAAACTGACATTAATTTTTCTGGCTGCTAACTTTAGATTTCGCCAGTAATTAGAAATTTGTTTAATAAGACAGGGGAGTATTCATAAAAAAAAAAACCTTCTGTAATTTGAAACTGCATAATGTTTGAAAACTTCTTCTAACTTTTAAATGAATTAATGGGAATTTAATTTTTTATTTTTCGATTTTATCAAATATTAGAATTCTTTTAATAATTCAGTTTTGTGTTATTATGTTTCTATTGGTTTTGTATCCAATTAATTTCCACTTACAAGAAATATTCAAACAATAATTGAACTTAATTGGTGCACTATTGATCCTAATGTATTTACTTCAATTATAATCGGAATCCTAGAAATTTCCAAGATTTATATGGTAGATGAAATTTTGAAATGAATTGTGACTGTGACGCTTCATTAGGACGAAAATTATACGTCCTCTGTGGAAATTGTGTGGTCACGGAATGGATTAATATCAGAAAAGGAAATATTTGCGGTAGCAATTACCCTTCTATAGGAATCCCTACGGATTTTGCTTACTTTGATTTTGTATTGCCATTTTTCTTTCCTTGTCCCTCTATCTTATTTTATTTTCTGGTTGAAGAAAGAAGAAAAAATTATGGTGCGCCTTTATTGTTTCTATATATTTTTACCGACTGTTATATCCGGGCAATTGTTTAAATTTATTTTATATTTTTCATTCCCTATGGAAAGGTGATTTCTCTCCAGAAATTCCTATGGGAAACGAATACTATCAGGGATCATTTAAATTCATGGCACGCTACTCAATCCATATGTATGTCACGTCTAAATTTTGTGGGTTTAACACAGGGGGTTTGTACCGTCAGCTTTATTTTTTATATTTTATATGGTAAATACATTTCTAGCTCGTTAAAAATTCTATTTTAAACTGTCGGTTTTAAGGTTAGAGGTACCCAGGGACATATATCAAAAAAAAATACTAAAATACATTTTCAATAAATCACTGAAGGTGCCTTTTATAAGCCTACATTTTGTATATATTTCAGGCGAAAAAAAAGGTTCATACCAATTAAATTCTCAAAAATTTACACGATTCCCTTTTACTATATAATTTATATGTAATATGTGGGGGTGCATGTTTTCAAAGAGACGTGAACTTGACTTACAACTGTGCGGGTTGGATCAATTTCACGGGACAACCACTTTGTAGTTGTCCCCATTTACTGATTTTGCCGGCGTGTCCCAAAAATAAGAAAGGTACCCATCGAATTTTGTGAGCCACAATATGATGTTAGTATGAGTTATTTTCTTCATTTTTCTTCTGGCGGAAATTGTAAGGAATAGGCAATGAAACCTAGCAAAAATTACTCTATAGGATTTTCTTTGGGGCAGTGTGGGACGGTATCCTCTATTTCACGCATGAAATATGAAAGATATTAGCTAAGATATGTGCAGTTGGGTGTACCCCATGGAAAATACTTGGGGATTAATCTGGATGAGCACACAAAATCCAGGACTTAAGTAAATAAGGCAGTTTATATTTCTGGAGGGTCATACTCCGATAAGTCCTAAAAAGTTTGTGTTTCGGTTGCGGATTGAAGAGGCGGCCCCTTTATTTCATTTTATTTTCTTATACCTAGATTTAAATCTCTTTTTTTCCATTAAGCAAATCAGGCAAGTAAGAGATGTTGTACATTTGGTGAAAAAAAAGAATATATATATATATATACATATATTATATCCCTTTTTTTTCCTTCTTCAAAAGGACGAAATTCACTTAATCAAGCTCCTGCTGGGAAAGAGATCAAAAAATGATTTCTTTCTAAAGTAGCAGAAACCTTTCCTACCTACAATCGTCAGAATTTTAAGATTTTTATTCAGTTTTTGGCTTAGTGCGAGATGGGAAAGAAGAAAAGGTTTGTTTCTGATGGATTTCGTTTTTCTTTCTTTATTTTGTAAAAACAGAATAGAAAACTTTAAAATTCTCACGATTTGTAAGAAGAAAACTACACTGAAACAACAAAAAGGACAAGTTTGCTATTAACAAAATGATTTTGTTAATTTTAACTTAGTTTTTATATTGTTTATAATCAGTGCTACTCATTGTTTTGATAGTACGAGGACATTTTCTAAAAATGTTTTAAATTTTAACCCCTCACCCGCTGAAATCTGCACTATCCGCTGCAGTAGACGAAAGCCGTTTCCGGGTGCTATCAAAATTTCTAGAAATTAGTTAACTAGATCTTGTTTTTTGTATTTATTTTTGATTTTGGTTAGTATGAGGGCATTTTCTAAAAAGAGTATCAATCTAAATCGCTCCTACCGGCGTTTAATATTTTTGCTCTGATTGCATTTGTTTAAATATGTTTCCTTAAATCCCTGAAGAATTTTCTTTATATTAAAATTAAAATTTTAAAAAATCGGGCTTAATTTTTGCCTTTAAACAAAAAATTTTTGATTTATCCAGTGAATTTGGTTAAGTTTAAATTAACAAAATTAATTTCTTTATTATAACCAAAAGCATGCCAAGTATTTGGTAAATGTAAAATTAATTTTTGGTCTTTTTTACGAGTGTTTTTTTCTCAGTAAAGTGAAGGTATCGATGGTATACCTAAAATATGATAAAAAAAACAATTATTTTTTTAATTTGAAAATCGTGCGATGTGCGAAGTGACCCTTTTTATCATCAGAAATTCCTCCCTTCCAGCTACTACCCCTCTGTCAAAATCTGTAGGACCCTACATAATCAAAATGGGTGCAGAGTGTAGAAAGATCGGAAAACTTTTCCATTAAGAATTCTGTTTCCGGTCAAGTGCTCCCCTCACGGAAAATAAACGATTAAAACCAAATTTCCTAAAAGCATTTCCCTCCACCCACATACAAATTCCCATCCTCCTTGGTCTAATTTTTAAGGGTGGGTGATAGAGGTGTTGTCCGAGCAAATGGAAAACTGGTAAAATATTGAAAGGCTGATTATTCAATTAAATTTAAATTGAGCAATGAAAAATTCAGTAGACCCTTCTGTGCCCCAATGAACCAGAGTTCGGTTGCCAGTCTTGTGGGGCTTATCCGAACCCACTCCTTTTAGCCTTTTTTTTCCTCTGTGGCCTTCTACAGCTCGGATTTAAAATAATTTTCTCTTTTCCTCGAGTAAAGAAATGCGGAAAAGATTCAACATACAGATGAAGAATTTAGATATGTATGTACAAATGCGATTTTCCGAGATTCTTATTTTATATCGGGTCGTCGCATAATTTCATGAATTGTATTTTCCGCATTTAATTTCACCTGAGCTTAAAAAAAGAAAAAAAAAAGAAATAGTGGTCTCCATTTCCTATATATGAACTTTATCTAGAAGGACCTTTTCCTCCCGTAGTTTTGTAAAAGGATAAAATAAATAAAATTTCTACGAGCATAGGCCTCATATTTGAATTCTATTTATAAGCTAAATCTTACCCTATTTTGCCAGTTTAGCGTTATACTTCCCAAAACTTTTACCCCAAACCTATAGACCAATTTTCAGGGATTTCTGGAAAGCTAGATGACTCCTAAACATTTTGAGGTTAGGCTTATTTCTTTTATAAACTTAAAACCCTCTTTTACACTGAGAGAAAAAAAATACTGATAAATTAAACAAAACTGGTTTCACTTTTCTACCAAAAAGATAGTTTAATACAACCAAAATTAGGCTGAAGCAACAAAAAGGACAAGTTTGCTATTAACAAAATGAATTTGTTAATTTTAACTTGGTTTCATAAATTGATTATAATTACTGCTCCTCGTTGTTTTGATAGTACGAAAACATTTTCTAAAACGATTTTAAATCTTAACCCTTCGCCCGCTGAAATCTACATTATCCGCTGTGATAGAAGAAAGCCAATTTTCAATTACTAGTTATCAGAATTTATAGAAATTAATTAGCTAGCTCGGATTTTTTGCATTTAATATTGACTTTGGATAGTATGAGGGCATTTTCTAAAAATATTTTAAATCTAAAACGCTCCTCCGCCGAAATCTGCACTATTCGCTGCGGTAGAAGAAAGTCGATTTTCAGATACTATCAGAATTTCTACAAATTAGTTAGCTAGTTCTAATTTTTGGCATTTATTGTTGATTTTGGATAGTATGGGGACATTTTCTAAAAAAGAATTAAATCTAAACTGCTCCTCCGCTGAAATCTGCACTATCCGTTGCGGTGGAAGAAAGCCGATTTTTGCGTACCATCAGAATTGATAGAAATTAGTTAGCTACTTCTGGTTTTTTGAACTTATTGTTGATTTTGGATAGTATGAGGATATTTTCTTAGTTTTTTAAATTGGCTAAAAACCTACCAAGTAGATATTTGGTAATTGTAAACTTAATTTTTGGTTCTTTTTACCATTGTTTTTTTCTAAGTGTAACCGGATGATATTAGGGCTTGTCTGAACAAAATGCTCGTCGGGAGGTTCTATATCAAAACCGATATAATTGTCGAAGTTGTCTAAATTATCTTCCGATTATATAAGGCGACAAAAGGTGACAAATTATTTTAAAAGCATGTCAAAAACGCTGTCAATTAACCTTGCAAAAGAAAATCTCCCTTAAGGGGATGCTTCAATTTAACCCCTCAACTGGCATGTCATCATCACATTTCAACAAGAACAAGCTAGTTGCCGTTGAAAACTCATAGACTCGTTAAGCGGGGGTGGTGGAAAATCTCCGGCACATGTATCCAGTACAAATGTCATTTACACCCCCTTCCATCTTAAGACAATTGTCGTGTCCTTCTTCACCTTTTCCCAACCGCAAGAGCTAGAAGTTGGAGGTGTGCTTCAGGGTTTGACACCAACAAACAATAAACGAAGGACAAAAGGCACCTAGCACCACCACTACCACCACCAAGATATGACAGGTGAAAAAAGAAAAAAACATAAACCCCCAAAACCCCCAAACCCACTTACCTCAACTCAACTCAGTGACTCGACCAACTAATGGCCCCATGATAGTCGGGGGTGGGATTGGTTATGAGGAGAAAGGGGTGCAAATCTTAATCTCACAATCGGAGGAGGGAAATGAAAGTGTACCGGTAAGGTTCGAAGGTTCTTAAATGAACCTATTTAGGGAGCACCGCAATATGAGCTAGTGATGTAACGACCGGGGAGACGACACTAATGAAAATTGAAACATTGATCACTTCAGCCCTTAGTCTTTTATTCAGTTCAAGCGCATTGTTCTGCTCCATTATTTGATATCAACTTCAAGGAGTAAAATATCAAGTTGCATTCTACTTAAAATATATTTATTTTATTTTTTAAGGGTTTTGTACCTTAAAAGGAAAAAACGGAACCCTTATTAAAACCACTTTCATGACCGTCTATCCGTCTGTCACAGAGGTTTTTCTCGAAAACTATGTAACTTAGGAATTTGAAATTTCGCACAGTTTTAGGGCTTGATGACGCCTACGTACAATTACCAGTCGATTAGAAAAAAAAAATTATTTTAGACTAGCTGACCCAATTTCAATAAATTTAATATTTGATCGTTTTGTGAATTTGTGAAAAATCTATTGGAAATGTTTAAACAAACTAAAAATCAGGAAAAAATATATTTCTAATTGATCATTGTATCTATTAACGATTGTGGCCATGGATATTAAATTTCAGAAGTACGCCAATGGAAAATTTTACATACGAGATGAATTTTCTATCGGTAGTACACCGCTGAAATGCTTGAAATGTCTGATGTTTTTGGAATGTGATTGACTTGGAGCCATGCGGTTTTGTTCCAAAATTTAAGTCACAATTGAATTATGTCAGAATTTCATCTTAACCAAATGATTTATTTTCTTCCATTAAATTTGAAATCGCAATGAATTTCAATGTGTTTTATTTACATTTCGATTTCGTAGATAAATCTGTAAATTTGTTTGAGATAAAACGACGAAACCTAATTCATTTCATGAAACGATTCCAATGAACTTAAAACAGAATCACAATTCAATTGGAAATAAACAACTGAATCAATTTTTTGTCACTATGTAACCAATATTTGCACACAAAACAAATGTAATTTTATTTCAATTTAGGCTGGAATTCGTTTTTCCAGATTTTTCTTTCAATTAAAACATTCAATTGAGTTATTTCCATCCTGGGAGCATAACGAATAAAACAAAAAAATTATCAATCAAATATATTATTACTATCGTCAGTTATGATCTAAAGTGCCTGCAAAAATTATGACTTTTCCAGTTTGTACGAATTTTTCGATAGAAAAAATCACTTTTTTCCCGAATTTTCCAATTTTCTGGGCAACTTTTCTAATTTTTCTTTCCCTAAGAACCTTATTCGGAATATTACGAATATTTAAAAACAAAAAATAGCCAAAACGGTCCAGCCGTTCTCAAGTGATGCGGTTACCAACGAACAGCATTTAATTTTTTTTTATATAGATTTAAATGGTGGGTTAGTTTGGTCCAAAGAAGCAAAAAATAATTATAATGAACATATCGTGTATCATTTGAAAGAGCTACCTGTAAGAATTCGAAAAATATTTTTTGTTATATAATTTAATAATAATAATAATAAAATCAGCATTCTTCTACCGCAGCGGATAGTACAGATTTCAGCGGGCGAAGGGTTAAAATTTAAAATCTTTTTAGAAAATGCCCTCATACTATCCAAAATTAACAATAAATGCAAAAAATCGAAGCTAGCTAACTAATTTCTATTAATTCTGAGAGTACTCGAAAATTGGCTTTCTTCTACCGCAGCGAATAATGTAAATTTCAGAGGAGGAGCGTTTTAGATTTAAAATATTTTTAGAAAATGCCCTCATACTATCCAAAATCAATAATAAACGCAAAAAACCAGAGCTAGCTAACTAATTTCTGTAAATTCTGATAGTACCCGAAAATCGAATTTCCTCTACCGCAGAAAATGTCCTCGTACTATCAAAACAACGAGTTGCACTTTTATAATCAATTAAAAGAACCAAGTTAAAATTAAGCAATTAATTTTTTTTATTGCAAACAATTCGTTTTTAGGGCTTTGTTAAAATAACTTTGTCGTTTTTATTGCTCCAACCTAATTTTAATTGTACTAAACTAAATTTTTGGTAGAAAATTGAAACAACTCAGTTTTGTTCAATTTTCCAGTACTACTTTTTTTCTCAGTACTGAACAATCGGAAGAATCCCATTGCTCCTTGTGTGTCATAAATTTACTTATGTTGAGCAGAAAATAAATAAATAAATAAAAATAAAAAAAAAAAAAAAGGAACGACAAACCGAGGAAGGAAGGACATGAATTATGTAGCGCCCGAAGGCGCTTATGAAGTCTTCCTGAAGTTTTCGCCTGGTTAAAAAAGATGTCGAGGATGCGGGCAGTCTTTTCTCTCTGACAAAGTAATCATCTACTTTGTGATATTTCTGGATGAAGGGGTGGAAGGGTGAATAAGGGACTAAAGGGAAAGGGCCACCCTCTTCTTACATCCCGTGCGCACCCAGCTTGATGATGTTTCAGTGGCGTTTTAAATAATGCCGGGTGCCTGAGTGAATCACGGAGATAATTCCTGTGATGAAAGGGAATCATCTTCCCGCTGTATGAAGGGCCCCATTCGTCGTACACCCTAAAACCCGAAAATGAGAGAGTATTGTTTTTTCGCAGACAACTAAAACCTTTTTACAAAAACAAAAAAAAAAGAAGAAGGAAAACATGCAACCGGGCACAGCTCTGTCCTCTCTTTCGAATGTAAGCATTAAAGGGCCCCAGTCCGGGACCAAGGAGTTAAAATAAAGGCATACGAGATGAAGATGATGATGATGATCCTGGGGATGCTGCG